>OY776666.1:7102056-7702056 GCA_963675795.1 Crossocerus cetratus | reverse complement strand
TAGATTTGCATGTGATGTTTGAAACATAAAAAGTTGCTGGTGAATTACTGTCGCCGTAAAATAAGGCCGAATATCAACATCTGTACCAACAGTAAAGATTACAGTCAACCGCTGTATCAAGTGTCGTTACCAGCATACACAAATCATCATCGAAAATCATGAGTGACAAACCGAGCGTGATTCCTTGGTCTCATATACTTTTGTTCAATTATAATTATCTTCTTTTTCCAACGCGGGCCCATTGTCGAGCAAGTGCCATGGCGGCTAGCATTTGATAGTGCTTCCTAGGTATATGTCGACACGAACTCGCTGTAGTTGACGAAGGGAGAATATGCAAAGAGCATTTGCAGGATAATGAGTAGTAGCGTGCTTTGGCCACTCGGCAGTCGTAGGTAATTTAGGGCCACCCGTAATTCACCTGCCGTGCACATAACTGTCAAACTTCGAGAGCGAGGATTATAATTACGGTCGCTTATAAATATGGCGATTAAATGGGCGACTGCTAAAACTCCGGTGACTCCAGTCTGTTTCTCTTTCCCGCGCGCTCTCTCTCTCCCTCTGTCGATCTGGATTTCTCTCTCGCTCGAACTGGGCGCGACCAGGTAAGATATTCGTGGACCAGCAACAATGTACCAACACTCGTAATTCAGGCAGCATCGTAAATTCGCTAGAGAAATTTTGTTCACTCGCTTCGCCGGGCAGCGGGCGCACACCGCACACGTAATTCAAAATGTAATTCTCGTATGGTTTGGGTGTCTGGCTCCTTCGTGCGCTCCGCTCGCTTCTCCTCTTGTTCTAGTTCACTCACTTGTGTATACTGGATTATGCATGGCTGGACTCTCTACTACTAATTACGGCTGTATCTGATGCCGTAGGTTAATGCGGGGTCGCAATTTACTAAAAAGTTGAGAGAGCTTCTTGTCAAGGGTTTTCATACTCCGACAACTACAGCACTTCAATTTGAGATTTTTTCCTTTCTAAGTAAGTACGCTTGTTCGTAAAACAATTTCGCTCTTGAATTATCGATCCCATTCAAAGATTTAATTGGACGAAGTTACTAGTGCTGAAACTGTACTGGAGCGAGTATTCGCTGCTGTCTATGCGAATACCATATGTCCAGTGCCGCACAGGCTTAATTAAAAATGCAGCAAGTATACAGTGATACTTTTCCCGGTTTTTAACGAGCGAATTAAATAATAACAAACCCACGCATTCCATCCATCAAAAGTCGCCGAATGAAAGGAATTCCCGAATAGATATTGCGCGCCGATCTTAATTAAAGGATTCCGGGCTCTAACGAATCCGTCGATGTGGAATGGCTCCTTTTTGCACCCCGCCGTGTACTGAGTGCTGACCGGGTCATTCAGCGGCGAACAATACAATTCCGAGCTTGCGTTCTCATTCATTTGTCATTAAAGCTGGCGAAATTGCTAAGCGAAAGAGTGCCCTTGCTGCTCCTGTATTTGCTTTATCTTGCGAGAACCCGTGATTTCACGGCCCATGTCTAGATAACAGGAGCCTCGATATAAAGGTGCCTTATAAAGATCGGGGGCTCCTGAGAGCTCTCGGAGTAAAGGAGTAATGCATGCCGACAATACACTCGGTTTTTGCTCCCTGAAAGCGGATCGGGTTTTCTCTCCGTACTAAAGCGCTGGCATCAGGACTGAAAGGTCGCGTATAACGGAGGCTGTCTGGAAAGTAGATCGGTATTATATTTAAATGCACGACTTCGTTTTATCGCCGGCACATTCTCATGCGTTTGTTCATCAAGCACTTCAGAATCATATTTAAATAGAATTCTTCTAGAGTTAATAGTTACACCATGAATTTATTATGAGTTTATTCAAAACGATATCCTGGCGTACGTAATGCGCGTTATTCTTTACTTCGGAATGCCTTAGGTGGAAACGCGCACTTATCAGTTGAAGAGAAACGCCGGTCGATTGAATGGCGTATTAATCCTAGAGGGTAAATCTGCAATGAAATGTAGATAACCCGGCAGATTTATGGATTTACGCTAAATGACTTTGATCGTTTAATTCGCTCGATTAATCTGAAGATCGGGATTACAAGAGCTATGTGAAAACACACTGCTGTTACGTTCACCAGCTATTATCGGCAATAAGATCGCTTATCAAGGAATCTAATTCGGAGGGAAAGGGGAAGTTTGATACCAGGGCGGTCAACCGACTCAAGCTTCTCTTCAGAATTCCATAGGTACCTGTATCACGCAGACTCCATTCTTCCACGTTCGGGAAAACTTTTTGTGCTCCCAGTTGCAATCGAACTTTTTCTTACACAATCCGATTTTCCTGATTGGCCGCAGCAATCGCGGCGATCTACTCAGCGAGATTAAATCACCGCGACTTGGTTATTTCATTAAAACTTTATCAATCACGTCGCACACCGACCTCGATCTGTCGGATCGTGGAATTTCCGCGACGTTTTCCCCCAAGTGAACCTCCACCGCCATAGGCACGACAATTACAAGATAATGGAACCGACAAATGTCTGATTTATTGTTCCATCAGGCGGCCGCGACGGTGAAATGGAACCAGGGTCTTACGAAAAAACATTAAAGGAATTGTAACGCGATTATACGGTAGTTTTGTCGCAAGTAAGCACATGGAATTTTCCTGAAGAATCTGTGCTATTACTATGCAAAACTCCATTCCTCAATATCATTAGTTACCTGTCGATTATATGTTTAGTCTGTGTATTTCACCCGGCTACACTGTACTCAGGAAAGTCTCGTTACTGGGCGCGTGAATTGAAACACTATACGAAATTCGTGGCCTCATTACAAAAGCAGGCCTTCCACCCAAGTCTCGCTCGTCTATTGTTCTATAACCATTAAAATCTTTGAAAGGGCTCTTCATCATTTAACTGTTTATTAAGCGTACGGAACAATTCCATGGGTACAATAATAGCAGGTGTACAAAACCCAAAGGAAGATGCGGAACAAAGGTGGGATCGAAGCTCCTAATAGTTTTCTAACAATTCTAGTAGTTTGCGAACAAACGAGTTCGCAAATCAGAAAAGCAATTGACAGTGCAGCCTTGTCAGAAGTTGGAGACACGTGAACCTATTAGTCGATATCGAAGGTTCGTCAATATGGGACAATTCGCCGCAGACCTGCTCGCTGGGACGCATTGGCCCGAATTTTTCGTCCTGTTGCTTCTTTCTTTCATGGAATTGGGTGCAGTCTGCGAGACAGACGCGCTCTTGCAATGGTATCGATTTATCAGTTCGTAAGCTTCCATCATCGAATGCACCAACTGCGCTTGCAACTTGTGACAACAATCCAGAATCGTTTGCCTTTGGAAACCTGCACAAACGAGTTACCGCTACCCGGGACCATTATATTAAGGATTGAGGTCGCCCAGTTCTGATTGTAAAACTTTAATTCGCAGATATGTCGGCTGGCCAACCTGAAAGTCGATAGGGAGCCAACGATCTCCGTTCACCCACTATACAATTCCAATTACATTCAAATACATATACCCAGGCCGCGACTTGTGCTATAGATTTCCTGTCACTTGATAGGTTAACCCTTTAACGTTAAAGAGTAGATGGGGAATTTGTCGAGCGTCCATTGGCAGATCGAAACAATATCCTCGGTTTCTCTTGAGGTAGAAGGAGTGGGTGAAGAAGAGGTTGAAGTGGGGTCGACGTTCAACTTGAAGAAGCTATCAATCGACCGACAATCCGTAGAGCTTAGACTGTCGGCGGCTCTTTGTTCCGATAAACTTAAAGATTTCTCAGGATTTCTATACGAATGCTCCCATTCTTCTCGCGGGCGCGCTAGCATCGCTCCCAGTTCACGGGATCGAAATATTTCGCCTTTAGTGCGGCTGGGCGGAGCGTAAAAATTTTATCGGGAGAAATTGAACGGAAAACTTTATCGGTCATCCATCAATATTCATAAAGCGGAGGGGAAAACGCCGGGTCAACTAGGGAACGTCCTGCCGGATTATTCCGGCCCTATTTGGCTCTTGGCTCGTCTAGTCCAGCGGGACTGGACAACTCGCAGGCAGCATTCGCCCCGAATACCGTTTTTTGTTCACCTGCACTTAGAAGTAACGCGAGTGACGAGTATGTGCCGTGCACTTGCAATAAAGTGAAGGAGAAACCACCCCGAAGCCACTGGAATCTTTTACGCAAACTTACAAACCCTCGCGCGCTATACCCCCCCGGAGCTCTGGGTCTCTTAGTCAGCGTTTGCAGCGACAGGAAACGATTCGTAACTCTGACGAAAGTGTTGTTGAAATTTGCAAAGGCACCTAATTCATAACTGACGCCGGGCGAAGAGGCACAGAGGTGCGCCGAAGTTCGCCGAAGAGATACATAGCTTGCAAGGCGCACTATGTTCGAGTTCGAGAAAGCCGCAGAATACGTGCTCATTAGGAACTTGTGGGACAAGCCGAGTTCGCGAGCAAGTAACGAATAATAATTATTATTATATATCGTCCGCGACAGACAGGTCATTAGCGGGATGGCTCGTCATGTGTTCGTTAGGAGCTCCCTGCCCTCGATCGACCTGCCATGCCTTGTTCACCTGTAGGGCAGGTGTTGAGCAAAACGTGTTGCGCATGAAAGGGTAGCGGACCATTCCGACGCGTCGGGGCAAAGTTACCGACACTGCAAGATAATCATCGTACATCGTCAACCCTGGTGACAGGCAATAATCGTTACAATGTAATACTTACACACAACAGGGATGGCACGTTCGATTTTAGCGGAGCAAGTTCACCAACGCCCGTCGTACATTACGGTGTTACTGTCTACCGGGAGCCAAGAGCTTCGTAGGCCCCTGTACAGTGTCATTTACCTGCAAATTAGTGTCAAATACATTTTTTTGACCCGCGCAAGATTGTTCAATATCAAAGGATTGCGTTTCCAGTTTTCGACTCACCTTCCATTCTCCGATATCGATTTGCGCATAGTACGATTTTTGTACCATTGGATCCTTAAGATTTTTAATAGATCATCAGTATTTTTACCAGCGAATCGATGACTATAGAGTTTAGGTACTACACGGTGCGAGTAAAGTGCTTACACCGAAGAGAATTTGCAAGTGTGCATCATCGTGACAGCAACTTATTCATGGTGCGGGTGAAATTTGTTAGAAGTCAAATGCTCGCTACGAGCACTTTACTTGTATTGTGGAGAAGCACCTTTAGTCGAGCTAATAGTCATAACGATTAAAGTATTGACTATTCTGACAGGCTTTATTCAAGTTGTCGACATCGATAGACAGGGGTTGTGTTGCATCCGTTTGTGGCATTAAGCGTCTAGTAGTTAGGCTGATTAGGCCGAGCAGATAGAGTACTGACCAATACAGATGCATCGTGAATCAATTGTCCGTTCAGATTGATATCTACCTACCGCACCGCACGGAACAGACGCCTTCTGACAAACCGCATCGCTGATGACCATCTCAACCATTGTACGATATTATCCCACAAAGTTAGACTGCACGCTGGATCCGAGTCAAAATTAGATCACAGTGCGTCCTAAAATGGGACTTAAGGCGATCAAAGGGCTCTTGCATCATTGCACTTCGAGTCTGATAGCCAATACCTTCATACACGCCATTACTAAATGTTCTCCAGCACCGAAAACGACGTCCAGGCAAATCTGTGTCGCGTAATAATCGAACTTTGATTGGGGCGGCACCAGGTCAAAGAGGGAATTCGCCAAGTAACTTGCATCTCGAAAGCAGCAAGACTCTAGATTGTGGCCAGCGGTAAGCCAGTTCGGAGGAAAACTTGGCTCCACCAGACTAATAGGGAACGATGCATCCGGAGACACGCAACTTCATCACGCGGGCTTTCGCAAGCGGCCGCAAAACCGCATAACTTACGTGCAACATTTGCCTCTGTCGGGAATAATTCACCGTTCCAACATACCGTGCCACCAAGGCGCATAAGGAACTCCCCGGGATAAGAGAAGAGCAAGGATATTTTCTGGCGGAAGCCGGATAGAATCCTATGGAAGGCGAACTGAGAGAATCAGGTGAGATTCATTCGGGTGTAATCGTATCCCTTTGCTACCAGTCAGGGTACGAGTAAACGGAAGGAGGCAAGGTCGTCTTCCTGAAGCTGCTATTTCTGTAATCTCCCTTTCTTTCCGCTTCCGTTTTCATGACCCGTCTGCTCCTTTTACCTCAGTGCCTCAGCAGGGTGGCATACCCCAAGAGAGTGGTCCGCTTCTCCTCTTCAAGTGCTGGTAGTTAAAGTATGTTCGGCAAGTGCGCGCCTCTCCAAGTGAAATTGGACATACCGGAGAGCGAAAGGACCGACCGCATTTTAAGATCTAGCCGGACAAGCGGAAGATGCAAATCTACCTGACTCCAGCGCGATCAGTCACTTCTCTGATTTTTAGAGCAGAAAACCACGGTGGGGCCTTGGCGGTCCTGCATTCCCCTTTGAAGTTTATCCTACTACTTTTTTTGTCATATCTGGTTGAGTATCTTTGCTCCAGATACTAAACCACTCTCTTCGATTACGAAGTTTCTCGACATCTTCATCGAAACATCTAATAGCGAAAGGAATGTTAATTTAACTCTATTAATATTAATACATGGCTGCAAGTTAACGTTCTCCAAACAGATTGAAAAACTGCAATATGTGTCCACTGCCGAGGGCGGGACCAGCAGTCCTTAAGAATTTCATCAAATCGGACAGTCGAGAGAAATTGAAGATCTAACAAAGGTCCGAGCGGCTAATTGAAAAAAACCGGTCGAGTCCTAGTAGCACGCCAGCCAATTACAGCTCCCGTTTGTACGCTTGCAATTCTCAGCTTTATTGTCTGACCCGGTGCGCTTGCGTTGTGAAGTGACGCCAGCTGCGTTCAACACGGTAGCACGCGTTGCAGGCTTGATACCTCGTGAAAATGAAGACTTGTCTCTCATACGGGTTCCTGTCGCGTCGCTTATATCGAACTAGATTCTAAACTTCAACTATTTTCATCGCAATCCTGCCAGCAGTTATGAGGCTAACAGTCTTCTGGAAACTGGATCTCGAGCCAGACAGAAATTCGGCACGATATTAAGAGGAACTTGGAGATCCGCACGGAGTGAAGATTTAATAAAGAAGAGGCAGAAAGTGCGCAGCCGGCATTAATACCTGGAAATCACTTGGTCGGGCATTCGGCAGCGACAGAACATAAGGAACTCGATTTTCTTCGGGGAACTTGCTTACTGCGACGAGTGAGTGTGAGGAATAACTCTAATATCAGATTTCCCATTTGAAGTCACTTGGGACCAGCTTTGGATGAAATTCTCGTCACACTCCGGCCAAATCTCCATCCGACTTTTCAATAATCGTGGAAAATGCAGTTGTGTTAAGCGGATGAACGGTTAGGATCATGGAGAAATGTTGACTTGGTAAACCTGAGTGAGATCGTCGCGTTGGGTTACTAATTACGATGGAGGCGCGTACGTAATTAGTAGCAGGCATTACATAACCAATCCACTTGATGCTCGTAACTTGATCCGTTCTAATGTGCCTTCCTTGCCAAGAGCGCGGTGCAAGGTTCAAAGTTTGAAACGAGCGGCTACTAGTTATTTGCCGTTCGATAGCCGAACTCGTTAGACCGATAGCTTCGAGGAACACCATTCGTTGAATCGAGTAATCGCCACTGGGGACACCCGTAGCACAAACTGCCCTTTCATTCTCACCCTTTGCACGCTATTATTCGCAGTTGCAAGATCGATTCTCACCGGGATATGTTAGAAACTGGGTACGATTGCGAAGCACTGACCTGGTCGACTAACACGTCCGCCAGAGAATGCAATGGCGAATTGCGCCAATGAGTTCTGACACTGCTTCATATCTCAAATGACAAAGTATAATATTTCATGCGCGCACTGGTTGCATTCAATGAAACCTGACCCAACGAATTATATATTTGAAATAATTATAAATCTTCTGTACAAAAAAATGCTCTTGTCCAATTGATCTTCTAGTTACTCGCATATGGTTCTACAAAGTGGCCCACCTGTACTGGACACCAAAGTGTCCGCCGGTGAGATCAACGGGCAAACTGAATCCAATACTTCGTAATGAAATTGTAAAGCGTGTATAGGCGAGAGAAGTCTTGCATTTGCAAATGAGGGAAGTTACTACCAGTACACGTGTGGCAGAGCGCACCACATAATGAGCCATTAAAGCGCTCTAGCGGACTTCTAGGGGCACACAAAACTTTATCGCGTGTATTGCCAGGAACACACCTCGGCGGATAGAGGAGGCGAGTCATCTCTGGATGATGGCGCAGTTTCACCGGGGAGATTATGTACGTCGGCGCACATCTGCTCGGTTGAAGGGGGTGCTGGGGAAAAACGAAAACCCACAGGAAACTCGTAAATCACCAGTGTTATACCGCTCGCGCCACTCGCTATGTTAAATTGCATAGGCACGAAAGGGATCGATGCCGTTCGATTTTCACCTCTGCTCACCAACGAGGGAGCCAACATTTTCGCTTTCTTCGGCGATACGTGTCGATGCCATAAATCATACTTCGCATTGTTAAATTTCAATGGCATCGCGCACTCCGTTTTTAACGTTGATCCCATGATTCAATTTAAATCGCGCTTTGTTGCACGCTTCGATGCACGGTGATTGTTCTTTATTCAAGTTAAAACAATCGCATTGGTTTGCAAGCATTCGGGGGCAAAATTCAATATTTTGCTTTGTTATTGTGGCATAGCGTTTCGGTAATGGGCGTGCAAAGGGGAATATCGCCTCCGATGTAAATGGGCCAATTATCGGGGGAAATATCGCCGAAAAAGGAAATGTTCAGAGGGCGCGTTTTATAAAAGGTCCTTTGAAACCGCGTTGACACGTTCTTCGGGCAATGCCATTCCATCATTATAATGCGAGCGAAACGTGTAGACGACACTTTGGTTAATTATGCCATTTACCGGTAAGCTAATGTGCGGGCGCTAACTGCGGCCCTATTTTCCCCCGAATTGGCAAAACCCGCGAGCTCGTGGTCGACAATCGGCACAGCGCTGCCTGTTTCATTGCCGAGCCTGATGCGTCCTTCCTTCATTCGGCCGCATTAGCGAGCTGTTAGGCCAGCAGCGAACGGCCGGATTAGCAACAATTAAATACAACGGCAAACCCGCGCGCGCGTTGTGCAGGCTATGTTCCCGCACTGCTTCTGGAATAATCATCTGCTCGCAGCGCTAATTATTTCAGATAATAAGGGTAATAAAATGTGAGAGATAGTATAATCCTGGGACAAAGGCTGACTTTATCGGGCGTTAATTGATGCGGAGCGTAAAATATTAGCGGCTGTCATGCTATCGAACTATTGACTTTCCACGGTCTCCCTTTTGACTTTTCGGCTGTCGATATTGCTACGTGTTGGCTACTTCTGTATTTCCATTAGTCAATAGGCTGCATTGAAAAGCATTGATTTATTCCCACTTCGGCTTCAATAACGTAATGTGTCAATGTCAAAACTGTATATAGAAGCAGGTATACTCAATTATACAACGTCTTTGTTGAATCATAAGAATCTCGGCCTCGATTTAATTCACTTTCGCTCAAAGATATGGTATCATGACTTATCGAGGAAAAGGTCTAATATTGCCAGTATAGAGACAGCTTGTTACATGCTCAGCTGAATCGGACTAACTTTCGTTTAATTTTAATGTAAAATTCCGTAGTTCGAGACCGCTAGCATTCCCAACGGTAGAATTTCCTATGTATTTTTGGAGCCCTAAAACTGACCACTCCGACTTTTCTTATATAATAGCCGTTAATAAATGCGCGAGCACAAGCATCGCATTTCATGTCGAATTTTCAAGATGCCCCCCCTCAGATTTCCCGGTCTTATATGCCATGGTTCGTCGTTCCGTCCATTTGCTCGGGAATACGTGTGCACGCGGCACATCGTAGCTCAGAGGTCGCACACTCTCTGCACTTAGGTTTCCGTCTTTACGCATCCTGATCACACGTTAAGACGAACCGACTGTAAGGCATTCGTCGTACGGTTCGATGCGCCGGTGAAATTCCCTGCAGATGTGCTCTCAGAGTCAGATGCACTACTAGTAATTATAAGATCAAAACTTACTCGCGGAATCCTCCTATTCCACCATCTCGGGAGCAAGTCACACTTGGCGGTATACCACTCGAGGTGCAGTGAGTATTTAAGACTGAGCAAATTGGAGTGGGGGTCCATATTTAGAACGCATCATGCATCTTCCGGTCACTTGTTCTTGGAACCATAAAGTTCCGTGTATGTACACTATGTGTGTACTATTCCATGTACAGCAGACTCGGGGGATAGCACTGTATGTGTTTGGGAGCTGTTACCATTATCATCGTTCAAAAAGTGCTAGACCACCAAGCTGCTACCGGAGCGAGCGTTAAGGAGACGCTTACTATCATACATCATAACAAGAGCCTGTCATTGGACAGTATAAATGGGTAGACTCAGTGCGGTGAAGGGATCTGCTAGGCGAGGGATGGCCCAGAAAGAGCGACGTCTTGCGTGAAGAAACCAGAAAGGGGTGCCAGCATGATCCGGCGTGATGGAAGAGTCCTGACCCGCTCGGAAGGAAATGGTCTTCCCAAGCACGTGATCTCGTTTGGCAAGATATAGTATCCGGCATCTAGCCGAGAAACCAACTTCCCAGACTTTCCCTCGAACCACAGATCTCTTTGGGAAACTTTCATAATGATTGAAAACGATTAGAGACACACGTAAGTTGTTTTTGGGAGTACGTAGGTGTCAGTCTGTTACTGGAAGATCCTCATTCCAGTCACCCGTAAATAAGCTCACAGTTTTGAATCCTTTATTAATACATTCGTATGAAGTGCGATATAACGGCGTTAATAATCGGACGCTCGGAAGAAAGAATGTGTCGAAGCAGGGGCTAAATTGGCTCACGGATCTGCCCACAAGCAAGGATTACTGCGGCTAATTGGACTCCTGAACATGACGTGGGGTACAACTCTCTGACAGCCTTGTATCTTCCTTCTGGGACGCTCGGAATGAACCGTTTCACAAACACACACACACCGCTTTATTATTGTAGCGCCGAGCTGTCCTGGCAGACTAATCCACCGGCAAATTAGTTCAAATATAAGAACACCCTGGTCAGAGCAGTGTTGCGAGGGGAGATCAGGTACATCGCGTGAAGGATTAATCGTGATACCTCGTGATTGAACTCGATCTGGAGAATCAACAGGAGAGACGCACGATCAGCGGGAGCAGTGGGGCATCACGGGTGATCCAATTCAAGGGAGATCCATCAGAGTTCGCCGTTCGAGACAGGAAGCGCTTCGGCTCCTGGCACTGCCAGCTCCGTGCTTCGCGGCCTCTTCATCATTTCCTGCCTGCTTTTTCCCGCTCCTCTTCGACTCCTCGGCTTATCCGATAGTGCGATGCCTCTAGGAAAATCGAAAAAGTATATTTCGTTGCGTGCCGCGGTTATATCCTGACCTACCTGCGCTCCTGGTGCCAATAATGCCGGTGCTCACGCTCGCTCTCTCGCTTCCTTTCCGTTGACGTTCGCCGACGTAATTTTTCCTCAATACCGGGTTACGATCGAATTCGAGCTCACAGGATTCCACTGCGAGTCCTGGGAGGGTCGCTTGCGCCTCCATTGACCCGATCGTATTGTTGACCTGTATCGCCTGACGTCGGGATACCAAGCTCCATCCAAATTCAGTTCGCGAGTCCTTCCGGCAGATTTTAAAATGGTTTTGAAGTCTAATATATGCTTTAAACTAATAACTAGTTACTCAAGACTTTAGTTGCATCCGTGTTTGTGTTACCGAGACATTACACATTTGTCGATGGATGGTATCACGACTCGACAAATTTATACAACGTTCCTTTTTCATTAATTTATTGCTTGAAATACCAATTAATCCGATCTATAATTAATTCAACGAGCTATTATTCTTTCGTCGAGTGGCCGCGGCAGTTGCAAATAAATCACTTTTCCATACCTACACAAGGACCTACATCGAAAACAGTATATACACTCCCAGTCGATTTAACAATTAATTGGCCTGGAAATAATCATCGGGAACACTGGCGGGGCCTCGTTTGAAGTTTTACGATCCCAAGTCAGTCAGCTGGAACTAATTTCCAAGTTGAAGTTAAGCGTTAAAGCTTTAATGCACTCGGATATTCATAGCGGGCCCATGATTTTCTCAACTCGTCCGCACTGCCAGGAAATTCCAGGTGCATTATCCTGGGAAATGATGTTTAACGGGTCACCAAGGATCAGGGCGTAACTTCCGCCATATAAAATAACGATTCCTTGCCCAGGAGAACGCGCGCTGCTTTCCAAACTTTCTCTCAAATTTCATATTTACGATTCGAGCGGCCGCTGAATTATTGTCTGGCTTTCCTTTGGCGGAATTTCATTGGTATGAAACGTTTCATGCTTCTCTAATTGACGAATGCCAGGGTGCATGTGAGAGTATATTTTCTCTGGTTGGCTTCAGAGATATTCGCACTCACCATTATTAGCCAGTGCGCTGGATTTTATTGTATTATTGCTGATTTGAAAGCTACCAATCGCCTGCTAGTCCTCAATATCCTCGAAAAGCCCCGAGTTATTAATATCAATTTTCCTTTCGTTTTCCACAATACATCATTTCGCGTATTAAATCGGATCCCGCTCGGCCGACTAGACCAGTTTTATATTTTTGCCAATCACTCAAGCGTGTTCCTGTGCACGATATTCATGTTCCTCTGTGTATGTGTGTGTGTGTGCCGATATAGCCACACATTCATAGGAAAAACTCTCTCCCCTCTATAGGGCTGAAATAGCCAACGCCTGCAAGGGTCATGGCTACCAGTCCGAATAGTGTAACAATCGACTAATGGAATAGCGTTGTTACATATGTTAATCGACTCATTATTAACACAAAATCCATTATCCTCGAGAATCCGCAGGAACTCGCTTTAACACAGCCACACTGTGTATTCCTGTAAATGGTTTTCACCAATAGTTATTCAAAACTTTATAAATCACGTGACAACTAAAAAGCGCTTTAATTCAATTGAATTTAACATTTATTTCAATAGAAAGGACGGTAAAAGGAGACGATCGCAGGTGTGACAAGTAAAAGGCTCAATGCGAACCTGTATATATATTCCAAATACCACTACTGAACAAGTTCACGTTTGGAGTAGATTTTTCCTTTGTAAATCCTAGAATAGGGAGACACATACCGAGAACGCAATATATCAAGCGACGACCATCAGCCCGTTCGTCTCTTTATAAGTCGGTGGGCGGATCGAATTTGTAAAGCAGTGGGAATCGACAGTTGGTCGCGCGCGATGCCGAGTATAATCGGTTTGGCGCAGGAACACCGTGTAATGTAAGTGATTGCACCGGAGGGATATGGGCGGAGGAAGACGAGTAAAGGTAGCACCGGCTTAGTAAATGTGGGGCGAATAATTTATCGGATGGAAAAATGTATATCCGTATCAGTGGATCTGGGAAGAGTGGCTGGCTGTACGTGCGACGTGGTTTTCGACGATGTAGGAATCGGTTTTCGAAATATCGGCGTCCCCCTTGACTTGACGCATCCAGTAACACGTGTACGTAGCTTCCCGTAGACGTCGAGTATTTCCGAAAGGCGTCGAGCATACGGGCGCGTACGATACGTCATCAATAATGTGGTGTCCTCCTGCCGCGAGGGACATGAATAATCCAGGAGCAGAGGTCACACAACACCGAAATAAATCCACGGACATGCGGTTCTCGCCTGTCTTCCTTCTGGCAGGGCAAATAAAGTAAAACCTTTTAGTGCAGATTGTTCAGCTAATTTAATATCGGCTCCAACTGGCCCGATATATTGATCGAACTTGAAGAAGTATCGACAGAAACGGAATCATACGACTGGAAACAAATTATTCCCGAATTATGACACTGATAATACCAAGTTTTGGTGGTCATAAAATATAGTGGTGATGGAAACATTAGCGAGCTCTCACTACCGCCGGAAGGACATTCCGTAACTTGGCAGGTTGATCGAAATGCTTTAACGCCGAAGTACAGTGGACGAGCAACGGGCGACGGAGCAACTCAACGGCCCAATTTCTATGGCAATATTTTCCTTTCCGCTTTCAGGCTCAAGGCTTGCATTAGGGAGACTCTTCTGCGGTAAGATGAATCCCCTGACACTATGGAAATATTTGCCAGGAGTAAGTGCGTCCCGATAGATCGGACCGAAGCTCCCAGCCAATTGAAAGATAACTGGAGAGGGAGAGATCGACACAATAAACTCTCCCAGTGCGCATAGCTCGAGGGGAGAAAATATGGCACGCTTTGCGACTGGAAAAGACAATTGATTCCTGAAAGCAGATATCTTTCCGCAATAACATTTCTGTGCAAAGAGAATCAGCGAGTAAAGGGGGACTCAAAGAGTCGAAGAAGTAAATCTCGCGAACTGCCGATTCACACGGGGACTAGTTGAGAGTTGAGACCCGAGGCTAGCATTCCCGGCATGCATCATCGATGAGGAAGTACGATCGATTATACGAGGGATCCTCCAAGTTTCGAGGACCTAACGATATCCTACCAGACAGCGTGAAAAGTTCAGCCGACCGTGATGAATCATGCGTACGTCCGATCTGTCTCTCTTACAGAGGAACCAACCCGAGTTCTCGAAACTTTCTGTCATCTCTACACCTCGGCCTCCCAAAGAAAAAGTCGGAATTGCAGAAAGTCGCACTTTCAAGATTACCGCAATGCTCCATTGAATCCCGCTTTTCAATACAGTGGTTTTGGAAGGGAATTTAAAAAATTTATTTAATCAATTTTTCCCAGCTATATGTATTTCTACCCTCTACAGCTTGCTGTAGCTTAATGGGCGATGTTTAATGGGCATCGCAGGGTTTAAAAACATCTGATGGATCACTAGCGGGTGCAATTTTATAATAACCGTCCAAATGATCGTGGAATCCACAAGTAATTAAGAGAGACGCGCCCACCATCGAGTAAGTGTGGATTTACCTTTCGTATTATAAATAGGTTACCCTGCGGCAGCACCGAGCCCGTAAACCTCTCTCCCGTCGAGATTTCGTGCGCTCTGCATTCACGTAGGTTCGTAGGTATGCGCATTGGCACGTACATCACCGGAATTGCCAGTGTGATGCGTCCATTACCTATCTGCATGACAAATCAACCCCCCCGCGAAATTAAGGTATTACCCTTTAAGCGTATTCAAGCTGGAATTGAATGAGATGGGGAGGAACCGGCGCCGGCGGAGGTCCAGGAAATTCGTTTTAAAAGCTACCGGGAAAATCGCCTAGGTATATGGGTGTGGGTGGTGAGGAGGAAGATAAAAACGGCTTGGGATTTGGGATTCCGGGATTTTGCCGGGAGGCGATCGCTCAATGTCCAGGAAGTGATTTGTATTAACAGGGGAATGGCCACGTGCTGGGCCACTCGAATCCCGTCGATTACAATACGTTCTTCAATTTATCTCCAATTTGGCGAGTAGAGGTGAGTCACCTCAGTTGTTACAGCCGCGTTCTGACAGCTCCATTCTGCCGGATTAAACGGTTACCTACTTGCCGAAAACGAGAGAAAATGGGTGGCAGAACGAACGAATCCCAACGGTGCAACGGGACCTAGTTCCTCCCAGGTTCAAGCCATAACCATTGATCGCGAGCTGCCACTTAATCCGAAGAGTACCCGAGGTTTGCGGACACAGTCCTGGCCAAACTCACCGCTGAACCAACAAGGAACTGTGAATCCTGCAGCCAGACCCTACTCTCTACAGTCCTTGCCCTGAAATCTCCCAATTTTCGGCCAAGTTCGATGTATTACATGTAATATGTAGATTGAATTCGAATAGTTCCAAGGCACGAGTGGATCTAATGTGTTGTCTGAGAGTTAGAAAATCTGATTGTCTTCTTGCAGAATTTGACATAATATTGAATGTTTCATTAATGAACACCACCGTAAAAATAAATTCTTCACCAAATTAATCGATTGATTAATTGACTACTGTTTTAAACTACTCTTTTAGTATAATAAGGGAATCGACAATTATGCAGATGTTAAGCAATCCGCATTTATTTATTCTTATCTGTAAGGGATTTTAACTGGTATTCTTGCCAATTATTGCGCATCACTCTGGAAACGCACTCCCGTGGTCTTCTTTCGAGAGAAATTGGACACATGCTAATGCCGCATGTAAATCCGTACGATAGCAAGGATTACATTAGCGATACTCACCCTTGTCGGGTTCGATCGGGATCGCATGCGTGTTCGGGATAATTGAAATTTCATCGGGCCATGTTAACTGGCGTATCACGCACGATCGCGCGCTGCCGTATTTAAATTTTGCCGGATGGTTACGACGTTGTCTCGAAATTGTCGGAGACTCTAATGCCTCAATTAAGCGGAAAAACACAGAGGCTAGGCAAAACCACCGTCCTCCGAACTAAATGGCCCGACGAATCAATGGGAGCACCCCATGAAATCTGCCGACGTTGAATTGTGAGTGTTAATTGAGCAGATAATATCGAGTTCTATGGACGGTGTTTCGTGGGTCGATGGAAGCCGAGCGATTCAGCAGTTGCTCACGGATTTGTTGATAACTGTCGAAAAATCCCTCGTTCGCTATGTTTCCATGGCATACCCGACAAACATCCGCCCTTGGCGTTGTATTGGTGAAGGTGCGGGAACACATTCATCGACACGTCACACCTAATCATTGACATGTGAGGTCAGTCTCGAACCCGTCAACGTGGTAGTTCCAGTGAACGGATTTCGAAAAGCCCTGCTGTACAGTTGTACAGCTCGACGAGGGATGATTGTTACTAGTGAAGAGCTACTTCGGTACAATGGACATAAGGGATTCCAATAGCCACGCACGTGAAGTGTGTTAAACCAGCGATCGCGTGTTAAAGTAGCATTAAAGCTCGATCAGAGAGGATGGACAGTGCCCGGCTGTACACAGCTCGATTTCTCTGATCCTTTGAAAGCTTCTATTTACCGTTTTAAAGATCTCTCGTCTATCGTGATTCTAGAAATCCTATTGGAGCTTAATAAGAATCGCCGTGGAAGCCACGTAGGAGAACAGAGCTTTGAAGATCCGACAAAGCGATCCTATATAAAATCGTATTTGGGCCCTCGGGCAATCCCTGGCAATCTGGCCAATTAGAAGTTAAGCGGCTTAAAGTCAATGGCAGGGTTAAACCAAGCCACCCCTTGCTTCAGGTTCGGTGCTTACAGTCATTACACATCGAGTACCAACATTTATAAGAATCGCAACTACAACTTTAAGCAATCAATGTTGTGTAAGCAGACATTGCTGGAAAAACTCAGCCAGCAATGGGAAATGGTAATGTGTCTACCACGTTTTAAATTTAAACAGTCCGCTGAAACAGGATCTAAAAAGGGGTGGAAACGTACGACCGCGGTTCAAAAGGATGTATTAAACGGGCGAATACTTGCCGGCGTAGCAGTAATTAAAGCATTATTAAACAAATTTCACTCGCAGGGTGGTCCGATGTAGCAGGGATTCGAGTCGTTCCCAGGCACGTTCTGGGATATCACCTGCCTCATACCCTTCGCACGCCCACCCATGCCAACCGCGACAAGATTAATTATTTTGTGTTTTTTGTAGCCTATAAATTTTCATCAGGAAGTACTGTCCCGTAAAACATCGCTTTGCAGAGCACGCGCGGCTTACGAATGAGTAATAGCAAGCCGGGGCTGCTGCTGTTTATTCATTTTCATGCCGCCCGGCAAACCGAGACGCTTGTCCTGCATTCACCGGGCCCCATCTTTTTCTCCCCCAATCCCCCGGTACTCGAAAAATGCGCCGCGCCATTCACACTAAACTGCTGCAGTTCGCACTGGGATAATAGCGGATGTCTTCCGGAGAGCGATTAACGGACGGCATTCATAGAAATTATCACAGTCGGAACGTGCATTTGTGCAAATGTGCCACCGCAGAAGCTCCGTGAATCTCAGCTCTTAATATTGACACTGTGTTGATATTCATTATTTAGCAAGTGTATCGTCTTTTGAGATAGTTGTAAGTTGGAATGTAAGTGTTGTACTAATTGTATTTGTACGAGATGTATTGGTACTGGGGTACCAAAGTAATTTGCGAACCGACTTAGACTCACTTCAGTTATTGGAGCCGAGCCGTGAGTCAGATTTGTTCGGACACCCGACATATCCGAGGCACCCGAATTTTTCGGGTGTCCGAAAAAATCGGACCCTCGGCTCAGCTCGAATAATCGAACCGATGCGAGTTTGGGCATACGGGTAATACTCGAAACTTTCGGGTTCTTGTATATTCCTAATTGATACCAAATATACATTAGTGCTCTGACTGCCAAGTCTTCAAAGTCTCTTTATTTCCATGAATTATCTGCTGACCTAGCGAGTACCAGACATTCCCGGCTTACATTACTAAACTGACTGATACACTGTCGCACTGATTCATATGTTGAATGATACGGCATGCAAGATCGTGTAACTTCATTCCGCTCTATGAGTGGATATGTCTAGAGCAACAAATGTGCTGCCAACGAGCTTAGTGATTGTCGCCGCACGCGTGCACTCCGCCGCTTCATTGCACTTGGGAGTCCGCGCTAATTGAGCGGCATTAACCACGCCGCCGGCAGATGAGAGCATCCATGCCTTATTCAGTGCGAGTGCAAACGAGCGATTTAGCAAGAGCACTGTCCGGAGCTCTCGATTTTGAAAACGACGAGAGAGGGGTCAGCAGAGTGTCCCGAAATCCGATAAAGAGCTAAGCGCACGAGGTCAGGAGAACATAGACCCACACGCAGGCACAGACGGAGTGTGGTTGTGAGCGAGCGAGGGCAGAAGAGGGAGGAAGGGAATGTTTACGAGGGGTGGCTTTCTACGAAGATATAATCCGCCAGCGAGGGATAGAATCAGCGTGAGTAGCAAGCGGACGTTTGATAAAATGCGGATACGAGCGACTGCCGCGACGGTGGACGCCCGTCCCCTCGACGTGTTGGGATAGGTCCTGACGGCCATAAACTATGCTTTATGAGGCTTCAAAATGAACCTTGAGCTTAACTGCGCCGCTGCACCGTCTGGTGCATACGCTGGTTTCACTTCTCTCGGACGAACTCGATTCGAGCCCCGTGCGTGAGCTGGCTCACGAATCGACGGTCATTTTTCCGGCGGAGGTTGTTCTCGTCCACTCCCGTGCACGCGCAATCGCCGTGCATCACACGATCACTGCGCGCCGAGCGACAGTTTCACCCGCGATCTCTGATGATCTCTTTAGCCTTAATCCGCCGGAAATCGGGGGAACCGATGCAAGCCGACATACAAGTTCGTAGTTCGTACAACTGGAGTCACGGCAGGAGAACAGTACTCCGAGCATTTCGAGGGGGTCCACATTGTAAAGTGACAAGAGGTATTTTCAGCCGAGGTGGAACGACGGCACACAGGGCACTGTAGCAATGCGAGTGAAAAGGGTGCCGTGCAAGGTACTAAAAAGTGTGCAAGGGCCTCCTCGCCGCTGTCGGCTTATCAAAAAACAAGCAATAAAAGTCGTAATAAACGGAGACTAAAGCAGGCGGGCGATGCAGAATTTTTTTATTGACGCTGCGATCGTCAAAGCTAGTGTGCAACTAAAAGGGTAATTAAAAAAGTGTTTTATCGGCAGGTCGATTCTTGTAAGTCTCGTGCAGTGTGCGACTGCAGAATGGGAGCGAGGGTCTCTCGGGGGGGATCGGCCTGATACGCGGGAAAGATCGCGGCAGTAAAGGCGGCCAGCAATCCTGGCGTGCTGCTTATCGAGTGCGATTGTTAGGATGCACGGCAACTGCATTCGCCGAGGGCTTTGTTCGGGGTGTCGTAGAGGTTTTATGCACGACGTCGGCGTCGTAAGTAACAACTCCAGCGTAACAGCCAGAGAGAGGAAGGGAAAGAATGAGAGAGGAATCGAGGGTGAGAGAACAGGAGTGAGAAACGAAAAGGAAGAAAGCAAGAGCAAAGGGCAGTATATAGCACTAATTAACGCCACCGAGTCACGGAAGGCTCGATCGTCCCTGCGAATCGCCCCCGCTCTTACGTATGCATGGGTGAACCTGGCTCAGTCATTTTCCCCGGCGCCAATTTCCAAAGAACGCACCAATGAAATGTATGCGTAAGGATACGAGAGTATGGGAGAATAAATGTATTCGGAAGATCCAGCGGCCATTAAATTCGCTAGTGACGTAATCTTAGCCGACGCCTCAGCCACCAAAGAAATTGTTCTACAGATGCCATTAAGATTACTCCCTCAACATCTTCGAGACCTTCTTAAACGGATGCCCACAGCGCACGCGCGCGCGCGTGTGTGTGCGGACGGCCCGTGCCGTTGAAGACGTAATTAGGAAAGTTTGCGGACTAGATGTCAACAATCTAACATCGTGCTCGGGATTGCCGGATTAGCTGGGCCGGTCGAGCTCCGACTCGGGACACGTTATATCATGGTGATCTCAGGATCTCAGGATTAATTGGCTGCGATGGAGTAATCTCGTGTGACCGATTGCACGTACGGCTGCTCGGATAAATCTGTTAGGGCGATTCTAATGCTGGAATATTAATCCGAGCGAAAGGGAATTCTAAATGGTGGCCAATATATCTCAAGGTAGGATTGCGACGATTCAAGGTTTCATCCCCGAGTAATCGCACAGGCTGCCTCCTAGTGTACCAGCTACTTTACGGCGATTGAAATGTCGGCTCCACTATAGCTTATAATCCATCGTAGTAGACCGAGACGATTTTGAGTATTTCAGTTGGGGAGGCAGTTTATTCGCCTGGACATGTGTGGACATAAGCATAGATTGCGTGGATACAGCTAGTTCCATCCCGATATTTACCGACTGCATGCACCTCTCGTTTCCATACACGCAATGGTCAATAGTACTTGCATTGCATGGTCGATCGAATACAAGGAAGGAATTGCAAATGGATTGGGACAAGCATCACGTGCGTCCGTAGCGGGAAGCGAACGAGGAACGTGAAAGTTAGCGACGAAATATTGCGATATTTCCCCAGGATGGAATTTGTGTCCCTTGTCACATTTCCCCTCGTAAACGAGCCAATGTTTCGTACATCTGAATGTTCTCCTGTAATTCTGACACATTTTCGCATGCCATCCATGGCGCTTCGAAACTCGAAGCGCGTACACACACATAGCAAATTACGATTTATTGCAGACAACTCTATTATAGATTTTCATTTGAATTTGTGTAACGATTGTCAGAACAACTAACAGGATTTTTGCCGAATAAATAATCGTGGGTCATTCGAATGAAGTCAAACTTAATGAAGGGTACATGGTTCACATTTTAATCAACACTAGTCTTGCGATGCTACTTTTTCACACACAAAAGATGACGAAAACGAATAAGGTGTCCAAATTAAAAATAGCCTAATCTACCTAGAGATAGTAATATTAATACCGTGATGCGTTTACTTGCGTAGGATCAAAGGATCTGCCAGACGACTGGTGTAACCTTGGCTCGTCAGTAAGAATTGGCTGGGTGGATCGAGGATTCCCATGCACGCATTGAAACCCCAAGGCATTCTGTGGCCGAGAGGAGCAGCCGGAGAGCATGACGTAGCCGTCGACGCGGGGGGCCTTTGCGATGCTCCGGACATCCGGCTAGGGTCGTATGGAGGGGAAGGACGCAACCACCACGGAAGGCACCTTGCTTCTGAATCTGACCACTGTCGCTACTCGAGATACCGAGGGCTTCTTCTACACTTTTCCCGGAAAAAACTCACCTTACACCACCTTTCAGGTGAGCAAGCACTATTTCATACGGCCGTCCGCAAAGCGCTGGATAAGAAAACGTAGCTATAATGCTACCAGCCACTCAATTAGATTCCATCTCGATTAATCTTGTTGACAAAACTCTATCTTCCTCTCCTCGAGCGAGTGAAATCTGTAATGCTCAGTGGAACAATTAGTTCGAAACACGCAGCCATTGTAACGGGGATAATTCCAAAGTTAAAATTGGAGAGCAGAGCGCAGGGCATTTTTTTGTTCAATTATAACAATGGAGTACTTAATATGTAATTCTGTCGGGGGCTTATTGAATGTACGAAGCTCGTAATAATCGTCTGGGCTCGAGCCCGATGTGTCGCTTTAGGTGGGAAATACGATTAAAATGTCGGGCGGTTAATGAGCCGCTGAAGCTTCGCGCGGCGATCACCACCAAATTTGTCGGCACCCGATGAATATCGAAATTTCATAATGCAATCAGTTAATATGCTAACACACTTTGATCCGGGGACGCATTTGGACAGCAGACTCTTCACGGAATCAGCTGCTTGTCCAGTAATCTAAAAATGCAATGGGAATGTATTTTTATGTAATTACTTTATTAGTAGACGAGGACGCATATTTTTGTGGTGGCATTGCGCTTTTATGCACGGCACGTCCGCAGCTAGGGAATTTTTCATTCCACGCCGCAGCACTGGGTTGCAATTATGAAAACCACGCGACAGCAGTGTTGGTAGTTTATTATTATGGTTTATACGTATTATGTGAAGATGCCAGTGGCATTATACGGTGCACTCATCACTGGGAAATCATTACTTACTGGAGATGAGGGAGCAGTCTCCAGAGAAATCCTTTGAGTACCCCATACTTTCATACAAAATTCCCAGAGAAACCGCGTTACCCCAACCCCGTATCCTTCCCAAGTAGTTTTTTTATCGCGGTCAGCCCTTATTCGGCAACAATGTGGCTGCCGAGAGTTTGGAATTTATAGCATCGGGTATTACAAATTCCAGCTCATCTTCCAAATCACATTCTCTCGTACGGCATATGCGTTATTCATAAATGAAAATATTTGTATTACAGTGACACATACGCGAACAGTACGAACTTTTGCATCCATTACTCATAACCAATCGCAACTATGAAGTTCAATCAACTAGTATTCACAGAAAATTTTAAATCAATTAATCTTCATCATCAATTAAACTCTACCTACTTTAATTAAATATACTCCCATATTGTGTGATTTAATTATGAGGACTACCATTAATAATAATGGGAAACGATAGGTGTTTGATGACGTTCGACTAGTGGCCGACTGATAATACCACTTAGCCGCATATGTATAATGCCCATATTTCTCTGTGCAGAATCTACGTTATTGCCGGCGATATTTATGCACCGCTGAGAAATATATAGCTGCTGCGGCTTGCCGCACAAGATTCCCGCAGATTTAACGGAATTACCTGGCGGTGCGATGCATTGGCCCCGCACGCATGACAGCTAGCCCATGAATCAGACCTGCCGAAAGTAAATTGCCTTAATAGAAATTGCAGGCGTCCAATGCGGAGGATCTAACCGAGAAAGACAGTTCTTGTCGCCCTGGTGCGTCTCGTTCGTCGCGATCGATCGTGAAGCTCCGCTCATCATTCTTGTTTCGCCGGATGTAAACAAGCTACGCGCAGCGAAAACAATTTTCATTTTAATCGGATCTCCCGTGAAAATAGGATTGACGCTGCGGTGCTCGGCGCGATGTCCTCGTTTTTCGATTGCACTTGATGGAAAGTGGGAGAATTGTACAGCCATAGCTTTAAAAAACACTGGCAATCTCTGGCACAGGATTAGGATTCCCAAGTGAATCCATTCATTCATTTATACATCTATTATGGATCACAAGGGTTGAATACATAGAATGGAATTAAATTTTTCCCGCATTCCATTTCCCGTGGCCAATTTTAAATTTCACCAAGAACATATTGTACCTTAAATTTAAATACAGGATTATACAGCATGCAGTGAACGTGGTTTCTGTGTTCTAATAGTGTGGCAGAGAAGTACTTTTCGGCTGACGAGACATTCATTGCGCATCTACCATGAATTATATCTGGATACATGCACCGCGCACGATTATCCTAGTCGGCTTCTTCCCGAAAAATGTATCGCGTGATCGCTCGATCTTTGACGCATGGGGCACTTCAACGCGATCTATGCCTGCGCCCTCTTATCAAAGCAATGCACTTAAACGACATATCATTGCCCAGCGGCGCGTTATTTAGTAGACAATTGCCTAAGGCCCCTATTTATTTAACCCCTCTATTATTTCTTTGGCTACAAAACTAAATGCTAGCGAATTTCGTGTGACTGAGGGGGTTTCCAAGACACAAGGATCTGCGAATCAAAGCTCTAAGAAAGTGATTAATTTTTTATGGCATAAAATAAGGATCCGAAATTATCTTCCGTCTATAACCCCTAATGGTCGTAACGCGTCACTGCCGCTTGAAACCCCGCTAATAAATTTGCATGTAGGGCAAGCGTGCAGGCCGCTTCCAATCGGTCGAACACCTTCTCGCTTATTAACAACCTCTGTTACAATGTAATTCCTAAGACTGCCCCCGCTTACACTCAGGGGCGTAATATTGAAACTGCAACTCTGAATTTTGGCCGAACGGGGTACAATATTGGCGCAAGATATTCTTGGAAAATATATCTTGCAAATTTAGACTCGTTAATTTCAACGTTATCGCACGCTGAGAAGGCGTAAGGAAGAGGGAGGGAAGGAGGGGGAAGGGGGGGTTAATTGCGCATGGCAATTAGGTGCCTTGTAATTTTACGGTCTGCCGTAAGCGCGCTCCTAGCGAAGTAATTACCACGTGCTATTAAAGAAAGTATTATAGGCTCCGCAGACTGCTTCCCGCGCGTGGTTTTTCTCGGATGGGCTAGCGGATTCCCCCTTTAGACAATCCAGTGCTTTGTAACGTTCATCTTCCGGTCCCATGAGGATGAAACTGTCATCGGACTGGAAGCATTTTTCCCTCCGTGATAATAAGAGTGTGAAAGGGGTGCGAGCACTGCGGACGTGTCGGGACGCGAAATCAGATATTAGGAAAGTGGTGATTTTCTCACCAGAACCTTATCCTCGTACTTACATTGTGTGCCTCGCGACTATCGATCTCGTGTATGTACACGTACCTACGTCGGTTCATAGCGGCCGTTTTATGCCGAGGCCGAAAAAGAAGCGGCTTATACATAATGTATGAGCGACGTGTTTCATGCGAGCGTCAAAATAACAGAAGATAAAAGCAACCCATTGAGAAATGGGATTCTGAGGGGCCGCGCAAGAAACGGAGACTTCAATCTTTCGAAGTAAGAATTCAGTCTGGTCCTGGAGACTGTGCTCGCGTTTTAATGCCTCGAAAATGCAAAAAACTTACAGTGGCGGCTTTTTTGTATGTAATGCTCCAACACAATCCTACATTTTTCATACAAGAAGACATTAGAAAAAAGAAACCTGTTATGATAAAATATTGTTCGTAATGCCGTTTCAGTCAATTTGCATTATGGAGTTCCGACTGTTAATTGTATTGTTTGTATGAAAGAAAATCTCGAGGAGGGCAGGAAAACTATTTGACAAAAATCTGTAGCATTATTTTTCATCAATTCAGGATCATAGCTTAATCTCTGCGAGACAAGGTGATGAGACTTCCCTGGTTTTCAGTACAGCATCGTTTCCCTCTGTTGCAGGCAATACTGATCGCGCTGGTGCTTGGAAGCATAATCGTCGGCACTGTCATAGGTAACATTTTAGTGTGCGTCGCAGTGTTCCTCGTGAGGAAGCTGCGAAGGCCGTGCAACTATCTCCTAGTTAGTCTGGCAGTCAGTGATCTCTGCGTGGCCCTCCTGGTAATGCCGATGGCGTTGCTCTACGAGATATCCGGCAATTGGTCCTTCGGCGCAATTATGTGCGACCTCTGGGTCAGCTTCGACGTCCTTAGCTGCACCGCCAGCATCCTCAATCTCTGCATGATCTCCGTCGATCGGTGAGTGGCCACCCCATTACGCACCCACGTTCCTTTCCACCCTCTAATTAGATGCTGGCCAGTGATCCCATCAAATGCGGCTGGAACCGCTCGACCCTACATTATTCGATTGACCTTCTCCTCTCCCAATTTCCGAATTTCATGCAGATAGATGGAAAATGATTCGGTCGACAGATTCCAACTGGTCATCGCTCCCAAAATCCCAAATTGAGTTTCGCTGTTTTGTTCAAGCGAGTATACCTTGACCAATTTTTAATAAAGCTTTTTTGGAATCGATTTTTATGGAATCGACCATGCACAAAACCATGCAAAACGAACTTTCTTATTATCGATCAAATTCGCCCGAGGGTCAGTGCCGTAGTCCCGCACTGATACGGCTTTTCCTTTTATCCGCTTTCAGCCGTAGAACCCTACGAGTTCGGGACTGCTCTTATTCAGTCAATGACGCGCGTGACTCGGTCCGTGTTTTTAGTATTGGCAAGGGAAAACAGCGATCGAAGTACGTGGGTCCGCGACCAAAAAAGTTTCTCGATACCCACAAACATCGGAAAGGATCATTTCGTTCCCTTACCATTCCTTGAAAAATCCCAGATCCCTAGCGATGCGCCTCGGGACACAAGCGGCGGAGAAGAGTGCTTGATTCGAGGGTGGTATTCATTCAGTGGTATCAAACACACTTTACCAGCCAACGTGGAATTACCGGCAGACCATGATATCAAGATTAATGCATAAACCTACGGCATCGTGTATTCATCGCGTAAAGGAGAAAAAGTATGTTGGCGCCTCGCAATAAAAATAGATAGTAGCTAGAGTTACTAATGGAGACGGATTAAGGGTCATATCGGTTGGTTCGGTGGGCCCGGGGCGGGGAGGGATTTATGGGAAGCCAGCGGAGGGCGGAAGAAAGTTTAATATAGAGCGTGGCCGAACAGATACAAGACCCTTATGCCAGAGGGCCGAAAGGAGATCCGAGCGATGGGGATTGCGAACGTGGGTACACAACAGCCGTTGTTCGTAGCAAAACGTGGACACTTTCGTAAAGAAAGCGCTCACCGTGCAGTCAACAAGACGACCAGAGACGGGCGATCCTGAAAAAACTTTTCCCAATTAACACCGCACGCAATCGTGGGCGACGGGGCTCCTCGGGACTGGTGTTGACGAAACTCGTTTATCCCGCGCGTTTTGCCCGAGCCTGTTTTCCCGGGCGAGCAGCCATTCAGCGATCCTGGAAGTCGGGACCTTTTCGGCCGACTACCCGCGGCCGAGTGGAACGGTGCCCGTGCACGGCGCGCAGTCGAAGGCGAAAGGCAAACAGAGGCGTGCGGATCTTTCATTCGTCCGGGATTGTTATTTAATCGGCGGCGCTTCCGTGTTTTCTTTGGCGCCGTAGAGAAGCAGAGGATCTGGCGTGTGCGATGTACGTGTATTGTACCCAACTGTGTTCCCGCTGTCCGAAGATTCTGCGCCATCACGAAGCCACTGAAATACGGGGTGAAGAGGACACCGCGCCGGATGATCATCTATGTCAGCCTTGTTTGGCTAGGAGCAGCCTGCATTAGCCTGCCGCCTCTTCTTATAATGGGAAACGAGCACACCTACTCGGAGACCGGGCCTTCCCACTGCGTCGTCTGCCAGAACTTCTTCTATCAGATCTACGCTACCCTCGGCAGCTTCTACATACCTCTCCTTGTTATGATACAGGTGAGAGCGGCCCTTTTTACCAATTTGACCTTTTGACCATGTACCTTATAGAGTACAGAAATTCAATTTCCAGTTTTCTTTGTTTACTTCGTTGGTTTTATCACCTTAACATACACCTAATTAGTCAACATTGAGTTTGAACAGCGACTAGAAATTGTCGTTCTACTTTATTGTTTTTAATTGCTATTATTCCTCATAAAGGCGTGAAAATGGTATTTAAGATGCATATTTCCTAGTAGGTTTGTTTCGAAGTATCTTCACAGGATTCACGCGTCTTTGTAAAATGTAATCCGACTGATTAGCTAGAACTGCGCAAGAAAAATGGACGTACTACTTTCGCGTTCAGTTATCACCCGAGCCCTACTGTGGCTTGTTTACGAAACATCGAATTTCCGATTAACAGGCAGTCTGCCGGTGCGCTGTTGCGGGCTTTCATTAATTCATACCAAACAGCGCGTTTATCGCGGCGGGAGCGGACGCCTCTGCGTGCAGCTACTTCGCACACTGGTATCGATTCCACGATTATTCGGCAAGATTAATCCTTGACCGACGTTACAAGTTACAACATGCCCAGTTGCAGAGGAAAGCGCGAGAAACAGAGGGCGGGACGGGAGGGGAACATTCTACTTTGGCGAATTCGTTTTGTTCGCTGCTCTTTATCCGCCCCGTGTGCATGCATCCCTCTATCGATCAAAGTTATCGTTAGTGCAGTCTAGTTGCGCACGTGAAGCATGTATTATTCCCAGACGGGGAACTGGTTACTCATGAACTACGGTGGTTCAAAACCATAGACTTCTTTAGGGTAATTAATTTATAACATATGTGAAAATCATTGGAATCGATGGTGAGCCATCTTTCTAAACAATTACCTTTTTTAGATTAGCCTAGTTTCGTTTTGGTTGCTAGGATAACTCCAGTAATTATCCCAGCCGTGGGAAAATGATTGTGATTATCGGTGCCGTTTGCTCTTTGGGTTTCAGGTGTACTATAAGATCTTTTGCGCGGCGCGCAAAATTGTGCTGGAGGAGAGGCGTGCGCAGAGCCATTTGGAGGCGCACTGTTACCTCGATATCGAGCCGGCTGTTCGACACCAGCCGATCCAAGTCAACCGTCAATTACACTCGGAGACACAGGCGGTCCAAGGTAGCCCGCTCGCCAAGCAGCACAGGAGTTCGAGCGCATCGACCACGGTGAGGAATCCTTTAGAGTCGCCCCGTGTTCTCCCGCTGTTTGGCGGGGGGGCACGGGGATACTTTCTGCTTGCACACGAATCACGACGGCGAGTTCTCACCCTTGAGGAAGGAAGAGTTGGCTCGACTCAACTCGCCCTCGTAAGCAACGCGAATTTACTGCAACTTCGACATAGCCGCCAAAGCGCCTTTGGCGCCGAGAAAGAGAAGTGCAGTGAAGCTCGCTCTCAATGAGAAACGCGATTTTATGTTCCGCTTAACCCTTTCGCTACGCAAGATTTGGTCGTTAATCTGTACTATGGAAGAGGGAAGAGGTTCACTGTAATGCCGCAGAAGACAAAAAGCATAACCGTTTCAATTTCACTACACATTTATTAAATAAGGAGTGTAAGTAAAACGTTAAATAAAACGAAGCGACATGGAATGACGGTACATATTTGGGAAAAAATCATTAATAACAACGTCAGTTTCGCCACGGACAGTTCAGCAGAAGGTTGTATTGGTCTTTCGTAGCGAAAGGTTCAAGATTACAAGCTAAACGTGCGCACTTGTGTTCTCCTTCATTTGTTCAAAATTCGTCGAATGATTGCAAAGGGAGCTTTCGGAAGTGTGAAGGTGAACTCATTGTTTTCGAATCAGCGCGTTTTCGCGAGTCACATATTTTAATGTGATTCGATCTCCTACTATACATACATGTATAACTGCTTTCCTCGTAGATAATAGTTCGGACTCGCACTCGGCCGGAAATTAAAAGCGTTGCTGGCCGCTGATTCACGCACTCTTGCGGTCGCCATCCAGTCGTGCGGGAAACGAATTTATTACCGTCGCAGCTTTCTTTTTTCCCCTGCTTGTTTGCTGCGCGAGCGACCTTCCCGCGCCCCCATATATCATTGGCGACGGCTGAGAATATTGCGGGAGTCGCTTGATCGCGCGGAAGTTTGCACGACGCGCTGCCAAGAGCGCGGCGAAAGGTCACCGCCGATGTATCGGAAATAAGTAATCGGATCGCTACGTATCCTCGAGCGATTTGTTAGTTATTCGCTAATCTGCTGGCGGCATCTAGTACACATGGGGAAACGAGCACGCGCGGCCGCAGATGGGCTGCTCGTCGCATGGGGTTGGGAAAGTTGGTCTTGAACAAGTGGCAAAGTGTATTACTAGACCGCAGGAGCAGTTAGGGCTAACCGAGTTAGCTGAGAAGGCAACTACAAAATTATTCCTTGTATCGCCTTGGGACGCGCGTTGCTGGTTCGCCTAGTAATGACGTTCATCGCTGCGAAAGCGAGTTACGGCTCGCCACAATTTAGTACGGCACACTTCTTCAGCCTAGGAATCCGGAATATTGATATACCATCCTCAATTGCCTCAATCAAGCAACTTCGCTGCTCGGATATCCGCTGGCGCACTCATTAATTCTCGAAACCACAATCTTCTCATTAATACGAGGAGCGCTGACTCAGCAGAGTTTTGTTACCAATCTTTTGTCTATTCACCACGATATTTTGCAATTATTAAATGTTGGCCATATGGTTACCCATATAATTGCAAATAATTGCTTGCAAACTATTCCAAATAATTGTGAACAAAGTATTGTCAAACGAATATTTTGATTGCAATGAAACACTTTGGCACATGCGGTCGACAGGCAAGAGCTGCCGGATGAAAGCAGCTTTCCAGACATTCGAACAATCCGCAATTCCCGCGGAAGTCAGGGATTAGTGAAAATAGATTAGGAAGTTTTCCTCGGAAATGCGAGGAGTTCCCAGCGACAAACGGTGCTCGTGCTCCCTCGTTATCGAGTTCTTCTCGGAAGCTTAGGGACACGCCCCAAATTCACTCTTCTCCCGGAAGACGGGCGTTGCAAAAAATTGCAGTAAAAGTCGGAGCAGCTGTGACAGCCCGGAGAAGCCTTCTTGCGGGAGTGGAGTTCGCCGGTTTCCCCCCTGCAAAAATGCACGAATTCGTATCTTTGCGATAAAGGTTGCGAGGCGCGGATCTCTCTCTCTCGTATGCGCACTCTGCCAGTCTGCCAACGCGCCTTTATCTGCGAGGAGCATCTCGAAGCGAGAAGAGGTTGAGGCGAGGAGATGGAGATAGTGACGCAGGATACGGGGAATTCGAAAGGGTCTTCGAGCGAAAGTTCTTAAAGGGCGAATGCAATCGAGCGCTCTCGCAAAGTCGGCGCCTAGGAAGCTCATCCCAGACTCCAGGACCTTTCACCCGTGATGCGATAAGCGTATCGCTCAACACGCTGTAGCCACGTGACCGCTTTGGAAAGTAAAGCTTTGCGGAAGATACTCGAAAGCCTTGGGAGATTCAATCACACAATACTCCTTGCGGTCGTGCACGGTGCTCGGCCCCTGGTGCACGTACGAGTTTTATATTTCCAGGGGAGATACGCTAAAGGACGGAGGCGAAGGGAGCCTGGCGACGGCTTGACCTCCAAGTACCGTGCGCCGGCACACTAAATTCACCCAGCCGAAATCCGATCTTGCGGGTAGGTCTCAGTTTCAGCAGACCGACCCGAGAAAAAGCGGGTCGAAGTGCCGAGGAAGTACATAAGAAGAGGTAGAAGGGGCAAACCAGTATCACGTGGATGGGCGAACTTTCGGAAAGTCGAGCTCTACCCGCTACCGACTTGCCGAGAAGGCAGGGCATGCCGATAAAATGAGGGTGTGGAATTTATACGTGTGTGCCCAGCCCGGAAAAATTGTGGCTTATGTGCGCTGCTTGATGAGATTTCCGGGGGAACAGCTTGAGCAGCTTCTCTTCTGCTGCCACCGAAAGACGTGCGGCTGACTCGACATTGACTGGTTCTACTGGCGCACTCTTGGGGACACTGCAGATGCAGACGCAGGCTACAGTTAGACCGCGCTTCGTTAATCCCTCAGCCAACCTTACTGACGACCAAGTTCCGATGGAACAGCGCGAAGAGCCTCTCAGGCTCGCACAAAGGCTACCTGGAGAACACAAATTTAAATAAGCGGAAATTTACTTAGAGCAAAACCATCCACTGAAATGCAAAGTAACCAAACAAAACTTTGCAGGACAAAGCAGAGGGAGGTTCAACTAGGGAGAGGAGGATTGAAGAATTTCGATGAGCAAGTGGAGATTGATATACTATGCGAAACTCAGGTTGCATCCAACGCCGCTCCAGCGTTCGATCGCCACACCTGGCAGATATTGGTGAGCGACTGGAACGCCGGCAATGAAACCCACATGTATATATTCCGTCCGGAGTAGTTTCAACAGGGGCGGGGAAATAGGATCGACGGAATCAAATTTCTTTAAAGCTTCGACATTTTTCGCGCCAGTTTCCCTTTCGTGTGAGACTCGCAGCCGACTTGATTCATTAGAGTGAATGCTCTTATTGATTCAAAGTAATCTTTTGCTCTGCTCCCTTATCCCTGAGAACGTATTTCCAATATTGATTTAAAGCTACGAGCAAAATTCACTGACTGACATAATTTAATTTGAAGTATATAGAGCATACAGAGCCTGGAGTATGTGGTAGAATATTCCAAAGCCATCGTTACGAACCGGATATCCTTTGGATCAGGGTGGAGTGGCTCCACATCGTCTTAAAACACCCAAGAAAAGTAGCTCATGGATATTTCCATCGATGCCCCCACGTTCGAATCCTTGACAAACTATGTGGAACACAGTGCGCACCTCTGGCCTTCGGCCGTAGTATTTCGATTTTATCCACGAAACAAGCTTGCAAGGGAAATATTGGCCGTCGGCCAACATCCGAACGTAGCTTGCACTCACCAAGAGATGTGTTGACTCGTGGCAGATCACAGGGTGAGATCTCATCCCGTGATCGTTAACTAAACTTGGACTGCAAAATGAGGATAGTTTACCAACGCCAACCGCGTTTGATTCGCCATTTCAGATGAGCGTATATATGAACAATGTTTTTTGGAACGCTACCAGCTCTTTCATTCCAATTACAAATAAAGAACTGTCTGATTGAAACGGGCTAAATGCACATTTTTGGAAAAGGTCTATTTTTCGAGGCACAGACGTGAGCGTAGAAATATTTGTCGTGAAATATTAACTGAAATAGAAATATTTGTTGAGTGATATGAATTGAAGTTTTTTCAGAGCGGAACTAATTTTAAGGTTTTTCAAAAGCACCATACATATGACCAGGCCTATTTCGATAATAGCATTTAATTTCTACAAGGTGGCACCTTACCTTCCGCTTGTCAAAGTGTTAAATTGTTCGAGAGTCCAGTTGATGTTTTGGCTGAAATAAGTGGCGCGTGCACGAGAGACATAACTCTGTGTCCTCATAACATGCAGAACGAGAAAGGTGTGCTTTATAGTGGCCGGTGTGTTATATAAGAGATTTTTCAGTGCAGCCCGGCCCACTATATGTATAAAGCAAATTTCTCTCCCTAATATGGCACGTGCGGGGCTGGTATATTTCATTTACCGGGAAACACGTCGAACCTCTGGAACCGGCGCTGGCAAGTGTTCGCCCGATGTTCTATGTCCCAGCACTGCTTTCCCCCTACCAGCAGGTGGCACAAAAAATGTAAGGTCCTTAAATTATCAAGCAACACTGACTCCATAACTCTGCCGCCGGCTCTCCTCCCACATTTTCCTCGGCTGGGCCAGCACACTTTCTCGCAACTTAGCCCACCAGCCGTTACCAAACTACGTCCATTGTAACGTTTCTAATTTGCACAGCTGTTGATCGTCTTTCGCAGAAGCGTCGGGCAATTTGGAAATAAAAGTGTCCCGGGGTACTTGCCAGTAAATTGTGAGTACGCGTCAACGATATTCATCCCCGCGTGAATGTCACAACCCCACACGCCGTGTGGAAAATGACGAGGTGGTGGAATACGCTCGAATGGGCTAACGGGTGTTCGCCCGCTCCCCCTCTCCCTCCCTCTCCCTATGGGCTAATTGATGTTGCGGTAATTACAGTCCGCGTTAGTGACACGGACGTAATCTGCGGATGCGTTTGACCGTTCAACCGTGGGGCCTTGCCATTACATTGATTCACTATCCGCTGCTAAATTCAGGTCAGTTCGTAAAGAATTTTCTTCTTTTCGTCTCAGAGAGAGAGTGTCCACGATAAATGACACGGAATTAAAAAAGTTGGAGTTAACTGGAACAAGCGTGAAGGAGATTAATTAATAGAAGCTTATGATTTTTTTTATTAAAGCGCTAGCTCAACCCAATATTTCATTCATGTAAAGTTCGACCGCATTTTCTTCAATTGCTCCAGGCGAGCTGAGTGCCGGCAGGGCGAGGACGCATGGTATACAAGCCGCAGCCAGCTTGTGGTTTTGTCAGCATTCTAGTTTGAGGTTTGTCTGGGGGCTTTGCACTTGATAGGTACAAATCGCACTCCGATTTCGCACGGCGACGCTGCCGGTTGCTCTGGGCAAAGCGCCAATTCACGAAAAACTCGAAACCCCTCGGATGCCCCTCCGCGTGAGAGCGGCTATTATGAAAACTTGCTTTCTGCACTCGCCGTGGCCGACAGCAGCCTACAACCGCCAGATTTACCGAAATACCAGCGATATTTTGTGGTATAATTATACATGCGGCTTCAGTCCAGGCGTAACAACACAGCCGGACTTTAACTAGCTACGCCTTGGTAAAAGTGATGGAAGGATTTTACAGCGTACTCTGCACGGGTAGAATTCTATCGGTAGATGGATAAATATGAAGTATTGGATTCTACAACAGCAGTTATCGTTAAAAATAGTAAAAAAAGTAATGGGCGGGTAAGTAATGGTAAAAGTAAGTTAGCTGTACTTCGAGAGCTCTCGTCGAGCGACGATCTTCTAATCCCTCTCCCTTTAAACCCGTAATACAAGTTTTATCGGGAACATCCTACAGTTGCATTCATAAAAGAGTAGGCGATTCCTCTTGATTTCTTTGAAGTAAATCGGAAAGTAGTAATTACGACGCGAGTGTGTGGAGCCGGGAATTTCATTCGAGCGGGAGTACGAATCGCTGTGTGTAACAGGCCTTTAGCCAACAATGCAATAAGGGCATATTATATGTATGTTCCCCCGTACCAGCCTTTGCGTCTCCTTTTCTCTTTTCCAGTCGTTATACACGTCGTGCAAAATAATTTTACGAGTCTCTACGGTGTGTTGTGCAAAACATTTCTCCACTATTCTTGTAGTAGGCGCCAGATTATCTGAAGCCGCATAACTCTCGTAAAGGACACATGAGAAATACCAGTCAAACTAATGATCGCCGGAAGCAATTAATAGCAAATTCTCAAGATTACAGAAAAAAAAATGAATTCGTTTCCACCATTAGATTTGCAGATTTAATGAGACGGGCATTTGCACGGCTCGATGACACTCCAATTGCTGTTTGCCATTCACGAGCGAAATCGAGATCTCGCTCAAGGATTATGAAGTTGCGCCGACCACTGTGTTGCGAGTCCACGTTGAAATTGAGACGAATGGCGCCATTAAAACAGACCCGCCCGCGATTAATCTCGTGGAAGAAATTTATCAGGACGGCGGGATTGAATATATGAATTCGATGAAAGTTCGCCTAACATCCATCATCGAGCAGATGCCTGTTGCAGACTGCCCAAATTGAAAAATTTATTATCAAGAAAGCCGAAGCACAAAGTGAATACAACATATCGCGCACAGATGCATCTGGAGTTCACGCTGCACCGATCAGATAAACTGACCGTGAAACTCTCGCCATTAGCTTTATTAATCGGCGCAGCGATCCAGTTGAGATCCGGTACAGTTGGAAGTGCGCGATGCCGCTGGCATTCAGCCGATTATGGGCGCAAAGCGCATTCGCAAGGGCAGCCGGGAAATGGATGAGTTTTCTTCGGGATCTTCCTGGCACGCAGAACCAGGGAAGCTAACTTAGTTCTCTTCCACAATTCGCTATTAATGTGGCCAAACATGCAAGCGCTCGAGCCGGCCATTCCACGAACGATATGCCGGCTTATTCTGACAAGCTGAAGCGCCCCGGCTGGACTCCATGAATTCTTGCTAGATTATTGTCCCGGCCATAATATGCCGAACTTAACTAGCGTTCCTCTGGTTTATGGGAAATCGCACGTAGCGTGACAATTCTGCGCGGACAGTTTGTAACTGTTTTTCCACTCGGTTTACTGGTTAATAAAATTGCTTCTCTTGTATCCAGACATACGAACGCGCCGCGCGCGTGTTTCTGGAATTACATTGCTAGCAGAGCGTGCACGGTCGAATTTCAATAATTCACTGGTCAGTATAATCGTGCCGGCGATAATGCGTAATGACATTCGCTTTATTAATAATCCTGGAGAATGAGCGTAAATAATAAATGCGAGATGATTAACGGCTAAATATATTACTCGAAATGGCAATAATAAATTCCCTGTAGGCTGCAACTGCCAGCGATTCTAGCATAGTGCACGAGGGAAATATGCTGGATGTTTCCCGGGAATAGTTCGCCGATTGCCGTTGACGGTGGTTATTAATATTGAATAAATCCTGAGCAAAGAAAACCTGAGAGGCAGGCATTTATTGAATCGAGTTTACCGTCGAATACTACTCCATCTTACCGATGCGTCGGTCGAGCGACTCTGGGATTTATTATTGGTTCTTTCCCTAACGACGCAATCAGAATTACTTGCACTAATGATCAACGAATTCGCGTCGATAGTGGGATATCCGTTAACGCCTCGAAGCACACACCAATTATAACCAGGATCCATTCTTGGGAGGCAGTGACGACAGCTCGAGTACGAGGAAAAAGCTGCTCATTACACGGCGTTATATCGGCACTCACTCATCTTTCAGAGCTGCGCCATTTCAACGGAAAACCTGCGGAGTGATCAACTGATGTCGATATTGAGATGAATTTTTCAGTTTACCTGTGAGAATAGTGAATGGAGACTCGCGTTATCGTCCAGTCCATATCACGTTTTTCAATTGGCGACGCGATATTTAAGATTGACCATTGACGGATGGACAAATGGGCGTATAGCTTGCAACCGGTGAGCGCGCATCGGACGATCAGCGATCGGCCAGGGCAAACAAATCGAGCGAGGGCTATCCTTTACCTTCTGGCGAGAGGAGTGCGCACGGGTACTGGGTTTCCCTCGGATATAAATTTCATTGAAATACGCGCACTGACGGGCCCAGTGAAATACGTCTGTCAGAATCGAACAGGACGCGCTCTCGAGGACATCGGGAAAATCGGGCTCGAACCCCCGGGACAACCGAAAATTGTCCCGTTTCCATGCGAGACTTGCCCGCTCCCCCCTTTTTCAATAGCTAGTTCCAAGCACGCTGGATTAAAGACGGGACTCTCTATGTGGGCAAGGCATCCCCTGCCTCGTGCGCGACGAGGATGCCCGTTTTAATTAGAGTGCTCTGTGGTCTGGAGTATCATGGAGTTCGAATTTTTTGCGGCCGAAGTGCTGGAGCGCCGCTTCTCCCGGAATTTCCATTTTGCGCTCGGTTGGCCAGCGTCCCACCCATCCCTTTTTCATTGCTCGCTTCACCCTCCGTGTATTTCGGTTCGACCGAGTGGGAGGCAGACGAATAGAAGCGTAGGAACAATTCACAATAACTGCTATCACCGACTCATTAGAACTACTTTCCATTCGGTTCCTCACCCCCCGTTTGCTTTGTTCCATCCTGGAATTCCTGAGTGGCAGGTTCCAGATTACGGCAAAGCAACTTAGTGTTTACCTAGCAGATTCCCGTTTCTTGCACAATCAAAGGTTTCTTCTACGAGGGATATTCAGCAGTTTGAGAGGAGGTTTATCCATCGAAGATCAAACAGTGCTTCTTAATGAGTTAACATTCCTTCCGGAAGATAGAAAGTTCGGTCTAGAATTGAAGATGGAACTTTCGCATAAAGAACTCTCGGTTCGTTCACTGAATGCACATTGTCATAATCGCTACGTATATTTAATTTTGATACTTCGCAAAGAGTAATTCACCAAAATTACCTAGAATTAGGGAATGCTCCACGGGAATCCGACAAATACAGTGGCAAACCCATTTCACGTGCCCCGATCGACAAATTCTGCTCAACAATAGTATTCCCGGAAAGTTTGTGCAGTTGCACGAGCCGCGGTATCGCGATGACGATGGAAACAGCGGGGTATCTGTGGGCGCGTGCACAAGCCGATATCGAAATCGACGCGCTTACAGGACTCAACCACACCCCTGTGATTGATATTTGCCGATGATTGGCGCAATTTCTCCGGCGCTTGCTGATTGATAATCCTTTATCACCTGAATGCCGGGGCCCGCAACTGCGCAACTACGGTGCAATGTCCAATTTCCTCTATGCCCCCGGTGGGGAGAGGCCCGCCTTTGTACGTACGGCTGTAGCCCTAATTGTCCGCCGAACTTCGAATACGGAGCACGCCAGACAACAATTATCGGGGGCGACAGAGACTTAGGCTGAGAAGGACTGGATTCCTCGGTTATCAAAGTAATAAGTCCCCTACCGAGGTTGCCCGATATGATCGACACGGTGCATGCCACCGCCAAAACAAAGTAGCCCGCTACTCATCGTGATTAATTTAATGCATAGCAGAGACTGGATTAATGCAGCGAACAGCGTCACGTGCTCCACTCGCCGAAGGCTAATTAACAAGCATGCCAGCGCAAGGAGCAGTCCCATTAAGTATTCCAGGGAAACAGGTCAACGACCAGTAGCCGGCTGCTGGCTGCCCGCATTCCATGAAAGTTTCAATCGCAAAGAAGCCCCCGAGACCGGCAAGAAGTATTGAAAATTAAAGTAAACTTTCATTGCCAGTAAACGTTCCCACTATCGATATCGTCCGTGATATACCACGCCGCCAGTTGAGCACGCCCTCCTCGGTTAAAAGAAGCAGCCGTAAAGTACGGAACTCTCACGAGGTCTATTTCAACATTACGAGGGACCTCTTGCATCTAAGGAAACACACATTCGCCCCCGCACCGACGAATATCCCAGAGAAGCTAGGTTTCACTCGGACTTCTTCAAAGTTATTGCCTTTGCAGCATGATATTCCTGGAGAGATTGATTCCAATTGCAAAACAAGTTGGGTGGACGGTTTCTCTTAGCTACGATTAGTTTCTTTGCCAATTCCGTCACGCACACTGAGGCCGAAGAGAGCTGAATATAGCATCTATGATTGAAGCTGACCTGGCCTGTAAAGATGATGTCCATGCAAGATTTATAGTGCGAGATTCGTCTCGTTTGGAGCTAAATTTGAATTGACTGGAGAAAAGAAATTGCAAACTGAAATCTTACATTTAACCACATATTTTCTAGGGGATCAGTGTCTTTAGAAAATAAGATTCATCGTTCCTGAAATTGCAAATGAATAATAATTGACACCCGAAAGAAAGAAGGAAGGAGAAAATGGTCCAAGTAACCTCTGGAGACTCACAGTTCGCCCAGTCGAGTAATACGGGTTTTAAGAGAGAGATGAACGTGCTTTGGGGAATGAGAATAGTCTCAGTATCCCAAACCGAATGGACGATCAATTTCAATAAAGTATTTACCCGACGCTTATTCCTCCCAACGGTATTGAACAACACCAGTCATATTCATCCGTCGGCATCATCCGATAATTTTGTGGATAATACAATCAGGGTAGAATCGACTGGCAAATAAGTGACGTTTAACGACTAGATTTCTATTAGTGTCAGCCGAAGGACTCCCAGCGGAATCCGAAGCCGAACGAGAAATCGGCTTCCGGTGGTGCGACGCGAGCGCTAACAATTGTTCGAATTAATGAGCAGGAAAAGCAGAGTCGTTATCGCAAGGCATCCCATTGTTCGTCGTTGCGCAACTGCAACGGACGCTGCGTTAATCCAATATAATTGGTTCGCAAATAGCTGGCACCTGTACGAACTGAAACAGCAATCGCGCCGGAAAGGCAGATAACACAAGTGGAGAGAAAAGCGCAGGAGTAAGAAAATGCGGCATCAAGCTACTCTACGGAAAGATCAATCGAGACGGAGAACGTACCCCTGACTAGTCGAACTCGCCCGCCAATTATTCTGCCAGTTGTATAATCTAGTGGCGCAGCGGTAACTTTGAGAAGCCTTTTAGTAGTACTCCCTTCTCTCGATCATAGAATCACAGGATTAAACCCAGCGAAACTCTGCTTCTCCTCCTCCTCCTCCTGCAATACAGGGAAGAAAGGCGGGGGGAGGGCTTAATCCCACCCGCTGATTTGCAACAACGACCAAGCAGTTGCGGGAACTGCGAAAAAGTTCGCCCGGTACTGCGGAGAACGCGCTTTTCAACTTGAGGGGGAAGGTAAATTGACTTGAAACGAGCGCCCTCCGTCGGCCGCTTTCGCTACAGTTCCTCGCGTATCACTTTAATTCGGTGAATTGTTAGGTTTCCTCTACAAATACCTGTCCACAGAGACCGGGCGAATGAAACCGCCTCTCGAATGAATTAACCCCAAGCTCGCGGAGTATTGAAACCGAGCAATTAGCGGATCTTTTGAGAATATACGTCGGACCTACTCAGCTTAACCGGTTCAACTCTCAAGCGCATCGTTGTGAAAGGGAGGTGGTATTACGCGTAAGTAGAGCAGCAGTGTACTCAAGCGAGGGCCGTCCCCTTCCTTATCTGACAGCAGAAAGGACCCTCAGTAGGAAGGAGACGCTTTCCTAAGCAACGCGATATCTGATAAGAGGAACTGCAGGCTCAGACGGATTTCGAATGGACGGAAACTTGGTCCTCCACCCTTTCGCGCGAGAGGTCGAGCATTTAAAGCGCGCCGGTTCACCTCGCCCAGCGCCGCTGGAGCTGAGAGCCGTATCCAATAGTGAATTCCTTTTATTAGGCGATCAAAAGCCGTATCGAAGAGCGATGATGAGGGTCCGCCCGGAATGGAAAGCCAATAACATCCGGCGAGAAAGAGAGGGCGCGCGGTACTTCTCGGCCGAGAAGGTCTGGACGTGTTTTATAAATTCGACCAGGGGGAAAGGCCGAAGTGTGTAACGTCCTGGCATTGTCGCTCCCCGTGACCCGGCCCGACTTTCGTCACATTTTCACGTTATTTATTGGCGATGACGCACTCGGAATACTTTTGTACACGATAGAAACGTGCGGGACTCTTAAGAAGTATCTCCTCGAACCTGTGGGATTCAAGACTGCCCGAGTTTCAAAGGACTCGGCTAACACCGGCGCGCAATACATATACCTCATTTCTATCTCCGTCCAATATGTGCGTACGAGACTCTGGTGCCGCGTCGTCTCCTTTCAAGGTGGAGTTAGCGCAGGGCGAATGCCTCGCGTTTCAATAAGAATCTATTAATGCACTCGAGTACATACGCCAGGTTTCATGGCATGCAATCGATAAAGCATTAAAGGGACTTCTTTTATAGCTCATATTCGCATTCGCACGTCTTCTTTCATTCAATCGTAGTGCAGCCGAGCAGACATGTGTTGCTTTCAGAACTCGAGCACACCTTGGGGACCTTCGCTTCAATGTCTTGGAGTCGAAGGATCTCAAAGAATGCACGGTGAGTGCACATTGGGCGTCTGCCACTGAGGCACGGGCCACGGATAGGCTGGTTGTTGCTGTAGGAGCGCCCCATTGATCAGCTTCGAGCTTCGTCGGTGCCTGTATGCGGAAATACTCGAGATATCGGCGTTTACAGCGGCTCCAATGTGGGTATAAAGGGGAAAAGTAGCCTAGTTTCGTAGCGCACGCAGTCGTACCGGAAACCCACGTCGGGCTTTTGTGGTGCGCCACTGGCAGAGAAAGCCTTTGCCGCCAGCGATCTTCTATATGTATTATATTGCTCGAGCGCCCTAGGATCGGAGTTTCCTAAAAAGTCCCTAACATCTTCCTGCATGGCGAATGATCGGTTGGAAACTGTTTGTTCACTAGTTTACTCTACTAGTCGACCGGCCGCGAATTTCCCTCGTTGGCAAACCCGTTTCATTAATCTTTCATCATCATGCGCGTTGTTTTCCGCGCGGGAAAAAAGGATGGAATTCGCAATGCGGCTTAAATAAATAGAAGCTCGAAGCCCCTTTTTGTTATCGGAGATGCTCTTTGATCGTGCTTCTTCGCAAATAATGAAGAGCCTCGACTGTCACGGCTGCTAGGGAACTACGAAGCTACAAGCGATTTCTCGTGAACATTTCCTCCATCTCGCGTAATTTAATAGAAATCTCCTGCAAGAGACGATCGCGCAAGATTCGTGACGGGTGGAAAAGGCGCGGCGGTTAACAAAATGCGGCATACGAATTTCCCCTTCGCGACACAGTAAACTTGCATTAATAATTAATAATGACAAAATAGCGATACCGACGGAATGGACGGTGAAAGTTGAAACTTACTCCATCAAAGTAATGAAGCTCTTCCTAAAACTGTCCGGACGCCGTGCACTCGCTTAATCTTTGGCGGCGTGCCCACTATCTAGCAATAATTACCACTTTGTTCCCATTAAAAGAAGTGGCAATCAGCGCAGCGAAAGAAGAATGTCTGCGAAACCAAAAATCTCCGAGCGAATTATCGTAAGACGGCTTCGAACTTCCCTCTGAAAAGCACAATGCCAAAACTCGCAATTACAGAGAAGAAAATAGTCTAGGTGTCAAAGCAATTTAATTGCGACTTAATAACTAAACGACTGATTAATAAGTTATACACTCCAACGTTTCCCGAGGACTATTTCATAAACGGGCTGACAAAGCGATAAAGGTTGGCTCCAAATAAAGCATTTAATGTATGAGGGTGGAGTATATATGAAGTACGAAAGAGGGGGTGGTAGTGCGATTAAAAGAAGATCTGTAAGGGCTTGCACGACTACGAGGCCGCAAGATCTCCCGGAATGCGAATGAATAGCGGAGTAGACAAGCAATATAACTGGCGGGGAACAAGCCCACTCTCTATATACGAACCAGAAGAACGCAATTTGGCGAGGGACAAGGGACCCCTACGCTTTCCGAAAGAGGGAGGGTGAGAGTGAGAAATACACTTCCCCAAGTGCAGGTGCCACACTGACAGGGTGTACGTATGTGCCTGTACATATCTGCTCCGCGTGCATTTCACACAGTGAATATTTTCTACGTACGCTGCGTAGAGAGGGCAGCGAGTAACTTCTATGTTTCCATTTTCACGGCCTACCTGTACACTCTACGGGCGCGGTTGGTCTACCCATAGTGTGTGTGAGAGAGGGAGAGAGAGAGAAAATACATGTTATCGTTCCGATTGAAACATCGGCCGATACGACTGGCTTGTTAGAACAGCTGATATATGAGTCGATCGAAGATAGAGCGCACTCGGAACTTTAATGGACTCTATGGAAATCTATTGAACCGCGTTCGCTCTTTTATCAGCTCTCGCTTTTAGCTCTCCCAGACCCACCGACTGGCAGCATTCCCTCTCTAACCGAGCTCGCGGCATGCTTGTATTTTCCCTTTTCTCACCTCTAATAGCCGAGCTATGAATTTGGCAAAATGGACGCATACTGACAACGAGATCTTTGAGCACTTTATCGAGAGGTCGGGGAGCGCGGCAATTCAGATTCTGTAAATGATTCATATACAACCGACCGCACTTTTCGCCTACGGGAGCCTTTGTGAAATTTACAAAACTTGGTCTGTCACGTGATGCAACGCTGCTTCTGATTGTGCATCGGTTTATGTGCGTATATACATATGATGTACGGCGTTTGTCTAGTTCTGGAAATGGGATTAAAAATTACTCGGCACCCATTTTGAATGACCCCTTTGTTCTCCTTCCAATTAGTATGATATTATATTGGGGTATTATTGCCGCTACTTCCATAAAATACCCCGGAAATTTACAAAATTCTCCGTGAAAGAGGATTAATGTAAATAAGCAGGTACAGAGAGTGAGAAAGGTTGGGTTGATGGGAAAACAAAAGTATTACCCGATGCAATACTTGTGCGAGGGGGAAGGTTTCGTTGCGTGGTAAAGCTGATATATTAAGAGCGCCCCGAGTCCTCACTGATGGAATTCCACTGTTGGGTGAATTTCATTTACTGGTACGCAGTTCCGAAGATCGATGGAAACGTGTCCTCTCTCGACCGGGAAAATCCGTGGAATCGCAAAGTGTGTCGGGAAGCCATTTTCGAGGGAGAAAGGGCACACGAAGGAGCGAGACAATTCCCCCTTTCCCTCTTTTCCTTGGAGGTATTGGAAGATATCGACTGCAGTAGGAGAAAGAGTGAATTATTATAATAGAAATCGAATATCGGCACGATTTATGGAGTGGCCTGGCACCGTCATCCTCCTTGAGTAACCGGACGCTGTCGAGTGCAACTCTCGGGATAGTTCCTGGCGAAAAGGTCTGAAGAAGTATAGGAAAAGTGTAATTCTGTCCTTTTCGAAGTGCGCTCAGCGCAGGGTGCATTCTGCTTTCCTCTATCGATCGACTCTCTGTTACGTAGCCATAGTCCTCTGTGGTAGGTAGTAAGGAGGAAAGATATTGTTATTACAAAGCCTAATCGTATGCAAAGCGGCGAGCAAACGAGCAATTTTATCGGTGTCTATCTCGAGAATTTGCGCTTTCCTACGTATACTGAGTTTGTTTCTCCCTTGCCCTCCCATTCAACGAACACTTTCCGAAGTTCCCAGTCGAATACGAGTTCTGGGGAAATCCTGTCTCTCCGCTACAATGAAGAAGCAATGCGAGCGACACATTTAAAGAGCACAAGCAGAATCGCTTTCCCTTTTCTTGTTCAGCCGCCACCCATTGACTCGAGGAATCTCTCCGGCGAAAGGTTCGCCCGTTTATTCCGGCGGTAGTTCCCGAGGAAATCACGGGAGTTCGGGAAGAAGGGAGTCCTAGTATCCGTGGATCTCGGAGTATAACGTTACGGACGAACAAAGTCGGCAATCGACCGGGACCGAGTCATTGTCATGGAAATACTGCGAGCATGTACACGTTGATCTTTCGACTTCCTGAAGCTGTTTGTGCACTGCGGAGAATTCGCATAAAGCACAAAGGGCTCTAAGAAAAGCATAGCACTTGGGTTCGTGTTCGATGGGCTTTGATTAAATGTCCACCTGCCACAAATCATGCATCCACCAAATAGCAACCCCCCAAGTAGACTACACATTCACGCCCTGATCCAGTCTGCGCTCTGGTAGCCGGAATATGTAACCATATCAACTCCTTTCATAAACACGCTCAGGCGAAGTTCTCGCCGACACAGCTAGTAATAGGCCAAGTAGCAAAGTTTCCCATCGAGTTGTCGCTTTCACTTTTGCCGTTAACGCTCTACGTCACTAACAACTGTCAATTATCCGATTCGACTACTCTCGGCAAAATCTTTCTCGAAATCAATGATTGGATGTTCCTGAGTTTTTCCCCATAGCAACGATATTAACATAATGTATATATCCGCATAGCGTCGAGATACCCTCCTCACTAAATCGAATGTGATCAACGCCAGCGGTGGACGGATAGTGGCTTCGTGAGAGGCTTAATTCATTAACGCTGAGGCGGGAGATGGATGCCCTTGCGGACTTCACGAATTCCGTTAGGATCCCCTGCCTTTTTCCCTGTCTTCACAAGAGCTATCCTCGCCTTTTTGTCCCTTACAATTCTTCCAGGCTCAAGTACTCTCATTTTTCAAATTGAACAAGCTTGCCTGAAAATTCTATTCAGGTGATTTTCGCCTATGCCTTGATATCAGATTCTCTCGGTCTATCTTAAGGCATACGTGTGCGACCGACCGACAGGTCAACCTCGAAGCAATCAGGATTTCTACATTCTTCCCGCGATGCTCGGACAAACGTGCCGCCCCAAGTTTCAATGGGAGCTCTCGCCTGCTCGCTTGAGAGCCGTACTTAGTAAATAATTCGACAGGGAGGATGGGATCGGTAAAAAATTTCACATTTCGCTCGCACTAGCTAGTGGAGGGTATAGGAATCGGGGGCGAAAGGGGAAAGAGGGAGGTGAGAGAAATAGTAAGAGATCGGGGAACCCGGTACGTGCATGTGCATACGTGGCAAGGATATGTGGACGAGAGCGAGTCGTCGGGAGATTGAAAATCGATATCCAATTTGCGGACTATAAGATGGGGTTACCGGATGCGGATTCATTCGAACACATAAAACTCACTTGAACAGCCGCTCGCGACTGGATAAAGCGTAATGGAATACGATGTGAATATATGGTTGTGCATCCGGTATTAATTTATTGATATGAATACAATCAGTGCACCTACATTTCGAATTATATTCATATGCTAACTGTCTCGTTTCACCAAGTGTCCCCTATAACAGCTGGAATAACTTTCGGGGTGAAGTTTCGGTCGTTACAAAAAAAACTTGGTCCTTGAACTTACGTATGCCATTCCGTATCTTGCAAGTTGGAAGATGTATCGTATCTCATAAGTTAGCTGTATAACTTGTAAGGCAAGAGTAACAACATAAGTTTCAAGATGTAAAGATAAATAAGTGTACAATAAGGTTGTCGTCGAGACACACGTTGTAACTTACGAGATAAAGAAATACATGTTATAAGCGAAGGTAAGAATGTGCAAACTTGTCTTGTAATATGCATATCCACTTCGGGATTTGCAACTGGCTCGCGGGATTCGCAACAAGCCCCTTTAATCCCGGCGACAAAGTCAAGTCGATACTCCTCGTTTATTCGCATTCTACAAAGTTAACCAGGGTACACACCAGATGAGCACAGGAAAAGTGCAGCTATGTATCTTTCTCGAGAGACTTCCACTTCGGCAGACCGGGCAGACTTGCTATAACGGGCGACAGTTTCTACGGCGCCGCGTGGAAAAGTCTAACGGCAAGTTCCGTGGAATATTCATATGTGTGGGAGTACAGGTAATAAGCCCTACGGCGCGGAGCCCTGGTAAATGGGACATCGGAGCAGAAGAACAGAAGTTGGCGCGAAATGCCCCGGTGCTATGAAACTTTGCGCATACTCGCTCTCGAAGCATTGGGGCTAAGAGGGCGCTCCATTCTTCACTAGAGAGAAGAGAAGAAAGGGGGATCACCTCATCGCTCGGAAACTCTACCGTGAGGTAATAGCACACCTCCCATATTTTCTCTTTGAATGATTAATCTCTCTCCTGTCGCGAGCCTGTCCGTGATAATCAATGGCACATCAAAGACTTCGGGGCCGCACGGAAATGAGCGTTAAAGCCGTCGACCGCGCGTATAGACGGCCTCGGGTCAAAGAGTCGTGGCAGGAGGCATCGGGCACCCCACAGGATATTGATCTCAAAGAAACCGCGCATCATTTCACTCACGTTTTATTGGATCACGTGCACGAAACGGCGCCACCTGCATTAAATCTCCTCCGAATTTCATGGCGACAGAACGCGAAAATCATTTTTACCTTATAGGTCGGACTACACATTCGAATTGTTCAGTATTCGATGGATCTATGTAGAATACAACTAATACGATTCCATCCTCCACCTGCGGATTTTGAACTGCAGGCGGAATACAGTAAGCAATAGAGTCAACAAAAAATAGTATAAAAAATACAAACAAAGATATTGTGTTAAAGGAACGTTGAAATATAATTGACTCTAGACCACTGGCTTTTATAAATAATTGCAGACTTAGAAGCACAATTATGTCGATAACATATCGGCTTGCAAAATCGAACCTATCACTCGAGCTTTCCTATCTCGTCCGACGCTTATCACGTCGAAAGAAGGGATCGTTAGCAGGTTTGATGCGGGTCTCGTTTTATGCTCCCCCGGGAAGAGACACAAACAAATCTGACACCATAAGGGCGGCACCGAGCCCAGCTCTACACTTGATCACGGAAAATCGCCGGATCCTCCCTCCGCCTTTCAAGTGGCATGCATCTCTTTGACGCCGATCCACTGGAATATAGCCGCATTACAAAGCGAAATCCTGGATTTAGTAATTTAGTTCCGCCGCTTTCTGATTAGTCGCCGCTCGGCATTACTGCGAAATCTTAAGGGGTTCAACGTGATCGGATTGCTGTTCGCTAGTGCATGGACGAATGGTAGGAGACAAAAGACGTAATAGTGTAACGTGGATCACACGACAAATACCTATATCATGTTATGTATTGCTCCTGCGGGAGGCTTAGTACTCAGCAGGCAGGCGGAGATCAATGCTCGTCCTTGACCAATTGACGGGACTAACTGGCAAGCAACGGGGCGAGTGGCGAATAGTAAATATCGTCCCTCGGCTGAACTCATTGTCTTGGCTGCATATGGGATGAACCAAGTTTCACAGTAGTCTCGCGGTGGTAGGTATATGTAGTGTCAGTGTATTTAGCCAGTTTGCCCGAACTCCCGCACCCCTCTTTCACCGCTGGCGCTCTGCCAATATGCAAGCTCTTCCACCGCCACGTCGAATTACGATTCTTTTGTGAATGCTCACCGATCCGGGAGAATATGACTTTCACCTCGGGACAATGAATCCTCAATCAGAGTGTCGGCCACAGTGGTAGGTGTTCCACGATCGCATTGTTCCGGAAGTGCCGTCCACAGTCTTCATGGATTTGCCAGTCGAGCGGACTTCGTAGTCCGGCAATAGTGGAATAATCCCCCCCTCCCCAGCCCGGGGGGGGGGGGCTGCTGTAAAGGAAAGGTCTTCTCACGTAAATGAAGCTAGTATCAGTTTCGACACGTGTCAAGGATATTCAAAGGTGGTTGTTGATTGGGTCCTGGGTTTTTAGAATCCGCTTCACGTAGAAAAGTAAGACGGGTACACGTACGTACCCCAGTACAGACACGAACCTCGCATAGGTGTGTCCGAGAAATGTGCGGCACGAAGAGGTGTTAAAATGTCAAGAATGTGATACGCCCGCACAATGCGAGATACATCTCGCCCGTGCCGGGAATTCCTCGTGACGGTGTGGGTGCACGTGAAGGATATAAAATTTATCCGAGAAGCGGATCGCCCTTCGTGGAAGTCGAGCCTGCCCCGATGGGGTTGCGCCGTGGTCGAGCAATAAACAAGGATAATGATGGTAAAGAGGGGCCCTGGGCCGAGAGGGTAAGGAGTGCAGCAGATGTAACCAGGTAACAAGCATTAGTTGACGAAGCAATGTCACGAAATAATTTGCACAATCGTATGCTAGCCGAAGTCACGAAAGACCTGATAGCGAACCCTTACAGAGCACCCATTGCTGTTCGGGGAAGAATGTACAATACAAAACTGCATGTGCGTTTACGTATGACGTGAATGGCGAAACTGAGATACTTCCTGAGGCACCTGCAAATTGCGAACCGATCGATCCTCTACATTGCCGCGGACTCTCCCCCAATCGGAGCGTGCGAGTATTTTCTATGTAAATGCAACTGCCGAACTAGCTCGCACGTCGGCGAAAAAGTTTACTCAAATAACACGCACGCCACACTCGCGAGTATGCCCGTCCCACTCGATGGGGAGTAAATTCGATATGCGGGGGGTGGGGGACTTCGTGCTTTCGCTTACTTTCCCCCATGCATTTACACCTTCTTATAAATTGGAAACGGGAAGATAGTGCGGGCCATTATTCTCTCGCAGTGAATAGAGATTTTCTTAGCAGATTGTTGGGTGGTTACGTGGGCTCCATCTTAACAGAAAACTTTAGACTTTACCAGAAGATTTTACCCGACGTTCTATGCTCTACGTGTACATGCCTGCAACTCGCATATTACAAAGGCAAAAAGTCATCTCTCCAAAATTACTTCGCCTCACGCAATCATGAAAATTCCGCGTGCCAAGGTGCAAGGGAAAATCATCATTTGCATGTGAGTATGCTAATACCTCCAGCAATTTTCTACCCTCTCTTTATATTTTCCTCGCCAAGAGATTCTTCCCTCGGCGGGTGCAAAATACCTAAAAGTATATAGGAAAATCAATTTCCAGCTTTGACGTCGTCGTGTTTCCGAGTTTCCTCGTTGCTGCGAGGAACCGCGTAGCATTAGCGTTCGGGCGAAGAGCATGCGCCACAGTTGTCAAGATAAATGCACGCAATCGGGAGACGCATTAGACTCATTAGAGTCGCGTTTACATGGGCCGGTTTACATCAGCCGGCAAACGAAGCAATTTAGCAACGATTCGCCGCACGAGAAATTATCCGGCTTGCTCGCCACGAACGCCTCTAAAATGGGAAATTAATTAGTCCGCAGACGGTCGACAACAGTCGCATTGTCTTTACAAGACCAAATCGTGCATAGGCATACCGTCCCGATTAAAAAGGTCCACCTGCAAATACGTGAAATCCCGCGGCATTCGTTACAAATGCTTTTCCGTACCTGCTTATCAGTTTCTTCGACGTGTAACATATGTTTCCATTTCTAAGCGTGTGCGATACTCTTGTACAACTTGCTCAAACGACTCTGTTAGAAATGGCCATGTAAACAAAGCCGAGAAACTAACAGAATCCTTTGAGTCCGGGGTACAAGAATCTAAAAGCAGAGACGTGAACGAATCGAAATTACTTGGAATGAACGAGTGGTGCTTAATCAACCCTTTCGAAAGTAAGGTCGTCGAGGATAAAGAAGCGTCCTGTGAATTCCCCGGTTTTCGTGACTAACCATTTGCAAGCCGCTATCCTCCCAGACACCCATCGCTTGTTAACGATTCCAGCAGACCCTCGATTTAATTTCAGCACTCAAACGCAAAAGTTAATTGAAATTGGACCCTGGCAATTAGAAGTCTGGAAAGTTTGACTGCTTCATCCCTTTCTAAGAGAAAAGATCCCTGGCGTATTAGTCAGATGGCGGTGCATAATAATATTAGATATAGTTTATCGAGTCAGCCACGAGTAGAACATTTTCTTCCCTTCATTATAGTCGCGGCAGTTTTTCGTCGCTCTCGTGAGTACTGTTATTAAAATGCGTCGATGCAATCTATTTCTCGGCGTCTAGTTAAGCCGGCGGGAGTGCTTGACTAATGATCCGTTAGACTCATCCGGCGCATACGACAAATTACGGTGCTCACCAATGTCGCGCGCGCACGTTTTTAATCGGCGAGAATAAATCCGAGAATCGGGACGACGGGGTTGTTGTGTGCGGCTACCATTATGTCTGGCGGGAATAATGCCAGTCGATTAAACTTTTCTCTCCGGGAGAAGGACTCGGCGGTCCCCATTAAAATGTACCGCTTTAATTAATTAGTTTGCCTCGCCCGGCGTAAGGAAATGCGCGAAAAACTCGAGGCAATTCACCTTCTCGGACGACCGTCGTCTGCCTCTCTTCGTTCGTCCTGTATTGAAAACAAGTCGTCAGTGGTACTGCGCAAATTGAGCACTTAAATCTACAGTTATTATGTATTTAAAATTGTTTAGCGTGCGAACGGGATCAGTAACAAAGAGGTAGAGGGATGTTCAATATTGGACAAACATGCTGTCAAACATCCTGTAGGCGGCCTCGCTGATGGATATCGAATATCGGGACAATCCAAACACGAGATTAATATCAGGGCACGCATGATCGCATTGTCATCTTTAATTTAAATCACACATTCCCCGGCGAAATTGCAATGTCCCCATGGGGAATCCGAGCGTTTGCCTGTCACTGCACGACTGAAATATTCGACGATCCCGTTACATATTCACGGAACGGTGACTAGGATAGAGTCGAAGAATCGCATGCAGTTAAAGAGGTCGAAATGGTATAATCCCATCAGTGGTGGCAGACGATCGATCCGCCCGATGCCAGTCCCAAATCACCCTGATCCACTTTTCTACCTGAATCACCAAACCGCCGAGAGTTGTGCGCTACTCTCGAACTCTCGAGGTTTTGTTTTCTATTGGCTGACCCGGGGCGAATAGGCAAATGGCTTGCGAAGCAAAGGCCGTTCGCAGTCCGGAAAGGAACAAAACAAACAGTGCGCGGCTCCGGGGAAAAGTATCGCCGGCCAATTTTCCAGATTTCAACTGGATATTCTCTCTCACCCTCTCGCACACACACACACGCGCGCGCGCTCGTTTTTCGTTCGGCTCCACATTTATGGGGCACACACATTTACCAACAATCCAGCTTGACACATTACTACAATTACGGCGCAGCGCGCAGTATCCCAGAAAACTGGCCCCAGTTGGTGACCCGCAAAAAGCAGCGGAAGAAGTTACCATTTCAGACGAAGGGTTCGCGTCAGCCATTTAGAAGGCAAAATGCCCGGGAGACTCGAGCGATACTTGCAAACCACTATACGCCTGCTCTAGTGTGTAGTGCTAACATTTTTTCATCCCTCCACTATGAGAGGTCGCCACTCTCCTCGCAGCGATCTGCATTGCAAAAAGCAGAGGTATATCCTCCCCGCCACGGCGGAATATGCAAAACCCATCGAAGAAGCTGGCACGCGGCTTTTAATCATCGTGTCAAAAAACACACTTAAAACTTGTTTCACTCGACGCTGCTACAGGAAACATCAATTGCGCGAGAATTTCGAATAATAATGAAAGAAAGCAGATGATTCTGTGTTTTTTCGAAATCACACCTGCGCCCAATAACCGGTGCTCGCTCTTTCGCCCGAAAGCGGCGTGAACGATGGCCCCGAAAATTAGTTGCAAGGAATGCGATTTTTCAACAGGACCGAATTGCGCAAACTCGCCGAACTGCGTGTCGATGCAGCTGATAAATCGTGTGCTCGTACATCAAATTTGATAAGCCGCAAGCGCGCCCGACAGCTTTCCGGTTTCGCTATTAACGGAATAGCGTCAATACTTTCAGCCTTGTAAAAACTGACTGACGAGAGCGTATGAGCCAAAGTGCCACAGAGGGAGGCAGGGCGACTTTCATGCATGAACCGCGGCCAATGCGTCAATACTCCGATTGTATTTCATGAAACTGCATGAAATCGAAGCCCCTGACAAAATGGTTGTCGAGAGTGAAGCAGATTCTATCAAAGATTCGTCAGCGAGCCATTCGATAACGAAAGAGCCGTCTACTTTTAAACCAAAAGTGCAATCTCGCGTGCCTGGTGGATATTATGACAATTAGCAGCTGAGGGATACACCTCAGATAATGTAACCAAAGCCAATAGAGAATAGTTGAGCACACGGATCCAACATTTTCTCCCACAACACGTACATTGGCATTCCTTGCTTACCATGGAATGAACGTAAAGATGTCGGCAGCAGACAAGCAGCCTGGCAAGGAGGGCTCAGTGGGGCCATGACCACGCTCAAGAATATCGATCTGCCGGAGCGTAAAGGAACGATCGATATCCTCAAAGTGGCTCGGAAGGGTCCGGACCACCTGGCTGGCTTAAGTCGCACGACGCAGACGCATCAACCCAGCAACGGTTCATATGTATAGTTCAACTTGGTATTTCATAGATTGAGTATTATTTATTCCTTCAAGATATCGCAACCTCGAGGAAAGAAATAAGCGTGGATCGTGAGGTACCAAACAAAACTTTTATTCAATACTTCTAATTCTTGAAGCAGCCGCTTTGCAGCGGATATTCGCAGTTGGTACCCAAAAGGATTTATAATAAGGATTTGCTCGACAACAGATCTTTCGTCGTCTGGTCGAGGCTTTCTTCTAGAAATACAAGAAAATCGAATATTTGTTTTAGCTGTCAGCAATATTAAGAGGATCTCCGACCGCTTGTTCTACAAATTCCATTTCGGAACGCGTAGAAATACGGCTTCGAAATTCGGCTATCGCGATGCGAAGAATTTTAATTCAATTGCACGCATATGCTTGAGTATCTGAACCAAAATTGTCCGAATTAGTATTAGCGCCATGTTAACTTATTAAGCGGCATCGGTGGGCGGAATGTAGGATCCGAAGGCGAAATGAAACGCCAGGTTGCCGATAGAATAGCAAGACCATAGTTGCATGTATAACTGGGCCATTATGCGAAGGAACTTTCATTCGCAGTCGAGAAGAGCCACCACTTGTTTTCCCTGATATCTCCGAATTACATCTCGAGTAGAATGCAATCCGCCGATATTGCGAGAAAGCGAAACACATGGATTGAATGCTGGATTTTCAGTCCATTGGGGATCTAACTGCTTGGGCGTTTTATAGATTAAAAATATGTGAACTGATACTTTGATTTTTCTATCGGATCCATCCTCGTGCGGAAGCATCCATTAACCTTCAATGGGAGCTGCAGGGGTCGCTTGTAAATCGAAGTGAAGCGGGTGCAGCAATAGATGCAGCAGCCAAGTATAATCAATGCCGCACTCGTCTCCCGAGCGCATAGTCGGTAGGGAAATTCGCACAATACGAAGTAGAAACTTTCCCCGATGGTGTGGAGTGCAGCCTCATTGATGGAACTCTCGCATCGAAACTCAACATTAAACATCCTTCAATGCCAGTGTGAACAATGAGGGAGCTTCTATTGTTCAGCCGCGTCTAGTAGCCAGGTATTGAGGATATGTTTACATCCTTCCTGTGAGAACCGTTCGTCTTTCGCAGTCTCGATACGACGGCCAACAGCCGAGGTTGCAGCAGACTTTCTACGATAATTGGTGGAATTGCGCGAATTGCTTGAAAGCGGAGAGACACGAGCGACACACCGAACATCCAAACCTAAAAAGGTTCAAGATAATCATCGTTTGGTCTAACGCAGGCGTAGGTCTTCCCTTCGCATTCGCAGTATCGAACTGTCGCTTTCCGCCTCTCCCGACTACTGTATAGTATGCGTATCCTTAAAAACGGTCAGAAGTTAGAATCCCGATGAAACCAAGGGAGCCCCGGGGCGTAAAAGTCCCCGTAACTCTGCCCGTGCAATATCAGACTGACGTTGCGTTCGTTCATCCCCTTGCCATACCGTTTAGTCCAATCGCCGGAAGGCAGACGTTCCGTTCAAGTGAAGTGGGCTTCTCGAGTAGAGCGACGAGTTCACTGAGCTACTGATGATTTCCAACTTGCCAGTCGGTAATCATCCAAAGTAAGTGAAACGCGGCTGCTCGCGAGAGACAGCAACGGCTTTTGATGCGAAAGCGCCGGCTCTATTGGAATCCCGAGCGGGGTAGTTTCGCCTCCCCCGTTGTATACTGTAAACGGATTCTCCAGTTGGGCTAACTCTTCGGCCCACGCTTCGCCCTACTTCAGCTGCAATTCCTATTTCATATCAGAATTTCCCGCCACCTCCTGGCACTCTCTTCCCATCACCCGAAGGAAATCCGTCCAAGCTTAACACTAAAACTTCCGGTCTAATAATACATTGTAAATATGTATAAACGATTATTTTAAAAACTGTTACTAGTTATAATACTAAAAATACCCGGCCATTAGTCGGCACCCCCCAACTCCAGCTTCCCCTATCCGTCTGGAAATTGGTTGAAAAAGTCTGGTGGCAAAGTATTCCGTGCACAAGTTTAATCTCGCGCCGACGCACACCCCTCGCACAGCTCTAACAGCAAAGCATTAAGGAATTTTCATGGAGTTTCGCGAGCGTTTAAAATGTACAGGATGGCAATCGCATTACTCGAAGTACGAGCATAGTTCGTTAAAGTCTGCCTTCCCAAGCCAGTCGATGCTGGATCGATAGATTCCGTTCTGTAAGTTGTGCCAAGTCCACCGGTCTGAGGGTACGCATCTCTTCGGGCGTTGGTCATATCGGAACCTGTGTGAAATAGAAGTGGGCTATTTGCATACCGACAATCCTATTACAACAAAGTACTAGTTTCGGTATCCTTTGTGCATGACAGACATCGCAACCGACGATATCGAACTCATGGAACCAACTGGAATTGTGCAAGCCACGCCTTTGGAAAGCATTCCCGGCGTGCTTTACGAAGCCACAGGCTGATATCGAAAAGTAATTTAGATAAATGCTGGTTAACCTGCAGCCGATATTCTCGACAGTAACAAGTGTAATATTGGAAAACAGTTATAACGGAAGTTTATGTTCCAGGCAACCACCTCGGAATGGCGGTTATGGGCTTCTGTCGTATGAGATTTAAGTATTGTTGATAAATTATTCAAATAGCGTGACACACCTTGTCAGGTATTTCGAAATTAATTCTATTTCCAGTACATTTCGCAGAAGCAGCATGGCAATGTAAACTCAGAGTTATTATAATGCTTACCTTCTGCTTAATCAACAGAGAATATTGTACAAAAATTGCTGGCAAATTACAAAACACGCGGCCATCGCATTCCAGCAAAGTGAGCTATGTATAGCACTGTGTATTCAAGTTAGAGTACCCTCGGAAATGCAACAGCAATAAAGCAGAGGTCGAGTGCATGAGGGGTGATTAAGCTGAAATGCCAATGTAGCTTAATGTCGAGAGAAAACAACTTCATAAAGTATTCGTACGTGCAGTATTAAACCTGTGCGGGGGCTCCGATTATTAAGGATCAGCCTGCACCTCGAAACTTTTGCTGGTCGAATTGCCTACCCGACCAATGAATAGTCATGTATGTAACGGAGAGGCATTGTTTCTATATGCTAGCCATTGCACTCAACGACGAGCGAGTAAACACGGTCCGCTTTACGGTGGTAACTGCACCAGCACAGTATTCGAAATGAATCGAGCCTTTTTCATGGCTCGCTCGCCAATAAGCTGCGCTTAATTCCGCAAATTGCAGGTATCTCAGCGTCCGTCAATCGCGGCCTGGCATGCTGCTCCTCGTATGTGTGTTTGTACACATACGTGCACAAATTGTCCCATGGAGCTTGCACTCGTGCGCGTCGATGCGTCGAATGTCGACGGCAGATTAACACCATTCCATGAGGGGAAGTTTGGCCGAATAGTCGATCATTCGATGCAATTCGGTTGCACACAATTCCGGGGATATCTCTTGAATGGCCGCAGTCATCCTGGTGCGGTCAAAGTAGCGAAAAGTCCATAGGATTTCAGTGCACTCGACACCATGTCAATGATGATGAACCTTGTTTTGAAAGGATCAGGATCCTGTGCATCATTCTCCATGCTATTGCAGCAGCCTCGTAAATGCCTCCTCCGCGCCGAGTTTTGATATTCCGTGCACCGACTCCAGTCCGGAGACTCGGTAATCCGTCGCACGGCTCCGCCGGGGATTCATCGGAGAGTTACATGAAATCTGATGAAAGCCGCCTGGTAAATGAATATTCAGGGACAGTCCGCATGAAAGAAGCCCGCGCTATGCTTAATAATTAAGTCACGAGGCAAGGGCACCCACTCGCTGGCTGCGGCTCGCCCTAGACAATCGTTTATATAAAAGACACGCAAATGAGTCTCAGCAGCGGTTGAACTGAGTGCAGGCAGTCCAATGAAGTGCACAGAGATATTAGCGACATTTACCCAGGGGACGTTAAAAAGAATTCGTAGAAGCCGATATTTCTATGGGAAACCAGCAACACTGGTAGATACACACCTGACTCTCATCAACTGGTGTACGACCAAAATAAGAACAACAAGACTAGTGAGCTTTTCCATACGGCAAGGGAGATTCAAAGCGTTGCGGCCGGGAACACACTAACGCGAACAGAATTACTTTTTCCGCCCGTGCAGAGTGCACGTGTAACACGTCAGTGCCGAAGGCGGCAGGTGTTTGCACTGCGACGAGGCCGACGAGAATGGAAAGCGATTTGGCCGAGAGAACCTCATTTTACGGTTACTTGGCAAAAGAGAGAGCGAGAGGGTTTATTATACTTGGTACACTTCGCGTGCTGGGAAGGTTACGTGAGATGCCGCATGCCAAAGTACGTGTTGTTCTAGTTGTCGACGCGAGATCCCCGAAAATACTTGGCACTGACTTAAACTGTAGGATCTTCTGCGAGGTATGCTCGTTGTCGGGCAAATGAACGGAAAGAACCGATGGGAATGGTCGCTGTGCCGCGAGGTGCATGAGGAACCTGCATATTGCGGAGGTGAAAGCATTCCTGATGGAAGGAGGGGCGAAAGGTAGGGTGAGCATCGGGCTATACAGGGACAGGGAATTCGAATGAAGCCAATCAATTCGCAGCCGTCATTGGCTTTGACCCGAGGACGAGAGCTATGCGACCAGCATAGACCACCGAAAACCGGACAATAGTAACGTATCAACGCAATGCATGGCCGCTGGACACTGCGCTGTCACGCACACGAATTATCTGGCAGGAGCCTCGGCGTTTTTATCAGGTGTATTGCGAGTTCCTGCTGCCAGGAGAGCACACCGTGAATCCGAACTATCGCCAGATACCAATTGATTCTGGAACGCGGTCAGTACGAAGCGAACAAAATGCCGCGCGCACTGCGATCTGGGATTCTGTCACTGAATGCAGTGTATATCGCTGAATCTAATATCCAGATATATCGCTTACCATGAACGGCTGCACGAAAAATCTCCCGGCTCTTGCTTTGAGAACCATGACTGGATATCTAATCACTCCCCTGTTTAAACACTTTTTTGCAGGTGGGATGGGATAGTGTAGAGAGCGAAATGGTATCGAATGCGGAAGCCGTCGGTGTATCAATCGCCCAAGTTAGATTAGACTTCTAGGGGCAAGTCCCTCGCTTACCTAGGGAGAGAGGATGAATGATGCGTAGGGGATGGTCTGCGGGAAGCTGGGACTCAAAACAGGATTTAATCAAGTAGTTCCCGCGCAAATCCCTTCCTCCGAGAGTTCCCCTTACACGGAAAGTCCAGCAGCTGGGTCTGAATAACACTAGTACCTTTCGAATAATTAGGGTGACAAGGGGGCAGCAATCTTGCGTAACGGGCAGTACGTAAGCTGACGTGCTGTTCAAGCGGCTGATTAGAATGTAACTTGAATCTGCTTCCCAACTAGGGCCGGTAAAAGGTAGCAGCTTTCCCAGAGGAAAGGGAGTATGGCAGCCCGGTTTTAATTATCGTTGCACGATTCATCTTAGAGGACCCTTGCACTTTATACACTCTGTATTTTGTAGATTTGAAGAAAGTTGGGTGGTTGAAATATTCATCCAGGCGAAGGTCAAGGGGAACTTGAACGACGTAAGGGCGAGAAAATTCGGACTTATTGTGAGGACCATCGCATGGACCAGTGTGGGTAATAAAGACCGTGGCAAGGGTCCAAGTGATTCGAGTGGCAATTTTCTTGGTACGTGTATGCGTCGGAACGCAAAGACCTTGACATTTCCTTGGCGTTTTGGATGAAAGTGCATGCAGTCAGAGTGTACTTCGGTATGCCAAGCTACGTTGCAAGCAACACGCGTGAGTTCAAAGCAATCGATTAATCGTCACGATTGACTATTGACTATTCATTTATTTCCCCTTTCGCTAGCACATTCTGTACTGGCACATAAATGCTACTCTTCTTAAGACTTGACCTACTTTCAGCATCCAAGGTATTTACAATATGAATCCTCCACAGGCGCACAGAAGTAAGTGACAAATTGCCAAAGTAGTGCCTCCCACTGCAAACTATGTATAAGAATATGTAAATGAAACCGCTCCTTGTTGGGATTGAGAATGGCAGCTTTTGACCGAAGGCTTTCAAAGACTGGCGATAAATAGACAGGGATCCTGAAAGGTCCTGTTTGAACTGTATAGAAAAGAATTCAATGCGGATAACCTTTACCTGCAGTTATTTGGGGTCCTCTGCATGTTTACGAAGTCGGATAAAAATCGCGTGTGTTTTGACTTGGACGAATTCCTTGTTGAATCAAAATTGGGACAGGGTCCGCCCTCGCGCCTTCCAATGAAAAATGCTCATCCCTAAAATATCTATTTCGATCTCCGTTTCCCTGCTGGCTAGTTTTTCCTCAGTGACCTCTGACCCATTTAGTGGGACGTCGCGCAAAACTGAGAAGCCGAGTTGGTGTTAAAACTAACTTTGCGAGCCAGCCTTGATGGCGATAAAAGAACGAGAGCATGAAAGAATGGGAGGAACCTTATCAGATAGAGCAGCGGCCGAAGCCGTGCACACACTTGTGCGCCATGGAAAAAGTCCACGGTTCCGTTTATTAATAGAAAACACCGGGGGCTTTGGGGGGCGGTGCGCCGGCGAGGAGGAAAAAGCGGGCGCCTAATGGAGAGAGACATCAGCGGGACGTCCAGCTAATGGCAAGGGCAGAGGGCCGAGCTGGCCAGAGTTCAGTGAAATATTAAATTAAACCAGCCCCTCTTTCCCAACCTTGCCAACCATACTCTCCCGTTATCTCTCCTCCCCCGTCTTTCCTACCACGTTAAACCCAGATGCACACGAAGGACAGATCCAGGCGAGCTAGAATTCATTCTTGCCCGGGACACGCCACTGAACCGCCCTTCTTCTTTCTACCCTGTGGCCTGAATGCACCCCTCATTGCTCTGTTTCGATCGTTTGTGGTCTCCAAGTCCAATGACGTTCGATAGTAGAGATTCAATTTCGCGCCCACAATTATCAGTGGTGATAACGTTGTCGCAGAAAACGATAAATTATCGCCTGACAGATCCTCAACTGTAAAGGTATTAATTTCGCCGGGAAGGCACTCGTCCGCTGGTTCACCCAGCAATCATGATAAGTCAGCGGATTTACCGGCGTTTGTTACCTGATTCCTGTAAGCATCGCTTTGCAACACCGCCCACTGCAAAATACGATCTCGCTTAGCTTTCAAAGAAAGCACCAGGCAACCCAGACACGCACCATGTTCGATTTGAACATTTCAAGTTGGAGTTGGAATGGCCTGTAGCGCCACAGTTCTTGCTTCTTCTTCTTGCGGTTCTAGGTTCTACTACTGGCTCACTCGTCACGCCGGGCTATATTTCGCACCCATACTACTGGCGCTTGTTTGGCCCCGCGCTGCGCGCTCTCTCGCCGAGAGTACTCAACGTCGATAGAAGGGCTTCACTCTCGCGAGGGCCGGGGCCCTTTATTCCTTCAACTCTGATTCGTCATTGAACCCTTTCTTCAAGCTTTTGCCGACGCCTCCTCGATTGTTCGCCTTTCAGCTACAGCGGCGTTGAATAAAAACATCCTGCGAGATCCGGAATCTGAGGGCAACACTCGGACTCGAGGGAGGAGCATCGAACATCGAAGTAGAAGGATCCGCCTGGTGTAATTAGATTTTTCGCCGGTTCAGCGACGCTAAATCACTCGAAGTCGTAAATCTTTCGTGGGAATCCAGTCGCGTGGACCATCCCTGATTACCCACAGGCTACTTCTTCCTTATCGTTAGCCTCGGGTGGTCCGACGTACCCGAATGAGGGATCAGCCACACTCCGCCAATCAACAAGGCATAAACCTCTCAGCATATACGTTGAAATCCTATCACGTGAAAATCGATCATTTCCATAGAATAAACATGCCACCTATTGCCATGAATCCTCGGGGTTTCGATTTTCGATTGCTTCGTTAACTGGACCATTCGAATAAAAGTCTGCCTGGTTAGAATTCAGTGACACCCAGTCCTAAAAAGGAATGTTTAATCAACGGACGGCTGGGATAAAAGTTGATTCGAGGGCAGACCTTCATCAAGGCAGAACGTCGATTAAATGACACTCGTTTCCGTAGAAGACGAGAACCAGAGTGGACGCAAGGCGACGATGCCTGCCCGCCAGAAGCAATCGTTCTTTATTGATCGATCGTTGCATTCGTGGAACCCAGGATACCCATTAAAAGGTACTCCCCCCGTATATAGCCCTACTCTCGGCTTCGACTCGAACAGTTATAAAGCCGCGCATCTACTAATCGGTCATCTCCATTGATTGCTTCACTTTTTAACGAACTTCGCCAAATAACGAAATCACTCTTAACCGTCTCCTCCCAGTGGACGGCCCGGGCGAAAATCATTCGTGGCCTGTTACAAAATAATTAACACCCATTCATATTTATAGGTACTACGCTGACGCTCACCCTCTCAATTGAGCGCGTGCTGAGCGACGCCTCTAGTGCCAACGTTCCCGTTTAAGGAAATGTAATCATTTTTCACTTGGACCGTGAGATTATCCATCATGTGAGTCAGCCTTTAAACTCAGTTGTCTCCTACTCCGCGAGGCTGGACTAATAGCATAGTACCGATAGCCGGGGGCGCAAGGTGCAGGCAAGACAAATTACGTTTGTCACCCTGCGGCTGCCTGCTCTCAGCGCCCGCTAACCGATGCCCCCTGTTAATTACACACTTAATGATCGGTTGGATTATACGTCCTTGTGTCCTACCCGCCTGCCTTGTAATCACCAGGTCCATAAATAAACTCGACGCCAAAACATCACCGAGCATCAACTGCATCTATATGTAGTTCACCTCCCTATATCCATAACATCTATATTCATAACCTAATTCGTGTTAAATCACAGTTCCATGCAATTGACATCCATTCAGCCGTAATGGGAATGCCGCTCTCACTCTCTTTTGCAATTAGGAGGGTGAGAGTCTCCTCCTCGAAGCTCGCACATGAAGAGCGGCTACGAGGAGCGCGGAGCCTCGCAGGACTAACCGACGATTTATCACCGACGCCCTGCGCGAAACCATCGATTTACATCACTCGTTAAGTAACACAGCGCCATTATTCCGCCGCTGAATTTCTCTCGGCGTTCCGATCGAAGGTGCACTTGCCGGGGCTAACAGGAACGAGCCCGCGACTAACTCAATATTAATATCGTCCACAAAAAGTTCCTTCTATAAGTAGAGCCGCCCTGTTTCCCCGTCAATGTTATCTTGATGATAGGGGAGGTCACAACTTTACCGAAAACATAGCGGAAGCGCAGCATCTTTACTCGAGTACATGCCTAAGTCCGAATGGAGAGAGGAAGTAGCATCGTCCCAATGAAATATAAGTTCTCATATATTAATAGAATTACAGTCGGAATCTGACTCAAATGCAAAAAGTCCAGGTTTGAGAATCGTTCAAAGTGCGGCGTGGTTTCACGCACAATGAAGTGTACGAACAACCGGGATGATCTCGATCAATTTTTCCAGCAAGCTTTACCTCTGCGGTGCAGCACGGCGCAGCAGTGCAATAAAGAAGGAACGAGTTCGTAACTTAGAACTATCAGTTCCAATTCCAGCAATGACTCTCGCGAGAGAAAGGCTTTCTCTTAGTCTGCGTCGACCGCTACTGAGGAACACGTGCGGTCTACGTTTCATTTGGTTTTTCGGGAAAGAAATAACTCGGTGTAAAACTCTCGGGATTTCCGCGGGTCGTATCCGCATTGTAGTAAAGATGTCATATACTTTCATACTAAGAGCTATTATTTCCCAATGTCGCGTAAACGCGACATTTTCTTTGTCATTCTCAGTCTATTTTAAAATTACCATTTCGAAATCCTGTCGTTTAATCTTATGATTGTGCAAGGGAATTCCCAGGACTCAGTTAAGAATTCTTTCGCCGCTGTTTTCTTCTCGCCCTGCTTAGATCGCAGAATTGTATCAGGGAGCAGTGCACGTTGCGACGTGAGAGGATTATACAAGCAAAGGAAAGCTCGACGAGTACTCTTGGGTAAAATCGAGTAACACCTGAAAGCGTATGACGCGCGCAGAGTACTTGCGATAAAGTACTCTCGCTATCTAGAGCGTACTGCTACCAGTGAGAATTTACATCTATAATTCAAGCCGAAGCATCGTGCACCATCCATTACGTCCGACGACGTCGTCATCTCACTGTGTGTTATCCCACAGGGGCGGAAGCAAAGGCGAGTCAAAACCTTGGTGAAACCGAGTACATAGTTCGTGCGTGGCCGGCCGCGCGTACGAATTTCAATTCCTCCCGAAGGACGGGTGGCGCATACCAGCCGCCCGTTATTCGTTGGCCCAAGGAAATGAGTGCCAGAGAAAAGCGATACCGGCAGTCGGTGATATGTTTTCCGGTTTCAAAGGGAGGGTGAGAGAGCGCCTTTCGCTGTAACGAAAGCATTATTTCTGCGGGAAACAGATCAATAGATGAATGCCCAATCGACGCCGTTTAACAAACCGAACTACGCAGCTGCATGCCAATGTAATAACTCGAAATCAGGCTCAATTTGCTTTTCATAAATTCCAAGCCTCTCCCAATCCTCTCTCCCTCGTTAATATTATCCGAAACACGCGAGCCGCGCTCGACCCGCAGCCTAAAGACAATAGATCCCATTTAATGCCTCGCTAAAATTGTAGTTTCATTATGAACGGCGTGCGACTGTCGAAACGAGCTACAATGATATCATTTGCTTTTCCAGGTGATACACGACCGCGTCAATGTGTATGACTGCAAAATGCGAACTAAAGTCGACCTTCGCGGGGAATTCATAAATTGCCGAGGCCCCCTGTATTGGAAAATTAACGACTTCAATGTACCAGTAATTCGGTCAGCCGAATTAATGAACAATTGGGAATTCCAGGACTATACATTTCTTTCTTCACATTCAATCCAAAACATCGAAAAAATTATTCCTCTTAAATTTTCTTTTAAGGTCTATGCAAAAATATAATAAATTCTATGCGAACCCTCTGGATTAGATTAATAAAATCAATGGATTACACATCAATCATCTGGAGTGTCCGTAATACAAATAGCATGATTGTTCCCTAAACTAGCAGCTGTGTATCACCTGGACCATCTGGACCACCTGTGCGAACCTTTTCTAGGTTTCTACCTCCTAGGCCGTTCCTACCGCGACTCTATCAGACTGCATGACACTTTATGGCGACCGAGCTTTCACCCTCCCACAAAATGTGTGATCGTGTAACCTTTGTTGTAGATACGATCAGCGCCTCTGGGCGATACGCAGCAGAGTGCGAGATCGGTAAGGCACCCCCTCAGACTAATAGTGATTCAGAGCACTTTGTTACTGGCTGAGAGATCATGCGCTAACTGCATCAATGCCCAATACCAATCTCGCAGAATCCTTCTTGTGCTTTTAGTGCCGAGGGCAGGCGCACGAACGCTCTTCCAACACTGTTGATTCCCAATCCACAGAACAAACGCCCCCCTGCCAAAAGTGATTTGGTATCCGAGCTTCCAGTGATTACCCACGCGTCAAGTGGAAAGAGGCGGGGCGCACTTCAAATATTTGAGTATCACAGCATTTGTTTGCCAACCGCGGCAGCCCTTCGTATGCCACGTGCACTTTCATTACGCGAGGGCTCTCGGGCGCAGAAAAATCTCTGATAGACGAATTGGCGCAATTAAAGGGCCACCAGGACTGTGAAGAAGCGGAGAGCGGAGGAAAGCTGTTGGCCTGGATTACAGTTTCCGTAGGAAAGGGAAGAGGCATAATCTTCTATATAAAATTAGAACGTGGAGGAGATCCGGAAGTGGTCATAAAAATAATCACGGAAGTAGAAAGTGAATCCTCACTGGAAGAACATAAGCCTCTCTCCGCAAGGGAGGCTGCAGGCTTTCCTCCTGGGCCTTACAGTTCTACTTTCTACCCTCCTCCAGCTTAATTTCTCTCTGCCCCCCCTCTCTCTCTCTCTCTCTCCCTTTCTCTCTGCCAGCCAGCGCAGCATTCTATCGCCGCTCCTTTCCCCATTATTCTCAGTGGCATCTGCATTCCTGAGCCAGCGTAGTATTTCTTTAGTAAAGACTCATCTGCATTTCGGATCCTGCCGGCTGGCATGCGCATTACCTCTTTCGTCGTATCTCCATCCAGCCCTCTTGCACAATGCATCCTCGGATTTTCCACCCACCATTCAATTTCAACAGGCACCTTGTCAGGATTGGCGTTAGGATCGGTTAACTTAACAAGCTAACTGCTTGCCACACGCACGCGCAACTGCATGCGTGCCAATGTAGAGTAGCCCGAGTTAGAATTAGACTTTATATTTCACTAATGTCAACTGGCTGGCAGGCGCACAGTGAAGATACCGCTACAAAGAATACCAGGCTGCTCATGTTACCGAGCGGGTTCCTATTGTTTCCAGGATATTCAGAAGTCGCTGCGAGCGATTAGAATATGAGCGCGGGCCAGCGGCGACTGCGGATATTCCGGAGCGCGCCGCTCTCGTGTTTGCCGCGATAACTGTTTATCAGTGGTCGGGCGTGTACAAATATAAGGGAGTTGTTGACGCCGGAAGGGCGAAACCAGCAAGCGGTTTGGGTCGTTGTTATCGTCGTCAACGGCCCTGGTAGAAATAGGACCGGGCACGCCCAGTTACTGGCCTGGCCCAGGCCGGGCATGACCGGGCAGATTGGGCCAGACCATTGCGGCAGGGCCCTGACCGGGCGCGCCCGGTTATTGGCCTGGCTGTGGCCGGGCATGACCGGGCAGATCGGGCCAGACCATTGCGGCAGGGCCCTGACCGGGCGCGCCCGGTTATTGGCCTGGCTATGATCGGGCATGCCCGTGCAGATCTGACCAGGCCACTACGGCAAGGCCCTGACCGAGAGCGCCCTGCCCTGGTAGAAATTGGACCGGTCTCGCCCGGTTTTCGGCCGGGCGGATCTAGCCAGATCGCTGCGGCCAGGCCCCAACCAGCCTCGACCCGGCGTGCCTGGTTATTGGCCTGGCGGTGACCTGGTATGCCCGGGCAGATTTGGCCGAGCAACTGCGGCCAGATCTGGCCGGGCTCGTATTAGCACTCCAAATAATTTCGATTTCCAATTAATTTTCCTTAGTCACATAGCGAATCCATTTTTATATGTACATAGTGTAATGTTCCGTTAAGCTTTAATAAATGCAACATAAAAATTAGCTCTTTGGGAGTACATTCACCCCCAACATCGGACGCTCTTACCAGTATACATATATAAGTGGAGCTTATATAGCTACCGCCAGCAAATCCTGGTTACATTATAATATTGATAAAAATAGTTTTTGTAATCAAATTCAAAGTATTTAACACATTGAAAATTTAGTACCAACCACAACAAATCAAATTCTTATGACAAGAGATACAGTTTTGCACTTTAGTTTTGTACTGTAATAAATCTGTCAGTTATTTAAGAATGTGCAAACACTAAAATACTCGAGATTACACAAGAAATGTATATTAACATTATAGTGGTTCTACTTCATGAAATCCAATCGGCTGATACATTGCAACTATTCTCCCTAGTATAACTAAAAATAAATAACATTTGTTATGTGATGCCGTGGTCCTGTTGGTAGCGTGGCTGGCCAATAAGTACAATGTCGCAGGTTCGAGTCCCGCTCGAGACAGATGATAGTTTACAGTTTTCTTACATTGTATGCTTAGCGTCGGAGTTTCTTCTCGATACTATGTCTTCCTTCATTCAGTCACTGATTTCTCTGCGTTTGCATTACTGAAAATACATTTTTTGTATGCAAAGCTGGTTGACCGGGCTGTGGTTGGGCAGCCAAGCCGGGCCCTGGTCAGGATTCCCGACCAGGGGCTGACTAATAAAGTGTGACCGAACCGACCGGGGCCCGGCTAGTTTGCCCGGCCAGCGCCCGGCTGGTAACCGGGGCGTCCAGGCTGTAGCCCGGCGGGGGCCCGGTTTCAATTTCTACCAGGGGGACTGTAGCCGGCTCTGTCCATGCCAGAAACTGTTAAGCACCGCGTCAGCAAGCCTCCCTGCCCGGTGAACCGGATTTCCTCTTGCCTCGCTCGTACTGGCCTGTCACTCAAGTCGCTTTCCCGTTGCGTAAAAAAGGAATTTAAGTACCGGCATTCCGTCTGACACTGACATCCGCGCGTCTACTCCTCCTCCTCCCTTTGTTCCGGCGACATCGGGCGAGAAATGCAATCAGCAGCGACTGAGCGACTTCACTTCGACTTAAAGAACGTCGACCTAAAGCGTATTGTTGTTATGTCCGCCGTTTTCCGTGAATTTAACCGAGAATTGAAACAAACAATCATGAACTTCAATGATCATAGATATATTTTATAAGAAATAGAGAAACTTAATCCGAATAGATAGCCAAACTGAATGCGTATACTACAACTAAACCTGGGACTTCCCTGGGCCCCCATGACTCCCGTGCAGATCGCAGTCCATGTCCAAAAATATGTACAGAGTTATCCTAAGTAAAACTCGTGCCACAAAAGTATTATTCACATACAATTTTTAAATATTAATTAACCTGTGAATCGACAACGGGGAAAACGGTGTACCATAATTACTGATGTGTAACTGAAATTATTCCAAAATTTTGGTTACAGTGCAGCGGTAATGCAGTGCGATGTTTCGCCGGTGGACCGAGGAAGAGCAATGAATCGCAATGCCCAATGCTCCAGAAATTGGAGAAGCCTATTCTCTCATCAGCGACTACACCGTCGACGATCTCTACAAAGCCGACCGTCGTGCGCAATCATCTGAATAGTACTTGCAGCGTGACAAATTCGCCGCACCAAAAGAAGCTAAGGTTTCAGCTAGCTAAGGAGAGGAAAGCCAGCACGACCTTGGGCATAATCATGAGCGCGTTCATCGTCTGCTGGCTGCCGTTCTTCGTGCTGGCATTGGTCAGACCGTTCCTTCGAAATGCGGATGCAATACCAGCGTTCCTGTCCAGCCTCTTCCTCTGGCTCGGTTACTGTAACAGCCTGCTGAACCCGATAATCTACGCGACCCTCAACAGGGACTTCAGGAAGCCGTTCCGCGAGATCCTCTACTTCCGCTGCGGCAATCTGAACCACATGATGCGCGAGGAGTTCTACCAGAGTCAGTACGGCGATCCGATTAACAATTACGAGATAAAGGCCGGCGAGTTCGAGGGTGCCGAGCGGATGGACCACCAGGGTATCGAGGCGATCGACGTCGCCGCAAATGCGCCCAACGAGAGCTTCCTATGATCCGCGCAGCCTGGTTGTCCCTCGATAGCCGAAGAGAGTGATGCCCAAGCGGGTAGACCAGTCGCCCCGGGCTTATCAGCCCGGAGATCGCTTTGATCGACACGAACCCCGTGCGAGTACAACCCCCTAATGGCCTACGAATCCCCTCTCTAGAGGCGAACTCTGGACCTAATGGCCAGCGGGCTAGTGACAGTGCGCATCAAACATCCTCTCCCTTTTCATGACCGATGAAAATATCACGGTACCATGCTTGCCGGAGGATTTCGCACTCCCAGCGCCGATTAATCCTCTGCGCCGAAAGATACAGGCAGAATCTTTTCTCCGAGGACCCAGTTTCGTAGAACCAGCTGGCCAGTACAGTAAAGTGAAATTGCGTTTATCGGTTATCGGAATATCCTGAACGCGGAGGGACTTTTTCCGATCTCGTCTTGTTCTCCTCCCTTATAGGGGATGCCAATAATGAAGCTGTTAGGTTACATGAAAAGCTAATTACTCCCGTTTTATCGCTGGCACGAGAAGGCACGATATATATAAACGAACTGTGCCAGTTGGGGAATATCTCTCTTAGCGTAGAAGAAAGCGCCGCGTGATAAGCGAATAGTCGTTTGAAATTTCATGATGGTAAACTTCGTTCTTCATATTGCCTTTTGACGAGAGCAAATAGACATTGAGATGTAACTGGTAGTACAATTATTTCGGGTTTGCAGGTTTTAATTGAGAACGCATACGTCCCATAACTGCTTTGTCTAGTCAAAATTGACTGTGACCACGATATTTCGTGGGAGACAGTAACCGTTGCATTAAAATCACGGATGTTGCTTGCCTCTCAATGATACTGGGGGGTGTATCGATCGGGAACTTTCATCATAACGTAGCAAGGCAATTTTCTATCGGGGAAAAAGTCTAGCAAAGAGCATTGGCAGTCGAAGCGGAAATGAAGATCGTCCAGGTAACAGCTAGTATCGGAAAATGTCCATTGGAAAATCGAATTACCAACTGGAAAATTAGTTGCGGCATTGAGCAAGACCTGACGCCATTGGTCGACCGATGCTCTCAGCATCTCCGATGTGCAATTACAGAATAAAGTGCGCTTTCCATCAGACCCGTCGACTGTTCTTTAAATTAGTACTAGAGAACGTATTCGGCATGAGGGAGCGAGAAAAATATTGTTCTTCATTCCGACCATCCTTCCTACCCGACAGTTGCAAATACCTGGCGGAACAAAGAGTCCTAGGAAACGTTGTTGCTTACAATCTCGCACGAAATACCATATTAGATTCAATCCGAAGAACAAAGGATGCCATGAACGCAAAAAATTCCAGATTTTAATATCGCATCTCGGTGAAATGTACATGATGAAACGCAAGATATTAAAACCGTACGCCAAAGAGTGATGAGTTTCTATCCATAATTAAACGGGATGGAAGACCGGAGGATTATGGCTCGAGAAATTCTTGACGCAACCCACGGCCCTCGGGTCTACAATCGATCAGGAATGCATGGAATTGCATTTCCGGCATTACTCGCAGAACGACATGGACGTACGGCCTATATTTGAATCTTCGATCTCCCTGCAGAAGCTACATCCGATATTAGTAAACGATCATCCCCGTCGCTTACAAGAAAAACCGTGTGCATTGAAGTATCCACTAATGCATTGGTGCGCGCTTCACTCTCCTAGGCGAACCGGTCGAGCGAATTGTCATTGTGATGAAAACGGCCACTTCGGTCGAGTGAGCGCGTGCTTGAAAGTTCCAACTATCGCTGGGAAACTTCTTCGCTATATCTTCACTTTCAAGGGGATGCTTTTGTACTTGCCAGCCCTGGGAGTGAGAACTTTCCCGCGCCCTTTGTTATCAAGGTCTTCCTGATTTTTCAAACAAGACGTCGAAGCACCCTTTGTGGAAAGGATTCGCCGCGGTAGTACGCTACAGCTTGCAGTGTCGAAGGCCTATTAATTCGGCTCCCGAATGAAAACGAGGAGAAGATTGTTCCGCGAAACTTCTTACCTGCGATCGATCGCCGCTGCACATCTGCGACGCTAAAGCAAAGTCAGGGATGCGAGTCTCTCTTGGTGCATTACTCCTGGTAGAGGGGAAACGAGGCACAGCGTGTTGTCGCTTACCAGAGTAACTTGGCAGCCGGCGGCAATCCTCCAAGTAGAGATTTTGGCTGCGAAGAGAGGGTAAGAGAGAGTGAGAGAGAGGGGGGTAGATGTAGAGGTGGGAGAAGGGAGAAAGGAGGATGAGAGAGGCAGCAATGAAATTTGCAAGGTATTAGGAGTAGTTAGTGCAAGTTGGATTTTGATTGGGGTCGAAACCTCCGGCTGAAATCCAAGGCGAAATCTCAGATACCAGTCGAACCACATGCCGCCGTCTCCGTGCCGCAATCATATTCGCATCACGACTCCGTCGCATGCGATATAATTACTGGTCCGAGGACTGCTTGCTAAAGCCCGACAGTTAATATTAATGCCCCGCCGATCACGAAGTAGCGTCTCGATGTAATTATTATACTGTCATTGGTACTACCCCAACGATTTCATCCCTCACGCTCCCTATGCTTGCTGAATTTTGAGTGATCAACAAGTGATAACGATGTCCTTACCAACATAGGGAGATCTGATTGGGTGTAGTGGATGCCGATAACTATAATCGTCGTCGGGGCTCAGTGAGCACGATTAATACGGCATCGCTTAAATCTAGAGATCCTACGGAAATTCAATCGAGCATTAGAGGCGCCGGGTGTTAGCAACTCTATTTCTATAATTAACATGAATTCAGCACTCTTCTCATTCACCAGGGGATAGCGCTCTCTTGGATTCTCTTCTTCCAGCGATCATCAGATCGCAACGTACAAGTACACATTACAGATGAACGCAGTCAATCCTTCCGCGCAACCAGCTGCCCCTCCAGTCGATATGCAATTATCCCTCCTAAACCGTGATCACGGTTGGCAAGTGGGAAACACAGCATCTCGAGTGCGCCCTCTAATGAAGAAATACTAGGGCACCGCGCTCGTCGTGCAGTGAAACCGTTCATGATCGTAACGAGTCATTAGCACCGGTGCGAAGTTAGTACTGTCGGCGATAGGAACAGAATGGCGAGAGTAGAGAGATGCGGGATAGAGGTGGGCCGATATCGGCGAGACCCGCTGTATCGTAACCCAAATCATTTAGGCCACATTGTCAAAGGCATACAGATAGCTAATGTAGCGGTAGTCTACTGTCCATACCTGATTGACACCTTGGTAGAAGAGTGACGAGTGTGATTCAGTCATAGTGTGCAGCACTGGACGACTGGTGCTTCTAAGTGTAGCAGTAAGTAGTACGTTCGACTCCTCAGACTCTCGCTTCACTATAAATCTTGGAGCCTAAGTACCGCAGCATGCGGTTTGAAACTGGGATTACTCATAATTACGTTCCCCACACTACAGCATTACCCAATGTGCTCAAGAAGTAACGCGTGTACCGACGGTGCACGGCTGTTCGATATGTCTCTTTTCTTCTGACGCTCGCAAGTACCTTCTACCACACTGAGATTATTCACCATATCCTCTCGTGCGCGTGGCGCGTGCAAAGGAATCCGTGTGAATCTGTAAGACGTTTGCACCCAAAAATCCCCGTTTCTCTAGTACGAGACAAAGCTCACTGGTAAACTAATCACGTTGACACGTAATAAAGATATGATATGTATACATATATGAATAGATGTATCGTATATGGAGCTAACGACGTAAGACATACTTTCAAAACCGGTAACAGAACCGCAAAGATTTGGAAGAATAAAATAGCACGATTCGTTCTGTCGATATATTCTTTCCTTTGCTATGCTCGAAGTAGGAGAAAAGTTGTACCTGCAGGAAGATGCTTTGATGTTCAGTAGTCTTCCTTACATTCGCACTTTATATCATTTGTTCAATTGAATGATGTTCGGTTCCCGGCCCGTTAAGGTGGACAACCACTAATGACATTGAGATTGCATCATTGTTGTGATATTGCGAGAAATTTCGTTGGAAATTATTGCGATGCACGATTTTCACGAGCTTAGAATGGCCACCAACCATACACTCATATACAGAGTGAAAAGTGGAGGTTATTTCCTTAGAATCCCTTCACACTGCGCCCCACCGCCATGGCCACCGGCAACCTATAAAAGCGAGGTTCGAGTAGGTGGAGAATAACAGGGCCGGACGGGGAACTTGAGTCTTACGAAGCCGGTCAGCCTGTTGACACCTGGGGCGATCAGTAGGTTAACACCTGGTGGCGGTGTGTGGTGAAGGTGGCGCGTTGCTCTGGTCGCATCGGTCCCAGAGGTGAAAGACGTATCACTAGCTAGACAATCCTAGATGTATTTAAATGCGAACTGTTTGTGTGTGATGTAAATCAAAAGTGTAATTGCAAGTCGTACTCCTGTCTGTCTCGGGAAATGATGCGGACGCGTTCTCACGCATATGGATCTCCGATTCAAGTAAAAACCCCCCATTGCATGCAGGAATTATACGAAGCGTCTCCCAATCGCTGAAGAACGGATGCAGCGCAATTGTTATTGTATTGTATTGCAACAGTAGTATCGAAGCGGTCGTTGTATGTACATAGAAGGAAATATGTGCGGATTATTATCGGTTGATCGGGACTCATCGTTGTGATAAAAGTATTCGAATCCATGTGAAACAATGGAACGTGCGCCCACTCTTTCGTCTTTCGGTTTCACATTCGAGGAAGACGAACATGAACGGTACCCACACTACCCACTCATCTTTTGTGTCCCGTGAGTGGAATACACGCAAAGAATTTAGCGCGCCTCACACTCCTGACGTACTTGCAGATTAGCGACGAGTTAAAAATCGATGTCGTTCTAGTTTTACGATGTTTAGGGGTAAATATAGAAAGCACGGCACACAGTTCGACCAGGAGAACCTGCATTCTTCATAAGATATCGGAATAGAATGGTTGCATCGCAGGTTGCTTCGTTGGATCTATCCTCTCGCGTAAGAAAAGCTCACATAAGAAGTATCTCTCGGAGCTTCGGAATGAAGCTGTCGTCCTAATATGATCATTTCCGGAAGATTTATATTAAGTTAATTATTGTTCAGTAGCTCCCAATATCGGACGAAAAATGCATCCAATATACAATCAGTACAAATATTTTATCCATCGGTGTAGTACAAGTCGTAGTCGGTGGACTTGAAATACAATATTCTAATAATAAGTATATCACGTATAGCAGCCCGTTCCCGCCGAATTAAACGAGAAGTAGCATTCAGATTTAGTCCGAACTTGGGACGTTATTTTTAGAGGGGCAAGATTGTAGAAATCACCACTTCGTAACATAATTTGGTCGCTATATATTTTTGATACGACATTTCCCCTCCATTGCTTTGACTCTACAGTTTGCCTGGTATCTCAACCACTCGTAACGTTAATTCCGATTTACCGATCGCCAGTTTGCCATATAGCCAATGTGAGACTGGAGTGTGTATGCGTCTGCACGATATCTCGCGCGAGAACAATTCCATCATTGCCTTGGCCCGTGTCGCCAAGGCCTCTGTAATAAGTGTAACTCTCAAATGCAAGGTAATTGTCCTCTGTACATAATGGCGCACGAAACTTTTTATGTACCTCTTGCAAGAAGGTCGCACTACGACGGTAGAGCGAACCGAAAGCGAGGGGCTACCCAGACGTTGTAAAATAAAAACTGTGGTGACTGAATCTTCTCCCTTTTTTTCCATTTCTCGAATTCCTCCTCTCTCATTACAGTGGTGCACGTCAATGTTGGTTTTTGGTGAGTGAATAAGTATATATACATATATAAATATATATACACATAAATTGATCAACTATAGCGAACTGAATTAGAGGCTGATACTTGCAAAATGCTTATGGTTAGAAACAATAGACTTTAGAAGACAATAGAATTCGTTTTACGAATTGTGCATAAAACAATTATTGGGAAGCATTTGGATTTTCCGGCATCAGATAAACCGTGCCGGTGTTGGAAGAATTGGGCGAACCTATTGCGCACCCAATGCCGTAAGGTTTAGCCTTGATTCATGATGCTCTAAATGTGAATCCTCCATGAATAACGAGCAAACGATTTGCAACGCCGAGTCCAAAACTGTTCACATATGTCTACACAACTTACGAACCATATCGAAATACCACGGGCTGAAACCTTTAATTGCACTCAATCCTGTTCCTTTATAGTAATTAATACCATTAATTGTGGTATCATTCCGCTGCGCGAATCTAATTTCATGTTTCACAAACAATGGAACGCGTTCACATGCATGCAAGTGGAATGCATTGTAAGTTGATGGATGAGTGGAGCACAGCGCAGTGCCCTTTGTACTTTGTAACTGTTCTTTATCACTGCTCTGAGCAGAGAGTAGGATTTCACGTTTCTCAACTGAATTCATCTTGGCTAGTTTACTTACTGTGCAAACATCGAGTGTGCGAGATGTCCACCGGGACTTCCCCGGTATTGATTAATTCCGATGAAAAGTGGGGCCATACTTAGAACAAGACGTGTAACGTCTAACTAACATGTTTGCTACTTACCCTGAATCAGATTAGCTTTATTATAATATTGGTACCCACGATTCTCACCAAATTCTGGTACCATATGATACAAAAAAAAAAGAAACTTCGCATTGAAAATTTATATCAAAGCAGTCGAGTGCGACAATGTAAACACAAGATAGAAACAGATGTAGTGAACACGTAGCCCTTATTAATATATTTCCATGTTACACTGTTATTACACAACTATCCTAAGAATGAAAATATAAATGTCGACAGATTACGATTGTATTAATAGCAGAAAATCTTAAGTAGAAAACCGCGTTTCGAGCCATTGAATTTATTCCATAGATTACATTACAAAATATTACACTGTATCCTTCGCGCTCGGCAGCTATGATACTTTGTTCAGCATCCGGTATTACTTCGCTCAATTAAAATCGAAGTGTATCGACACTTTGCCTTAATTTTCTCTTCCTACTCTATTTATAATCTTTTCTTTCCCTTGCACATCATTACGGACACATAAAACATAGCTGTTTCTTTACATTTACGATTTTTTGTTTTCATTCACTACCGTATTATCTCTATATTCTATGATGAATCTTTATTGTGAAATAAACATTGCGATGAACGTTTGCATCCATAATAATTGTTTAGATATTTGTAAGTTGGTGTTGTTTCTTGCATGATTAACCATTTCAGTTTCTTGACTGGGAACTACATTGCGTAAAATTAGCATCACACCATGTTAATTTAGGAAAAGTAAGATCCTTTCTGTTGTTTAAAAGCAAGCTTTCAGTAAATGCATTAAAGTAAAAAAATGTCTCCTTTGAAGTATTTGATTTCTGTAACAGCCTTTTATTTCTTGTCAACTGTTACTCATATAGTAGTATCATAGGGTATGTCAAGTATTTATAACATATGTATAATTATACTTCGTTTATGCATTGCTTTTGCAACTTGTATTTCTCGACCTGTCAGTTACAACCAATAGTTGTACGAAATATCTGCAAATACAAGGTAAAAGCTCAAGATTTCTCACTCTTTGATACAGTTCGAGCTAAAGGATATTTTATCATTTTTACTTTACCTTGATATTGGGGTCTTTAAGCTTCAGGTGTGGCTAAAGGGGCTTCTTTCTTTTCTTCAAGCGTAACAGCTTCTTTTTTATCAGCTGATGCTTTCTCACTCTCTTTCTCATCTGTGTCCTTTTTGGGAGCAACCTTTAATACACATATCAGAGTTTATTTTTAATTGCACTGAGTTTCCGCAACAGTACTGAATTCTATTTGAAACTATTAACAACACAAATTCAAACAAATATACGTCTATTTTGTAGAAACTTAAGACTACAAAACAAATTTGTTCTTATATTTATTACCTCCTCTTTACTAGCTTCATCAAAATTTTCCACTAAATCGGGCACCTCATCATCTTCTTCCAGTGTGGCTTTGCCAACACCGCTACCAGCCACAGCAGTTGCAAATCTCTTTATGTGGGTAAGACCCTCGGGCCCAATTTGACTTATAATGCCAGGCAGCATATCGGTGATCTGTTTGTGCTCCCCATGGCCAGTAATGGCAAATGTGTTTGCGGACAGACTGGCCTGTGCCTTTGGATTATTGAAGTGAATGACAGTACCATCATCCTTGATCATGTTAACTTCCTCTATACCAGGGATTGTATTAACAGAGAGTTTCTTCAAACAGCTCTGCAGTTTTTTATCATCTGTGGCAGCAGAAGCATGTACTACCTAAAAATTGGGAAAAACATTCCCCTTATAATAGAGTAGAAATTCGTTTTCACTTGAATTCATGATATTCTAAAATGCCCAGAAACTAAAGTATACTGAAAGTAATAAGTTTCGTAACCCAACTGAAACAAAGAAATTAATGTGCCGATTCGAGCGACGAGCAAGAGATAAAATCGCGTGCACAGCATAAAGTTGTAGTACAAGAATAGGAGAGGTGTTACAAGGAAAACATGATAAGTGTCGAACACAGGCACGAATGATTTCGAGCATGTCGCGCGAAGTATACTCTAAAAGAAGCCCTGTGTCATAGAGCGGTGTGGAGCGTGCACCAGCATAGGCGAATGATTTCTCCAGCGGCAAAAGTCATACTGTCCTCAATGACCACTTAAAAACGCATACTCCCAAGGGGCCGGGGACTGTGGCCGCAATAGGAGTCGACGAAAATTACGTAAATTCGCGTTAGATTCAGAAATAAATCGTCGTACCTTCTTCTTGCGTCGGGGTGTTCCCTTACCGCCGATTCGCACTTGGGCTTGGAGCTTCTTCAGCTTTTCGGGATTCATGTTGATTTGACTCTGTGATGGTCGAAGACCTTCGGTCGCCGCTAAAAATCACGTACCCGACGCCAAGTTTTCGACGATGAAACGAGGTGAACGCGACCGGCGACGAAACACGTGCTCTCCACTGACCGAGGGGATCGAGAAAATGGAAGTATACGCTTCTTTCGCTCGCTGCGTCAGAGACGGTTTCCGGCGGGGTCTCGCTTTCGTCCAAAACTCAACTCAACACAGTAGATTTACATTTGTCGAAATCCGTTCCTCAGCGATACCGCTAGTTCTATCGGTACCGGAAAATTCGCATTTGCAATCAAATGATTCTCTCCGATCGAAATGTCCTTATCCTCTAAGAAATCTCGTCACACGTAGCAGTCTGCTTGAACTTGGAGGTTGCAGAAACCATGTTAGGAGACAATACTAATTAAAAAACGAATAGGTTGCTCAATAATCAAAATTCGATCATTAATATTACTGATTATAAAAATAACTTGGCAGTAAAACGAATATCCCATTTTGCATTTGCTTTGTCATATAATCTGGGAAATGATCGTCATTACCTTTAATGGTAATAAACAAAAGGTTGAAGATTTAAATTGGACCAAGTGTTATTTAATTATTTATTTTCTTACGATATAAGATTAACCCACAGTTTTCGTTGAATATTTAATTTATTTGGTTTCAAACATTAATGAAACATGTTAAATTGCTAATCAGAATTCAATCTTTACACAACAGTCAATCTAGACATATATTATTTACATATATCACATACTTACACAGTAAGATAATTTAATAGAATGTGTATGCCTATAACAGTACAACACAAATTTGCCATTAATAAATTAGTTAATATATACAACATATATTTCATAACATATTTAATCATGTTACAATATGATGGTTGCCAATAATCGTTTTATAAAAATAGACTTATATCAACAAGTCCTGTATGTTTGCGAACGATAAAATAAAATTAATTCAGTCTTTAAAAGTGATGGTTTTAAACTAAATGAATTTATGTTGGAAGAACTTAACACTGACTACTGAATTGTATTATATGACATAAATCGCTTCTATCTAATTACTCTTGGAACACTCATATTCATTATATAATTATTACTTCACGCATTTGCAAAGTTGTTGTTCTGATAAAAAGAATTTGCCATGAATAATACAAAAGTGCAAATGTTCCAATAACATTAAAATTCCTGATCTACAGGTTTAGTAGTTTTTCAATAAAGCTATCTTCATCCATTTGTGACCTGTTTCGTTTTTCACGTGTCCAAACTCGAATCTGATTCTGAGTTCACCAATTTTCGATATGGGTAGAATATCAGGAATCCACTCAATGAAAAAGGGAGTGGGCTCCACTTGACTGGATGAGGTATACCCTACAAGAAACAACTATTATATTCACCTCATTGTGTCAATAATAAATTGGTAGGACAATGAATCATTATCAAGGGATCTTACCAACTTTTAAGTAGGTTTTTAGTTCCAGGGGCTTAATTAAAGCATTATTACTTGTTTTCTTGAACCGATCCATTTCGGTTTCTTCCCGCTTGTACAATTCGTAGGTGCCATCCGCATTTTGTACAAAACCTCTTGTAATTTCCAAAGGAATCAGTGGTGTTTCGAAAATGCTTTTTACATGTAAGATATTCGTGATTTGCCACGTATACTTCGTAAAAGTACCGAGCGGCACACCGTCCTTTCTAACAAAGGCTGTTGTTGAATTTGGAAGCCGCTTCTTCTTACCGCCGCATGATATTCGGTCACGCAAACAGTCAAAGAATATTTGTGGCACATGAAAGACCAGAGGGTCTGGTTTGCCGTTGAATTGAAAATGCATCGTTTGGTTAATTCTCTCCGTTATGGATGCAAGCCATTTGATAAAGGGTAAATTTATACACGATTCGTCTAAATCTTCAGATGGATTTTGGTATTTTTTGAGCATTTGTGGTTTTGTCTTAGATTTCCGAGGTTCTATTGAGTTCAAGTTGCTTAAGCTTGTACTACTGGCGCTCGAAGATTTTTCATCCCGTTTTCGTTTTATTGATGGTGGTGCTGATGTGTTGCTTGTATCCATGGTATTACTAGAGTCATATTGCACTATTGCATTTTTATCACTTATCGTAATACCCGACGTACTTGTAATTGTATTAGCGTCTATTAATTTCATGTTACTGACATCCATTACACTATTACTATCAACAATCTTTAACGTTCCGGTATTCACTATTTTTGCATCATTATCGTTTAAGATATATTGGCTATTATTAAGTAGATTATACTTTGAGTCTATACTTATTTGGTCATCTAATACTTTAGTTGTATTTTGGTCAAGTTGAACACTGCTTTCGTTAATTACTTCTAAATTGTGTGTCTGTGATATCATAGTATTATTCTCGAGTAAATTATGTCCACATTCTACTTCAATGCTGTCAATACTGTGCGGTAATATTGTTGACTCGAGATTCATGGAATCCAAATCTAACCTGTTTCCATCTAAACTTTGCACTGTTAAAGTGTCATCACGAAATATTAAAAGATGGGTATCCGTATCATCAGTTATTAAACCATCAAAATCTGAAAACGTAAGATTATATTTAGCACAAGCTCAAATATCATCAGTCACAGCATGATATATTCACCGATAATCTTACCAATTCCAACTATCTTATTAGAATCAGCACTTGGCGATACTGTTGATGGAGGTTTTAATATATTAAGATCATTTTGATCTACATTGATATAATAACCAAATTCTTCTGATAATTTTGGATCACTTGCAAATGCACAGATGCACGCATAAAAGTGCACACAACGTTTCCCTTGCACAGACCGACCTGTATCCACTTTTTCTCCAGGTCCTTTTGTTATATCTTGCTGATCCTACAATCAAAGAGCACATAATTTCATTGGCATTCATTGGCTAAAAAATGTTTAAAAAGTTATGGTTTTACCTTGAATGAAGTGCAGGAACAAATGTAACGATGTTCTACTCTGTCCTTCATTTTTGTTATGAAAAATGAAAAATGTAAATACCCTAATGGATGCTTAGGGGAAGCTTTACACTTCACTGCCATTATGTTTTTTGATACACGTTGTACCAAAGGTCCTGATGTCTCAGTGGCTAGCAGCCAAATCTCTTGTTTTGTTTCGTTATTTACATTTAGAGAAGATAAAATGGAATTCTTAAGAGTCAATGGCTGTGCCTCCGCATAGCACCTCAATGCTGCCTGTATATGTTGGCATGTAGTTAAAGATGGGTTGGAAGAATCTTTCTCCTAAAGTAGAAAAGTACAAACTTGGAACCAACTCAAATCATATTAATACAAAAATGTTGCATGCATTACATACTTACATGACATTTGAGTACACTTGTGTCAAAGCTTCTTTCACACCTATCAACAAAACATAACGCAGTTGTTTGCGATATCAGTGTAGTGATTTCATTGGCTATTGCGGCACTTATTAAAGGCAATTGAACAAAGCCTCGATAGTCGGGACCCTTGTCACGAACTCTAACTGAGAATATCTGGGCTGTTGTACCAGTTATAAGTTTACATGCTTCTGTTGATAACTTTCGCTTTTCACCAGGCTCTTTGAATACAGCATCACAGTATTTATTCTTGCAGCATAATCCACGAGAACCATTATATGTTCCACATTTAGGACATTTACGTATTCCTCGTAATGTCGCTTTTCCCAAATCAGAGAGAAGTTTTCGCAACCGATCTTCATTGGACATAGCTACAAATCACAGGTACATTTACATTTGCCGCATATTTATATATGTTTAGTGGAAAATATGTTATGTCGGCAATTAAAATAGGGATCACGGAAGGTAATAAAGGTAGGCTGAGCAATTATAGTATGTATAAGAGAGATGATAGGTCTATTTAATATGAAATTAGGCAGTTAAAACCTTGTTAGATTATATTAACATAGAAATGGGAACGTAGTAACACATAAATACCTATAGCACCTACAATCTGGCTGCAGTTACTAACAATATTGTCTCAATATGGTCAAATGAAAGATATTTGATATGTGATAAACACGAACACAGAATTTTTTTCTAAATGTGGGAGAATATACTACCTTCGCGTGCTATTCCCGCAAACTCGATGTTTTCCTATCCCAAACAGATACAACTTTCGTTTCCTTGCCAGGTGATTAATTAATTCTCAGTAGTACTTGTTCCTGAGAGTAAATAAATAAACCTCATCTCGGTTCTATATAAACACTATTGTCACTATACTATTGTATTGAAGCAGAGGGCGATTTCTGTAGGCACTGTGTGCAGTTTGCATTGGTGTGCATGTAACGTATGTGCATGTGCATACGGTGCATCTAGGCTGAGCTAGACCTTATAGCCCACTATATTGCACTATATAGCCAGTAGCCACTATAGACAACGTGTAGATTTGCGTAGATCATGTAGGTCAAGTAGAAATCTATAGAAATGTGATACCTATTGAGTATGTGTTGCGTCTCAAGTTAGCAACTAGAGACACTCGTGCAAACGCGTTTGGTTCCTGCCGTTCCTGCTCGAGTGCTGCGCCATCGCTTGGGAACCGGAAAATTAAGGGTTTCTCACAACATTTCAGGTGGCTCACAATAACTGAGTTAAGAATACAAAGAGAGAACAAGGAGATACATTCCCTGTTCTTTAGTATATGTAATACAGAAAGCGAACCAACGCGTCTGTTTTCCCAGCGTACAATTAACAGTTCTATCTTGGCAATAAAACTTCTATATTTAAATAGATACTATTGCAAATCACTGCAAATATGGGGTACAGTATACGAATGAATCGCTAGTGTCATCTGGCGTCACCTACGTAAATTGCCGGCAGAGAAGCCGTGAACACCGGGAACATATCGATGAGATCGCGAGATCAAAAGGCGCCGAAAGTTTCCTTTGCTGTAGTCTAGTCTACCGTACTGAATCGTACCCCGGGCCCGGTACCACTACTACCACTCCGTACTGTGTGTTAACTATATTTCATGCACTGCGTATCTACTTCGTGTCTCCCTGTTCGCCAATCATCAGCGTTTGTCTAACAAATTGATACTGGAGTAAAACTAGCCTTTTCAAATTCTTTTTGGAAAAGTCAAACTCGCGTTCGACTGCGTTTTTATCTGAGAAGTGTGCCGGTCTAACGACGCAATGTTCGGTCCAGGAGCTGCTCCGATCGTGGTTTTGAGTAAGTAAAATGAAGATAGATGCTATCTTCATTTGTTTGCCAAAATCGACGAAGGAAGCTTTATTTCAACGATGTCGTATGCTTTAATCATTGCAGGTCAAAACTCAAAACGTGATACCGGAAGAAAGGTTCAAAAGGAAAATATCCAAGCAGGAAAGGTGAGTGTTTCGATTGATGTTGAATTTCGCCTTTTAAGGTGTTCCGTCATAGCCGGCACGCCCACGTGCAGTTTTTCTCAACGCCCAGTTAAATACTACTATTTATATAACTATATATCTTCGGATATATACAAGTTACATATGACTAGTTTTCCATATAATGAAATAATAATTTTTATGAATTTTGAAATTAGAAAAATGATGACACTCTATAGGCTAGCGAATATTACCTAAAGCATAAGAATATAACTAACTGTCAATGTTGGTATAGCAGAAGTGTATTTAATAAATACATTTGTCTGTAAAGGCTATTGCAGATGTCATTAGAACATGTCTGGGACCGCAAGCTATGTTAAAAATGCTCATGGACCCCATGGGAGGAATAGTGATGACAAATGATGGAAATGCCATTTTAAGAGAAATAACAGTACAACATCCTGCTGGAAAATCAATGATTGAAATAGCTAGAACTCAAGATGAAGAAGTTGGTGATGGTACTACTTCTGTCATAGTACTAGCCGGAGAAATCCTTGCCTCCGCAGAACCATTCTTGGAACAAAAGATGCATCCAACCGTTATAATCAGAGCATATCGTCAAGCTTTGGAAGATATGGTTACAATTCTTAATGAAGAAGTTAGTGTTGATCTAGACACAAATGATCGAAGCAAATTGATTCAAGTGATAAATTCTTGCGTGAGTACAAAGTTCATTGGGAAATGGTCAGAATTGGCATGTCAGATAGCTTTGGATGCTGTCAACACTGTAATGCTGGAAGAAAATGGACGAAAAGAAATTGATATTAAGCGCTATGCAAAAGTGGAGAAAATCCCTGGTGGTACTATTGAGGATAGTAAAGTTCTGAAGGGAGTCATGTTTAATAAGGATGTTACACACCCAAAGATGAGACGTTACATTAAAAATCCTAGGATTGTCTTATTGGATTGCCCCTTAGAGTACAAAAAAGGGGAATCCCAAACTAACATTGAAATAATGAAAGAGGCAGATTTCACTAGAATTTTGGAACTTGAAGAAGAGCATGTGAAGAAGATTTGTGAAGAGATTATAGCTGTAAAACCCGATGTAGTGATAACTGAAAAAGGTGTATCGGATTTGGCACAGCATTATTTGATAAAAGCGGGAATTTCAGCCATTCGTAGATTGAGAAAAACTGATATCTTAAGAATTGCAAGGGCATGTGGTGGAACGGTTGTAAACCGTACAGAAGAATTGAGAGATGACGATGTGGGGACAGGAGCTGGTCTCTTTGAAATTAAGAAACTCGGTGATGAATACTTCTGCTTTATTACTGAATGTAAAGATCCAAAAGCATGCACTATCATGTTGAGAGGAGCAAGTAAAGATATATTGAATGAAACAGAAAGAAACTTGCAAGATGCTCTTCATGTGGCTAGAAATCTGCTTATCGATCCAAAGCTTGTACCAGGTATGTGAATACGTTATATTTTGAAACTAAATTGTTTCTAGGTTTAGAAGTAGATAAAAATACGTTTTCAATGATAGGTGGTGGAGCTGTTGAAATGGCAGTGTCACGTCTTTTAACGGAGAAGGCAGCTGGATTAGCTGGTGTGGAACAATGGCCGTATAAAGCAATTGCTCAAGCACTAGAAATCATCCCAAGAACTCTTGCCCAGAATTGCGGAGCAAACACAATCCGAACATTAACTGCTTTACGAGCGAAACATGCTACTCAAGGCATGACATGGGGCATTGATGGAGAAACTGGGGAAATCGTGGATATGAAAGAACGCGGCATCTGGGAACCACTTTCTGTTAAATTACAGACATATAAGACCGCTATTGAAACTGCCATCTTATTATTAAGAATTGATGATATTGTGTCTGGAAGTAAGAAGAAGAGGGATGATAATACACCAGCCCAAGTAACTGAGGAATCTATGAAGGAATAAAGAAGCTTAATTTACGTTATTTTAAAAACGCTTCGATCTATACTAAGAATTTAATTCCCATTCGTTAGGTTTACTTGAAGTCACTTAAACACAGCATTTTATGCCCCAATGTACACATTTTTCACAGAATAAACATACTTTAATAAAATGAATTTACTCAACAGTTCATGTGTTAATTTATTAAGCCATGCTGTCTTGAATGCGTATATTTTTTTAAATGGAATGCTATTATTTTCATTCAGTCCGTAGTTTGTGGCATTAATCTTTATAAAATTGCAGCTGTATTTCAAAATCGTTGCATTGTATTACAAATTTAATTCCTCAACTACATACATCTATAGAGAATATATTAATCACATACTATAAATTAGGAAATTCTCTCTTCCAGTTCCTTTTATTATGTGGGAGTCTAGTAAGAAAGTGAATGTATAAGTTAGTAAATATGTCATAAATGTGCCAATAATACACCTAGTTTACTGTGTCTTTTTTGGCTTTATATAGAAAGGATTTTATGTCAGTATTCAAATATTAATTCGAACATAACAGCGGGTGCATTAATCGTAGGACGTGTTTCATTCGATCTAACAGAAAACATATATTTTGTATACATTTTATTGCATTAAAAACATAAAGAAGCTTATTAGAAAGACGAGAAAATAATTATTTTTAGTGTTCAAGAAACACATAAAGCATGTTCACCATTGGAGTGATTTTGCTTTGGAATATGGGCAAAGTATTTGCAATAAGTTTCATCAATAAAAGAATTGAAACTCCAATGGCTCCCACCATGAGATATTCAATGAGGGCATCCTTAGTTTAACAAAGATTACACATATATGTGTATTACGGAAGGAAGGTTTGCTACCTCATTTCATAAAGATGTCTCTGGTGGGAGTTTTTTCATGTCAGGAGCGTCCTTGCAGAATATATTCGAATATTTATAATGGAAATTGTAATATAACTGCCGCCTTTGTATATACATATTACAAGTATATATTTCTAGTGTATATGAGTTTAACTCATGCTTTCAAATACTATCTAGCTTTCTGCAAAGTATGTACAATTAAGTATGTATGTATGTATGTAAATATGCCAATGTGCATGCATACAAACTTATAACAATACATGCGCTAGTCTCTCAACTCGAGTAAACTCCATGCAGCAAGCAAATTTATTCAGAAATAGATAAATACTGTAACATTTTATAGTATTCAGTATCTACCTATTATAGTTGTGTGATAAAATTACGAATGCGTTGACCACAAAACTAACGTGTGTATACTTATATATCTTGAAATCATTTCTGACTGAAATGCTTATTATATGGTTTATATTATAATTTATACTGGTGTTGACAGTTACGACCATTTATAGAGTTTATACATATTTCGTGTGATTGTATATACCCTATTTTAACAAATACTTTTGTAGTTTGTATATTATAAATCTACTATACCTTTGAATTTGATATGGCAATCTTTGAAACTTTTGTGATATTATTGTCATTCTACAAAAGTATCGTTGCAAACGTAAAAAGCGCCTTACGAACTATATTTAGAAAAGCATTGGGGAGGTATTGAGAAGTTCTCACTTATTGCTGCCCCTTTTGAAAAATGTTTTTTTGGTATGTACCTTTTATGTTACATCAGGCAAGTGTTAATTACGCAAATTGAATTGCGAAAGGACGTAGTTCCTAATACTCTTATTTCAAGACCCGGTAGGCTTCAGTTGGAAACATATTTCTTTTCATGACAATCTGTCATCGACATTACGTATTTATTAATTATAACTATCAGGAATCTTGAATTCCATAGATCCCTACGAATACATTAGAGTCGACATCATATTTATAGCACCTAAGAATTTGAGACATACAAAAAATTGTATATGTTATATTGGTGCTTCATTAAAACCTTCGAAAATTGTATCCTCGTAAAACAGAAATAGCTAGCAAACGTTTCAATATTTATGTTAAGGTATTATCTGCAGTTAATGTTACTCATAGAACAAATTAACACGAGTACAAAATCTTGTAGAATCCGCATACAATGTTACATTGTTTCGTTTAAGCCGGTTTCTTGGTCGTTTAGATCAATCAATATTTATTTTATTGCATGTTGACTTTCAGTATATGGAACGAGTTTCACTAGCGTAACAGGATCGTCGATATAACTATTGGCAATTGTAATTCTGATTGTGGCCTTCCGTTGAATCAGTCTGACAATGAGTTAATCTATCGAACCAGACAATTTTATTTGTAGTCTTCGTATGTCGACGAAGGATATAATAGAACTCTTCGCATGTTGTGCAGTCGATATAATGTTTCGCTCGCGAAAAGCAAGATTTGTGCTATGACGCAATAGAATGTACTGTAAACTCTCGGGTGAAAATTGATATAAGGCAAAACCTTCGCTTGAAGCGATTCATCGGAATTCAGTACCCCAATAAGGATCGCTTGGCACTCCCTTCGCAATCGTATTAGATAAAATTCGATAAAATAGCATATAATAAATACTTTTTATAAACTATATACAATATGATAAATTTAACAAAATTTATGAAACATATATTCTTTAGGTTCATCACTTTCCAGCAGGAATAAAGACGTTAACGGCAGTTGCAGATATTCCGCCGCGTACAAATAGGAAGTTCTCTAAGGTTTTGTGATTCGTGAAACTCGACCATATTAATCTTAAGCTCTGCAGACGATATAAAACGATTATTTCCCTACAGATTTTATACTATTATTGTATCGTTTTTTCAATTATCACAGATTGTTTTGGTAGTAGGCCGCCTACAGTATATGAATGGGTCCAGGAGGCCTACAATGGACTAGTAAGTATGAGCGATGTCCATTCGGAAACCTGCATCAAACATTCAACCCAACATCACGTTTCTCGTGTTGGGAAAAGTCTGGTCAGTACAAAGTAGGCCACATCGTTGTTATGCCAGTAGGCTGTATGAGCCATTACCGCGTAAAGATAGTTTCTTCCCAAACCGAGCCCTCTCAATACATAATCCAACCGCTGCGACAATTCTATTACATGAAAATCATAATATTACTTTCCTTGTAGTCGAAATACGTTTTGATAACCCACTTAGGTTGGTGTGGTAAGAAAATGATTTGGTACCATGGCCAGGTTGAACAGGTGGACTCAAGTCTGGAGTTGGGGATGATGGACCCTCTTTAACATTCCATCCTGCTCGTACTAGACCCCAAAGGCTCCAACCTTTCTCTACGTTACGATTTGATACATCGACTGCACCTTCATCTCGTTCATCACTTTCTGAAAGATTTTATAAGACTTCATAACAAAACTCTACACAATAAACACGGCAATCCGACTTAATGAAATATCTTCAATTATCATACCAGTAGTTGGTAAATTCGGATCGAGACTATTTAGCGATTGAGGTTGTTGATCGGTCGATGGTTGACCCTCACTATCACCATATGGTGGGATAAGAACTGGCTCAATTTTGCTGTATCCTCTCTCTAAAAGTGGTTCCATTCGATAAGCTACAGGGTCCGACCAATGGAATATATTATAAAACCTTTTGCATAATCCTTGTGGCATAACGTCCAATCTACTAGAAGGTGGACGTGTGCGTAACGCAAGGAACACTGATAATGGTGATCCCAAACAAAACAAATTTTCAATCTGGAAATGTAACAGCACAATCTACATATTAAGACAGCACCAAATTTGTTATGCACATTATTAGTTCAGAGTTTCAATAATATGCAATAATAATGCAAAGTTTCAATTTTTTCTATGTCCTTTTGAGGAAAAAGAAATACTATATGGTGAGCGTTACCCACTGGAAATTGTAATCCTTTCAGTAGAGCTTGCTGTGTTTCAGGGGAAGGAGGTCTAGTGTCTGGGCCCATCCATCCAGTTACTATGTCATACACTATCACACATCCCAAAGAATGTGCTAAAATTGAAACTTTTCCTTTCCAGCCTGGATGCCGGCTGGCAAACATAAAATACAGCCTGTTTAACTCTTTTTGTAAACCAGCCCGAACTTCTCCTCCATAAAGAGGACTTGTATAATATAAAATATCCATCGCAGATGTATTTAATAGATGTCGTATGCTCAACACACTGTACGGAGTAATAGCCTCCACTATATCTGAAAGATTTGTTTACATCTCAAGAATTACACCACCAAATCTTGTGAAATGTTATGCGAACATGAAATCAGTTGCACTGGATTGAAAACTTACCACCATCAAGTTTTAATGACGATCTCCATTCAACGGGAAAGAATTCTACTCTGTAATGACAATTAGGAAAGTATTTACCCTTCAGCCAGTCCACACAATTTCTGAACCTGTTTCAATAAGAGATGAACGATTATACCTTTCGAATGAGTAATTTCGTTGCATGTCCATAGCGTTCATCCCATGCAACACTACTCAAGATCAAGATTGAAATATGATACGCACGTTGTCGTATTACGTATTATCTTTCCTGTATCACCCTTTTGTCCAATTCCATGAACAACAAAGACCAAATGATCGATATCTTGTGGTTTGTCTTCGACTGTTGCTGGGGTCTTATAGCCACGTCGCAATTGATAACCCGTTGCTGCAACATTCGTTCTCAATAAAAAAGTTCTGAAGAAAACCAATGTTCAATATATAATTGGTGCAAAACCATAAATAGTGTTTACTTGTGACAAGTAACTTACTCTTAGCAAAACCTAATTTCGATGTAACGCTACGCATGAGTTTGCTGTGCCTATATTCACTATATAATATCACATCTGATATGCCGTGCCAATCAACATGAAATTCGGTGAAATTTTCAGTATGTAGTACTAGAGAAAGGCAGATGTTATTACTGCAGGCTATGCAAATCAAGAATGTATTATACTTTAATTATTGCATGATATAATAAAGCCTTACTTGCACAGGATTGAGATGTTGTAGAAGTACTATTTGTTTCAGAAATTGATGCAGCCTCAGAAAGAGGTTTCTTTTTAAATAGAGAAAGATGAGTTTCTTCAATTACTTTGGAATGTTCTATCTCCAGTGGTATCCAACTACCATCATAATACCAAGTCCCTCTCATTATCTCCCATTCCTCCCCTTTAGCCAAGAAGCATACAAATAATTCTCTTAAGATAATTAATTACATTTAGGAACGTTATATGTATTGTGAACAAACAATAAAATGTCATATACATGTTGCTATGCTTGTTTAATTGGCCCATAGTTAAAGTTGATTACTTCCAATAAACTTCAAGGACAAAGCAATGACTGCCAGTGACACTGATGTGTGTATAGTCAGTATATCTTAATGAGCCAAAGCAAAACTTGCTGAATTATTTCAATTTTATGGATTATGGATCTTATGGATCTTCGACAAACAATTCAAAGATATTTTACATAAATACCTGGGCAATATATGGAAATGCATTTCATCTTATCTACTTCCACATCATACATTCCACCTCTAACAACAATTTTTTCCGCACAGATTGATCCTCGTTCTAATGGATCTGCAGTCTGGCTAAGCAAGTCTTGATAATTTCTCCAAGCATTTTCAATTCTTAGACTATCATATCCACAAAATTCCATCCATCGTTTATCTATTCCATCTCTGTAGAACCATCGAATCTGTTCAGATGCCAATGGTTCAGCATGTGATAATTCAACTACGATACCATCTTCACTTTTTATTGACTCTTGTATTTCTTGTGTGGAATGTTCCTCAGCCAGATTAATCTTTTCTATAAATGAGAAAGAAAAATTAGCAATGCGCAATGTCTATTCTTTATGCCCAATAAAGAATAGAAATTACAGTTACCATTGAAATCTTCAAGCTCTAAGGACAGCTCACTGAAGGGGTCAACTTGTTTGAAATTATCCGACATTCTGACCAGCAGTCCGTCTAAAGAGAATTTGTCGGTTCACTGAAGAGTGTATTTCCACTACTTACACTCCCTTTAATCTTAGTGTGTCTATTTGGTGATTGTGCAACCACTAACTGGTATGTCTGTAAGAACGTTCAACAATTCTAATAATTGCTGACAAATCAAAGAATTATCATCTCACTTGTTGCAGTTTATCCAATTACTGATTCCACACGAAAACTCGCTTAGCACAACCTGCACATGTTACTGCTTCTAATCGGCAGGGGTATCTGTTTCGACACAAAGAACTTACTTTGTGCTAGTACATCTTACATATTTCAGCTATCGATATGCCTCTTTGTCTTTCCGAATTGGCGAGCCGACTTGCTGTCTGTGTTTAACTATAGTTGTCGTCCTTGAACAGCACGATTCGTTCGAGTCGTAAAATACAATTTAGAAAGTGCAAGCACTTTTCCTTTCAACTGAAAGGAACGATCTATTGCTGCGACAACGGCTTGAAAAATGATAGATTACGATAAGTGGCAGGACCGATTATGTTGTACGATAAAGAGTTCTCTTCCATGCTCGTCCACGGCCACGGCAGTGCATAGACACACAAATGCCGTGGAGAGTTATCTACAACAAACGTGATAGCTATGTAGATTTGTGGATACCGCTCTCGCTCTACCGTCTACCGCCTCCACCTCGACGATTCTACTCACTCTACTATACTTCTATCCTTCTCTTATGCAATGCAATACACTTACTTGCTCTGTCTCGATTCAAATATCCTTCTTTGCCAGTCGGAGCTACGATCGAGTTCGAGCTTCAAGCTTCAACCCAAGCAAACTTGAGTAGAATTATACGTCTGACCTGCGTCAATCAAATCACCGCACCATGTATTCGCCTAAATTGTCCTAAATTGGTTGCAACACTGCAACAGTGCGCGGCAACTCGCAGCCGTCTGCAGGAGGTTGCGAAAACAGCTGACCGGTTTTTACGCACTGCGTACTTTGCTATTGCGGCTGTACCTTCCCGTTCCTCTACCATCCCTACCTTCTTTCCTATTCATTATCTTGTTGCAACAAGTAGACACACGTTGCATACTATTAAAAATCTTACTCCCAACTCAACACCTAATGTATCCTGTCTGCTGACTGATTACATAACGATTATAGTGTCTATAGTACTGATTAAACAGCCTATTTAATATCTTACCTACTTAGATTTTCATATGAATCTATAATTCCCATAATGTTGAACCTTTAGATTCAACTTTATACCCAATAGATGCTAAAGACAGTAATTTCATTTCTAGCAGTCTGTTTGTAGACCAACCAAATAGCAATACATTCTTATGTTGCATACTGATTGTTGATCTTCAGAATTCACATTGTGTAATCTATAATATAAATTCGGCATAGTAGTATCAATTTAACAGTCACATCTTGAAATGGGATAATAAATGTGATCCATCTTCATTATGTATCTACAGTTTTGCTTCTGTCCTCTTATAAACACACTGTTCTAGTTGTCATTAGAAATATATATTTATGCATTGTACAAAACAAGCTTTTGAGTAATGGTAATTGTGCAACTTGATGTGACTATGTTTTGCATTGTTTGTCTGTTAATAAGTGCTCAGAGCATATGCGCGTACACTTAGATTAGTAACTGAAACATTTAAGAATCTTGTGAATTTATAACAATTAGACTGCTCTTATATTTTATGCATTTATTATTACAAATGGTATTATATATCTGTACTTAAAGTTAGTTTTTCTTATAAACAAAAACATATATCTATAAACGTCATGTTACTCGCTGTGACCGGCAGCCCTGCGTAGTAGAACATAGATTTTTTCTTTTATCCAGTCTTTGTTGTATGGAGCATATGTGTTTGTTGATTTCTGATATACAAGGCAAGATAAGTCAGTCAACTGGTCGACAAAGTCAAAAAGTTGACTAATGTCATAAGTTATGGTAGGGGTATTTGGGTTCCTTCTTTTCAGGTGCTCTTCATAAATTTTGCATACCCCTGGATTAGAAACACATAAATGTTAATGTTACGAAGGAAAGTCAAAAGAAAAGAAACTTTTACACTAAACTAATTTGAGTAAGCATACAATATTACCTTCCATGCATTCATTTACACTCTCATAGTCAGAGTACGTTCTAGTTTCAGGTCTGTTGCCTGGTTGCACAAGTAATATTGTGTGAGACTGAAATAAAAAAAGATTATGTATTATAATGTATTCTTTATTCAAGACCGCGATTTGATAAAACAGAAGCTAGACAATCAAGTTTCTTGTTGGTTATAAAAAGTGGTCACCGACGTCCAGGAACTACAGTAACCCGTTTTGTTGATAACAGGCCTATCAAGAAGACATAGATATCTCGATTCCCAAATTGTATCAAACCGAGAAATATGCCCTCGGAGCATTTGTTTTGACAGGGAATGAGACAACACCGCAAGATTCGAGAATTACAAGGATTTTTGCTAGCATTATCCAGCGAAGTTTGAGCCGCAATTATACAATGGAAAGACGAAAACATGTGTTTCTCAGAGAAAGGAAATAATTGGTTCAGCGATGTTCGAGAAATATTCGAAAATAGAGCTAGAATTACCATTTTTGGGCCAAGTGTAACTGATAAAAGGTTCAGCACTTTTCGAAGCTCTGTTTGTTTAACCGCAAGTAGTTTTGTTGTTATTAGAGCAAATTCAGCAAATTAAGGAAGAAAGGTGATAGAAGTACAACAGCTGAGTATTCCACGAATAAAGCGGTAGTTGACTAGGAGTTCAGAACATTTGGTCAAGCAATGCGTCTCATTCACATTGATTCACATTGGAGCCCCAAACCACCCCAAACCCAAACGAAACAACAGTTCACATCAGGCTGATGCCTGCTGAGATGCTTTCAGATTGCTTTATAGAATTAGATATACACTATATATTCTCATCGGCGTAGGGTATCTATCTAACGCTATAGCATTCATGTTCACAGTATTGAATAGATGAATTTGCATTAGATAGATACACTCCTACATATATGTTGTGTGTCCATAATCTAAATTCTCAATACATAATCTGAATACACTTACTACTTCTTTGATTTTTGTTCAATAGAATCTTTATGAATTTTTAAATTACAAAGAATGTATGATCGGTATCTACAAACTATAATATCCGTGTATATTTAATGAGATGGATGTATAGTATATGTGAATTTTATCTCATCTGTGTAAGTTATTGGTTATGTCACAGTTGGTCATCTAGATATCTACCTTTTAATAAAACCACAATCCACCAGAATGTTAACTACGAAATCACTAGTGTGAAATGCTTATGTTTAGATAGCCGTTCGCGCGTTTCCGTGAGATGCAGTGAAAGTTTTCGGTAATGTCTATATAGCGTTCCTTTACTGTTAGTTTATATCGTATAATTTGTCGCTTATCACGCGGAGTTAAAGAATTATTTATGATAAACAGATAAATATAATCACGACGCTGGCGACAACTATCGAGAGTATCAGGACGATCACGTTGTATCTAACTATCTAGGGCCATCGCTCGACAGCCAGCGATGAATTCGCATGAATTCGCACGTTTTCGGTTTGCCCTGTCTGCTGTGCCGGCGCTCATTTCAATTGAGAACTGAGAACACTTCGACGTCCGCTTACTAGTTCTGCTTGGTTCTGCGGTCAAGTGGCGGTGTTCTTCAATTGTGGATAGATCAAGACGAGTTCGAAAATGAAGGCAAAGGCAGATCTTACATCTGAGCCGGCGTGGAAAAAACTACAAGAGTTCTTTGAGTCAACCGGCTCGAAGATTAAAATTGCCGAACTCTTCCAACAAGACCCAAAACGCTTTGAGAAACTTAGGTAAAACCTACCGTCTTACTCTCCTTAGTCGAACGACCTTTGTGTGACCTTTCTGAGACTGATTCCAATATATAAAGGGATATCAGCAAATGTTACTTTGTACTTGCACCGTTTTCACCCTGAATAGTCCTTCCCTTTAGAATGATATAGTTTCCCAGCCATTTTCACAATTGATCCTTGACTTTCTCGAACTTCGCGAATCTGAGACGATAGGTTGATGCTGATTAAAACTTGTTGAATACTTACCAGCAAACAACATATTATCTAATTTGCACTAATTTGCCGAGTAGTTATATACATATGTTATTATTAATGTCCTAGTCTGCAAATTCCGACACCACAAGATGGACCAATTTTACTTGACTACTCCAAGAATAGACTGACAGAAGAGGCATTTGGTTTGTTATTGGACCTGGTACGCATATATAACATGTTTAAATGCAGAATTAGTTATAAAGAGCACTATGAAATAATAATGAATAATGAAAATCTCTATGCCTGACACACTCTTATATGTCATTGCATCATTTACCAGGCACGTGCCCGTGAAATAGAAGCTGCCAGGACTGCATTGTTCAATGCGGAGAAGATCAATTTCACTGAGAATAGGGCTGTTTTACATATTGCATTAAGAAATCGTTCAAATACACCAATAACATTGGACGGCAAAGATGTTATGCCAGATGTAAATGCCGTGTTGGAGCATATGAAGCAATTTACTAATGAGGTCAGGATAATATGCATAATGCACAATATTCCTGGTTCTTTTGTTATTCTCATTTTTTCGTTCACAAAGTAACAAATGTAGAGTGTTTTACACCGTATTTGCACATTTATAACTCTTATCTTTTATGATGTGATTGATTATAGGTACTCTCAAAGCAATGGAAAGGTTTTACAGGTAAACCTATTGAGGATGTGGTCAATATTGGAATTGGTGGATCTGATTTGGTGAGTAAAGATTTATATTTATTTATAAAGTTGTTGAGAATACTAGCATAGTTAACAAGTTATTGACCTGTCTAGGGGCCGTTGATGGTAACAGAGGCATTGAAACCTTACCATATTGGACCGAGAGTGCATTTTGTGAGCAACATTGATGGAACTCATATTGCTGAAACTCTCAAAAAATTGAATCCAGAAACAACTCTGTTCATCATTGCTTCTAAAACATTTACAACGCAAGAGACAATTACAAATGCAACTTCTGCCAAGCTATGGCTGTTGGATGCCCTGAAAAATGTATAAAACAACTTGAAAAACCAATCAGTCCTTTTTCCTAATAGTTGCACACAAGTTTAAGAAAATTTGTTTGTTACAGGATGCAGCTGTTGCTTCCCACTTTGTTGCCCTGTCGACTAATAATCAAAAAGTTAAGGAATTTGGTATCGACGAAAAGAACATGTTTGGATTTTGGGATTGGGTTGGTGGTCGCTATTCTTTGTGGTCTGCTATTGGTTTGTCCATATCTCTATCCATTGGCTTTGATAATTTTGAAAAACTCCTTTCTGGAGCACATTGCATGGATCAACACTTCTGCAGTGCTCCACTGGAGAAAAATGTAAGTATCATTGAAAATTTGCTAAGTATCTATTACCATGAGAACAATGTTTGATGAAACAATGTACTTTTCTAGGCGCCAGTGATTCTTGCTCTTTTGGGCATATGGTATCACAATTTCTTTAAGGCTGAAACTCATGCTCTGTTACCGTATGATCAGTACCTGCATAGATTTGCGGCTTACTTTCAGCAAGGAGATATGGAAAGTAACGGTAAATACGTTACTCGCGGGGGAAAGACAGTAAACTATACTACTGGTATGTATAACAATTGCTGGTACCAAAATTGTAAAAAATGTCAATGTTCTGTGTTGAATGTACGTTTTTAAGGTCCGATCGTTTGGGGTGAACCTGGGACCAATGGACAGCATGCATTTTACCAATTACTACATCAGGGTACTAGAATAGTCCCTGCCGACTTCATTATTCCAGTGGAATCTCATAACAAAGTTCAGGGAACTTTGCATCATAAAATTTTGCTTTCAAACTTCTTTGCGCAAACGGAAGCTCTTATGAAGGGTAAGAGTCCTGATGAAGCACAAGCCGAATTGCAAAAGTCGGGAATGGCAGCTGACCAAGTGAAGTTATTACTGCCTCACAAAGTCTTTGAAGGAAATCGGCCGACAAACAGTATTATGGTTAAACAAGTAACACCGTTCACGCTTGGTGCCTTGATTGGTATGCAATTTTATACTCAGGGAGTACAATAACAAGTGTAATAAGAAAAGTTAATTATAACCCACTTGTGATTTTTTTCGATAGCTATGTACGAGCACAAGATTTTTGTTCAAGGCATTCTCTGGGATATTAATTCCTATGACCAGTGGGGGTAGGTACTCGATTTTATAAAATTTCAATGAATTTGTCCAATACGATTATTAATATTCGTGGTACCCCAACAGAGTTGAATTGGGGAAGCAGCTGGCTAAGGCAATTGAACCTGAACTGGCAAACAATGATCCTGTCACCAGCCATGACTCCTCGACAAATGGATTAATTATGTTTGCTAAATCAAACAGGTCTTAATAGACTTTGAACTCATGTCTTGAACACACATAGTTCAGGCCCATTTAGTAAACGTACAAAACTTGTCTAGAATATTGTACACAACTCATTCTCTAGAATATTGTACACACATATGTACAGTACATGTTACGTACTTTATTAGAGTCTACAAGTGTTTCTGGGGTACATGGAGGGGCATATTAGTTTATGCAGGTTTTTAATTCAAAAGTTTTAATATAATTTATGTAGCATTATGCATATAATTTTTTACAGATCAGATGCTAATGTGAAATATATGAACACATGTTTGTGCAAATTAGTTCCAAAGGGCAGGATAGTATAGTGAAACGTGAGCAACAAAGTGGAATCCTAGTGGAATAGTGGCACCGTCTCTTGTTATATGTTTGTTCTGTACTTAATCTCCAAAATGTACAGCCATTTTTGTATATGTTTAATAAATAATATAACTCTGAAGTGTCTGTTTTGCTTGTTGCATTACTACTCAAGACACATGACACTCATTGGAAATGTATTGTCATTATTTCTCTTTACATCGACTTTGTATAGAGAAGTATGTATATGTATACATTCGGATATGATATCTACCTACTACAGGACGATCGACAGATACGACGGAAAAAGAATTTGACCTTTCCAGTGTTCCTCCACTACGTTCATATTTTCCATATTTAAATTCAACGGGTGTGGTGTGTTACAAATGCACAGTAAAACCCACGATTTTCCAAAACGGCGAACTATGGAGCGGCTTCTAGCAATGTACGAGCACTACGAAGATCAGATATTGCAAAGTTTAAATAACAACGGCATCGAGCATCGGTACGAAATCTCCTAATTGCATGATGACAAGAGCAACAGCTACTTAACCTTTCGTCCACTTGTTAATGTCGATTGTTCGTTGATTCGTATTGTCGCACTTCACGAACATATACATGTATACCAGTAGTTTGGCATAGGAGGGCAGTTTATTTTTACGCTACTGCTGTTTTCATTTCGCCTACTTTTACCGGCACTTAATCGATCGTTCAACACTACTGACGAACCCTTATACACTCGAGACAATATTATTTTCTTCGAACTATCTCATGAGCAGCTGGTCCACGTCGTCGGTAATTGAATAAAGTAATTTAGGATGGGGTGACATATTTCATGCTTTGCAGGATTCACGCAAACAGTGGGTTATGGCTCGGTGCGTTAGTTGGTTTCAGTGCAGCAGTAACATTACTAAGAGAAGATAACAGTTACTCTGAAATATGTTTGGTGACAGGAGTTACTGGGTTTGGCCTAGTAATCTGCTCCATATGCCTTTACCTCAGGCTAGCTATGGACAAAACTACAGCCAAAGACTTCCAAGTCGTATACTTCTTACCTGCAATCATAACATCCATGCTATACCTTTATATTGTCAATAAAGGTATATCAATCGATACATTTTTAATATCGTAATCTTTTTATTCAACTGTCTTTCTATCGGAAGGTACAGGGTAAAAACTAGCACATATAACATTAGATATTACAGATCAATTGAACATTTTGAGAATACTCTGTGTTTTAATTAAATAAGAGCAGGATTACTAATAAGCGTGATATGGGGCCTGAGTGTGGGAAGTTTGGGTACATGGGGTGTCCTTCAAGTAATGTCCATGTTCCCAAAATGCTTCACAATTGGTGAAGCAACAGCAGCTTTGCATGCTTTCATTTTACTTCTGATGTCTGCAGTGGCAAACTTACCGTTACGGTCTCATTTGCCACCCATTCATAGCAATGATATTACTACTGTTATACTCCAGGTATTATACTCAGCTACTGAGATTAACACTAAAGGATTATTTTTTCTGTTGATAATTTGAGAATGTATAACTTCAGGTGGGCATATTATATGTCATAGCACTTTGGTTACTTTGTGGGTACTATCCTGCAATTCGACAACCGAGGTACTTTTATTCGTTGATCATTGCTCACTTAGTGTGTGAAATTTTTCCCATACTATATCTCATTCTTGATCAAAATCCTGTAACATGGGTATTACATTTTGTTTTTGGCAATAGCAGCAAGGTATCTATCCATATTTTCCACAATCAGTTTCATAAATCATACTAAACCTTATAAGCAAATCTAATTCTCATAAAACGTTCCAGATGTTGTTATTTGCATACTGGGCTGGATGCCTGTGTGTTTGCGCATTGTTTACAATTTATTATACATCGCGAAACGTTGAAGCCACGACTGCTACTAGGAAGAGTTTCCATTTGTCGGCAGTATTTGTGTACATTCCAGGTCTGATATTTGACCCAGAACTATTATACCTTGCAAGCGGCGTAATATTTGTATTGTTCTTGTTACTCGAGGTACAAATATCCTCTATAACAACCAGGCTTTTCCGAACAAGAATCTGTAATTCATAATTAATGTTGCTGTACTATGTGTTTCAGCTTATGCGATTTTTTAAAATACCACCATTGGGGGAGGCATTACAAAAGTCATTCTCTTTGTTTGCTGACGAAAAAGATGTTTTAGTCTCGCTAACTCCGTTATACTTATTGTGCGGCTTGTCTATGCCGCTTTGGATGCCGAGAATGAATATGTCGCTATTGCCCTTATTGAGCGGTGTCCTCACTGTTGGAATCGGCGATACAGCAGCCAGTTTTGTTGGAAGCAAATGGGGTGCCCATAAATGGCCCTCGTCAAACAAATCAGTCGAGGGCACATTGGCTTGTATTCTTAGCCAAGTTAGTTTGATTGTAGGGCTGGCATGTATGGGTATGTATTATATTGGTGATATACCTGTTACACATTTTGTTGCAAAAGCGCCAGTAGGACACGTGCCACTGGCGGTTAAGAATAAGCCAGCGTAATGCGCACATTTGGTTCGTTCTGTTTGCTACAGGCTACCTCAATAGAAACTGGCTACTTATACGGAGTTTATTGGCCAGCGTCGCAGTATCCTTTATTGAAGCACGGACAAATCAGATCGATAATCTTGCATTACCGTTGTTGATGTACACGTGCCTGATAATATAAGAAAGAGCCTGTTAAAACATGAAACGCAACGCGCGCTTTCAATTTTCCTACAACGTATCAAAATGGACCAACTACCCCAATATTATATATATACTTAATAGTGTAGCCAAATACGCCACACGATATACATGTGTAGGATTCAGTAGGTATATTTATGCTAATTTTTTAATTTACTGTATCGCAGAATATATATATGTTCTATATATATTTTGCGATAGCAATTTAGTTGCTAGTCAGTATTAAAAGTTCAAGAGGGTGGTTTTAAAGTGGTGCGCCTATTATATTCGACTTTTAAAGTGAAAATCTTGAATGCTGAAATTTATAATACTGCGTAGATGTGTTCAAATGAATGATTGGATGGTTTATTAATGATTCTCACACATTCTCACAGAATTTTCGCTGTACATCTTTGGTACACTACTTGGAAGAATGCGCTCTCCTCATTTCGTTCGATCCGTTTTTAATACTTATTTGCACCTGCAGTTATATTATAAACTATAATGTTACAAATATGCCAACAAAATATATTTTTATAATAACTCAACAATATATTTTTACGATATTTCTGTAATACATACAGCATATACATATGATATCCCATTCCATTACTTTTTCTCGGCACAGTAACGTATATGCGATTATTAATATTATTGTGAATACGGGACAATGGATAATCGAGAAATAATGTTACGAATAGTTTCATTTCAAGATTTTATTGACCACACAGCCTTAAAATCTCACCGCACATGGCGTTTTGGCATTCGCCGTGCTCCCTTCGTGTACATAAGATTACGGAATGCATGAAAAAGCACCGATATCTTGCTAATTAGCCATTAAGTCAAAAGTATTATTATGATATATTTTTTAATATCGCTGTCTAATTTCTTTGATGTTTGCGAAGAAATAAATGATGGAATTACTTTCATTTGCAACACTCGATAACTTTAACACAGCCTGTAAAACTGAAAACGCAAAGAAAACGGCCGAGGAAGCCAAACTATCTTGATACTCCTAATCCAAGATGGTACATTCTTTTCGTTCTCTTTGCATTTGGTACAATGCTTTTCGATTTGCTAGTGGGGCTTTCACGTTTTGAGTACTTAATTGATGATTACTACACATATCTATATCGTATGTATTTATATTGAATAGCTTAATTGTATGTGTCATTAAATCGTCAACTTGCAAAGAGTGCTGTTAGGCGTGTTCACTGTTCCCGCTGTGTCTGCCAGTCTGCCGGTCCATACCAGTCTTTCTCTGATTCTTCCCGTAATATCTTTAGGACAAGAGTCAGTATAACAAGTCCGGATATTAGTGATCACTGCTAGAGAGTATTATAATTCATTGAAATTTGACAATAAAAATGATATTACAAACGCCACGATGTGTGTTTTTTTAACTTAGTGATCTAGGATGCTCTCATGCATATAGTACGAAAATAATTGAAATTGCTTTCTGTTTTAAATACACATCTCCTTCTAACAGTTTTTTCAAGTCCTGTTACGGACTTCGAAGTTATATACTTTCCTTAGACTTGCGAAAACATATACAATTACCAAAAGCTAAAGGTTTAACTAGAAATGAGATGTTCGATCGAGTTGGCTCTCGGGAAGCAACCCAAGAGGCCGTGTTTGTCCTTGTTTCAAGTTCGCGTGATTGGAGACATTCCAGTAGTTCAACTGAACTTAAAAAGCATAATGGAAAATTGAAGAAAGCGGATTGAGCCGGCCGCTTCGCGCCCTGGACGCCCGTCTTGTTCGACGCTTTATTGGAAATTATATAAGTTAATTTAATTAGTATAATATTTATGTGTCGTGGTTTTCTAGAGACGGTCCAAACAAAATACACATATATTTTCGAAACCGCATAAAGGATAAAACATAGAATGGCATGAATAAAGGAGCTCACTTAGATTTCAAGTACTGAGGAGAAGATTGATATAATGATATACACATGTATGTACATGAGAGAGTTCTGTCGGAGGCATTATGGTACGTGCAAATCTAACAAGAACGGTGATTTTCCAGCATTCCAATAGAGCGACGTTCAATATGATACAGTACGTCCATTAATCTCGGGAAGCTGTTGATGATATCTCGTTTGTAGGAGTCAGTTCGCAAGCCCCCCGAGAACGACGGAGCTTACATTTCTTCCTACGCACTACTTATTAATATACTCGTTTCCCGCATAATTGCGTCTGTAACTGTATGTAAAGCAATTAAGTAAATATTTTGACAGTCCGGATCTGGTATATCTAAAATCGTTCAATATTCAGTGCGATCGTGCTCACGAGGTGGTCGCACCCCGCAGATCTTATCGACATCTGTCTACTATCTCTTTAGCCGTATGTTAATGTAACTTTACCTATATTCGATATATCCTTCGAGGTTTTGTATGATATATTTGCGATTTGTCTATCTTTACTTTCGTTACTGGTGCCTTTCTTCGTACTTTTAGTCGTTGTTCGTTCCCATGGGTTATGCAGTTCCTTCCGCGATGAGTGTAGTATTAACATGCTTCTATTGTACATACGTTGTATCTGTCGACCGCTAACCTTGCAGCAACCTTTACGAATCCTCGTTGAAGTTTCCTGTTCTTAGCCCTTTGTTCCATTACGCTCTGCGTTTCTTTCTTCTCCATTCTCTCAGGTAAAACGCTAAGGTTTAACAACGAAACTATGCAAAACAAAAGAACTGAATAAAACGCTGAGAAATGGAAGACTCCTACCGGTTTTAATTATCAGGAGCGCGGTTCATACTAACAGGGCTTTGCGAAATTACTGGCCACGATTTTCGCTGCAGTTTGGGCGTTTCGCGGGAGTACAGAAGCGAAGAACAGGGTTTCCAGCAGGGAAGACCTGCATAAAATCGGAACAGCAGCTGCATATAGACGTAACTGAAGATACTTTTACCATCGCAAGAAAACAAGGATGGTACCAAAGATCATTCTTCTTTTATAACTGAGGGTAACTGACATATTTACAATCGCGAATCGTCCTCAACTATAGTAAACCCCGTTCCATGCTAGCGTAAAATGTGCAACCAAGAGCGTGTCTCTATTTGGCGTCGGTCGCGAAATTGATGGCATGGGCTCGGCCATAAATATAAATTCTCGCGAATGTCAAGGAAGATGAGGAACGTAAGAGTTACGATTGAAACCGTATGAGAGAGCACCCGGTTTCCCCTCGGGATTATCGCGCATAACTGCAAAGTAGATAGTATCGCCAGACATTGACAAACTCTATCTACTTATTGCCCCCACATGCTCCGATATCGTCATCCTTGAGCTGAGCCCAGAATTGGCGCTAGAGGGTCTCACGAAATAGAAACAAATTAAAATGTAACCATTTTGCCAGCTTTTCCCTCCAAATATTCTTATCGTCAGATAAGAATCTCGTTGTAACCCTCTTCTTCGTATTTGATTTGACATGACACACGTGCGTGTGCATACACGCTGTATTTCCAATGGAGCCATACGTAGCTATGACCACTTCATCTCAGATATTACTGACTCTCTGATTTGCTGCTAATCACCTAGCCTTCCAATTTCCCTTCCCTAACGGTTCCCACTTTTTGCCCTTCTTACCCTCGCTAAAATCCTGCCCTCCTAGAATGCTTGTCATTGTTACAGTATCTGATTCTGTTGACTCTTTGTAATCCTTAACAGCTAAGATAATGTTATGAAGCATTACCACGCATCATACCTCTCCGCGGTGATTGCACTACATACACGGTGTCCACCACCCCAATGTAACATATGCAAATATTGTTTCGTTCAAAGCGGATCACTCGACTTTATCATGAAACCAAAAAAGTACTACTTGTCATTTATAAAAAGCTCCGTACAAATCTTCTTTAAGGTAATTGTTGAATATAAAGATAGGTAAAAGTCTACTGGCAGAGTGAAGAAATGAAGTTTTCGAGGAGAAGAAGTGATGCTGGTGGTGGACATTGGTCGATTAACTATAGTAAGCAGGGTGGAATATTCAGAGTCAGTTTGGTGTGTGTCGGTCGTCATTGAAGGTGCCGCACACAGATCAAAAGCTAAGGTATTTGAAGTATAGGGTTTACAAAAGAGCTTTCCTACTTCATCGTAGGATGTCGAGGTGATGGTAGCCTTTCATGATTTCATGGTATGATAGTTACATTATTTCACTGCTTCACGCGGAGAGGGACGCATGTGGGACATGAGCGGCTCTTGGAATGCTAGAGACAGAATTCCGATGCGGGGAAGTCGATAGGGATAGGGAAGATTTGGAGGGTTACTCCCTTAATTTGTGCCAGAGAGCGATCTGCCGTCGGGGGGTGTTGCACACTTCTTGCCAGTGTTTCAATGCCGATCCTTCGCACTTCCCTCCACCAAATTCGAGTCGACCAATCACCTATGAGTCATATCGGGAAACTTACAGAATCAGTAAATAAATGCACGGCTAAGATAAATCTTAATTCGATGTAAGCGCACCTCGTTTTTGGTAACGCGATCCCAATCTAGCAGCATGAATTCCAGACTGATATCAGTCAAACTATTGGCACCCCTGGGTATGTCGAAGTCAAAGGACTCGTTGAATACGGGATCAAGCGTGTCCTTCTTTACATGCGTCTTCTTCTTCGCAATACGTTGCTGATTATGAAGAAGATAAATTTTTACGTATGGATCCGCTGTTCCCGATACGTCCATTTTCGGCAAATCGCGTGCCTTCAATACCACTACTGTCAGTCGACTGTTTGCTGGATTCCAAAAGAATGCGACTAAAAGCTCTCCCCGTCCTTGCGATTGTATCTGAAATGTTTAGCATGGAATCCATCTCGTTAGATCATGAATGACTCCTCTATACTGGCAGAATCAGATTTCAGTATATACCTTAAGACCTCTCGGACAGATTTTTCGTCGAAGAGACATCTCATAATTATCGGCGTCTTCCAATCCTGGCACGCCAGCAAGTGCGCATGTTAATTCACCTATTATACTGTCCCGCGAATACTTATCGAAGCTCATCACTATAAAGTGCAAGGTGATATTCTGAAACAAACGAAATTATGAATTATCGGCCAAACGTCGTACGAACACCGAAAATTTCTTCAACTGGAAATAACGCGCGTATACTCGAATTTATCATCTTCATTATTCTCGGGCATCTATCACAAGTTATCATACACGTATGAATTCGATGACGCGCATCGTTCTTTCGCTTCATTCTCATGTCGCGTGAAAGTCCGTTTATCAGTTTATTAAGAAGGGTATGCATGCGGCGAAAGTTGGCGATAGAGGGGGTGACGGCAGAGCAAAGGGACACATTAGGATTATTTATGTGGCGTACTCCATACCTGAAGGTGACTTCTTGATATGCCGAAGAAGGTAAATTCCTCATCATAGACGGGGTCCGTGGTATTTCTGACGAACCTTGTTTTAACGCGATCTTGCCGGTCAGGTAGCAATTGAAGTTTTACGTAAGGATTCTGTTGTCCTCTTGCCGGTAAGCCTTCGCATTTGACGACGGTCACCCCTAGCGCCTGTTTTTCTTGTACATATCGCAGCTTAAATACCAAGTGGCCCAAACTATTCTCCTTATTCTCCTTGCTCTCGGAGACGTTGCTCTTTTCGCGCTCAACTTTCTCGGTGTTTTCAATTTCAGCTTTATCTCGTTCATTCTCGATAGTCAGGGTCACTTCTCCGGATGGTGTTTGTACCGGGGTGGCTGAAAGTCAAACGGCAGTTCGTTATATCTATGCATATGCGACCAGTGGTGCAGTCGCGAAGTGAACGCGAATGTTCCTGCAGATGGAAAATGTGCGAAGTAATTGTGATGCACAACTGTTTCAATTACCTACCAGCGCCCTGTGGTGTCCTCGGTTGGGAAACCGGATTCGAAGAATGGGATCCAGTAGGACTAGGCGTTTGACCGCCGGATCCAGGCGGACTCTTCGCCGGCCCAGTTGGACTGGGACTTTTCTTCAGGTAATGGCCAGTGCTACCAGGACTCTTAACGGCCGTGGGTTTCCTATGAGGCGGTCTGAATGCCAAGGATTTCTCTGAATTAAGTTTGGTGTGCTCGCGACGCCGGCGGCAAAGCCACCAGGTCATCGCGGCGGCGCACACCAGGAACGCACCACCTATGCATAGCGCGGCTACTGTCGCCGTTGACACTGCAATCAGACACAGACACTTGCTGTTAGACACCACCAGCACTTGTTTAAACCACTTTTCCTCTTCACCTCGCAGCCGGCACGCGTCGCATACTTTCTCATCCTTCAAGACTCTTCGATACACGCAGGACGCACAATGGCACTAATAGCCGTCGTTAGCAACAAATTAGCAAACACAAAGATCATCTTAGCGTGATGAGAAACGTTAGTGAGTGAGATTAACATTCTTTGGCCCAATTTAAACACCAGTTCCTCTTTTAAACGTTGCTAAATGACTACACTTACACAATCACACGATTCGAGACCCTCGTAGCATTTGCCCCGTGTTTATACGGGTCGCCCTCACCATCGCGTAATATTACCTAAAATACATCTACAGTTGTCTGCACCTGCTTTTTTACCCAGACAGCTCTTCATAGGGGCTTGGGATATGTGACTTTTTACTTTTAACTTCAAACTTAGATGTGTAATGACATATATATACATGTACATATTACTATCCCCAACTTGGGTCTACCGCGAACCAACTAGTCGATCTATGACCGTGATTTATACTAGGTCTAGCAAGGGGTAATATGACAGATTAGAGAATGTATTGCAACTTCTGTCTTTGCGGGTGTCGCACACATGCACGCTGAGCAATCCAAGATCACTTTTGGTACCATCAGGGAAACTGTACTTTTATTTGTCAGGGACACCATAAGGTAGCATCGATCGAGAAGCACTAAACATCAAATTGATAGAATCGGGATGCGTTAAGAATAATGACATTTCAGGAAATGTAAGGTCGCGGACGTTTCTTAGAAAGTGGAGAACGTCACTGGTAACAGCTGGCAGTAACCCTTAATCCTTCGCGATTTGGAAACACCATGACTATAATTGCCTACCATATTCTTCGATTTCCGAATTGAGAACACTTGAGGAATGAATAGGATGCTTAGAAACCGAATGGAGAATGAAGTGGTGGAATATGTGTAAGAATGGACTGAAAGGAAAGAGACTGCGAAAAATTGTAGGATACACTTGTAGGAAAGGCAGTGAAATTGAGGGAGGGGAGGCGAAGCAAACGATGAGGCTCGATCTGCGTAGGGCAAGGTGGATCAAGTGAGGATGTATAAGGACTACTCACCGGAATCAACGGGACGAATTAAGGGTCCGTCCTCCGTTGCTCCTCCGACCATGTTTGGTCACGTTCCAGTCCCGAGGACTCTTTTATCCTTGGTGTAAGTCTCTCAGTCACGACGTATCGAGGGAATATTTACGGCCTTTACGGCTACGGTGTACGGACCGACCGTCCTCCGCGAGAGCGAGCATCGGACACGAAATGCGCGATCAATAGTAACATTCGGGACTTGCGCTCTGAAAACACCGGCTATGGAGAAAGAAGGCGAACGGGTACATCGACCACGTCCGATACTCCGATCCACACTGACATTCCGTCAGCTGGAAAGACCATCAGGAATGTATTGAATCCACAGTTCTATCATAGACCCCAGCAATAGTCGGTCGGATGCCAGCGTCATAGTCACCACAGGACCAAAACGAAGCTTTTCATATTTTTATAAAAAGGACATTTTGTCCCAATAGCTGAAAATCCAAACTTGCATTCTTTTATAAATGGGCTCGATGAATGCTGATTGAGTTTGCGATTCATTAATGTGATAGTTTGCATCTATATCTATATCTATAGTTCGGGACAAGGACACGATGTCTTTATCTAATACCTACGTAATTTGCACATCTATGACGTGTACGCGTATCGATAGATCTGTATACTTCGCATTGCAAAATTGTTTATGATTACGAAAGATATATGCGACGTCATAATTTCAGAAGCAAGTGCCTACAGTACAACAGTATTTACTATATCTAAGCCGAGCGTATACTAGGTCCGCCGACTGCACCTGGAAATTTCAGTGAATTATTCGGGTTAGATATATATAAATATATATATATATGTATAAATATATATACGTGCAGTTTAATACATTTCCGTGGCACCATGCTTGAAATCTAAAAGGATGAAAGAACCCATTAAGATAAGATAAATGTAGCGACGAGTTTGAGAGTGATTTGAAAGTGTTGTAAGGATTCGGCGGGGTTTTTATAGCGGTTTTTAAGAGTCGCGCCATCTTTCAGGCATGAGACTCTTGTTTTTGGTTATCTACTACGCTCTCATCGCCTCGCAGTGGCGGCAGGTGGCTTGACCTAACCAGTAGGATAAAGCGTCAACGGCGAACGGCTGGCTGGCGTTGACCAGCGTTCACCAAAAGTGCACCGCCAATATCTATCTGCTGGTATCTATTTTCTTGACATCCCAAGCCCTAAACTATCTCACGCACGTACATATTTACGTACACAGGTATTTGTTGCATACAGTGGCCCGTTCAAATAAACCTCACAGTAATTCAGCCATCCTACGAATTTTGTGTGCCTCGAGAGTGAATTGTAGATCGACTCTGGTGTTGTTCGAGTCGAGTCAAAGTGATTATTCCGGAGCAAAAATCTCGAAAGCCGCAGTAGCAATTGAAAGGCCTGATCGCTCGAGGGGAAGATTACTCGGTGACCTTGAAAACAACTAGCACGGGCACGGCCGAGTGTGTTGAATTCCCAATGTGTCAGATGTTCCTTCAAAATTACAAGCTCTGTGCTTTCGTATATGCTCGAAAAACCCTCATCGAAAACAGTGATTAGCCTTGATTTTTTCTGTACAGGTCTCACGCCCCTGCACGACTCTACTATCGCCGAATGAAAAATATGAACGATTACAATCGATTTGTCCGATAGTGTCCTATCGTGAGGTTAGTGTTTTCGTTTTCTGCAATCTGTGTGGTGTGTGATGTGTGTCGACCGACTGTTGACGTTGTGTTGCTTCGCGCTGCCTTTCGTAGCGCTTTATTTTTATGCGGCACTACTTTCGTGCTTTGAACAATATTGTCGTGCTATTTCGCGAGTAGGATCTGCCAGGGCTTATTCGGTATATAACATATCTTGACATATTTTAAGGTGTATATTCACTCATATTAATGTATTCGTAGATTATATGTGCAATTCTCGGCTACCTTTAACAACGTAGTCAGTCTCTAAACTTGATGTCGTCGGTGCCAACGGGACTCGATACACTTTCCCGTCAGAACTTTATCGTAAAAATTATCAAGCCCTATCGTTGTTTCACGAAACTCATGGTGATGTGTGAATTATCAAAGTAGAGACAGCGTGTGGTTTACGCGACAGGCACGTATGTCTGATGTACTTTTTTGGCATGAGAATACTTGTCGTATGGAGAGTTTAACTTAGGAGCAGCAGATGTATCATAATTTAATTGAAAGTTTGAGTGAGTGAGAAAGAGAGAGGGAGAACTTTTAATATCTCAAGTTATTTTTCTCGCTAATTCTAGATCAGTGTGTGTATTGTGTTACTGCTGCAAAGTACACTATTTATCCTTGACATTAGGCTTGACGTGATTCAATAAAACATATTGAAGATGAGCCGTGCACGTTTGTGTTTGATAAGCGCTGGCCGCTTGGCCTCTACCAGCAATGTGATATACCATGGTAAATAATACATTACTTTTATTTTACTGTGCCAAAGAATATATAAAAACTAACATTTCAGTTTATTTTTCACCGGGTTATTTTTCAGCACCCAAAATAACTAGATTGGTGACTGCAAGAACTTTGTCAACTAGTGGAACGTTAGCTAAAGCACCCACAGATACAACTCAGCCTGGCAAGGATCATAGTGGAGCACAGAGCACTACTTCTTCTGGGACTGGCGGTGGAAAGAAGCATACTCTTACTTGTCCAAAGTGTGGAGACCCCTGTACCCATGTCGAAACATTTGTCTGTCAGTAACAACTTTCTCACATGTGAACAATATGGGCACAGCTAACAATAAACAATGAAAAAATATGTCTTGTTTACTTACAGCATCGACACGGTTTGTGAAATGTGAAAAATGTCATCACTTCTTTGTGGTTCTATCAGAAGTAGATTCAAAAAAATCTCTGAAGGAGGCTCTCCGCACGGAAGATAGTAAGCAGGGTTTCTACAGGAAACCACCACCACCTCCAAAAAAGGTACCCAGAAGTCAAAGCAAAAATGCAATTAATACAAGGATCATAGTTAAACAATTAAGAATATTACTTTTTAGATTTATGAATATTTGAACAGACACGTTGTGGGACAAGAGTTTGCAAAAAAAGTCCTCAGCGTGGCAGTGTATAACCATTACAAGAGGATCTATAATAATTTACCAGTGCAGGGATCCACTCACGGAAGCAGTAACACAACTGGTACACAAGATTCAAATCAACAGTACAATCACAGAGGTTTTAAGCCATGTAAATAAGTTTTTACGGTCGCGTCGTGCTCGTTTAACTCGACTCTTTGAATTTTTATTTGGCGGGAAACGTTCAATCACTTCACCAAATGAAATCTGCATGATGTCGCGCTGAACGTGAACGAGGTCGAATGCACTGTTAACTAGCATCCCAGCGAAGAGCACGACGTGTTTTATCAGGTTCTAATCAAGCAGTTCAATCACTTTCAGATCTGCTTCACATCTCGGGCGTCGGCAATTCTTTGGGTGTGGGATTTCAACACGGTTCGTCTGGAAATGAGCAGAAGGGTGCTGGGAATCAAACAGGTTCTGGTTCAGATATTTTAGACAGTAAACATCATCAATTAAAACTTGAGAAGAGCAATATCCTACTGCTTGGTCCAACCGGATCTGGAAAAACGTTACTGGCACAGACAATTGCACAATGTTTGGATGTACCGTTTGCTATGTGTGATTGCACTACGCTAACACAAGCAGGCTACGTTGGCGAAGACATAGAAAGCGTGATTGCAAAACTGCTTCAAGATGCGAACTACGTTATAGATAAGGCGCAGATGGGTATCGTCTTCTTAGACGAGGTTGATAAAATTGGAACCGTACCTGGCATACATCAACTTCGCGATGTGGGAGGCGAAGGTGTTCAGCAAGGCATGTTAAAGATGTTAGAAGGCACGATCGTAAATGTTCCCGAGAAAAACAGTTCCCGTAAGCTTCGTGGTGAAACGTTACAAGTGGACACAAGTAACATTTTATTTGTTGCCTCCGGAGCGTATAATGGATTAGACAGGCTGATATCTCGGCGGAAAACTGAGAAGTACCTCGGTTTCGGTGCGACATATGCTCATGAAAGTCAAGGAAGGAGAGCAGCCAGTCAAGCAGATGTGGCAAACATGTCACCATCCACTATGTCTGATAACAAGGAAAAGGATCACCTATTAACGCAAGTGGAAGCCCGGGACCTTATTGACTTCGGCATGATACCTGAGTTCGTTGGTAGATTCCCAGTACTTGTACCGTTTCATACTCTCGACCAAGATATGTTAGTCAGAATCTTAACTGAGCCAAAGAACGCTATGGTACCGCAATATCAAATGCTCTTCTCAATGGACAAGGTATATTTATAATTTTGCTTGCCGTCGCACTTGAGTGAGTTTCCTGCTTAATCGAATCTTTACCAAGTTTTGAATTATATTTCAGGTGGAATTGACATTCACCTCAGACGCTCTAAAAGCAATAGCGAGTTTGGCGATGGAGAAGAAAACCGGTGCAAGAGGCTTGCGCGCTATAATGGAGTCGCTGTTATTGGAACCAATGTTCGAAGTACCAGGAAGCGACGTGATGTCAGTTCATGTGACAGAAGCGTGTGTACGTGGTAATGAAAACCCGCAATACGTTAAACGAGGTGACGTAAGTGAAGAGGAAGTGCAACGCGCGCAGCAAGTACAAAATTAACGAACACTTTCTCGAGGACAGAAACTGGTTGAATTCTACTTTTCTCTTTCACCCATGAACCTCTAGTTCACGTCTTTCGGCGGGAATTAAATTAATTTTATAAACCATTACTTCAATACGTCATTGATCTTGTAAGTGCGGCAGCTCATGGATTGTGTTGTCGAAAATGGCAGATAATTAGAGAAATACAAAACGGGTATCTTCTCTTAACGCAATTTAGCAATTCTTAAGGAAAAAGACAACCCGACGATTTCAGTGGTAATACCGCTGTTGATGCCAATACTGGTCCGAGCATAGTTACAAGGTGTTCGCGTTCGTCAAGAAGTTTGTACGTCGGATCAATGTCATTGTCGGTCTAGCAAATGTTTCTCATAAATTAATTCCTCTGTCTCCCGTTTTTTGATGCACTAAAAATTAAAGTGTACCCCAATGTAAATGGTGTTCTCGTATTAAAGAGACCCTGACCTATTGTTTTTAGTCGGGACTGCAGCACGTACACAAAATGTGTGTAATCTCGACGAAATTTCACGGTTGATACGAAGTTTGTGGTAGTACCATTTCGTATCTAACATTCATAGAACCCAAATAAAGAACGATATTTTTGTGTTAATATATAAATATATATACATATAGGCAAATAAAGAATTTTTGTAATATATTGTACATAATAATATATTAGTATCGCAGACAAGGAAAGCGATCAATATTACAATGTTTTCATAATACTGAGCAATAGTCTTTTTATGGCAAATTCATTGCCATTGTATTCTGTATAATTTACTCAGTTATACTTGATTTTATCTGTATAGTAATGGAAGATCAGAATGGTACATACATCATTTTATTTATCAGCGTATGTGCGCAGTTGCGAAGGCTGCGTCAATCAAAACACTGATACTGTTGGTCATGCAATGGTGCCGTACTTTGGGAGTATATACGATTGATTTTATCGGATTAAACACATTCTTGTACTTCTAATAAATGGAGAACATACCTTACAGCCAATAATATTTATTATACTGCAATGCAATGTCACAGTTCTACTAATGCTTAATTGTATTCGGCTTCAACAACTCGTCCCAGAAGTCCTGCCCAACAATATTCAGGTAAAAATGCTTGACTACATATGTTACTCGTGTTTCAGCATATAACAGCTATTGATTCTTCCGCGATCTTGCTACTCCCCAGTAATAAGATTTCACAACGTCAAAGTTAAAATGGATTATTGGTAGCATTTTTAATGTCGGTATTCACCTTCTATATGAATTCATTGAGATTGTGACTTGTTAAATAAATTGTCAAGCATCTTTTCAACAGCCCATCATTGGTGGCAAGTAGTTTTAACCCGATGACCATGTGTTCTCGATAAAATATTCTTTTTGGAATACGCACATGCTATTGATGATGGTGCAGTGGCATCGAGAAATTTGTTTCATTTAAATAATTAAAATACTCAATCTGTTTCCCATTCTATATGTTTCCTCGCACACTCTGATTTCTACACATTATTTAACGTTTCTCGGAGTTCTTTTTATTGTTGGTCTCAGCATATTACCCAATTCTGTTAGGAACCATTTTGTAGCTCGTAGAACCATAAAGTGTGCTGCGAATTGCAAAATTAGACCGCCGAACCCCTTATAAAGGCCAAGTGGCCCTTCGGTGGAAATGATCGTTCTATAACAATCTAGTACTCCACTGTATCCTGTTAACAAAGGAGTAACACTGCGGCCATTATCTAAGTTGTCGATGATGGTTCGAGTTCCTTGCAAATGTAGGCGATTTATGACTGTTGACATTGGATATAGTATTATATCTGCTGTGCATACTGATATCACAATCGACTTGAGTTCTATATCGTGTGCGGCTGCTTCGGGTACAACGTCTCGCGTGTACGCACCCTTCAATGATCATGATAAATAATTAGAATATGCTCTTCTGTACATTGACTGAGATTTATTCTTTGTCATACTTACTCCTTTTCCCTGAGCGTGTTTGTGCTTGATCATCATAATACGATTTGATAGTCCTTTCACGATGATAACCAACAGGTACTTTGTTATATCATAAGCTATAGAGGGAGGTAGAAGATAATACATTGGTATCAGTCTACCTTTATTGCTTACTTCAACAAGTCGTAGTGCTCCATCACGGAAAACATCTAAAATCCCTGTTCCTTCAGACACAATATCTGATTGTACTGTCTCCACTAGAGATGCCGAGTAAAATGGGATCATCAACCCTGCTGAAAAACTGATGGATTGGACATTAGTGTGTTTCGCTTGTCAGATCTTACTACTCTGTATCTATACTCAGTGGCGGGTTATGATTATTAGGGGTGCTAGGCAGAAGATTATTTGGGGGCTCATTTTATACCATACAATTGTATTCACTTTTTGGGACCCTTTAGTCTTTCAAGTATTGATTCTAAGCCCCCTGAGTCTACAAGATTTAAATCTTTGATTTTGAGATTGCCCCCCTCCTCCCTATCTTAAATAGGGGCCCTAGGCAATTGCCTAATTTGTCTATAGTATAACGCACCACTATCTGTATTTGGTCTTTACCATTTCAGCAGTATATGTTGCCAGAACGATTTTGGTGTACAATTAGGGGGGATGTTCCTAGAAAAGTGATCGACAAGCGTTGATGAATCAAATTCCAGAACAGAAATATAATCAAGGTATTATTTAACAATGAATTTACTTTGGCCATGGGGTGAGCTTGGATAGCAAATCTTCAATGGCTAATGTCATGCCTCTGACTAAAAGTAATGAGCCCACTCCTTTCCATAATATGCTTAAGCCCTGAGTCTGATGTAACTTTATAATCACAGGCACCAGTGTAAATGGCATTATGTGATATTTCACAGCACCCGGATTCACTTGACATTGCCTTCTAAGGACTACGAATGGATGTACCAGTAGATTTTCTGTGATGATAGTTGCAAATGTGCAGCCTGCCACTATGTACATCTGATCGTGTTGCTCTGCAAAGAATATGGGTCATAAACAAAGTTTAAGAGCAGCATGTAAGGTGTGATGGACGTACCATCTTCAGGAAGTGGACTGTCTTCTGCTAATGGATGCATGATGGGCACATCTAAAGGACGAATAACCTCATTACGATTATAAGCATTCGACCTGTATCTCCAATCAAACTCTGCATCCCCGTACTGTCGTTGATCCGTCTCAAACCGGCCGCGATAAACACGGTGGTTGTCCCATCCTGCCATTCTCCGTTAAGTGTACCTTCGCTCAATCAGTCGTGTGCAACAATCGACCCGGTTGCCTATTATCGCGGCTTAATCCAGTTCTGCTTCCTTTAAGAACTGCGTCGGTAACTAAATATTGTTACTGTATATTAGCACTATTAATGTCACTGGCAAGGCTGTTCTTTGGGCACATAACGCGCAGTATCCGGCATTGTCAGTTTTTGTGCGATTTATCACATCCTTCTACAGGAGTCTTTGATTGTTGTATAATCCCCGAAAACACAATATATAATCTTACATACCAGAACGAAATATGTTATTGTATATAACCTAACCCTTTATGCGTCTGTTAGAATAGCGCAGTGGGAGGTAGTGGGAGGCGCGGAGCTGGGAGTGGGAGGTGGAACAGTGCAAGTGCAAAGCTTTTCACCGATTCGACCGCAGATACTTTGAGGCTTGAGCCCTTGAGCGCAGGAAAAGTGGACTATAGACAGAGCAGTCATCCGCGATTATCGGAGAAGTCGCGAGGAGCAGCGAAGAGTTCAGTAATGGTTGATAAAATATATCACTGAACTCCCTTTGGCATCACATATTTCTTTCTGCCTCTTCCTCTTTTATACTTAATATATTATCGTTTCCTGCTCATCTCCTCAAGATCATGGTGCAATATGTGTATCTATAATTCATGTTATACAATACATTCCTCCAAGTCAGATACAAGTAATCGTATTGGGGTCATTGCGGGGTCGTGGCTCTGGGAGCATTGGGGTTGCTGGGGTTGATTACAAAGTCAAAGTCAAATCGCAGTCTAGATCGATTGGTACTCCATCGGATCGATTGTGCTAAGAGCAGTGAATTCGTATACATACATTCCACTGTATACGGTTCAAATGCTTGTTGTATTATTTATTTTGCTTTTGGCAACGCACCATCAAACAGTAATTATATACATCTTTTATTATAGTAACAAATACATATACGTATAGTATAAGTATATAATAAGAAATGGGAATTCCGCCCAGCCTCCCAATCGATTATAATATATATATATATATCCAGTTATAACTTATTTTAGTTTTGTAGAAAGTGTGATGGGCTATTCAGCAAGGCCCTGGATTTGTACCACTGTTTGTACGCTCTTTATCATATAGTAGAGGTACTTTTAAGCAACGACGTGTTAACGTGTATCAGCCTTACCATTAGTTAAATTACAAAATATGACCTATTTTTTTTTCATCTTGCGATTGTGCAACGAGATGAAATCATTGTATCATTATCCAACTGTAAAGTTCAAGAGTGTTTTCGTTGACTTTCCTTCGAGTGCCGAGTGTTTCTTCGCACTGAATGCGAGAGCTCTGTCGATGGAGTGGTTCAATACTGCGTTGCAGTGTCCAATCACTCCGGGTATCTTTACGATGTAATAGAAAAAGAATCTAAAATAATTCAATTGTAGGTATAGTGTGGGAATAGAAAGAGAAAGCGGAAGGAATTAACGGCGATCTTACTTCATTAAAATAAGTCTCATTTGGGTGCCATAGCCTGCGAAATTAAGTAATCTTGGCATCGGGATATTCAGCAAATCTGTCATGTATAAGATCAGGGCCTCGTATGTCGGAGTGGCGGGAACATAGAAGCTAATCCCGCGCACCAAGCACCGAGTCATGTGTTCCCATTCAGCACCCACAGTACGGAAATTCGGTATCAGCATCCTCTCAAATACATCCCTCGATCGTTGTTTTATCTCGCTCAAGCTACCACGACAAAAGTTGTACCTGCGCAAAATGAATCGATTCTATTACAGTATGTCAAACGAGTATGCCTAACATCGATCTTGCGAGCGATCGGAAAAAGACGATACAAACAATTCAAGAGAGCACTCACTTATCTTCTATTCCTAGAAGGTAGCCGATAACCCTCCAGACGTGGCAGAAGGCCATAAAGTCTGCATCGTCGGCATTATGTATACCAAAGGCTTCTGGATATGTTATAGCGAAACCAACAAACATGAATTGGGTCACAGACATTTCTGCTTGGTTGAGCCCAATTGATCTGTATTTCATTTGTGTACTATAATCGTACCAATTGGGGTTCATAGGGCAGGAAGAATTGGCGTCTTCCGCAAAGATATCACAAATCGAGGACCAAGGCTCAGTAATTGTGGAATCTGCCAGTATCTTTTCTTGACTACTCTTGCAGAGCCGACTCCTTACAGCCGTATGTTTTCTTCGAACAGTTGCTATGTTACTGTATGCAGCGGAACCCACTTCCCAAGGATCTTCGGTGTACCAACTCCGTATACGTTCGACAGTTGACAAATACCTTTCCAAAAAGTTGTTATTAGTTTCAAAGGAAATCGAACTTGACTTTTTACTTAATCACTCATTTACAGTTCCGATTATGGACCGGTTGTAGCAGTAGCATATGTATACACATGGGTGCTTGCGGCAGTTTAAACTTATACAATTCTTAACGGATGAATTATGTAATGAAGTCCGATTTATTTATTTACTTCTATTCGTTGGACTTTATTACCTTATAATTCATGAACTAATTTCTCAATTTTTATGCGGTTTTCTTTCATGTGCAGCTTCATGCTCGGGAAAGGTTCCAGGCTATTTAGTTTGATATAATATCGTATCCACAGGAACATTGTTCTTATAAAAGGTAATAGATTGAATACACATGAATGCCGGGCAAAACCGATAGTACAATTAGCTACAATCTAATAGTATATGTACTTTATACGATATACATACTATACTTTATACATGTTATGTGTGTCTCCCTACTCCTGGAATGCTTTCCGCATGATTATGAAGAAATAGCCCGTGATACACGTTAGTTTTTGGAAAAAGGAACTTGTTAACAATTAGTTACGTTATGGAGGGCAGGCTCACAATCACCTAAATATACCTTTTAAAGGCGCGATACGGCGTATCACTTTGCGAAGTGATGATGAGTGGTCTCAAAGACTCCTTATCCGTATAAGACATGCACAGTGACAATACATTCACGATATTGGTGCTGAAAAAATTGTCCATCGCAAATTTCTGGCCTTGGCGAAATAAATTGGGATCCCACCATTCCGGTTTCACGAGAGCAGACCTTCCGCAGTCGCCGGGACGCGCACTAGCAGGGATCAAATAGGCCAGTGACTTCGCCACTTTATTTACTTTATAGCCCTCGTTCATCACCCAGTGCTCCATCTCTTTGAAACTCCAATCTTCAAAACCCTTTGGTAAACCTGTGTAGCCCTCCTTCAATATTTTTATAAATTCAATCTTATATGTCTCATCCCATGTCTTCGTTGCATTATTAGTCTTTTCTTCCTCTTTTTCTCTACTCCATTCCAATGGATAAAGGCAATAGTCATTGGTTTTCTTATCCTTCTGTGCAAAATGTCTGTAGAGTGGATCTTCAGTGCCATTACTTAAATCGTGTCGGCGATACACCGGTGTTGTTTCCATCTCCTCAGTTGCGGCATTCATATCCGATAGATTAGGATTACGGTAGGAGTCTGCTCAAATATTACCGCACTCGTCGTATGATCCTGCGACAACAAAACCCCGCAGTTAAACTTTACACTTGAGTGGCAATTCCAACAATTAAATTGACGGGGGCTGAGGTCGGAAAAGGCTGTTTGAGTGTAGGCCCACTACTATAGCGACGAACTGCAGTACTGCGCGCTACATCGGACACCGGGCTAGTTTTAGCAGCCGCCGTTTTGGGAATTAATAATCCTCGGCAAAAAACAAACTTGTTCTTTTCTTATCTGAATCATTGAGAATCCAATGTCGTTTCAGAGAACGTTAAGGCAGATCATGTATATGAACATTACGTAATAAAAATCGATGAAAAACCATTCTCCCACAGCGTATTGTAGACGTAAGTCGGTGGCGCAGAGCACAATGCAACTGGCGTTGAGATCATGGTCTCTGTGAAAATATATAGCGAGGATTGCCAGGAAATAATGAAGCATTGTAATTGGTAGTTCAAGCCCTGACTCAGTGGACGATATTGTAGGAAGAAAGTCTGCCTAATTGTAATCATTCGCTGCTCGCCGCTTTCCTCTTCCTGCGGCTGGTAGGATGTTAAATAGTAGAACAGGAGGCTGCGCTCTCAGGTTCAGACACGAACAGTACTCATGGTTTAAAAGAAAGTTCATTTCGCGCCGCCACTGCGGAAGAAGAGCTTTACCATAATTGCGGTGAAACACAATAAGTTTCTTCGGATTCCACCGCTACCGTGACCGATTGTATTAGAGACAGTTTATATGTTGAGCGCGTAAACCATTGCGACAACTTAATACATAGCACCGAGTTAAAAATACTTAGTAATGCAAACTGGTGTTTCGTGTAGCGAGTGATTATTGTAATTGATCAGTTGCTCTTCAACAGCTTTCCTCACGAGCTTTTGACTAACAAAATTATTTCGTCCAAAAATGTTCTCCAAGAATTTCATGACTCACATAAAAGTTATCTTCTTGAACTACGTTCTCCAAAAATGAAATAGATATCACACAAGAAAGCCAAGTTTTCAATCAAAGATACCACGCGTTAATTAATTAATTAAGTTGCATCTCTAACTTTAAAACTTGGCATGTGCATACTTCCACATGATTCTTGGCTCATTAGATTCAGAAAAATCAACGAGAAAATACAATATTCTTAAATAAGTTCTTGAGGCTCAAACTTTCCTATAAATCAAGGTGAAAGTTTGGTAACTAAGGATAACAGCTAGAGTTCGGGATAAGTATCCTCGGCTATCGCGCGCTGTACTATATATACTACTACTTGGCGCGAGATTCTACCGAGTCTCCTGATATGTATAAGTTGTCTGCTTCATAGTGAATTTTTATTTAATGTTAAATTTTACTTTCTGTTTGATATGGGTCATACCTTACAGGTCTTGGCCTCTTGTGCTCGTGTACCGAGCCTCCCATTAAGGCTCAGCTTACAAATTCAAAGTACCTTATTCTTACACATACTCTAGTTACCGTCCCTGCAGTGACATAATCACGAGATTCATGAAACAAGTGACTAAGGAAGAGTTAATTGGCAACATGACAACAAGTCCTCCGACCTCTGACAAGAGAATGCCGGATAGAGAAAGCAGATATAGATAACTGCTTTTGCGGCGAGCTATGATGCCAGCCGCAGTCATCTGTCAAATAGATATACCATCAAGCAAAAAGGAAACGTTACATCTTTGGGCAAGGATGCGTCGCGGCGCGGAATGAAAGGGTGAGCTAGACGGTATATGTAGATGGATAACGGCGGTGCGGTAAGTAGATTAATAAAGCAAGTACTATAGGGTACTTACATTGATCGCAGGAAATCACTGCCGCGTTGCATATTTCGCGAAGTAGAAAACGAGCAAACCTTCCGGCCGGTTCAAGGAATGGACTTGAACTTGCGGTTTCCCTGAGTGTGGATGGGTAAGTGAAAGGGTACTGTTCAGACTTTAGGCGGAAGGAATTGGGCAGACGCTTAATTGCTAAAGTAATAAATTAAACAATGAAGCTTGGACGATAGTGCCTGTGTACTACCTATCTAGACTAGAGAGACTGCTCGCCGCACTCCTACGTTGGCTTGGCATTGAGCTCCGTGTGTCGCGATCGCACGCGCACTTCTTACTCGCTTATTCTCCCTCCCTGATGTGATTCTTGTCTCTTTTACTTGTTTCCACGGCCAATCTACATAGATACACGAATGCTATATTTCACTTGCACTTGCACTGCTCGGGGCATGCGCCTCTCCAACTCTAACCTGCTCCGTAGCCAAGAATTAGCCGCCGAAATGCAAAACGGAACCGCCACTACGAACCCCATCGCACACTATCCTCCTCCATCTTGTTTGTGATGTATTGAATAAAACAGGGATACAGATTTCGGATGTTTTCTTTCCCCCTTTTGCTTTGACGTACTTGTTAATGGAAATTAGATTTAGATCTATATCTGCAGGAGTGGCGTCGAGGCTGCGCTTGGATCGGGATTGGGGTAAATTTGGCGGTGCCGCCCTGCCGGAAACAGGACCTCAAATTTGCTGGTAGCTTTCTTGGCTCGCGATGTTCACGAGTCCGTGAACTCATGCTCGAATTAGCATTTTGCGCTGGCCCTCTCGGCAGCGGACCGTTTGCTCGCCGGTGATTAAGCCGTGGCTGCTAATTGAACCAACTTACTTTCGAACCGCTTACTTCGTCGAGAACTTGATCGACCAGCAATCGAGCTTCAATTTCCTTTTTTGCATCTACATTTACGTCTTTTGCTGCTGGCCGACTGGTTCACTTTCGTTTAAGCCGTGTAGGATACAAATCCTCCTGACGTGTGTGTACAAGCGTAGCAAAGTGATAGTTTTGAAAAATATTCAATAACCGGTCGGTGAGATGAATAATGCGTGCGTGCATGCGCGATACGCAAGTGTTTCGGGTGATCCAGCTCTACGTCGCAAGCACCTGTTCGGTAGAACACACGTACGTATCCATTCTCCAAGTTTCATTTTCACGATCAGCTTGCTTCGCCAGAAGGTCGCCGGTTGTCAGCTGCTGAGGCGCAGCTGAAGCCACCTCAGCCTCAACCCAACAACCCGAGCCGAACGCAGAACAGCACAGAACCGAAACACCGAAGCCGTCTCATGTCTCAGGTCTCTGCTCGCCTCAGTGCTATGATCATCGTTTCTACATCGTCGCCTTTACCCTTGAGTATCTGCTATGCGAGCACGTTTGTTCTATTATCGTATTTCCAATGGCTCCACTCACTAATTCGAGTCAGCCAGTAAACGAGGCTGAATAATCATCGTATCCCTTTTCTTATTCGATGTCTTATCGTTGGTCCATGAAATACTAGTGCGAAACACACTGCCTTTTTCCTGGTTTCCACCTAGTTGTAATCATCGGATGGTTATCACTGTTTTCCATAAGCAAAGCATGCAATCACCATCGATTGCTATAACTGGGTGGAGATCAGGCATTTATTACACTCATTCCCAATTTACGATAGTGTACATTCAAAAGTATGACCCAGCGTTTTTATCGCTAATTTAACAATTTCAATCCCATGTTTTAATATCACGTGCTTCCATTCGTATTTATGCTAGACGAATAGTGATGCGCGATGCCCTTCGACTTTGTTTTCTGGTGTTGTATAATATCGCCTGATTCCTCCCCCTGATGTCCATGTTTACATCGCAAATCAAGCGTTAAGATTCCGTCATGCATGCGGCGATGGACCATGAACCCGTCTATATAGTATTACCAATTTTTGCACTTAAATCAGGTGTCCCAAGAATGTGGTATCTTTTTGCTATACTAAACTTGCGTTCCTCCGTATTTATAAGTAGGTTTTGCCATTTTAGAATAACCAATGAGCAGATATTCTTCCCGCGAATGTTTTCGCCACGACGTCCCGCTGTTATGATTTGGATTAGCCTTTGGAGAGAAAGCCCGATTTCAAGCCCGTGGTGTATTTCCTCGTTGAAAATGAGCTCGCTGTACGAGGATATCGGAAGTTCTGCCAATCCCTATAGCTACGAAAGGGTGCTATTTCGTGGTAATCCCGATAACCGTGGTTCAAAAGGGCGGTTTGAGTTTGATCAGAGAAAAGAGGGAAAGGGTGATGGAAGCGCGACGCCGTGCGCCGCGACGTTTCAGGTGGAAGGGCAAAGGAGCAAAGGTTGGAAGGTGGAAGGGGAGGACCACGTGGGAGAGCGCGTGTTCACGAATAACGGGCGTATCGGTGTCGGTGCAGGTGCAGGCATGGCAGGGCAGAGGAGAGCAGAGCAGGGCAGGGCAGAGCCGGCAAGCCAGATCAGACCAGGCCCTTCGTCAATTCACTTTTGCCTTCCGTCCAAGTGACATCGGCTCCTCCCAACTTTCAATCCGACCTCCTCCAGTATCACACTATCCTACCCGGTCGTATTATAAACAATCTGATTGCGACTCGACTGGACTGCGTGAGATCTTTTAAATCGGCTCAACAAGAACAAAATAAAGTTTTGTGATAAACGTGCATTCATCACATCAAGTGGAGTATCATGTATCCAAGGGGATGGCTTGTCGTCGTCGCACTTTTGACATTCACGTTGTTCACGCTCTTGGAGGTATGTACCAACTATGTATACTATAAATTACACACCACTCTATCACACCGCATTAGCTTGCTGCTTATTTGTTTTCAAATTGCAAATGCGCAACAACATAGATAAAATCATTAGGATAACTTTTGAGTTGGACTATGTCTTCTCAGTCAGAATAGGCGGAATTTCATTGTCCCACTGTCGAAGGAGGCAAGTCTGCCGCCTATTCCTAGCTATAAGACAATTGACAATGCAACCAGTTGGCCTGCTTGCATTCCGTCACACCTTCGCGCCATCGAACCTTGCCACCCGGTCAACAGACAACCTGGGCACAATTACGAATTGCAATAAAGTGCGTTGCCCTTAATAGGCACATCATTTCACTCTTGTTCCGTGTATCCCTGGTTAAACTTGATGATACAATCGGTAATAATATAGAAGCGAAGCGAGGCAAAAAAGGGGGAGTTGGTGCGGAACACTAGGAAGTGGAATGAGTTAGAGGCAACAGCCAACAACACTATTTTTGCATTAAACAGAAGAAGATTTAATTTTAATAGAGTTTGAAGAAAGGGACTCGAGTTTTACCTACTAGAGTATTAGAATAGACTCACTGGCCGAATTGTAAACCTAGAACGTTAACATTAGCTGACCCGCCCGCCGCGGGCCAGTGCTTTCTTGCCGCAAAAAGTCATAAATCCTGGCCCTACCAGGCCGCGCATCGGGCCGGGCCGGGCGCGTACAGCAGCTGCGCCCCATTCCCCGCTCCCATTCGACTCGGAATCAGCCGCCACTGGCCAAGTTCAACTTGGACGCTGCACTTTGCCGCTGCACTTTGCCGCTGCTTGCGTGATTGGTAATGGCTCCGAAAAGACAAGAGAACACGCTGCCGGTTTATTAGAGGAGTGTGTCGAATGAACGATTGTGGCGGCATAGTACCAGCGGCAATTCTATTATCGGAAGAGCGAGAGAATAGAACGATCGGTCTCCCCTCCGATGGCATCGAAATTCAAATATGATTCGAACATGTAACCGCTTTTGGGATACATTTTTGAAAAACCATACACGAAGCAGTGACATTAGTCAAAATCAGTAGAATTAGTCGGAATGAGGCGTGTAACTGCATATATAGTTAATTAAACCTGGCATATTCAACTAAGTGTTGGAGATGAGTGAGTGAAGAGACATAGGAGATGCAAGGGCGGCAAGAGTACTTATTAGTACATACTTAGGAGAGTTAGAGGATTTAGGCGGCTGAGTGAGTACCGCGAGTTGGGAAATGGGCGAAGAAGCGAGATCGACGCGACGACGGCCTTGTAAGCCGCAGCGAGTCGTGTCAGCGAGTTATTCGGTTCACTGGGGTATTCCGTAGTTCACAGGGCTCATTAGCATGCTATGGGAACGAGAAGCTGGCAGTCAGAAGTCAGGAGTTCCGCTTGCCGACAATTTTCGCAATACCCCTTGACTCTGCCCTTTTCCACCTGGCCGCTTCCGCTTTAATCTTCTTTCCCTTCTTAGTTCCCGGTTGTCAGTCGTGTTCGACTTCTTTCTCACTTTGCTTTTCCCCCGCGGCCCACCCGTGTATAGAGTACACATGTATTGCTCACTCCTGTTAACGAACCCCGCGCTGCACTTGTACGTTGTGCAGCGTGGTCGCCCTCCTTTCAGCGCGACCCTCACTTTTTCCCTTCCTCTTTTTATCCAGCCCCAAGATGTTTTCATAAGGGTCTGTTGACCCGCGTTAAAGCTGCTAGGTAAGTTCATACATGATAGGAGGTGGGTGAGATACCTTTTCGTGCTCCCTCCTCTCCCGCCCCTTTCTTGAATCCCGCATCGTCTTCAACGATAGAGCAAACTTTCTCAGCTGTATTAATACTTTGCCACATAGACTTGAGATCGATGCTAAATTTTCACCGAGGCTTTGCGCAAAAAAAGTGAACTGGAAATTTGATAGAAAGGACTTTCCAGCGTCTTGATCGAGGCCGGCGCCGATAAGAAACTAGTCAGCTTCGTTTATCATTTATATGGATGAGAAAGCGAGAAGTGTATAAAGAGAAGAAATAGTGTAAGAAAGAGGGGAAAGGCGGCGCGGCCAAGTCGAATATGTAGTTGGAGGCTTGTGGGCGACGAGGGCAACGGGGGCAACGGTTGGCGGAACAATGGGGTGGTGAGCAAGGAAGATAATTATCAGGGCTCTCGAAGCAGCTGCGGTCGGGCCGGACGGCCGCGAGCGGTTCGTTTCACCCTCGCTCGTCGTCGCCAGAGGTAAAGCGTCTCTTTCTCGGGTCGTGGAAGTGCCCGGAAGTGGAAGTGGAAATGGAAATGCAAGTCGGAGTGGCCGGGCGATGGTATGTTGCGGTGGCCTATAAGAATAATGCAAAGAGCCACTTACAATTCCATAGATACAGACACAGAAATCAAGTGAAATAAGATACCGTGGGTGTGTTGGTCTCTAATTGCTACCAAAGTACGAGTTACTCGGGATTGTTAGTACGATTAAGGCAGTTGAATGGTATCCGGTTATCCTCTTATTCAAAGTAGCATAACGCAATCGGAACTGCCTTAATTCCCCGACAAAAGTGTCCCATGGACAATCCTCAAATCATTCTCCCCCGGATTTCTTCATACATTAGCTGCGGTATTTATGCCATGTAGAAAAATCTTCAATAAAAGTGACAAATTGAAAGTGCAGTACTATTGGCAATCAGAAATAGCCGCGTTGCACGGTCAATGATTTTCAGTTGAAGTACAAAGCTGGAACCGTGCCGGTACCGGCAATAAAAAAACGAACCGTACAATAGCCACTATTACTGTTTCCGCTTTGTCGGCACTGCCGGAAGTCCCATTCATAGCCGCGACTATGAGCGCCGTTACATGCGTCACCCGCGTTACGGGTTGGCATTTTATTTATCTCGTCGAATTCCTCTGCACGTGTATCCTTTTACTTTTAGATTCATGAGAAATGCAGACTCGGTAATGACATGTCGAGTATTACTCACATTTTTTGGAGCAAGTAAGCAATGCCACATGCTCGAGCGCAACGTTCCGCGATCAGTCGACCACAGAAATAATCGTCGGGCCTGGTTTCTTAGTCTAAGGTTAATACCCGTAATATGGTCTCAAGCGTCTGCTGTGCCCCTTGGTCTCCTGGCCTGTGTTTGAAACCGAAAAAAGGGTGCTGGCGGCGTCGAAGTAAGCCAGCCCGGTGTAACCAGCCGATCGTCAGCGCAAACTGACAGGGTGCATCCTTACGTGCGATCCACCTTCTCGAATTACATGACCAATAGATAACGCGTACTACCCCTGCGTTCACGCACCACAGCCACCCCTAAGAAAGCTGCTTTTCGCCGCCAGACAGCATTGAGTTGTTAAAAACCTTGCAAGTTTCTCAAGCGAAAGCAAAGAGCTGACATTTCTCGTAATACAACTCTGCAAAAGTAATCCAGGAGCACTTGGTTCAGGCCTAAAGACCCGCGGATTCGAGAAAGTCGAGAGTAAACCATTCAGTTGTGGAGGACGATGTAAATATATGCGCACCTTTTGGGCGAAAGGGTAAAGGGGCGGAAGAAGGTAGCAGCAATGTTGAAATGCAACCAGCCTGACCGCTTTAAAGAGAAAGGGACACGTAGAGAAGAAGTGTGGTAGTCGTGTTGAAAATAAAGCGAGCAAGCAAAATCGGCATTTCAGCGGGTGGCAAGCGGTGGTCGGCAGAGTCAGTGGGCAAGGGCAAATGGATGGAACGGCTGTTAAGAAAGGGTATTAAAGAGCGAATGTAAGGGTGGATGATAGTTGAGACCGGTGTGTAGTAGCGCGTGCCGGTAAGCAGCTGTTGGCAGCTGTGTCAAAGATGTTCCGCAGCAGGCGAAGCCAGCAGGCTGCGAATGGCAGCCGCCTTCTGCGCCAGCACCGGCCTTACATTTGCTCCTTCCATCCAATCATCTTTCTAACTTGGCGTTTTAATTCAGTCCAACTGTGCAGAGGCATATGGCTCACTCAAATCAACAGGTAGACACATAAAACTGTCCGCGTATTTTACGACGTGCATTTAAATTGACGGGCTATTAAAAGAAAGTGGTGCACGTGCATTGGGATGCCGGTGGGGAATGTAATGAGGCACGTGTGCTCTGCACCAGTTTTGCGTGGACGCGGAGGGTGATGCTCGGCTCATGCATATCGGGCAACTCGATCGCAGTCGAGAGCAGGAGGCCAGAGAAGAAAGGCGCAAGGTGTTCCCGCAGTCAGTCAGGTGGCACCAGTCTGGTGTCTGGGGCACCTGTTCATCGATCCTCGAAATTATATGATCAGCTTTTTATGTATAGCCGCTATATAATAGCGTTTTCGATGTTCGATCGACCGTTCTAATGAGTACGAAATTTGACGAAGTTATGCTCTTCTGAAATTCGTCGGCTCGACAAATCAGCACATTGCTGAGCAGTTATATCATGCACGACTTGACGCAAGTCAGTAGGAATTTCACTGAGCCCATTATCTCCATGAATTATTCCCACACAACAGCGATGAACATAGACAGTATTAAATGAAGCGAGGAACATATATATGCGATTTTGCATTCGGATAATTTGATAGTTTTCTATCATATTTCTATCACTTTGATAGTTTTTCTGGGAAAGTTTCGCAAAACAAAAAGTAAGAAAGTTTCGAATGTCGAAAGCTGGAAGTGATGATGGGTTGCAATAGATAATTATGTAGTGAACAACTGGACAGCAACTAAGTCTTTGGATATTTTTTGGTTCCAGATGAGCGAAGGTAGGCCACACATAAGGCATCACAGAGGCGGCACCCACTGCAGCAGATGTGCACCGGGATGGGGAGTAATGAGTCCCTGCGTTCGCGGTCGAGACAGCCAGTGCGGCGAATGTTTGCCGGGCACCTACAGTCCACATCACAGTACCCAGCCCTGCTGGATTTGCTCGAGATGCGGTCCCGGATTGTACGAGGCCCATCCTTGCACATCGACCACCGACACCGTCTGCGACTCGTGTCACCGGCCAGCTCCCAATAATGTTGATTACCACGCCAAATGCACCAGCGGCGAGAACATCTTCCTGGCGCCGGAAGACGCGAGTAACACTGGAGAAGAAAGTATACTAGTGAACGAGCCGCAATCGTTGGACGCTGAAGAGGAGCAGCTCTTGGAGAAAGATGCGGCGGCTTCCGCAGCCGCACTCGAGAGGAGCCGCTCAATGGCAAGCACGGAGTCTCGATAGATGATTCATATGCTTTTACATATGTACGAGAAGCTGATATTCAAGAGCAAATCACTCCCGAATATGATGTGTACACGACGCAAAAGATGAAAGGGGAAGAATAGGTGGATGATTAAGGCGTAACTGAGCCTGTTGAACTTGTCTATTGTTCGATGGCTCTCTTATCCTTAGATCCTGAATTTGCTAGTCATTTAGACAATAAGGAAATTTTCGTAGTTGAACCGTCTGATCTTTCATCACGAGCCCGTTTACTTTTTTACTCATTGCCGATCGCCTGCGACGGATTGAGAATTGTACATATTACGTATACATACCAGCATAAAAAATGATGAGAGCAAAGAGCTAGGTTCGCTCTAGAAATTGGTGCTTATGGATGATGGAATTCGTAGATGCATAATGCCGATGTGGTTCGGCATTTTGCGCGGTTCTACATAGAATAGAGTAGATTAAGTAATCGTACATCATTCAAGTCTGTACATAAGGTGTATGCTTACCCAAAGATCTCGTTCGGTTACGTTACGTTACGTTATATACGCTTTATGCAGTGCAACTCAACCATTGAACAAAATTCGCACATGAAACGAATGTAGACATTTTATTTAGAAACCAAAAGGTACAAGTGGCGTGTGTGTGTGTGTGTGTTTCGAAGTTTGTGAATGTATACGTATAACGACACAATAAGAACAATACGAACGTGTGTCATATTCCTATGAACAATCTTTTAGCTTTCCACGTATATTTATTCCTTAACCGTTATCCGATAATTATTTCGTTGCACTTTTGTAAACGCTACAGCCCATTTATAATAGAGATATATATATGTAAGAGATACCATGTAATGCTGTTTATATCGAAATACAAACGATGATAGTGAAATGCACTGAAACAAGACAATGTGTTACTTGAAGCAAACCTGTCTTTCTTTCTCGTTGGAGAGGACCCAGATAAGACCGGAAGAACGGGTGATGTCGAAAAGATTGTCTTTCGCTAAAAATGTTCAGCGATGCAAAAGACAAAGAAATCCTCATAATTTTTTTTTATTTTTCATTTTTTACAGTAGTACTTCCACTTGAGTCGTCACGTTATCGGGATGATATCTGTCGGCGAAGCATGGCTAAGAAGTCCTTGAGGAGTAATGGTCTCGATGAAAGTAGGCTTCCTTTTGGTGTATGACATATCACTTTAATTCGAATTCGCAACAAGTACATATTCTAATGACCAGTTCTCGACTAGACTGTAAAGGGATACAAATTATAGGCATAGTATATCGCAAATAAATGATACCAATGGCATTTCGAGAAAACAGGACGCTCGAAAGTAGACTCATCGAGTCGGTAGTAATAAATATTGCAAAGAACCAGATATGACGTTCCGCATGAAATTGCATGTGTCTATGAATTCTGCTATTGGCAAGTTATTCTGTGCTGCTTTATTATAGACGTCGACGCCTGTAATGCTGCTTACATTCCTCGCATTGCAAAAGCTAGTGTGACCCAGTGACATTGGACCTTGATTGGTGCACTCTAATAGGTCGTCGATAATATTCTCTAATCGGGCTACAACAATTCTTCTCTTGCTACTTTGCCAAGGGACTCGGAGACCGGAACAGTTTCCGCATCGCCTTCGACATGAGAAAACAATGCCAGTTCGTGTATTGTCAACATGTGCAATTGATGGCTCAATGAATGGTGTCATTAAAACTATTCAAGCCGTAATAATCACAGAAGAATGTTAGAAGATACGTGTACATATGCTTGGGCCTTTCTCACGCTTTAGTGAACTTAAAATTCACATCTATATCATTATATGGCTAACTAATTGTAACTCGTTCGGTATACATGATATATATAAACATATGTATACTTACACACACACTTATATATATACATATAGATATATGTATATATACTATATGATATAACTGTAACAATAACTTCAACTCATCACTGCACGATGATTCTCAAGTGTACCTCGGAATAATGAAACTCGTCGTTTTCGAGATCACGAAAGAAACCCTAACTGATAAACGCAGCGGTGAAGTACGGGGGTGACCGCCTTACAAAAAGCAAAGAAGAGTTGAGGTGAAAGTGCAACTGTTTAGAAAGTTCGAAGCTGTAAAGCTTCGGCTAATCGCTTACGCTCAATTGCTCCTTGAAATGACGAATCAACTAGGATTGCTATATTCTCTGAACATACAAATTGATGAGTGTTTTTCACATTGACAGATTATGGACCCCATAGTATGTATAGCGTTCCGTACTTTCAAATAGTAGACGAGATCTTTGCCATTATGTAGATGCTCTCGAAGACTTTGTTTGTGCCAGAGTATTCGCGTATTATCTATCACCGTTCAGATTTCACATACTGCCACGTATAATCGGACTCGGACTAAACAATAACTAAGATTTAACAAATACTTTGTTCACAGACCAGGGGGGGTTAAGTAAACCTAATTGTATGTATTGCGCTGAGATATAATTTAAAATGCCAAAGGCGTAACCGCGACACAATACATGCGATGTGTCAAGGCAGTCTAACCGAAAGAATTGCATAGTCACATCTATTTGTATATGTACATGAAGCAACAGTCGGATATGTGTTATGAGAGTGTGCATAGCAATAATAGCGACGAACTATAGATATGAGAATTACCGCGTATATCTGAAGGTCTATTGTCTACTTGCAATGATTTACTATAATTTCCAAACTTCGTAATTCCTTTACCTAGCCGGCCATTGCAAGGATATCGGGAGGAGCAAGCGGAATGAAGATTGAGCGCAGTCCACTTAATTGAATTATGCTTTAATATTTGCTACGTGTAAGTATTAGATATGAGGTTTCTACTGAGAGCGACATAACATATTACATCGATGGGGCCATTGGAGCCACTGCAGTTCCCATCGGACATCGCATTTTCCGTTCAAAGATGTAATCCGCAGAGAGACACAGACAAGATGTGTATTTCGTTTGAATCTAATTGAATGGGTTGCCCTCCGATTTTCTTGGCTTATTGTCATATTTGTCTTTCTCATCGCGCTCACTTATCCCTCGTGTGCCATGGAGAATTGGTACCAAGTATCAGTACATGTCTACAACCTTGGATCTTGTCTTTTATTCAGGGTACCGTTGGCCATACTTCATTTGCGTCTCTACCGAAAAATGCTCTACATTTCTACACCACGTCTGTACACTAGTAGACAATATGTAATATAGAGGTGTAGAGTGAAGATGCAACAGCGAAGGAAAGCAACGGCTTTTTATCGCAGAAACAGGATGCTAAGTGGTAAGGAAGGATGGCGTAGGGTTTCTTGAACAATCCAATGAAGTAATCGCGACGTTGTAATGAACGCGCTTTACTTGTACAGCCTGCTCAACCGATTCTGTTACAAATGCATATGTAAACAGAGCGGAGAAACTAACAGAATCGATTGCGCCCGGGGTACGTTGTGATTTCCAGTAGATTTGGATAGCGCAACATAATAGTCTAATCGTATATTGCCACACGTGCCTTCATAATTCGTGTATTTATCGTACATATAACTTAATCATCAACCGAACGTAGCTCTAACCGCGCGAACAACATGAGCCTCACTTCCGTACAATGAACGTGTACGTGTTGTACTACATAGAGATAGAAGGCTGGAACATAATAGCTGTCCTAGATCTGAGTTCCCGGTAGCCCTTGAGCTTGTCCGCAAATCCATGACTGGCATTTATCTGCGTTCGAGAACTTAATTGTGGTCATTTTGAGTTTATCTTGCTGGTGATTCGAGTTCCGCATTAAACCCATGGGGGAAGATCGCTCTTACGTACGCTTATGCACATTTACGCCTAATCGGTGAGATTCAATGAACAGGAGAATCACGTTCGCAATAGTCATGGATATGGAATAGCTAATTCAGTATCGAGATCTCCTCGAAGACTGCAATCGGGCTAAATGTGCCCCCGCCCACGGTACTACCAATGCTTCTTAACGCCAAGTAAACGAATCGATTCTCTTCCATATTGCGTTTCGCGCCGGAGATTCATCTTTCAATCGACATATTCACATAATTGTTCGAAAGCTAATAGAGTTTAAACTGCTATACGCATCTCATATATATATATATATATATAACGTATTCCTACGAAAATCGATTGCCTCGATTTACGCCGCTTTAAGTCGGGAATGTTCTTCAGATTACAAAATATGCCTTTATCTCTAATCCGAGGCTTCCATTCTAATACTGTCACCGTGGTTTTTATTGCGAAACGTGAATGTTCGCACTGCAACGGCATGCTGACAATTCAAGTTGCGCCTAAAAGTGGAGTTAAGATTTTTCACACCATTTGTTATTGATCTCGCGACTGTAAGGTCTGTGAAAAAGTAAGGAAGCGAAGAAAAGGAAATAGAAACTGAAATTAAATCATCGCAATCTCTACCGATAGAAGGAAGAAATGGTTAAGATGGTGGCACATTCACACTAAACGACCGTTAAAAAAAAGTAACAGAATGAGTGGTGTTCTCGTGGCTACAAGTACTGCGATCTGCGTCTCATGCAACGGCTGTTTGCCAGCGCGCATTTAATAAATCGGATTTCTTATTTACAATTGTGTAGAGCTTTACAATTTCAGTAACAGACATTATCGTAACGTTAGCGTAATGTAACGCGTTCAACCATCGCTCAGAGCTGCTCTTGTCCTCTTTACTCTTACAAAACGCATATAATAATCTTTAACGCATTTATGAACATCACCTGTACAAGATATACTACTGAAATATACATCTCACACAAGACTCGTTAAAGACAATTGGAAAAGTCCATCTATATAACTAGAAACTGTTGAACCACAAACATTCAGGAAAGGTCAGTTTTCAGGGGTAACCCCGTGTTCGTTACCACTCGCGAACGTTTCGTGCTCTTTCTAACGAGGCAGGATATAACCAGCCACGGATTTCTACATTATTATTTGAGCTGACGAAATTCTAAAGGGAAAAGGGAGTATCGGGAACGGGACAGGAGCGACGATATCGAACCTACTAAATACAAGTGAAATTTTGAGCTCCATTAAATACAAGGGAAACTACGATAAACAACTAATATCATACAGCTACAGTCATCGTGCCCAAATCTACTCTCGCTTACGGAATAATCTCAAACTCAAGTATCGATAGTACGAACATATCGTACAATCAGTAGAGAAAGCTTACGAGGCATAAGATGAAAATTCGCAACTCGCATGCAAAGGAACGGCTGTCATCAGCCATACCATAAACATGATGAATGGACCATTGAAACGATCGGTGGAAAGCCAATCTTTAACATAAAAGGGGCTGCGTGCCAAAACTTTGTGAATATATATGTATATGTATATAAAACACTCAAGTATCGAGTGGGCATACTCGTGGCCAAAAACATCTATATATTATACAATGAGTTATGAATCGTAATTTTAACTAAAGGTAATTATTAAAATAAAAAAGAGAAAGAATGAAAACTATGCTTGTTACCTTCGATCGCGGACTAATGCCGGCCGGCGTGGTCTTTTTAAATCGCTTATTTTCATACATTTCTTTAATCTTGATCATTCCCGGTAATACTACGCCTGCTGCGTTGTAGTCTTACATGATAATAATGTTCGCCTACACAAAGATAGAGTTTGCACGCGGCCGCGCTGTGAGTGTAAGCTTGGGTACAACACGTATTTCTTAACAAATAATCATCAGTATCTTTCTGAACGGCGAGAGATGACATCCTCTTACGATCACGATATGTCTTCCCGCGGCGTGTTTTATATTTGAAATTACTTTCACGCCTGCTAGGCCGTTTAAAATTGGTCCACCAGCAGGTCACAGACCTCTATAGACATCGATTCTTTACTCGAACGTACAGTTAACCGGAACATCTGCAAGTATGATTAACACCCAATACATTAGCTTCAAAAGTGATTGCAATTCGACAAACGTAGCATTGTAACACTATCGATCGAAGGAATAAATATACCTGTGCTTGTTTATTAGGTTCGAGGCGTAACAAACATCCAACTTGCTGTGCCCTCATGTGAACTATACCCGCGCAAACAAAGTTATCTGCATTCGGGTCAATACCATCAAGTAGTTGCATCCCGAATCCTTGCAGTCTCGTACGAACCTGGGCCAAATCCATTGGTTGTACCGCTTTAAAGATCTTCTGCGATCGCTCTTGATTTGCCCTGAAAAGACAGTTTCCAATGCTTTAGGATATCTCCATGCAGTATAATCATTTTTCAACATAGTTTGTAGCACATACCCTCCAAGATTTTTCCACCGTACAAAGAAAGATTCTTTGTTCATTTCTGCAGGCTCGAAGAATTTGTTTATTGTTAATGGTAACTTAAACGTTATCTTTTGTGGCACATTATTGTAGATGAAAGATATAAGCATACTTGGTGAATCTGAAAGGTTCGTACATTACATGAAGTTGATTAGTAAACGAAACGCGATGCGCTGATTTGGCGAATTGGTTCGCAATGCGCGTGCCGCATAAGTTCTACAATGTACCTGCATAATCATCGATACATTCAGCATTGATCATCTGTTGGATTTGAGCTCCAGCTTCTAGCACTGGACCAACAGGTTTAACTTGTACAGCCAGTTTCGCTTGGTTTTCTTCAGACCAAGAAAGCTGTGCTTGGAAACTATGTAAAGGATATTGTGTTTTGTTGCCATAGAATAGACCGATCCCACCAAGATTTTGATTAAATTCAGATTTAACACCAATCTGGATCAAATCGTTTTCGAATAGCACGCCATTGTTTTTGCACACGAACCTATATATAAAATATCGGGATAGTATAAGCAGTTCAACAGAAAGAACGCAAGTTTTGCAATATGGAGACCTACTTCTTCGGATTATAGGTGTTCTGGGCACCGTTTGTAGCACCAACTTTGTTTGGCATATTGTAAATATCTCCAAGTACATCCAAGAGGACCCCGGTATTACTTGTAGGTTGAGAGGAAGGCGGTGTTGAGAGACCGAGTAGATCAGCCGAAGTGCTGCTAACATTGCTAATTGCAGCCACAACTGCGGTACTCCCTTCAGCATGGTGATTAGTATTAGGTGCAGGACTCTTGCTATCCCTTGTCTCGGTTTCGGGAACACGACCCGGTTTTTTCTTTTTGAGTACAGCAAGAATAGAAGACTCCCTCTCAGGGAACGCTGGCATTTCTTCTAACACTGTTGCCTGTAGAAGAAAAACGACAATTGTTCATTGTACATCCATCGTTGCAAGAGAATGACACATGTTAGATTTACTATGTACCAAAACTTCCGTAGATGCGATGATACTCAATTGGAGATACTCTGAGGCCCTTTGCTGCAGTTCAGCATCAGCGCTACGCAGGTTACTGTCCTGCCTAAAGACATCTTGAATCTGACTACGGATTTCAGGGAAGAGGTTGACGAATTTGATGTAGGTTGAAAGCAAGAGAGCTCGAGTCATCGGTGAACATAAATGATACTGTAAAATAAATACAACTTTTCATTTAAAAGACCTACTTTATCGTATATGAGAAGTTGCCAGAACAATTCTTACCTTGGAATGTAACAATTGAAATTGAACAGCTGGAGAAGAACGTTGATCGCCAGCAATCAGATTTCCAAACTCTCCGAGAATGTAACCACCCACCTTAACCATATTCTCGTGCGAAGCAGGGGCTTGTAAAGCCTGTCTCACAAAAACAGGAATACGATAACATTATATAGTTTGAAACTTTGGGAGTTTAAGTTGATGATACTCACCTCGAATACCATTTTCGCTGCATACCCTTGAACGTCGTCCCGATTAATCACGATCTGAATTACTCTATACCAGACTTCCTCAGAAACATAATCTCCAGCTATCCTAATCAAGTTTAGGATAACATCGACATACCAAGTATAATCAGTGGCATACTTTTCAGCCAGTATTGCAACTTTGAGTACCATTTCTTCTCGTATTGAATAGTCAGCAGTATCGAGGTAGTTTAGCATCTCTTGTACTATTTCTTCAGCATTGCTCTTATCACACATGGCATACAAAAGGTCCACTGCCTGTTGCTTAACAGATACGTCCTTTTCCATTTTCATTGAAAGGATAACTACCTCCTGATGTTTTTTAACTGTGTCGTGAGAAAGTTCCGACGTTGCCATGCTGCACATGGACTCGAGTGCCAAGTAACGTAGATTCGTTTCACGGATAGACAAAAATTGCCCGAGCTGATTACACGCTCGAACCAGTAGTGGCAGATCATTGTCACTGTGAATAATTAAACTTATGGCTTCAAATAATACGGCATGCTTCGCATTGGTGTGCTGTACTTTCTTTGATTTTACTGGATCTTGAACTTTGTTGAATATTGTTTCCAAACATTCATTTAATCTGCCCCGAACACCCGGATCTTCGACTGCAAAATTTCAGTATTAATTCTGGTTCTTGTACAGGAGTTTCTCTTAAACTTTTCACAGTATAAAAGATTTACCGGGTGGTGTATAATTTTGAAGTAATCGTAATAGTTTCACAGAGAGCCAGGGCGCCGGGACAAAGTAATACGTGTAATCTTGAAGGTCTGTATAGCTCGATGTGACAATCTAGTAATTGGACGATTTATCAGTAAAATCCTGAACTGTTCAATTTTTGTATATTCTACATTGAACATCATACCCTGCTAAGACGTGATACAGCCAGATTAACACAACCCTTATATTCCTCAGGATTCCTTTTTACTAAAGCATCTATTAACGAAGCTGCAGCAGTAACAACACCAAGATTTTGATCATTCAAAAGATGAACTATACGGGAGGTCCATTCACCGCCAGGAACTACATCTGGTGCCGTTCTCAGTAATCGTAATAAACATAGTGCTGCACTCTGTTTCACTACATCCATAGTATCCCTAAAATCAAAATAACCATATGCTTCTGAAATCCATTATCCAAATATCTGTTTCTTGGTTAATAATTATCATTTTGATGGTTACATACCCTGAAACTAACAGTTTTGGAATTTCATTCCCAAAGGCCTCTGCCATTTCTTTGCTGCCAATATTTGCGATACATTGTAATGCAAGGTTCACATGGATAGGATTGCGAGATGCAAGATCATTCTTTATACTCTGAATTATCAGTTGAATGAGATCACTATTGGTGTTTACTAAAACTGATATGAAAAGGTAGCCCTAAAAGATGAAGTTGGATTACAAACATATATCTCATGCTCATGATGTCTTCCTACATTAATGACTTACAATTTGTTTCTCCGAATATTTGTTAGATGATAGTAAGTTGACAGCCTCTATGTGGCCAAAGTCAATATCGTGACCAAGCAGAAAGATAAATAGAAGTTTGCACACATACTTCTTTTTCTGGTAACCGTCCAAGGTTTTGTCCCCCTTAAATTTATTTCTTATATTTGCTAGTTCCTTGTAGATTCTCTTAATTTCTGCCTCCTTGCTTTTACCTAATGAAATAATTAATCAAAGTCCAGTACATCATATCTAGGGAATGCTTAGAATAGAATAGTATGATTACAAAATTGTTGTTATATTCTACATATGCGTATATCTATGTCAGTTATACTCTTTTTTTATAAAGCAACAATGGCTCTGTGCCATTTGGACCAAGATCAAAACCTCTTCCTATTGATTCATCCAGTACCATTAATTTTCTATTACTTGCTATAATTCTAATATGATTATATCTAAAGTAACCAGTGGCAATAGCTAAATTAGTGATTTGAATGGAGAGCTCTATCCTGTTACAATGCATATTTATTTGAATGATATCAAACTATTACATATTGGCCTCTGAAAGTCAAGTCCTATCAGACAGATAGGCTTATATCAGAGCACCGCCCCCTAATGCTCCTCCTCTCTGCTCCATTAAACATTCTCCATGTTATATTTTACGAACTATACGTTTTCATTCAGAAACATTAATATCGATGAGTGAGGAATAGGTATAACATGATGATGGAAACTTACAGTTTCTGATGTCAGAAATGAACACAGCTAGGCCACGCATGCCATCACCCCTTACAGCTGGCATCTTGCCTTCTTTTCTCAGTATCACCTGCAATGCAAAAACGATCTCCAGACATTTACAATCCCGAAAAATGGGGTAGTAAACATGAAATAGTGAAATATAATAAATAACTTTATATATATTATAGAAATGCCGGAGAATTTAGATTGGTGTTACCGAACGTTTTCGGTGGTTGGATTCTCGCACGAAAAGCAAGTAAAAGAGAAACGGGGAGATACTGAGGGAGAGAGAAAGAAAGGGAGGGTGATTGAACAAGTGGAAAAGAGAGCGAGAGAGAAAGTGAGTGACTGAGCGGCGGGGGGTGGGGGGGCGATTCATTAAAATGCACGATAATGCGTGCGTAAATGAGAAAAATAGTTTGAGGGCTACAGGAGGGCCGAGGAAATGAGTGACGAAAGTTGAAAGGGCAAGGAGCGCAGATCGAATACGCCTGCCTTAGAACGTTGATTGAGATGAAGCGAATAAGCCGGTACTACCGCGTCCCAGATTGGCCGAGCAAACACTTTTTGACAGTAGTATCTAGCGTGGTAACGGGAAGGAGTGCTGGAGAAGCGCTTTTGAATGTGGGAATATTCTGATAGATGAGGGAAAATCGCGGCAACCCACCGTAGGAGATCACGTGAAAGAATCGTGGACTATCGATCGAGCAGCTGGAAGGAGCATTTCGTAGGTAAAGAGAGATCGGACCGTAGGTTTTTAGTTGGGTGAATCGTGCCTGGCACAGGGCTGTGCCGATTCCAACAAGCCAGAGATCTTTCTTTCCGTGGAGGAGAATTTTCGCGAGCCGGTTCGGTCATCGGATAGCTGGTCGTACCTACCGATCTGGGTTAGCGTTACGTTCACGCACGGCTCGGTCACGGCAGGGCACGGTAAGCCTGAAACTATTCGCGAGTCGGTGACAGAGATTTCGTGGCTGTCGCCATTTGCAACCGCTGACTAGCTGACGGCTATCTCTACAGTGCAGGCACAGACTATAAGCCGCAGCACCACCAGCCAGCACCAGCCAGTAGATACAACCTACCCGTCAAATGCCATTGCGACTGCGCCCTATTTGCCCTCTACGCCGCAATTCAATGGAACCCACAGCCATATTACACACGCACACACGCATATACCGCTCAATCCATTTTTCTCCATTTCATTCAACACCGACTCTTTTATATCTTTTCATCCCTTTTTTTTCAAATGCATTGTTGTATGCAATTGGATATATTTGAATTTAAGTAGTCACATGCAGGAGGTAGTATAGACATAGCTATTTTGGTAACTGTGTGTAGAGGTCTGGGAGGATTTCCAAAAAGTCAACATAATATTCATAGAAAACAATGCTGTTTACTTCATACAAATAGGAGATATATTTACAATGGTTAGATTATAAAGTTCAAATGTTGATGGCTCTTTTCTTTTCGTTACAAACAAAGGCATGGGCTCATTGGTTATCTTGCCACATTGTTTTGTATTTTTTCTAGCAACATTTCCAGCCGATCCTTCATGACGGGTTGTCCCTTTCTTGTCTTCTTGGATAACTTTTTGTATGCTTGTGTCTTCTTTTCCTTGTACTTTTGTATTGCTTCCTCCTTTTCCGCTTTAATCTTCAGAGCCTCTTCCTTCTTCTTCCTCTTCTCATCCTTTTTACGCAAGAATTCTTGCTTTGCCTTGGTAAAGGCACTCACTTTCTTGGCCTGCCCACTGGGGTAAAAGTATTGATTGATGCAATCTTAGTTACGCAGAATGATATGCATTGGATATTATTATATGAGCGATATATAGTGGAGTTTGTACCTTGAATTTTCATTTGAATCACTAACTTCTTGATTAACCTGCTTCTTTTGCTTCTCGCGCTCATCTTTATCAAGCTCCTTGTAGTAGCCTCTTAAAACAGCTTTCTTGCGACGTTCTTCCCATTGCTGAACTAGTAAGGAAATCGAGCGTGATGAACGTTGGAATACTTTAAAATGCTGGATGACTCTAACCTACAATTTACTGTGTGCCTATGGCGCGAGAGACATACTTTTGTACGTATTGCTGTATTTCTTTAATCTATACTTCTTTTTGTCGAACGGCTTTTTGCCAGCATCTTCCTTGTCACCAACACTTTTATTGGCTCTATGTTCCTTGTGACTTTGTTTCACGTGTTCTTTCATGATTATTGGCTGTATTGACAGCACAGAAACATCAACCAGTTAGATGTAAGGCAAATCAAAGCTTGTGAGCGGCAGGAGGAAGGAGGAGTAGAGCAGGAGCAGAGTAGAGAGGAGCAGAGAGAAAGAGAAGTATGGAGTAGAGCAGCTAGTGTGGAGCAGAGTGTTGGAGCCGTTAGAGGGAGTGGAAAGTGGAAGTGGGACTAGTTGCCCTGCCGCTCTAACGATACCGACCGAACAAGCAAACGAGGGGGACTTAAGAACAATCAAATAGCGCATCAAGTGGCGGCAATTCGAATGGAATTCTTGCCTCCAGTCCTTGATTCGATAAATATAGCCGTATTCTCTATTAGCGCACTGCATCTTCCCTTCGCGTCTCGCTACGCTCAATCACTCACATTAAGCTTTTATATCCCTTGATGCAACTAAAGACACACATGTATGCAGCCACGGCCACAAACACGCACATACCCCCAAAATTACTCTGTGGTTATAGTTTATGGGAACTTATGCACGGTTATGTCGCATTGGAAGTTGATCACAGCCGATTTAGAATTGAATGTATGAGAGTGTTCTAGCGAGCCAGCTTCTTGTGAGAAAATTTAATGCCAGTCCCGCCTGTACTAGAGTTTGTCGTGCAGAGTCAGTGATGCGATTGGTAACAACGAGCCAGAGCCTCACAATCAATTAAGCATCCGCATCCTAAGTAAGCCCAGGACAAATTACAGCTGAATGACCGTTTCATGCTCACAGACTAACTACTGAATAAAGTATTTGTACCGCAATCAATACGTTAGGCCTCGAAAGATGTCTGTTGTTTTACATGTATAATAATTAAAATATGTATATGCATAACTGGGCGGGCAGAACACGTGTATCCAATGGAACGGGCTAATCTAACTCGCGCTCTACTTTTTCAGTACCCTCGACATTGAATTCTCAAGGAATGGCGCTCGGCCGATTAAAGAATTGCTTCCGACGAATGTGGCCTCGACTAGGCGCGTGTACTCTTGGATTTTGTCAACTATTAATAGCCGAAGCAGTAGTGTAGTACATGCATACTATTCGTTCAACCTCCACAACATACATACATATGTACATTTATACTTGTTTCCTCTACTTCGCCCCTGCGTGTTTATTTTCTACAAATGAAGCATCAACTATTTCCTTTGATAATGGTGGAAGCGGAATCAGCGTGTGGCTGGTAGGCGGAGGTGACGGAGGATGACTCGTTTCATGTCTATGTGCTAATTGCATTTGGAACACCAATTAAGGTGATTTATGTTGTCTGAGTACTGAAGAGTATTTAAATGAGTTCCACCGGGGGGCAAGAGGAACAGCCAGGAAGACTGCGCTGCACGAGGAACGTTATGACCAATCCATATAAGGGACCGTTGTGACGCGTTTTATCGATCAGTAAAACCCCCACAGAGATGACGTCATGCAACTCACGTTCTCCCACGCAGAGCGGAATCAGAAACACAAGGATTTCGTGCGTACATTTACGAACGAAGCGTGCGGAAGAGGCTAAGGCTAAGTAAGCTGTTGGTTGAGAGAACTTACGGCTCACACCGTGACAACCCACCCACCTCCCCTTACCGGCTCTGCCCTCGGGAATGCTCTGCTCTGTCATTGACACACTATATCTTGACCCTTAACAACATCCTCGCGCTTTATTCTTCTTTTCCCCATTAGCCGAAAGTTTTTAGTACCCAAATTATAGCTTATTGTACATATGCATATTATGGGCGTTGGTGGTCAGAAATTAGAATGGCTCATAGTTAATGTGTTAGGAGCGCCAGATATACAGTAAATACATAAGAATACTATGTTATCCTCAATATTTTTTAAGCCAGGTTACGAGGAAGTGGCGGAAAATTTCTTTTACCAGCAATGGAACCGAGAAAGATGCTTTCGTTTCGCGAGCCGATTTAGTGAGTGAGCTCATGCTACTTGAATTACCGCGGATAATTACGTTTTCTACTCGTGAATGCGGGGGAAGTTTTCTTCCTCGCAATGGAGCATAGTATGTGCCAGAGCCAACAGAAATTGGGGATGATTCAGATCCATTTGACTTAAGTCCCCCCCGCCAACCTCTCCTCGTATTACGGAATGGAAGGATTCTCTCGTGCTTCATTCATCTCGATCTCGACCAGACGAATCTGATCCTTGAGGAGGGCGGCCAGCGGAGGCCTATTTATGAAAAATAAGGAGGCGTGCGTCGTGATAGTGACGCGTTCACCTTTCAATCCATTCAGTTTCACTCGGTACGTGACGCTGCGAAGTGCGAAAATAGAATCAGCATCATTTGCAACTGAACTTAGCGCTGCAAAAGATTTCCCACCGTTCAACGCGTCAACATTATGACTATTATAGTAACCAAGTCTACATCATCTTTGATCTGTGTTTTGCATGCCTCGTATGTTATCCCAATGAGCACTACCTTATTTAAAGTAATGGCACAGCATGCAGGTTCAAATGAAATAAACCACGGCTGTGATTTCCGCTACTAATTGCATTTATAAACAGTCATTTTTCGAACTCGACCTATAAGAGTAATTGTCAGTTTGTCAATAAGCGCCATGGTCCCTGGAAAGTGTTAGCTGTAAATGAGCCACTTTGCGAACAGTAATTGAAAAGGAAATGAATGTGTGACCACATTAGTCATCGCGTATCATAGATCACAATGATTCTTCTTGTCTGCGAGAACGTAACGCCCACAAGGTCTCGCCCCACTATACTCGGTTATTCGAAAGCTCATGTCCTCATTCTTCGGGCATTAGTCCTTAGTCTGATCTAGAAGCGCCCACTTCTACTTTTCGCCGTTCTATTTTAATAGATTCCCGATAAAACAGATACAGATATTGTGAATTATGAATAACATGCGCTGTGCACTTAACTAGACGCTTATTTCAGGTAGATGTTCGAAAGGGGCCAGTGACGAAACGGATTGTTCGATTCTACAATTAAAGTATGATTCAAACCTGAAGAACGCGCCGCGCGAAATTTCGAGAAGCACATCTGTATTAACAGACCATGTGTATTTACATGAAAGATGTCTAAAAATTACTAGTTGGTCCAAAATTGAAGAATTAAATATACCCTGGCTGGTATCGGTGCATCAACCTTCCCGATATAGAATGCAATTCATCGAGCAATACATTCCATTCCCGTGTACTCTGTATCATAGTCGTGCTCTTCACTACCTGTTCTATTGCCAATGAAACGTTATCGTGTCGTGCTATAGTGAAAGAAGAAGGAAACAATGCTTGACATTGAAGGCTAATACAATAGACTCTTGAACCTTATAATTATTAATACATACGGAAAGACTTGATAAGATGAGTTTATAAAAAACCTGAATATAGGAAAATACATATGGCTCCACTAGAGTACTTCGCTTTTTCTTATTTGTTAAGGGAAAAAGCGTAAAAAAGTATGTTACATGCATATATGGAATAAGTAGCGGTAAAGCAGGATTGAAAGGGTTGATTTTGGCGGTATGCGGTGGAGTGCAGCGATGTGTAGGCGGGAATGTCCGAGTCGATCCGAATAAGTCCGAAACGGTACGATCGACGCGGCAGTGGCGGTGGCAGCGGCGGCGGCACGGACCATAGCCAAGAAGTTGGGTGCGGGTGCGAGTGCGGTGCGTAGCGGCGGGTTGCGCGCCTATTTAAGGAGCAGTGTGCCAGCCGCGATCATTCCTAGGCGAGACAGCGCAAGTTACGCTTCGCACGTTCTGATACGCTAATACTTGCTGTGAGTCCAACTCCTCTCCGTACCGCGGCCTTTCTCGAGATCAATCTCGTAAGTGTTGAGTGCCGAGAAAAGAGACACAAGTGCATCTGAGAAGACATCATGGCCGACAGTGGTATCAAGCGCAATATCCCCATCAAGCTTGGTGACTTCAGCGTGATCGACACAGAATTCTCCAACATACGGGAACGATTCGACGCCGAGATGAGGAAGATGGAGGACGAGATGTCAAGATTCCGTAGCGAGCTCATGAACCGAGAGAGCAACAACTTCTTCAAGAGTACCACTAGGTATGTGTATCTCAGTTTTGCAATCATTTCTCTACAACCTTCTTGGTTCGGCTTCGCCTCTGCCCGGCATCGTTTTTCCCGGCGGCAAACGGCCTATCTAATCATAAGATCTATGTTATGATTTATAGATCTTGTACTATAATCCTTTGCACTTTGAATAAATTTGATACTGAAGACAATTTCCTGCGACAGTACTACTCGAATGGAGTTTAAACTTAGAAACGGAATATACGTTCGAATTCAGGAACACATTAGGTCACCAGACGTATGAATATTTAGCATAAAAAATGAATATTGCCCACTCGTATCGCAATATCGAATTGGGCTTCTTGGAAGCACAGTTCGCCAGCCGACATCGGTTCTTCGATGTTTGCTCTTGTGCTTATGCATACATTGGTTTGTACTTGTATCTATACAGACGTCCCTGGTAAACAGCACGAGGACACGCAGGGACATTGTTTGTTTACGGAAGCGGGAGTGCTCGCTTCTGGGCATAAATCCTCTCTCATATGTTGTTCAGACGCAGGATCGTTAAACCGCGTAGTGTACGATAATTCGTGTACTGTGAACGTGGGAGTTTAGCTTGTCTGCTCCTGAATGCCCCACGCGATTACAGCTCGCCGCTGTTTTTCGTCGGATTTTAGATAAACGCGAAGATTGAATAGAAGGTGGCAGAAGAGAGCAGGGGGCCTCTTTTCTCAAGATTTTTACTTTGCACTTTAAATTCTTGACTGTTGACTGTGTCGAGTTGGCGCGCGTATACCAATGATTTTCATGAAACCTCGTCGCCACTATAAATAGCCCAGCACACGTATAAAGATCTCAGCGGGCTCATATGTATTCTCAAGCCCGAGTGTCTATCACCGCAGCCCTTTCTCACAAGATTCCTGCTTCTTTTTTGGAGAAGGCTTAATGCAACGTGGTGGGTTGAGGCCAGGCATCTCCTTACCCTCTTTTCAGTGCCGAATGAAATAGAAATCCTTTTTGTTTTGCATTCACCAACCGTGAAAACGCGTTCCCCTCTGGAGAACGCTTACTTGAGTTCTGAGGGCAGCCTATCGAATTGCATCGATGATATCAAGAAACTCATTCGATACCTGTCGCATATCTCTCATCTATTCAGCATAGAATTACTTGCCCGATTTATCTTGATATCAGGCGCACGCTCTCGACTACACCGATATCGCGTGATCGAGTGTTTCACTTCAGCAGATAATAACATGATAATGAGATGGAAGACCATCGCGTTTCTTTCCTAGCCGCGATCATGCATTCATTTCACCGGGTATTTCGGCGAGGCTATTTTTAACCGTTTCGTCATTGCAATCGAAGAGCACGAGGTTCCTGGCCACTCTCCTCGCATACGGACGCGTTCATTCGAATGCTATGTATACATATCCATACTCCAGCGTAACGGCCTGCCTTGGCCGCCGACTATGCTGCCCATTGCCCGAGGCCCGAGTGTATCACACCTGCTTCGTAGTAATAGACCAACCGTATCTAGTTTCACTACTAGTAAACTGCTCCCATAAAAAAAAAGATCAAATCTTGCAAATATATCACGCGACGCTACTTGAAAAACGCGGCCGGTTCACGAATATTCACGCGCTTAGAGAAGGAAATGCGAATCTGTCTCGTGTCCATGGCAAGGAAGGTAGCAACAGTGTTAACATTGATTGGAGTTGGCCGAGTTTCTTGGTCGGACGTTGAGATTTGCCAGGACTAGTAGGATGCCGTTACTTTCCCCTCAAAGCAGGGCATATAAATTCAGTGAAGGTTCCCCCGGTTTTCGGCCCGCCCTTTTCTGCCCGCCATGCCGCTTCTTCCTGTACGACCTTTATCTTCCTTTCTATCTGGTAGGGTGCCGCGAATAACTTTCTACTTGCAACTTCGGGTATCACAGCACGTTTGCCTCCTCCATGCCACTATTTCATTCTCGTGAAAAGAGATATTTTTATACCAGAAGAAAGCGCGCGGAGGGGAGGTTATTCTCCGACACATGGATGAAGCGCGAGCTTATTCAGGTGAACGAGGCATTACGTAAAAAGGTGTCTCATTCATGCTTCGCAATGAGGCCTCTTTCATTACGTAATGTGGAAACATTCCGAGCGACTTGTTGCATGCTTAAATGCAGATATCTCTGCATTTCCTTTTGAGGGAAATTCGGCTGATTGTGTGCGCTTTGTGATACGACACGTGTCAGGATTTGTCAGAGTCTTGGACAACACGTAGGATCAAAATGAACTTTTTTCCCCTCGAACGCACGTCCTTTCTTCATAAATAAGATTGAGCAGAAAAATTCCTTTCCAGTGTGACTGGTCTGGATTAGAAGTACAGTTTATTCACATCTCAGCAGCAGGATAGTTAATAGCGCTAATACGTCCATGACATAACACAAATATTAGTCAGATCAAGGCAACCTTGGCAGTGGGACGCAGTCGTCGCCACAGTCGGCAACGATTAAAATCCCCACTAGTATTGCATTGCTAAACTGCAGAGCTGCATTAGCTGGAGTTGTTGTAGACTGATCCTTCGTGAGTTTTGCGCAGTAATGTTTGCAGTTTGGAACTGTTAACACGTCGTGGCAGCTCTTGCGAATACGGGCGCTCAGGGTTACATTTACCGAAATTACCGAAATTACCAGCCCACGAGTGATAATCAAAATGCTTATTGATGAGGAGCTTTATCCACCCAAGCATAAAACGGTACTGAAACTTCGGTATGTACAATACAATGAACTTGTCACAGATCATCCAACCATTTGGCTTAGGTTCAGATTGTAGTCTCACTCGCTATTGGGCACGCAGAAGATCAAAAGATACTTTGACCAGAGTAAAGCCATGCAATTGGGTTACGAGGATATCTGGCCCGTCACATACCGACTATTTTCGATTTCGACAGGGTGCTAAGATGATTGAGATAAATAATATTGGCCCACATTTGACATCGTAGTTATTCTACGTCGAAAGTGCTGGAAAAGCGAAGTGTGAGCTATAAAAGTTCACTACGAGTTACGACTCAGCGCGAATATGGTCGAGATTCTAATCGTATTACGTGGTTTATACATATATATTTTTTTATTGAGACATCATGAATTCTCTGATCACCGAAGCTTTTTTTAAAGTTTTCTCAGTACCAATTAATTGGCATTCCTCGCGATATGGTGTAACCTTACTAGCTTTTAACTTTCCTGAAACTTATAACCGATAGATTCAGGGCTTTAGAGGGGAAATTAATCCCGTTATAGGTCGCGTGTACAGAACATTCATGAAATTCTCCTAGCACTCGTGGAAAACTTGTGAACGTTGGCATGTGAGCAGTCTGGTTATCAGATCCGCGTGTACTGTGCTGGATAGAAGACAGAAACTCCGCAGCTCTCCGCTTCGTGGTGGATGCGTGTTTAACGAAATTTCCTCGCTTCCTTCTCAGTTCCCACTCAGCCAACATGCTACTGCAAGCACTCGGCTTTAACAGTTTAATTATAGAGCGAGCCGATTAGAAGTGTGCTGGATAGATTTACGATTCGCAAACAAGGAACGTGCTGCGATTCACTTTTGCAAGAAAATCATCATTGGTATTGTCATTGCGTAATTACGGGATACAGTAATCCTTGTATGTCGGCGGCGTCGCAACGCCAACGAGAGAAGGAATGATTAATTGGAAGATTAAGACTCTTTCTTTAACGTGTCAAAGCGCTTAACTTCAGAAGATTCTGATCCGTCCGCTATCCGGGCAATGAGGCTTATGCCTGAGTTAATATTAATGAGAGAGGCAATTAGTTGGCACTTTCCCTCGCTGCTGCGGTGCTTTTCTCACGGTGCGCAGACAACATTTGTATGATGCGTACATACATTGACTGGCTAGATTAGCTACAAGAATACGCACTCGTTTGGCAAGGAAACTTCGCTCACTATAGATTTGGGCGCTAGTTAACTTTCAAAGTGTACATTATTTTGCAAAACTGGGTCAGCGAAACTGACAGCTATCTCTCCCCAGAATACATAGTCGAATAATGATGTGTTTCACAATACCGTTTGCAAAGTGAACAGCAATTTTATAAACAGTCTTTCGCGTGACCTTTAGCGAGCTAGCAAACCCAGACTTCAGTCTTTCGTTACTAATGATCTCAAGCTTCGTGCTTGACCTCTCAGAACTAGGAACTGGCAACTCCTGGGAGTGAGATATCCTCGACCTTTCTCCTTTGTACCTCTTGTCTCGAGCCTGGGTAGAATTGGATAATTTAATGCCGCTCTTCCGCATTCCGCAATTCTCTCTTTCTTTTTCTCTTTCTCTCTCCCCCTGTCATACACAACCCGGTAATTCATGTCAACCATTTCCCCCGAGCAGACTGCCTGTAGTGAGTAGGCACAATCTACTAGATCCAGACAATACATTCTACTCGATAGATTCCAGGCAACTTGCTTACTACAAAGACTTCAACGATCGGGTGTATTATACAACGATCCTTCAGTCTTGGCCCTCTTTCTTTTACCTTTTATGTCTTCGAAAGACCATCGGTTTAATTGTAAGGGCGACTTGACCTTCGACGGATATCCCGTTTTATTAAAAAATTATTGTCATTGTGTGTTGAGAAGCGTGAAGGTCTGGATGAAATGTCGACCTACAGTTTACTAAGGATTCTTGTGTTAATAGGCTGCTCTCGCAAGTCATTCTGCATGTGTCGCGGAGATGGATGTGGAAGAGAAAGAAAGGAAGGTCTTCAGTATTGAATATTCGAGCAGGGTTAAAGTTACGCCGGCGATGCCGGGTACCTGCGGATCCATTTTAATAATGATATACTTGTCTCGCGATTTATTTGGTATTTTTCATCGTGCGTATTTGATACTCAAGCGCGATCGATTAGTTGTAATTAGTATAAGATGAGTTGAGGGTGTAAAAATCCGGATGAGTGCACTGGGTATCATCTTCCGCAGTCGCTCGCTTATTGCGGCTAATTGGCATGAGGCAGATGTTTGGTTTTTAGTGTCTAATTAAGTTCTAAATAGAACTGCTATGTATATAGATATAACAGAGTGTTGAATAGCCCTTGCAAAAACTTACACTATACCACTGACAACAACCGCCCTCTCCATCTTTGACTCACGAGTAAACAGAGAAAAGATTGTTTCTACTTACTCGATGAGAATGGAAGACGTTCTTCGCGCAAACATTTTTTTCCCCGATTCAAGTAAAGATGAAGAAAGACACTAAAGCAGTCTTGTTTAGTTGAAAGTTGGACGGCGAACGATGACGGACAGGCATGCGCAAGAACGTTTTCGGCGTAAGCTAGCGAGGATAACTAACCGGCGAAGTTAACAAAGTAATATCTAATGTCCCCTGTTGGCCCGCTATTTCGACACTTCCGTGTCGTGCCTACTGATTGCATTGGTGTCTCGGCTGTCTCGGCTGTCTCGGCTGTCTCTCGCTCTCCTCTCGCCTCCTGCATTGGCACGAACGTTGCTGACTAACTCTGAAGCCGACACCATACGAGCACCAGCGAGCATCGTACCTCGACGACCTCGAAGACCGAAGGTTGGGACAAGGTCGACCCTGCAGCACCGCCGACGCGGTCCGCATTCGACAGCTTCAAAAGGTGACATAAGGCTACCACTAGAGAAACACCGAGCAAAAGAAAAGCCCAGCCCACACTGCCATTGGAATCTCGTCATTAGCACTGAGCAAGCAGCATAGATAACCACCATTATCCCTCTGTAAACTCCACCTGCTCTCTCACCCTCTGTATCTTCCGGCTTTATGGAACCTTTCCCCAATCTTGTACCTCGAGCGAACAGTCTGCTGCTTCCCGTTTTTCTGCACTTGCTGAAACCTCCTGCGCTATTAGATACTTAATCTGACAAATATTGCTGATACTCTCTCGCCTTTGGATTATATAACTGCTTGCAATCCTTGAAATTACTTTAATACTTAATTAATAGTGTGAGACAAGCTCTGGGGTGAGAAGTTGAGCTGGCCGGTCTAGTGGGTATTGTGACGCTGCAGATAAGAGAAATGATTTTTTTAAAGCAGGTCTGGGTTATACTTTCCTTAGTAAGACTGTCGAATGTTATTCTCTGTTACGTTCGTTCCCGGCCCCAGTCCATCAGTTAGCTTTCTTTGCTAGCCATTTCATATGTTATGGAAGCGCACGATCTGCACATGTGAATGCTCTCCGCAGTTCTCGCACCACCACACTTAATTACCTTTGACGATGATACCGTTCTGGGTTTATCGCAGTCCACACCACCGACCCGTAGTCTTCATCTCGCACTGGTCTCATATCTTACTTTAGAATGTGATTAATAATGGGAAAGTTTTGGAAGTATACCTGCTCGATCTATGATTCTACATATACCATAATGGACAGTTTGAAATAATTACATGTTCAGTGTAGCTGCTGCAGTCAAGTGAAACTGATTTACTTCCACAAATTTCACTATTAGACCATAGTGAAGGTAGTATTAGGATATATCGTACACAAGTATATAATTGATCCTAGAGCGCTTGCGTTCCAGTACCTTTTCTGTTGCATCGTCATCTCAAGCACATCTTCGCGTGCTACCGTGTAGCATCATCAGCGCTCTGTTTCCGATGTGAACGCCCGCCCATCCTCGTCAATTGTCGAACGCACTTTTTGTTGTTGACACCAGTTAGCTGATGCACCTGTGAATCCGTAATAACGAAAGTTCCTTTGCTACCTTTCAGCTCGACTACACAACAAAGCACCACTCAGAACAGCTCTCTGAGTCCGCAACACGATTCGCACACCTGGTTGGATGGCCTGAACAGTCCACTCATCCAGGATGAGGGTGACAACAAGATGTTGAAGCTGCGCTTCGACGTCTCGCAGTACACGCCAGAGGAGATTGTTGTTAAGACTGTGGATAACAAACTTTTGGTAAGCAAGCTTTAAATACGCCATCTTACTAATTATACCAAGCCCTTGGTATATCAAGAGGCACAGTCGGCAGAAACGGAAAGCCCTCTTTGCTTGGCCCCTCGGGCGCATATTTCCTGCACTCTTCCGTTGCACAACTTGGCAGACACGAAAATGGATCACCTTTTTACGCAAGACTCTTACCGGGGCACTTATCTTAAACCTGTCTGGTGTCTGGAGTAAATGAACCGAGATTTCAACCGAAATTGTCTGCCAACGACAGGATGCCTGTATTGTACATCTTAGGGTCTGACTGTCTAGCTGTTCCTTGAAGGCGATAGAGCATTGTAATTGCCGTAATAATGTCACTTCCTGCCCTGGTTAATCGACTTGTTCATGGACTAGGCTCCCCCCGTCTCTTCGGGGAAAAACTCATCTAAAAGTCTTGCAGGCCTCCTCCTCTGGATTTAACAGGCTGACATACGTATTTCCGGTTTCACAATTTGCGTCGGGCAACGAATGAACGAATGGAAGCCCTAACATTCTTTTTACGAGTATTATGTAAAGCACGTTCGTGACTTGGTATCTGCGAAGTGATAGCGGGAATAATTCATTTCTGTGAGTTTAGGGTAGCACTGACAATGAGAAGGAGCTGGAGATACCGTTCAGGTTTTTTAGAAACCCGCAAAGTATGAATTTTCTTGCATAGGAATTTGAGCCTAAATATTCCTCGAACCTCGAAGATGTTCCGAGTTTCCTCTTTGGCCGACGCTTGCGCCGACCAGGACGGAAATAGCCGACCCCAAAAATAAGTTTACGGGCAGGCGTCACACTGTCGCGTCAGTTTGGTATAATATTCGGAGATTGTGGAGCACGCATCTTCGAATGCAGAGGTCTATGTCTGCTAAAATAATGTTTCCTACTTGCTCAAGTTTCACAAAACTCTGATGAGAAAAGAGTGCCACACGGTGAGGCGGCTTGGAAAGGTGAGGTCGCTGCTCTCTGCAGGGCTCTCTTCTTTCCCCTCCTATCCTTCAGAGCTATGGAAGAAAGATCAAAGTATCGCTGTTCCCTCAAAGCTGCTTCGTGCACGAACAACTACTACTTTATTCCGATTTACTCGCTAAATGGACAGACTTCTTTTCTCTTGTCCCTTCATTCCGCAGTCCATTAAGCTGTCGCTTTTTCACCACTTTTTCAACTGCCCCTTTTATTCTGCAGGCTTTAAATTCCAGTTTCCTATTAGTATTGTAAACTTCAGATTGCTCCCTTCATTTTGGCTATTTGGTTCTTAGGACAATAATCTGTTTGTCTCGAAAAGGGACCCTTTTATCGAATACTATGGAATTGCAATGGATCGAAGCGGTCCCTTCCTTAAGCAGTCGGTGGTCGGCGAACAGAATTTTAAAGATCCGACAGAACGAAACAGGTTGCTTTAAATCGTGGTCAAGGCCCAGAGAATTCAGGTCGAGTGCGTATCGTGAACAGTCCTTAAAGGGTGCGACCGAGGACGATCTCTAACAGATGAGTCTCGCTAAAGAATGCGATCTCTCGCTCCCAATAAGGCTGACGTCATGCAGCCCAATGGAATACTGGACCAGACCAATTCCAGCCCAACCCCATTTATCTCCAACTTTTCCATCTTGTACAAGTTTTGTCGATCGAACTCCAAAGTAGTTGATCCGATATTGTATCAGTGTAGCCACGACATGACATTGCAGGATGCGATAAGAGACCGTCAACCCCATTTGTTTGTTCCGAAATTGAGGGCACGGCCAAATGGATAGCCAAATCTGATCCTGAAAGTTGATTGTAGTTCACCCAGTTTCTCCAATCGAATGCCCTTTCCAAGTGAGCAGCCGAAGGTACTTGCAAACATTCATTTATCGATCGAAGAGTTCAATATTAGCAAGGGGCAAGCGAAGCTGGAAGCTATCAATTAGACAGTCGTATTTTGCAAAGCAAAACAAACAGAGCAGTAAGCGCGCCCGGATGCTTTTTTCGGTCAAGGAGAATATTCCATTAGGCTATCCGGAAGATGAGCTCACGTTACAGACGCGCTTTAATTGACTCTCGCAAGCTTCGGCGAATTGCGGTCTCTTCTTTTACGCAAACGAAAGTCCGCCTAAACTAGTGGAAGTCGAGGAGAGGAGCAGGATCGTCAAAATTTCGGGTTATATTTAGTCTCTGAGTCAGACGTGGCAGCGACGGCAACGTTATTTCGGACAATCGGCTACCAGAGATTCTAGATTGGAAGTAAGCCGTGTCGAGCTTCCTTAAGGCCGGAACAGGAGAAACATGTGTGCATCTATCAGGCTATTGATAATGAAGTTCGATGGGCTTAATGATCCAAGCGGGTGGGTGGTGGGTCTCATGAGTGCGATCCGGTCATGCTATGATATAAAAAGAGTTCTTGATGTTTCTGGATTCGGTGATGGAGCGTTATAGCCGAGCAGCCGGTTACAAGCTTTGCGTAATCCTCGCGCCCGGTAAGACGATATCCGCCTCGAAAGCTTAGATCCGACCTAGAGTTAGGTTACCAACACCGTCAGTCGGACCTCGTCCATCCCACTGCTATACTTGCTTTCTTTCGCTTCAATGGCATTTTGAAAGACACGAGAGTACCAAGTGATTGATTTAGATTCAGCGAATCAGCACCGTTCATAGAAGCGTTTATATGTGTATGTGTTGCCAAGTAAAGGTTCCTTAGTTCAATTCAACTCAACATTTTCATTTCCAGTCTCTTCTTAATGGTTCTTTCTCCCACAATCTCGCCCCGGCTAGCGGTTGTCGTCAGTTTCCCCTTGAATCCCAGCTAGTCTAAGGTTACTTGCGGCCTCGAGGGAGCCTCTCAGACTCTCTGGTACTCCGGTACACTGCAAGGGGCCTGGAGCATCGAACACAGCTTTTCTCTGCTTTTGCTATTTCTAGACGAACACTAAGATCGATCAACCGCAAGTATCGACTCTAGAAGTATGCAGACACCGATATCGACCACAAGGTTCATTTGCTTCTTTCTTAGAGTAATCCTTTCTTTGGACTCCAGGCTAGTGGTAACCGAAACATTTTTCTGTCTGTGTGACCGCAAAAAACGTTTTTGCGGTGGAAGCAGACGGAAGCGAATCTCCACTCTTCACATTCTGATACCAGTTTACCGATTACCAACTCATTACGTATCGCGGCCTACCTTCTCGTCAATTTTAGCGCTTATGTATAATGCCCAGGTTTCTAGAGTATGTATTCTGGCGCATTTTGTCGAAAGGACTTGATTCATTGCCGTTCTGCGTTTGCGTATCCTTGTCCCCATTAGCCGCGTTTCTCGACTGACGACCCAAGGAAAGAGTAATTGGCGGATTGAGCAAGTAGCAGCAGCAGCGTCATTGAACGGATCCTTCGGTGTGCAAGGTTAAGGTCGACATTCGAGATATTCGGCTGCGTTGGCAAGCTGTTGAAGCGCGGACAGATTGGTTAAAGCGGTCCAAGAACGGGAGGCCACTTGGGTGTTTGGAGGCCGGTAAGCCGCACGAGAGAACGAGAATATGACCGTCTCTATCGGTTTCTCCCACTGATTAGCACCCTTTACGTAATGTAATTAGCGCATGCCTCACCCATGAGCCCGCTCCCTTTTACTACTTACTACTCTGGCAGGGTTCAGCCAAATTTGAATATATTGGCTCACCCAATTTTCCATCTCGGTTCATAAATTATTGCATATACAACAATGCGGGTAGACGTATACACGTATAGTTTAAATAATTGAAAATATGAGATTTTTGACCATTTCTTCATGTTCTTATAAATTGTCCGTTGTAATACATTCTTGGCGCAGCGAAACACGCGGCACCTGTTTTGTTCTTCTTCAACAGCATACATACTCATTGTCAATTTAGCGTTCATATTCGACTTCTGTTTGATCGTGCATGGAAAGGGGTGAAGACCGATATTTCGCTGAATTTGACATACTTGATTGTAACTATAGACTCCTCCCGAGTGAGTTAGTAATTTGAGCTGTCGTGCTTACTGTTGTTTCGACGGGAGTTTAAGTTCGTCGATGACTTCAACTAATGGTCGACAAAGTTTTGTGATGTAACGCGACATCGTTAATCGTATTCATTTATACGAAATCGTGCAAGAAGTCACCTGTGCCCAGCGGAACGTTTACACGGCCAGGAACAACACAGAAGCAATTCATCGCTGGGGTAACCGTCTGACGCAAGATCTATTTTTATGCTGGTACAGCATCACCTAACATATTCAACATTCAACTCGATTACTGCTGACCGAACTAGCGGCGACCCCCTTTCCTCCGTAAAAGTATTGTGAATCATTTTCGTGAAACTCCCTCCGAAGCAAATCCAATCAGATTTCCTTATAACGATATGTTGCGTGATAAACCGACCAGAAGAGTGAATCATATCGTAGTAGAATTCCTTTTCGATCAATAGGCATCCAACATAAGTTGACATGGGACTGTCGAACGGGATAAGGGTGGAATGAGAATGATGTAAGACGAAATTTCGAAGGTAGTGATCTCTTGATAGGTGAGGGTTTATAACACCCTGTGTGTAGTTGGGTTTTTTCTGAAAGGGAGAGATATGCGGGACAACTCCATTGTTATCCACTGAGGATGTATGTTTCGATCTTTCGAATTGTCAAATAATTATTACAGAGCATCTGCTGTCTTTCACATACGTCGATCGATGTGACGTATCTGTAATATAAAAGGGTTGTTCCCTTGCTAACGACCTTGGTCGAAGTAGGGAGTAGCGAAGCGAATGGGGAACTATAGAGAAAAGGCGCCTTCCTCCTCCCAATTTCTCCCGCCCACCCACTACTCTCATAAAAGATCGACGCTCCAACTTTATTGCTGGCTCCCGTAACCCACTTTGCCCATGTTTGTCGACATCGTTTTACGAGACACGAGTTTCCCTCTCGCTCGAAATATCTTCGACCTATATCGTAATGGGCGAGTGGGACGGCCGTTCCAAGACATCCACAGAGTCAACTTTACGTTAATATAAACTCTATATTAAAATAGAATCTCTATATTATAGAGTAATCGAATTATCGTGGATACATTACTTGTATACTCCTACGGTGCGAAATTCGTGGCTGGAGAAGATGTCTTTAGAATGAAAAAATCAATTATACCGGTGAAGTAAAGGAACATCGGCTTTAATGGCTCGTTTACGTGACCTCAGCCGTAAAGGCGACGTTTACCGCTGATTCATTGATAGCGACGTATAGTCGAAACGGCGACCGGGGCGACCGGCGACCCAAATTCGCAGATAGCATCGCTTGAAAAAGCTTCTTCTACTATATATGTATACCTACTCCTTATTGATTTTACTGAGGAAACGGTCTGTTGTTTTGTTCACAGGTCCATGCAAAACACGAGGAAAAGACGGAGAGCAAGTCGGTCTACAGGGAGTACAACCGGGAGTTCCTATTACCGAAGGGAACGAACCCTGAGAGCATAAAGTCCTCCCTGAGCAAGGATGGTGTCCTTACAGTAGAAGCTCCATTGCCAGCACTTGGAACGGGCGAGAAACTTATCCCCATTGCGCAGCAGTAGATATTCGCACCGTAATTGCTTCTTATTATCCTGCTCTTCCTTCTTCCTCTACTTGTTTCTTCTTTTCCATTTCTCTTACGTTTTTTTCTGCACTAGCCCATCCTTCTTTGATCCATCCTACTCTTTCGATTCACTAGTGTACCCTACCTTTTCGCGACTATTTCATATACCCTTCCAACTGCGAACGCGCTTTTCGTACTTTGTACTTTGTTCTTAACTTGCAAGTTTTCGGCCGATTTAGTTCCCTCAACTCGGACAGAATTGTGTTATGTGGAAACATCTCTTGTAAGAAGGGGTTTGACAATGAGCCCCAACTTTAGGAGAAATGTTTTCAATGTTGCTTAGACCGTGGACAAAGAATATCTTTATCTAAAAAACTCGGCCTCGAGTAGTCATTGCCTAATGATGTGTAAGTCAATATCTTGAAAGCTGACTTATTATAATCTATGGTCCAAGGGACACCAATCTGTAATAGAAATAGTCTCTGCGTCTACTCAAATGGCTTTCTTGTTCTTGTACTTCCTTTTCCAATCAATCAGTCTACTGATTGGTGGGATGGAATCGAAAGTAATCGATAGCTATTAAAAAATGAATGGTTTGTACAAGATCGAAGGTCAGACAACATTTGTTCATCGGCGTTCAAGTTAAGCGAACGATTAAATTCGTCGCGTTTCATGTTAAATTTCCTTTCCCTTTTTATACGAGATCTGTCCAACGAAATCAGGTCAATAAAAATCATTCACTATATTTGAAGCGATCTTTTGAATTATAGCATACAGAAAAACACCGATGCTCCAAACTTCAACGCACTTCATGAAAAGCAGAAGTAATTTTTATCAGCAATGCCTGTTAATAATTTGATAAAGGATACTACTTTTTACGCGACCGGCTTCCGTCGCTTTGATACAACGTTTACTATTTATCCAACTTACATCGGTCTAAACAACGCATACAGTGATATATGTATACATCACACACAAAGTCCCCAGTGGATAAAAGTGTATGTTAAGGATTATGTGGCACAAAGGGAAACGATCGTCGATGCTGGCACGATATGTACTGTATGTACATACGTATTCTCCAACAGAGAAGGTGCGGAAACAATATGCTATCCATATGTAATGTAAAGAAAGTAACAAATGGGTCCATAGCATCGACGCTTGTAAAGACCATTTCCCCACTTTTGGTACAAGAGCAACCTGGCGCTTCGATACTTACTGTTAGAGTCAAAAGAATAGAATTTGGACACGAAGCCGAAAAGCGATTGTCAGCAATGGTAAATTATTAATGTGGTAGATTAGGTATACTATGTTACAAGACTATAACATGAGGATGCTTAGAATATGTAAGCATTACACGATCATTAATATTATTATTTATGAATATTTTAATATTACCGAGATGCGTATGATGTTTAAAAGCAATGCGCCGAACATGAAACTTTAAATATAAAATAAAAACAAGCTTTAAAGATGTATTGGTATTTAAGTGTACACTTGGTAATTATCACAGTTTATTGATTTACATTTATTTATTAACAAAATATTTCGTTATCTTATATACAGATCAATTATGCGATTCAAATTTTTATAAAATCGATGCAGTACTAGACTGTTACATTTTTCAATAACATTATTTTAAATACTAGTTTGCAACATATAATACTCTATCAAGGACAATTAAATCCGCATGTTACTCCAAATTTTAAAGATCGTGTGTTAGGCGCACATGTATAATTTTCATTCGATGTAGATGTACGATTCTTGCGCGTTAAAATTATCAATCATTTGGTCACATCTCAAGGTTAGTAATACAGCTCTGTAAGGAGTTTCATTACTTTCTCGCTATTTTGGAATTTGTTGCATGGATAAATCATCGTGTTAAATCTATAGATGATAAAAGCACCAAACCTATCTATGTATATGAATTGTTCTCTGGTAACCAGTACGCACATACATGAAATGTTTGAAAAATACATTTTGAACGCCAGAGAGCGATTGTGAAATCCATAGGTCCAGTCTCATGATTAGGAAGATTTTGGCTAGCAATATAAAAAACTAGTACATCGCTTTTGTCGGTATCAACAATTCACTGCGACTTAAATTAGAGTATTGTCCGTAATTGTAATCGGTGCCACCGAAGTCGAGATAAATCTATATGCTTGGTACTTCCGCGGAAAACAAGGGTGCGTCCGACGATGTGAATGTTGGAGATTTTCCCTCCCTCGCGATACGCAATGCTTGATGAACAGACACAGTATCGAGTTCCTTTTGATTAGGTTTTTCATTGTCTAAGCAAATATCCGCGGCTCTTTTGCCGAACGGCTCGAGTACCTTCACACGATAATCGACAATAGTTGACACTGGATTACCAGTGAGCCTGAGGTTTTCGAGGCAAGGTAAGTGACCTATATTTTTTACTTCTTCAATCTTCTCAATACGATTGCAACTTACATCGAGGCCCTCCAAGGAATACATTTTCGAAAAACTGGCCAGAGAGGTGAGCTTGTTCTGTGAGAGGTCAATGTAAACAATGTATCCAAGCTTGGTATGTAAGTCATCAGGCAGAGTCGTAAAATTGTTGGATGCCAGGTAAAGCTGGGATAGCCGCGGTAGTAAGGTCACATTTAAGATCTCCGAGAGTAGATTGTTGTTGAGTGTCAGGCATTCTATATGTGGCAGAAGCTTTATTGCTTCGTCTATCTGCTCTATTCGATTATCACTCAGGTCCAAGTGTGTTACTTTCAGCCATACGTGTGAATCATTCGCATTCTCTATGTGTTTGTGCACCTCCTCGCACATTGCCAGCTCAACGATATTGCGCAGTTTTGTATTCGTTACTGTTAGTTCCTTCACGGTGTCACGCAGGTTACCCATATTGTAAATCTTGTCTACCGGATATCGATCGATCGTGAGGTATTCGATATTTTTAAAAGTTGATAATTCGATCGATAACGTGGATGAGTATATGTTGCTCGTTCGGTAGGGCTCGGAACTGCCCTGAATGTGAAGGCTAATTAGATGCGAATTAAAATCCAACACATGACTAAAGTCATACTTCTTGTCGACTACTTCCAAAGACGGGCAAGGTTGCTTCAATCGTTCGCTAATGGCATATAACTGAAACAGCAAGGAACTGTCATTATGAGGGACCTTTTATGAAAGCGGGAAATGGAGCAAATCGAAATTTGTCTCCGTTTTTTATATTCACCTGTACAGGATTAAAATCATACGTCTTAGACTTTTGCAATATGCTCTCCCCTTTTGTATAAAATTCTAATGCCATACTCTGCAGCAAGAAGAAAATATCGTAGACATGAAGATCTAAAAACACTGCCAGTTCTCTCGGCATGGCTTTCTTCAAATAGTTGTACACGGCATGTAGATACACTTCAAGACTCGATCTCCTTTTTTCTACAAATGCCTCGCATTTGTTACCGATTAGTTTCTTCGGCGGTAGAATGTCTTTCTCGACACAATGCTCAGAAACGAGCTTCTCGTGTAGTTCGGCGAATTCATTATACCTATTGGATGCCGAAATTATATCGTTAACTATCCGGGTACGACCAGTGTTAATGAACTTAAAGTCCGCGCAAGTGTTATTAGTACACCGGTTATCTCGAAGAGAAAGGGGAACTTATCGCCACCCCAAAAATATCCGTACATAAACAAAATAAAGCAAATTACTTCAAATAACATCGCAAAGGATGTCGCAAGAAAGAAGGGTAAAAAGTCGGTATCATCAGGAGAAAGAAATCAATTGGCAGCAGTGTGTCGCAATTAGCCAGTGAGAAGCCGAAACGGGCTCGGGGGAGGGAAGCCGTACATGGAATGACAGCAGATTTCCTAACACTGAAAACGAGGGAGAAAGGGGACGAGCATGTGAGAGCGAGCAAGGGGATGAGATTGGGAGGAAGGGGGGGGGGGTACCAGTGGTGATAATCACCTGTGCTTGACACTCCATTTAATCGAGGCGACTCTAACCTCGATGCAATAATAGGTAACATTGTCAAGTGCCTCCACAGAAGGTATCTTGATGTGTACGTTCTCCTGGTTCAGGAGCAGACAAGCCATTTTTGAGAACGACTGGAAAGGAGCCTCTTGAATTTAGTCAGTTTGGTAAACGAATATATGGCAAATAGTCTTTTCGTCTGGCTTTCAAGTTATCCGTGTTTTTGCCAGAACAGTTTCCTTTCTCTCTCTCCCTCTTTCTCAATATTTTATTTTTCCTCGTATTTCCAAGCATTAGGGTGCAATCGGAGGATGACTAGATTCATGCACGCACTCCGATCGGAGGATCTCGCATCTCGCGATCTCACCCAGCAACCAATTTCACCCACTAGCTCAAGTAACAGCGAACCCAAGACAATTCGGCGATCACCGCCCACATCTTTTCACTACAGCCACCACTGCTGGATCGAGCAGATCACTTTTCTCCGCTTGGCTTGACCAAACGACCAAACCAGACCAAACTAGTCTTTCTTGACAGCTATGAACACCAACTGCACAGAACATAGATCGAAGCCGAGCACAGCAGAAGGGCAGCATGGATGTATGGAATTGGGAATTTAACTGTGCTGCCATCTCGCCTACAAATGCCGAACAGTTATCAGCATTTTACACAGTTACCGTGATATTTAAATTTCCTCCTCTCTGTCCTTTAGTACTTCTCTATCTGAATGTGTTCGGACATGTTAAAAGTGTATTGTTACAGCGTGCTCCAGTGCCAGGAACTTATTCTTCTCTATTGTGATTGCGATGTCTTGTCCAGTCTTGTCCAGTGTTTCAGTGTTCCAGTATTCTAATGCGAGGCGCTGCTGTACTACACTCAGGCGTCGCCTCCGTCCTTTACATAGTCCTTTCCGGTCTCCGGATTGTGTTGATGCGGTTCACATTCGGCATTAGGAAATTCAAGGAATTCGGCATTAATCACCGGGGTACTAGTCATATTGTCGAGTGGCGGTGTATATTTTTAACCTCTCTAAATCTAATTCAAATCTTTGGTAGACCGAGTTGTTCGCTAATCGACTTTTCGATCGCTCAGAAAAACTTACGAGTAAATCAGTGCATTATTAGTAAAATAATGAAGTGCTGTTGTGCTGAAATGGTGCCATTATTTTGAATTACTCAAGCTTGAAGGAACATTAGATGTCGGCGAGCATGTCGGTGAGTGCAAGATGTAGTAAAATAAGTTACAACTAACCTTTCGAATTAAATGCAACAGCAGTCGTATGCCTCGAATATTAGACGGACACGGTTTATAGGCACAAATATTTATATCGAGTAATGAACTAACCCAGTAGTAGACCACCGCTAGATATCGACTGAGTTGTACAAAATCTATTTGATCCAGACAGTATCTAAAGTTATAGTAACAAAATAGATCATTCTCATTGTTGATGATTCCTTTGAAAAAATCGACTCCTGTAACTTAACATGATCCACAAACAGATAATTTGTTCCTCCATTATTCCAATAATCCCAGCTAATCTATTTCCAATACACTACTAGCATAACTATAGTACAATCTGGCAGTAAAACGTTAAGTCCTGCTAACGACGCGACAATAGGAGGGCTCAGGTGAGAGCGATGTTGAGGGCGAGGGAAAGCGAAAATCGAACAAGGTCTCGGGGGATTTGGAAGTTTGAGAGATTACTGGGTATTCTCGTAGTGGCAGGTCGTGGTGGCTGGTGCCATGGCATCTCGAATGAGCGAACGCGTCCATTCACGGCGCGGCAGTTCGGTTCTCATCGGCAACAACCTGTTGCGCTACAGTGGCGTAATCAGGGGAGCTTTGCCTCTAAAAGGCTGTTTCTGCTTCTGCCAGCCGTTAGCCGGCATTCGACCAGTAACCGAAGCAGTGTTCCGTACAAGTACACAGAGATACACCATCCCGCATCGTTTAGAATATTACGAAATTAAGAATTTCTCCTGATAAGACTAACAGAGAATTGCTCGAAATAAGACAACCGCCGGCTGTTGGACAACATTCGGTTTCTCCCCGTTGATACTCAAGTCACCTATCTTTGCTATCCAGCAAGTAGTACTACAAGTCGTAAACCGTTGAGCCTTGGGAGTAATTAGTATTCGCGTTCTTTCTTAGATTCGAATCGGTCAAGTTGTCCATTTATGCTGACGCTCTTCGTGGAAGTGTCGTCTACGCCAGTGTACCTGCTGGATGCTGCGTCAGGAGCAGTAATGGCGGCGGCACTCGCTTACCTGGCCGGCCCGGCCACCACTACTCCTATCTCTTTTGAAGCTTGGACTCTCCCCTCTCCGCCTCTCCTCTCTCCTCCTCTCCTTTTCACTCCTGAACCTTGGCTACAGACCCTCTCATTGTCAGGCTTCTACCTGCGTACGAGGTGTACGCGGTACGAGTACTTTTACGAGCCTCTTCTCCATCTGTCCGTCCCTCTTCCTCGACTCGGTTCTCCGGAGCTCGCGTATACTTACCTTCCTCTGGCGAAGCCTAGCCGAGCCAAACCTGTTGTCTCCGAGCAGTATCCTTTCGGCTCGGTAAGGGAGCCAGTCCTACGTCTCGCGTCTCGAGCTCGAACGTACATACTTTTAGTCGTGCGCGACGCGGGCACGGCACTCTCTTCGAACTCCGAAAGCTCCCTTTCTTTCTCCCTCTCTGCGCCGCTTGAAGCATGCAACACCTCCGACTAGGCGGGCACATCGGCCTAGCCAAGGATATGCGTGCGTGAGTTTCGCCTCCGCGTTGGTGTATCGCGTGATATTTGCAGCTGGCGTCTCGCATGGGGCACCGAAAAATCTTCCTTTCGGCCGCGACGGGACACGACCAGCCATCGCGCCACGAGAAGGGAACGGAAACGGGAATGCTGGCCCAGGCCTAACATCAACGGCCTCAGCTTTCACCTTGCGGCGGCCTCTGCCTCTGCCTCCTCCGATCTCATGTCAGAGCCTGTAGAGCTCTGTCAGCTGCTGCCGACCAAATCCCACGATAGCCAACTCCTTCAAGGCCGAAACTCGAAACCCAGTGAATCCCTTGAGTTCTGCCAGTGATCGCGATTAATTTTCTTCATATGCTTTATGCATACACATATGGTTCAGTGGCAGTGGAAGTTCGGGAAGAAAGGAAGCCTGCATAGAAACGTTCGGGGAATGAGTGATAGAATGATTTGGAAGCTTCGCATGTTGCCTTAGCAAGAGCGGCTTTCAAAGAACCTGTTTCTTTTCCTTAAGACATATTCTGGATCAAGTTTAGCATGCAATTTTGCTAACCAGAATCTTGAAGAGAGTGGTGGTTTTGTTTGGACGCGTGTGCGAATTGTATATCACAGTTTGTTGCGTGTGTGTATGTGTCTGTGCACTCTAATGGAGGATTAAGGTGTGAATCTTGGGGAAATCAACATTGCACGGACTAATGTGGATACCAATATAGCACCGGTGAGTTTTTTCACTTTTAGATAGTAATAGAATTCAGCCATCTTTTTCCATCTCCTACCTGATGCCTTCTAACTGCTCTTAAAGGATCCACTGCACTTAGCGATAGATTTTACGACTTATGTGCGTCCTCGATTAGACTCGAATGCAAAGAAGAGTGGATGTCGTAGGAACACGGTGAAGAAAGCATGGTTGCGCGGAGAAACGCATGAACAAATGCTGGGAGCACAAGTTGAACTGGGTTTAGTTAGTGGCGTACAGCGTGTTTGTGCTATGGCCTCGTGACTCAGAGACAGAACGGCTCGCTTGAGAGAAAGAGCCGAGTAGTGCTGCGTTCGGGAACAGGCATTTTCGTATGTAGGCGTACTTGCGAATTCTTGATTCCGCGATAACATAGCTTGTATACATGCCATCGGACATCTATAACCATTACTTCCGTCGCAAGTCCTTGCGACCATCCTCGACGTGGGGCGACAGAGGCGCAGTCCAAAAGCCAAGTGTCCTGTGCAAGCTTATGATCCTTCAAACGTTTAGCAAAGAATATGGGGTGGTTTGTTTAAGTTTCGTTATTGATTAATTGTAAATTGACTGTTAGTTCAAATCAGTCGTTGATGGAGTCTGCTTTCTCGGGGCTGAGTTTCCGATTACATACCTGGAGATCGCAGCGCGGTTACAGGTAGATAAGGGAGCTGTAGAGTCGGGGAGAGATGAGAAAAGGAGAGGATAGAGGATACTGTTACTGTGTACATACTTTTCTCGAGGCCGTTCGTCCGAGCAGAAGCTAAAACCGCACGGGAGGTGAGTGTCCGTTGCCCGCTCACTCTGGTCTGGTGTCCTTTTTTCTCTTTCTCTCTCGCCTGATTATCCTTTGCATCCCTCCCTCTTGCTCTCTCCCCTCTCTCTTTCTCCCTCTCTCCTCTTTGGAATCTCGAGTTACTGCTCTTCCTCTTCCAGCAACCGTTGCCGATCGCTCCGGATGGAAAGGTCGATGCCGATTTTCTTACTACATATTAGGATAACTGTATATAAAGTTTTACAAAATTTTCATTTCTAACAGAGAGTGAGAGAGAGAGAGTCGTTTTCTTGAATCACTGTTTCATTGGTCTGGAAGAATTTGGCCTCGTAGCGCTGGCAGTAATTATCGTGGGCAATGGTGCCTGTGTGCGAAACTCAATAGACTATAGATAATTGGGTAGGAATACCTGCGACAGATTTCGTGGTATCTTGCCAATTAAACTTTAATGGAGCCCGAAGTTTAATATGTACTATTCATATACTATAGATAATGCACCTTGGGCTATTGTACATAGCTACAAAGGCGGCAGAATGGGTCACCAACATCTTTTAGCTATTCGTATAATTAGTTGATGTTTCGCATGTTTCAATACTTTTTAGTTGTTCTTTCAGTTACTGCTCACGTCTTTAGGGTCTATAGTGAGGAAAGAGGTGGATAAGAGGAAAGTCTGTTTGAAAGTTTACAGTTTGTGTGTGAGCACACTGGCCATAGAACTGAAACGCGAACTCCTCGGCGCGGCTCATTCAATTCACCGCCTCTGCTGGGCTCGACACCGTACACTGCCCCTTCTCTCCCCCCCTCTCCCTTTCTCTCTTTCCAGCTTGGCACCCACCGGCACATTTCACTTTGATGTGAGCCCGCGTCCGCCGCATTCCACCACTTTTCTCTTTCTCTTCCTTTCTCAACTCGTTCACTTATCCCTTTTCGTCGCGCCACATACTCTTCGCGATCTATTCTTCGATGTTCAGTTTGGCGTAACTGATTCATGTATGCTGAGGGGGGGAAAGGGTGAGAGTGAGGGGAAAAAGACAGCAACCGTACATTGAACAGAATCATCTGGACCAGACACACTTGGAAGTACAGGGCCTCTTTTAACCAGATATGAAGTTTCAAGTTTGGACCGGTTAGATTAGCCGGTTGCATCAGTAAATTCCACAGCAAGTGCTAATCCTGTACATATGTACATATATCTCATAGAAAAAATGGACAATGAAGCAATGAAGCAAAACAAGTCGCATTAACGGGATTAATATTGTATTAGAAAAACGTTATTTCGATAAGAAAAATGTCGCAGTTTTGGTTGGTTTCTTTTATTGCACCGGAGACTTCGTGTTGGTGCATCGGGCGCAAGTGTATCAAAGACAGGCTTCAAGAATCAAGCGGGAGATAAAAGGGCAGAGTACGTAATACGATCGGTATGTTAAAACTTGAAACAACGTGATAACGACTGTTGTTGCACGAGAGTCTTTCGAGCGGTCCATCTTCATCTACTATTTAATGTGGAATTTTTGCGTCCAACACATTTTCCTGCATCGTGAACTGTCCCTTTTCTCCTTTATTCATCCAGTTCACCTTCACCATCGACTGCTACGAGTGCTGCGCGACAAAGCTTCATGCAAGGTCATCAGATGCTCTTGCGGAATGCCCGTATAAAAACATCCGTGCAAATATCAAATTGCATCAATTTCAAGCCGCGTTAACGGCAGGGAAACGTGCTTTCAACAGATGATGCATTTCGTTTTCTTCTCTATCCCCACTTTTCGGAGCCTTTGCCGTATTGGACGTCATTTCGCAACGTTGCTCCAGGACCCGTACACGTGTGCGTAGAAGATTCGTATGTCCACGCGTGAAAATAGTATGGTTTAATTCCGGGACTGTCGTAAAGGAAGATAGCGGCAGAGGCAGGGAGTGAAAGAGTATGTGCGACCATATGTATGTGTGCGAAGCGCAGTCGGTTTGATTGGGCATAGCGTTTCGATGATGTGAATACTAATTTTAAAACTGTTCCACTTAATTATTCCCTGACTAAGTGGTAGGGCAATCAACACTGGCCAGCGGGCCAGATATCGCATTTGACAAGAGATTCATGCGAATTGCTATAAATAGCGGGATAAGAAGAGAGTGGCGCGAGCATCAACTTCAACCTCCACACGCCTAACTGGCAACTTCGTAAACTGAATGTTACAGAAGTTAGACCGAAGTACATAACAGGAATCTCTGGATATCGAGAAAGTGTGAAGGAGTCAAGCCGGCCTTTTTAAAATACCCATTAGCTCTGCTGCACGTTCGCCCGGACAAGAAAAGTGGCGCATCTTATAAGAGCTTTTTATTAAAATATAAGTTTTGTATTGTTATCTTAATTGTTACATATGATAGAGGATATAAGAGCTTAGTAGAAGAATTCGGTTAGGCTTGTAAGGTCTAGTTGGCGGTAAGCTCGCACTCGCAGACTTGGTGAATAAAGTGAGCTTAGGCGGTAGGTATGGTTTATGTGTGCATACTTAGGGTAGATAGGCTTCTAACGGTAACCATTTCTTAGTTAGTACTAAAAAGTTTTAAGATTAGCTAAAATATATACTTGGTCATTGTAAAGGTTCGATTATAGAGTAGGCACCGGAAAGAATCGTGCAGTGGATCGTGAATCTTGACGGATTGAGTCCTACGCCAATGGGAAACATATGCGATCGCATCAGGCATCATACAGCAAGACATTTGTGCATAAGGCATTTACTCGGCGTGCGTGCACTAGGTATGCATGTGCACTACACTCGGCGCGACCAGATTAACAACCGGATGTTCCCTTCTTTACGACTTCGCCATTTTCTTTCTCCCTTACCCTTCCTCCTCGGACGTTCGCCCACAACTATGTATTTACCGCACTAAATTTAAGAATTCATGGAGTTTGCGTAGAGTCAAGTACACTATTTTCTTACGGAGTATTTGAGGAACAAGAATGGCAGTGTCAGATGCAGCGTCGAGGGGGTGGGTGGGGCCAACATCCTCGGAGATACATGATTCAAGTTCAAGCACAAGCAGATTCAAGCAAAAGAAACGTTCGGACGTACACGGGTGCATAGAGGCCGAGACAAAACGAGCCATCTTGAGCCGTATTCTCTGCTGACGTGCATGATAAAGACATGTGTTTCTACTTCTCTTTCCTCTTGAGCCCTACCCACTACTGTCTGCTTCTTCCATTTCTTCTGCTGTTTCTTCAGTACATGGGCTTTTGGCCACCAAGAGCTCTGGCTTCTACCAGTACCGCTGGAATCGCGAAACAGGCAGCGCGTTGTGAATCGTGAATCGTGAATTGCAAAGTGTTAACGGGTGGACAGCTCGGTGCTCGATAGTGCGATGTGCTATAGTATATTGCACGTGGTGGTTTAACCAGCTCGAACCCTCGATGCCCGATGTCCTGTGTCCGCCAATTTTCATTACCCCTCGAAGACCATTAACCGCTCAACCCTAATGCCTCACTGACTGGCCAGTCTCAGGGAGACATATCTCCTCAGCTTGCGATAAATCCGCATTTAGCCGCACTTTCACTCTCGTGCGAAAACGATACTCGAGTTTTTGTTGCGTGCGGAAACAGATAGTAACGCACGAGAATCCATGAGGATAACGGGATTGGAGGCCGGCCGACCCCGAACCGGTTAGTTTCTGAACAGTTGTACCCGGCGAATCTGCGCTAGAGGAGGGAAGGAATTTCGGGTATTTTAATGTCGTCGCGATCGCATAGCGGATGGTGCGAAGGAAATTGCAACTGTGTTGGGTAATTCGCCACGTGGCATATCCGAGAGCTTATTGATCGCTTGTACCAAGTACTGCGGGAAAACAATTGATTTTAAAGGACGAGATGCAGTACGAGTGAAACGTACCCAGTATATTAGTGAAGGAAGTTGATTATGAAATTGAGTGGCCCCATGGAGCTGGGAATGGGAATTACTGCAGAGATCCACGAAATAATTAGTGAGACAGTCGAATAAGAAAAAGCGCGAGGAAGGGCAAGAGACGTGCTAGGCAAAGGAGAAGGCTGCGTGTATCTACCTGGATAGACGTTTCGTACGTACGTGCTTGAAATGCCGAGAGGAAGAAAGCAACCGGTTCGCCACCAACATTGTTTCGCGTCTCTCGTGTCCCGCTCGAGCCGCTGAAACGCGGCTGAAATGGCTTTTCTCCAGAATCTCTATTGCAGATAAAGCAATTTCTCGTATCGTTAATCGTCTAGCGACCCGAATAAGTCGTTCAGTGTTGATCCCTTTCTCAAAATCGTACATGAAAGCAATCTGCACGTCTACAGTTTGGAACAACCCGCAGCAGCGCTAGGTGCTGGATCGTATAATATAAGCTATAAGATGCGAGAAACTCTCGCCTTGCCGAATAGAAAAGCCATGCATCTTACCTCCTTGCTTCCCGCGGATATTCCATTCTTGTCAAGTTATTCATAAACTTGTACTCTTGGACCCACAATTCCTCAATAAGGCTCTTCCGTTCGTTTCACAAAAGAAAGTTAAGAATCGGAAGGCGGCAGAGGGGAAAACGTTTTATTCTCATGACTGAAATGATTTGATGAAACTTTACTTCCGGTGGTTGAATACGAAGAACTATGACGAAGTGTTGTGGCTGTATCGGTGGGCAAGGGCGAAGCGTCACAGACGCTTACGAGCGGTTGAGTCCGCGTAATCATCGTGGTCGGCATGAAATGGCGAAACCAACAAATCAATCTCCGAAAGGACTGACAAGCCACAGGATTCAGGCTAGAAAGCCCAGTGTCCGTTACGACGTGGTGAGGCAGAGGCAGGATGGATATGGAAGGTTCGTGAGATTGAAGAGATCAAGCAATCGAAATATTGTTTCTCTAATCGATTGTCGTAGTTGCATGCGGCATTCGTATAATACAATCGTAGCGCAGACTGAGGACTGACAGTCATTGAAACGAAATTTTACAGATCCAATTCTAACACGAATCTTTTCTGTTCCAGGTAAGTGTGCAACCGAAGGCTCTGCGCTACGTGGCGCCTCCGTCAAAGGTAAACCTGGTTAAATTTAGTATGGCAAACCCTCCTAGAATGAGAGTTACATGTTCGGAAGAGCAGTGCACCTGCTTTAATTTACGGAAATGGAAGTTGGTCGCTTTGCCCCCCAGTCAGCACTTGTGAGGTCGCGCAACTATCGGAAAATACGAGAGCATGCGATGTTAGGAATTCTTCCCTCGAGTTTAGAGGATAGCAGTAAAAAACTTCCAGGGGAGTTGTGCAGTGCCCCGGGGGATACTCTGGGAGAAGCAGAAAGTTCACCTGGCCATAAATATGGAGTAATGATACTGATTTATTTTCCTGTCCTAACAGTTTTTCACTTGACTTTCTTCTACACACTACTGTCACATACATATGAATATTGTGGGGATGCATACATAGGTTACTTACCTAGATCGCCAAGGTGGGAAAGGTTTTCCCAATTAGATACAAATAACATACATATTGTTACGCGTCGCGGACGTGGATCGCGTAATAGGCATAAACGAGGCTGTTTATTAGATGGGTAAAGGCGTATATTTAAGAACCGGGAATGCGTGCTCACAGGATGAGATCCAGCATTAGACTGACAGTCGTGTAACATGTTAGATAGTGGAACGACGGGGAGTTAAGGACAATGTTCAGGGCTTCGGACCAGGGATGACAGGTGTTTGATACAACTGGGCGCCAAGGCCGTAACACTACCCCCCTCCGTGAAAAAGACGTTCGTCCGCGAACGTAGATGGTCTTCTTTCAATATGTCTGGTGGATCAGGAATTAGATGGAAGTAGCGGTCTAATCCAGCCAGATATCGTCTCAGCATTTGCTCGAGGTCCAGGGAAAACCGCTTCAAAAACCGTGGACGAGACGTAAACGGATCAGGGAGAAGATAGGTTGTTGTCCAAGATGTACACATTTGTAAAAGGCTTCAGGTCTGGATCGTAGCATGAAGTTCCACGGACAGGAAGTAATAGGTGATGGAAGGAAAAATATTCTGGGTAGGCATCTCGAACGGGGTCTCCAATTACCTCGAAATATAAAGAATTAAAGGCGAGTAAAAAGTTACAGGAGAATTTCAAAAGAAAGAGAGATTTCTTTAAAGTAAATTTCGTTACATTCAATCAAAACTTTCATAAATTTGGTTACACCGAAGAGACATAACCCGGCCACGCCTAGGCTGTTCTCTTCTTTCTCCATTTTGACCGCTCATCCCCATGGCTAACTTCTCAGAGTTAGACAGCAATGGGTTGACGGATGGAGCAGTAGACCAACACTCCTACGTATCCCACTCCCACCACGTTCTCACACCACGGAGATAACATAGGAGTACACACATACAAAGAACTTTCATTCAACAAGCATTCACATAGAAGAAAGATGATGAGTGAAATATTTCGCTAAACGGTTTACATGAACTACCCGAAATTTGCTTTTAGGAGAACGATGTATTCTATAAATAACATCATTAATTCTATTCACATTTTGAGTCTCCCCTTTAATTCCTCAAACGTTCTTAGAAAAGACCGCGACCAAACGAACGTAGATTTTGCTGGACGAACAATTTCTGTGACATTCCCTATAAATCGTCTAAGACCTGCCAATAGTAGTCTCAAGTTTCTCAATTCCTCTTCAAAGGTCTTGTTATAAACAAAAACGTTGTCTAAATAGTCAGAATAGCTCTTTGACACGTGTCCTCGCGACACTTTTCCCATTAGACCCTTGTCCACACCGAAGAAACAATTCTGTAGATTCTCCACTCGACGATAATCTCCTCGTTTTACCTTAGACCGAATTAATTTATCAACTTCTTCCTTTCGTCGTAAGGGCAAACGACAAATAGAAGGTTCTCCCGTATTATTCCTATATTGGGAGATGTCTCCCACACCAACCTGTTCTAAATTCGCGTCGAACTCTTCATTAAAATGTTCGTGCTTCACGCTCAAATTACCTATCTCGAAAAGGCAACACTTCTTCCCTACAATCGAGCCCTCTAAGCTCGATCCATCAACGGAATGGAGGTTGAACCCGAAAGATCCACACGATCCATACGTATGTACGCGGGTGACGTGAAGTTGAGACTAGAAGCTGCGGTGGCAAGGAAAAGGGCAGTGGTGGAGTCTTTTGTGAGTTTTACGCGTCTCTCTACTCGACGCTTTCCGCGAAAGCATGGAAGTGCTTGCAACGCCAGTAAGCGAGTTCCACAGGAACTCTCGCACCCTACGGTCATCCGGAACTTATGTGCTCTCTTCTCACTTCTGCGTCACCTTACTTGTCCAGTTTCAATTTTCAATTGAATTGTCGGAGAGGGAACTCTTCCTCTGCGCAATCTGGGATCTCGGGTGTCATGCTTTTTTCTATTTAATATCGGGCTTTTCGCAAGAGTTGGACCGCTAGTAGAACCTCTGATATTGTGAATAAAGTAGAGGTCTTGTCTAAATATACGAGTAATGGAGCTCCTAAAACTAGGTAAATAGGAAACATAATTTCGATTAGCAAAATGCAAATTGTACCTTAATGAGAAGCAAACGGACAGTGTAAACTTTAACGCGCTATACGAAGAGTGGAAGTGTTGATTATCATTTCTTCTTCCCTTTCTCGCTTTATTTTCTAATCCTGCGTGGGGGAAACCGAATTACTGCCGTGAGCGGCTCGATTTTGTTTAATGGGTGTAATTACTGTACATTTCCTCTTCGTGTCGGACAAGCAAGCTTAATTGCAATTACCCTCTGATGATTGCGAAATTCTTACTCCAGTATTTCCATGAATATTGCTTCCGCTATTATTGAGTTATCCACTTTTCTATCTTATGATTGGCGTCGTGATTATTAATTTCGGGTCGCTTGATAACCGCATCGAGGACGAGTGCGGGAGCAGCCTGAATGGAAATAAAGGAATTAGAGACAGATGGGGGTGAGGCTGGTGCGTTGAGTGCAGGGATCATGCTGCGCTGTTTCTGGTTCGCTCAACGCAGTATACATGCCGGTGAAAGTGAATGAGGTACTGAGATGGGACTGAACGTTTTCTTGGGGTTACTCGTGTCTTTCGGCGTTTCGAGTGTTGATGTTGAATGTTCGGATGGATCAATTTTGCGGAGCGAGTTGGACCCTTTGGTCCATCTAGTACCTACTTATCGCATGTATCCTGGGTGCTGGCAAGAGTTTCACTTTAAGCCTGCACTCATCGTTTGGTTTCTAGTGCTACAACGGTACCAATATATTTCGTGAATTATTCTATTTTTTTTCATTCGAACTTGCTTAGTTGCGTATTTCGCCGAGTCTGTAGTCGTTTTACTATGACCGTAGTGGATATACATACATGTCGTTTCGGATACGCTTGGATAGTTTTCTCGTTTTTTAGAGTTGAATTTATGAACGTCTTTCCGGCAGATCGGAATTCCTGTGCGGAAATTTACGATCTCGCGACAGGATTATCCGGATAGATTCCGTCATCGGAGAATGTTAAATATATTAAGGAAAAATGGGTGGATAGAAATGGAGAACGCGCCGAGTATGTCTCCTATTGGCACGGATTGACAGTTTGCCCCACAGCTTTAGGCGCCGTTAAAAGAAATACAATTCTTCAAGAGCCAATGGCTCACTCCTTGAGACACTGTGACTGCTCGGTGCAGTTGAGATCGGATCACATAGGATCGGCTTACATGTAGAGTTGACAGAAGGGAATTTATCGCTGACTCATTGACAGAGAAGCCCATTGAGAAAGAATGGTTGGCTAAGGGATTCGCGTGCCAGCGAGCCACTCGGCCTATTTGCGAATTGGCAATCCCGCGCTTCCTCGCAAAGCCGCAGACTCTTTAGCTAATTACTACGAATTGCATCTCGGATTGGGCATAGTTTCGTGGCCCAGAAGCACTGGTCGGTATCCATCTAATCGTAACCCATGCCCATTGACTTGGGAACCTGAGCTGATCCAACCCTGGCAGTGGCTGCTAGTAGCAGAGCGGCCGTTGGGAATTCAAATATTGGCACACCGAAAGATATCCCGTGATTTAGCGCACCGGCAAATGGCGTGGATTTGTCTGTCGGATTTTCCAGAGTTCACACGCGTGACCCCCCCCAGCTCTGCTTTCCGGTTTCTCTTTTCCACAAGTCCGGCCATTCGCTGGATTGCACATCTCATTCGCGGTACGGATCGAGTTTATCTAAAACTTTTGGGTTTTAGTCCCAACTCCATAAACGGAATTTTTGACAAATTTGACATTACAAATTTTCCCGCGACAAGTATAACACAGCACAGCATGGGTTGTTTGTGAGATAGCTAAAGTAAGGTAAAGGTTTAGGTCCAAGTCAGTATTTCGCTCAAGCCTCGACAAAAAACAAACTTTTTGCAAGCGACAAAATTAGGCTTTGAAAGGGGAGAAGAGTTTGCCGTGGAACCCTTTGGGTACTAACCTAGTCGGCCAGGTGTCCTTGGCCCACGAGCTTGCTGAAAATAGAATGAATACAGTTTGCGAGATGGACTAAAGCCTCTAGGTTAGGCGAAAGGAATTCAAGGTGCTGTATGAAAGGGACGGTTTGCTCTGAGGTAACTATTTCTCTCTTTCCCTCGTGCGCCATTTTCTTTCACGGAGACTTTAACAGTTCGGGTCGCTAAAATGGAATGGAGAAATGTTCGGTGCGGCCAAAGACCAAGTTGGCTAAGATAGAAAGAAGTGACTTGGACGAATACATAGATGGTGGCTTCTCGCATGAAAAGAGAGACTCTCAGGGTCGCAGTGGTTTGAAAGCGTGAGGGAACCGCGGAAACTAGAGCGATCTTTTTCTTGCTCCCTTTTTTTCATCCTCTGTTTGCCTACTCCACGGCGTACTCTCCTCGTCTCGTTCCTCGCCAGTTTTCTCTCTGGCGCACTGGCTTCCGGCGGCGCCAGTCATTAATCTTATTCCTCCGTTCCTTTTATTTCTCCGATGGCCGTGTGATTATTATTTATGTGGCCATTTTCCCGAAAGTTCCGCCGACCACAGTGCAACCGATAGCTGCCAATGCAGCAGCGGCAGGAAGATGCTTGATATACTAAAAAGGATGCGACAGCAGGGTTCGCCCAGTTATTTGCGACTCAGTTTCAGTGGATTATTTAGAGTTCTTTCAAACCTTGAACGATAGCCTCGCTTCACCTATATTTGCTCTTCATATCTGTAACGCATGAAGGAAAGTACAAAATGTATACGAAATGTGAACATCTTCTTTAAACTCACATTCCTTCCAATAGGATGACTGGTAGAGTGTTCAAGTATACATATATGGCTAATAAAACACTGTGGGAATATCGATATATTCTTCACTGATCCTTGAAGGATATATCGATATTCCTACAGTCGCCATAACTGGAGATGTATGATCTATGAATCGATAGAAGCGATAACTAACCACATTGGCGGAATTACCGCGCAGCAATTTCCTGTCCCCCTTAATTTAATCGCGGCCAGGAATTTGGAGGTCCTGTCGATTCACCTAGGACGACCTGACCATTCTGCGTTAGCCGCAAATTTGTCCGATATTGCCTTTGAAGCTGATCAGAAATTTCGCATGACCATTCTCGAAGGATAACGGCCGAAAAGTCAGTGACACAATTCACTAGTGAATGGGCAAACTCTGTCCGTAACAGGACTTTTGGATTCCTGCAAGAATTCCTCTGTCACGTTTAACACCCTTGGGTGGTGCGGCTACTGCAAGCTACAGACATAACATTTTGGCAGTCATGAGAGCAAGTGGTAATAGTTTGGAATATCAGCCGGATATTAAAAATGTATTAAATCTAACATTGCAAAGTGCAAGTTTATTAAATCTTAAAAAAATGTGTAAGCGCTACGTCTTCTGCTACTTTTTTGCTACGATCTTTCGATTAGCCAGGTCAGCCAGGAAGGGTGTTCGTTTCTTGGCAAAAAAAGACTTTATTGGACAGTATTCCCCAGAGGAGGAGTAGGTGGGAGATGAAGAAACTACAAGAGTACACTGTAAAAAGAGAGATAGATACTAAGATGCGCAAGATTCTCCTCAGTGCGGGAACTCGAGCCAAGTTTTGTCAGTTTGAGATCAGCGCAGAGCAATGGCGCGGAGGACATTACGACATGTTCCCTCAGGATTAACTCGAATAATTTTCGTGTCCCCCTGATACAAGACGTACGTTAGCGACTGTCTAATACATTTTCGCCTCCTTGTCGTGAAATTATAGAGCATAGAACCTTGACGACATAACTCTTGAGCCACAGTCAGCTCACCTGCGATTCCATCCACAAACATGTTTTGCCCAATGTCGACTAACTTTAGATTTAGCCAGCCATCTTTTTTTAGTTGTGCAGTAAACCTTATCAGTTACAGTAAGGGGCTACATAAAAAAATCACCTCGAGATTTCAGGTGTTTACGGCCCCCTGGAAAAGGTCGCCTGATAAGGGGAGTGGTACAAAAGCCGGATTGAAGCGTTCGGCTTGCTATTCGGTGAGAAGTTCTCGCAAGAGTCTTACGGAATAAGCAGATATGCGGGCGAATCCACTTTGGCTGATTGTGTTAGTGGTCGGATCTATACTCTCCTCGGGGAATCGCAGTACAGGACTGGCTTTGCCAGTAGCACAGCCCCATCGTGTAATCTATATAATCGAGAGGGGCAAACAGAGGAAGAAAAACACCAAGTACCTGGTGATAACAAGAAGGAAGCATGGGAAGAACCATGTGTATCATTATTATGCCCATTCGAGCTGACTGGTCAAGGTGCGAGATATATGAAAGAGTGGCGGCGATATGGTTGACGAGGAGGCTCTGCCGGCACCGCGGTACATAGTATCATGTAAGGAAGTCCGATCGCTCGATTTGCTTTGCTGAAGCCAGACGGAGAAATGAAGGAGAAGCAGAAACGCCGAGGAGAAGAGTAGTGAGTAGTGTTGATGGCGCGGCTGGTCGCGAACTAGCAGGAAGAGCGATAAAAAGTGAGACTGGTTAGAAGTGTGCACGCAGCGTGGAGATCGAGGCAACGTCTTACCTTGACCGAGCACTTCCGCTTACCCCGTTGCATTGGTCAGCGCGTTTCTCAGAGGCCAACTTAATACCACTTCATACCACTCGAGCTGCTTCACCAGTGGAGTCACTCAACAATTACAGTTGGAAAGCTCATTCAAATTCGTATTACTTTTATTTACCACAACCGTTCCTTCCCTTTCACGAATTGCCATGGAGTGCGTATGTACGTGTAACGTCTAATTGACAGCAGTAGCTCCGGGCACGATTAGTATTCTGGCTCACTTTAGTCTTTATATACGAAGAGGAAAATAGACTCTATAGACTAAATATCGTGACAGTAAAGTCGGAAGTGTAGCGGAAAGTTGGGATAGATGGTGCGGACAGCGAACTTTAGCACAGGCCTCAAGGCACACCGTTTATACATACATATATGTGTGCATGACAAGTGTGTGCCTGTGGGGGGCGTAATAGTGTCCCAGATGCATTGTTATAGGAACTTTCGTCGTCTTGTGGCTCACACGCATAATAATCCAAAGTGTCGTCAAGCATTCTGGAGAAGGGCGTGAATGCCTAAGCGAATATTAGTAATTTCCGCCAGTAACTCATTGTCCAAATTCAATTCGGTAAATTGTCGGAAAGGAGTGGGAGGATGTGTCGTGCTATTAAAATTGTCAGTTAAATTAACGGCAGCTCCTTTTTTCGACCAAGTTTCCTTTTTTTCATAATCTTGCAGGAATTCCGAAGAATTTGAGATAATTGGATGGAAGGATCTGCTTCTGTGCCCACTCGCTTCTCAGCTACCGGCATCGTCCATTTCTCAAAAATATCTCGACCATTTCAGCACTTGAGAACGAGGACGGTTGCGTTTCTGTTGGTTTAGGTTTTCCCAGTTGCAGTTGTAAGAACAGCGGTCGGAAGTGTGTAGTTATATAATCGGGCAGTGGATCTGCATGAAATATTTAGTGAGCGGATAATAGCGAGCCAGGTCAGGTCGTACGTGTTTGACGGTAGAACATAGACTGGCTGAGTGCGTCACGTAAACGGTATTTCGACTAACGAGTAACTAGGTTAACTAGTACTTAATACTGGTACTTATATTGTCAGCTGTTTGTTCGCAAAGTAGCTGCGCCCTATAAAAAACACTCGCTTGAGCCATTTGACTATCGACAATTGAAAGAGTATTTTGAAAGTTGTGTTTTGCTTTAAATTGACAGCTTAGCTTGAGCGAACTTGAGTAGCAAACTTAAGTAGCGAATTTGACGGGCAGTACATTAATGTTTTTGCTCGAAGGAACTGGCAAGTGTGTGTCACGTGACTTACAAATGATATTTCGCCGGTGTGAGAGTGAGAGGAAAGGCACGGACCTGTCGTGAGGAAACCCAAGTGGCTTTTCAGCGGTCCCTCTGGCCGCTTGCCTCTCAAATTTCATTTTGCTTACCTTTAGAATTCGCTGAGGCATTGCACGCCACCCGGCCTATCTTGACGTCTTTTTGCCCGGCTAAGTCTACTTTACGCAATTGCAAAATCTTAATACTAGCGCCAGTCTTACTAGAGCACTGAATGCTCGTGGTTTTCCTCGATCCAGATAATCCAGTTGAAACAGGTCTTTCCTCTATCTCACGTTCTCCAGCAAAACTTGAATGAAGCAGCAACGATTTGCTTTTTTAGATTGACCTAACCCGATTCGACGAAGTTGTCTCGAGGCCACGGTACTTTTTAGAGCGCAATTTTGGCCCTGGCGTACCCTCGATGCCAGAAAGTAGCCTGGGCTGAGGATACATATGTATATAACACTGCAGACCGACACGGCAGACTGTGGCCCCTTCAACGTGTGGCCTCTCTTCCCGTGGAATTTCAAAGCCTTCCTTTATGCAATACATAATATACAAATACAGGCTTGATTCACTTGGGTTGGAATCACCAGTCACAAGTATAGGTTGCGATGGATCATTATAGATTATTCTGTCTTATTACTATATTACTAACCCCAATATCCCTTTTGGGTCACTCATTTCTTTCGGGACCTTAGTTTCTAGACCCAAACTGGGGATGTATCAAGCATTCGGATGAATTGCAAAACCTTGGGGAAATCAACAAATTTTTCGGGGCCTCTTATTTTTTAAGTTTGTTTACGTTTGTTCAACTCACCGGGTTGCAAATTTGTCCACAAGCCGAAATTGTTTCATACGGAGTATATTTTCCAAAATTCGGATGAAAATCACTAAACACAGTTATAATGATTCCAAGCTAAGTGAATAATCCTATGTAATATACATACATCAGGTCTAGTTTCATCAGAAATTTTTTAGCGTGTTCGGGAAAGGTGCCTGCATGGCATACTTTCTCGATTTTCCATGAATTTCGAATTAAAGCACATTCCTTCGCACGTGTCTGACAAAAAGTATTCATTACATTCGTACGATAACGGCTTACAAACCGCTCTATTCATTCTGTTCTGTCCGTCCTGTGCAAAAATTCCTATTTGCAGATTTTCCAATATGATTCCACGCCACCTATTCAACGCGTCAAGTAATATAGCGGAGGTCTTCTTAGACTTAACATTCTTTCATTATTGCTTTAAATTCGACGACATCATAGGCGGCACATTTGATATTGCGCTTGGTGAGTGCAACCTTGAATTCTTGTGTAATCGTAATCGCTTCCGCCCTTTGCTCGGCAGCAGGGTGCGTTGGCGGTGCCGACGGGGGTGAATCCCGGGAGATCAATTTCTTTCAGCGAAAGGATTCTCTGAGAGGAACCAGATTCCTTTCTCACGCTCCCTTGGCGAATATCGCGGTAGCGGACGTTAGAATCGGAAATCGCCGTAGATCACGGCTGGTGAAGAGACTGTGCTCCTGAATGCAATAAAAGCGGATACCAACTCCGCGAGGAGGATGAGGAGGGAAAGTTCTAGAAGGTGGACGGCTTGAATTTGTTTGCATCGTCACTAGAGATTTCCCAATAATTCTTTCCTACCCCTTTAAACTTTCTCTCTGTCGTCCTCTCCCGCCCGTTACGCTTGTTCTGCATTGCATTTCTGTCGAGTTTTTCTTTGACACAAAAATATATTTTATAACAGACACAGTTTTCTTCTAATTGACGAACGAGTTGAGTATATATCGCGCATATTTCTCAGCGATAAAATAGCGCGTTTACTGTTGTTAAGATCTATTGGGTATCGCAATGCGCGTCTGGCGTGTACTTTGTTTGAACTGTCTCAGTAATAAAGGGTGACTACCATCTACCCTCAGCTCTCGCTTTAAGCCTCTTACGAACTTGCGAGACAGCTTAACGCGCCGCAACTCCGAACTCACGCTCACTCGCGATATGCACTTGCATTAATACTTCACTCCCTTGGAATGAATTGGCAAAAGCGAAGAAATGCACATTGTATGTTTGGTGTGTCCTTCCGGAAAAGGGTTGAACCTTCCCGGCTTCACGGCCATTTCTCTCGCGAAGCCTACTGAATGTGTAATCGGGGGTAAACCCAAACAACACCCGGATGCACTGTAATGTCCTTTAGTGAAGTATAAACTTGCTTCGGCGCTGTCTATTCTCATGGTCAGTCACGGCGGTCACGATACGTTGGGTGACATTTTTCGGCAATTTCGAAGGTCTCCAGGAAAGCCGAGGAGGGAAATACACGTGCGGGCCATGTGGCGGACTGAGCGTTTTCGCAAGAGCTCACTTATACTCTGGCACGCCTTGTAAGGTCAACTGAAGAGTTCATTCGTGCTTAGCCCTTAATAGCAAGGAAGGAACTTTGACATTGTCCAACTGTAGACCGGCAGATAGAGAAAGTTCGTCGTCGGAAACTAGATTCAATATGTTTGCAGTAGGCAACTCGTAAATTCCAAGTGTCATCCCCCGACCTTTCCAGCTGGGCCTCCTGTTTTTCTGATGCGATGGGAAAATGGAGATCGCCCGCTCAATTCCTCCTATTAATGATGTATCGTCGCAGGAGAAAGGCAGACGCAGAGTAATGAAGAAGATGTTAATCAGCACGCCAGCGGCGAATAGCACAAGTGTTTGGAAGCATTGCATGGATGCAACGACACGCGCCTTTGAGATATGGAGTCACAATCGTGAAATTGAAGGTGTATTGTGATATATATAGCCCGTCGCTGACCATCTTCAAGAATTTTTGCCTTACCATCTCAACAATTTACCGCATACCGTTAATTTATTAAACGCTTTTAAAGACGACAATGCTGTAACTGCGCTGGTAAATTCGCTTAGTTGATCTATGTTGCAAGAGTGGTGAACACGCATTCTGTCTTATTTAAAGAAAGGCACTATATTTTTGTTCCAACTTAATTTTTCGTGTCTTTCCACAAACTACATAGCATGGGGACACGCAACTGCCTACAACGGCACGTTCTTCCTAATACCTTTGAATAAATGCCACTCGGTTCTTTCGGGAAGTCGCACAATGGGAAGGACTGAAGAGGGTCGGCAGCTTACCTGAGTCGGCCTTGTCCTCTCTCACCTGTAGACCTAAGCGCATTTTGTCAGGTGCAACGATGCCACTTTTACTTAGGCTCGGCGAATTCGTCCGCGTTTGCTGGATTTTTATAAAAATCTGAGAATAGTCGTTGTTTTGTTAAAATACCACGCTCGTCTTCGCACACTGTTTTTGTCTAACTATGTGCTTGTCAAAATGCAAGTACATAGAAGACTGGCTGTATTTCCTCGAAAACGAAGAGGAAAGGTAAAGGAGAATCCGTAGAGTTACAGATGTAAAAATGGATTGATCATGAGGGCGCCAATAAAACTTGGCGCAGTAAAACCTCAGTTACTGCAAGCTCCACGCAAATACCGTCTGGCAAAGTTCGGAGTGGAGCGTGAAATTTTCAGGGAAATATCACGTGGCCAGAAGGTCTCGGGAAGCGAGCAGGGAAAGTTGGGGCTTGGGTTTCCTAAAGAAGCTGGAATATTTCATTAGTTGCTTTAAACGTGACAGGAACGCTCAATCGCTTCATGACCGGCTTCCGGTTGCTTGAGCACTGCGTTTTCATCTTCTCCTGAAATGACTTGTTTCCCTGCTGGATGAAATAGAGGCTGTTTGCAGCGAGAGTAAATAGACTTTAACACATCGGAAGACTTTATCCGTAAAATTACTAGTATTCGTTAATTTTGTTGTGCATGCTAACTTACAGTTTGAAGAAGCTCTAGCTTTTACTCCGAGAATAAAATAAGGCATTGCAACAACCGGACCCCGGACTTGCTTCTTTTCTTGAAATTTTCTTTGAACGGAAGTCGGACGTCCGGCATAATTAAACCCCGAAGCAACAGAGCTTCAGACGTCTTGCAAGGCGCTCTGTGAGGTAAATTACTTTACAAGAGATCTGGTGATGGTACGCAATCAAAAGAATTGGAATGAGAAAATTAAAACGAGCTCCCGACGCAACGCAATGCGTCCGTCGTACTCACGTATAATTTCGCCCTTTCCAACGATGTTTACTAATGGTGGTGATTGCCAGGGCCAGAGTGGATTGAAAATCCAAAGGCAATCTCTGTTCTTAGAGTGAAGAGCGATAAAACCGTAAACGACTGGGCAGGGTGGTTATAGTAATGTTTGGCAAACGATGCGCGATATATGTATGTACATGTGCTTGAGGAATTCAATGCGATCCAGCATATGACATAAACACGTATGAAAATTTCAACAAATCATGCGGTGAATCCGCGCGGTTGGTGGCTGTGTGCTTCAAGGGACGAAGTGAAATTTAAAAACATCTCGTTAGCCTCGAACTTTTGAATACTATCCAGATTTGGGTTGCAGATTCGTAACGCGGTATCCGCTGAACGGATTTCGCTCTACTCCATCTCCACAGCGAATATACATGCATCTATTGTATATGCATCATGCGTATATTCGCTTGCGTCATATGTATACTGTCGACGCGCAATCGTGTCCACCAGGTTCCAAATCTGATCTCTGCTTTAGTGTGATCAATCGGAAGATCTGTTATTATGCAGCTACATGGTAATCCAGCAACAATTGCATCAAATTAAGATCCTCAATTAAAGTCCTTTACACTTTTGGAATTCTCTGACATCCTTCGACATCCTTTGAAATTAAAGTAGACACGAACAGGTACAGCCACACAAAATAAATGGACCACCAAAGGTTAAAGAGCAAGTTGAACTCATAATCAGTGCTAACCGCTGCCTTGATTTACGGTAAAACCGGGTCAAGTTGTTTTATTAACTAGGATTGGGATTGCGATGCCACTGAAAAATGCTTGCATGCAAATAATTTAACACATTGCGTGGGAGTAGGCAGTTGTGTATTTAGCTTTGTTTAATCTCTTGCAATTAGTATAAAATAATCTGCTAAGAGTTTGGATATGAAGGCAGGTAGAGAAAAAGATGAGTGAATCTCCAAGGAACGGTAAGAGCAAGAATACTGGTGGGAGAAAATGGCCCGAGCCGATGCCCGATGCCGAGTTGATGCCGAGCCGAGCGTGAGTTCGAGAGGCGTCGAGTCAGTCTCGGGTCTCAGTCGGCCCGGAAGCGTGGGTCGGGAAGGACGTGTTCCAGTGGGTGCTCTAGTTGTGTGTGTACACGTGGCGACAATGTTTGGCTCCGGGTGCGGGCTCGGTCTTGCGTGTCGGTTCGCTGTTTACAGCCGTGGAAGATATGTGTGTAGCGCGTAAAACGACGAGCGCCTTTTCAGTGAGTGGCAGTTCTACCGGGCTGCTGCTGTTGCTTTTGAGCCCCTGTAGCCAGAATGGTCAGCTTTAAGAAGAACAACCTTTCCAGGTACGGCACCAAGTCTCAGCTCCGCACGCACGTCTACGGCTTCACTGTGTAGCTGTTGCTGCCTCTCCCTGCATTTTCAGTTCCAACTCCCAAGCCGGCTTACCGCCAGAAAAAAACACTCAAACCCCATTGCTCAGAATTACGCAGCGATACTTGGGCCTTACAGGAATCCCTACAGCTCGATATAGCCAAGTTGCTGTTAGCAGCAGTATTTCAAATCTTGTAAACTCAAGCATTTACGTTGTAATTTCAAGTGGATGAAGAGTATGCGAAGAAATGCTTCTGATGATAACAGTACTGGATCTAAAGTGTAATCTATATGCATTCCTGGAGAACGCCTTTCCGGTGCGGCGCAATTCGTTTGAATGTCATACTAACATATGTACATACTGTGGTCGGCTGTGTGGCTACAGTCTCAAGGGTCACCCGTGTAAGATCTTAGACAGACCTTGCATGGTGTCCTTTAACTTCTAGCAAGCTCATGTCCAACATAACTGAAGCCAGATGTTTATGACGGACTGTCTTGTCCAAATTAATTAGATATGTTCCCTGAGAATAGGTCGTTCTCAATGGGAAGTCAGGAAAGTTGTCGCCAGCATTGACATGGCAGGAACTGATATAAGTTTGAGCGTCGAAATTGTCTATTTGTGCTTCCGGTACACTAGAGCAGATTTCATTGGAGTTTCGAGCTAGTCTGATTGGATTTTCCGGATTATATCGGGGTTGTCCATGGCGATTGACTGTCGGGTCGATGCAGTATCTATTATCGACAGACGAATGGATCCTTTCATGGCCAAGTAAATCTCTCTTAACACCCTGGCTAGGCTGGATATTATTATTTCACACAAAACAAAAAATAATTTTCATCAATCCTCTTAACTTTGACTCAAGCTTCTTAGCTTGAGTTCTTGTTTAGGATCAGATAATTGCTGTCTTTATGTCGACTTCTTTTGTCAATGACATTATAATTCTGAAAGACGTCATATCCGCGGTTTATGGTGAAAATACGGTGTGTATATGTAAAAGCCTGGGATACCTACACATGCATATCGTCACTTCACATCGAATAGTGGAAAGTTTTGCAAGAGTTACTTGCCTGCTTACAATGGAGCACTACTTTCCTGAATGGAATGGTGCACGAATCGAAAGCGATGCCTCGTTGCAGGGAATTACATAACTAGGATATATGTGAAATGCAAAGACTATTGCAAATGCAAAGACTATAAGACAATTATTCAGAATCTGTTTGTAAGCGCACCGATTTACTTTTAGGACATTAATTTGCTTTGGTGGTTAGTGGTTTCACCCCCAAATGGAACACTCATTTGTTTACAGATCTCAGGATACTTACGGTTAAATTCCTTAGAGGAAAGTGTTGCAATCCTGATACTTTTTTGCTATAAACCAAATTCCTATAATTCCATAATCCAACAAGGTCAATTCCTTGCCAAAATATAATTAGCGTTTCAGAGTAATTCGTAATACATATTGGGAGAATATTCATGAGTCTTGGTCTGATATGCATACGCACATATGTAGACGGTATGGCAGGAATACCGGCGTGTCGAGGTATGATTGGTGGATGCTAGGACTGTTGGTGTCGAGAGGCTGGAAGAGGTACTTTGAAGTTGCTGGTTAATACCGGGAATAAGAATAACGCTGGAGTATATCTGGGGACCAACGCAAAGTCCGTTTGGGACATGGGACTAGCGCCACTAAGGTCAAGTATAGGAGTGCTTTGTCTGAATCTAAAGTTGGCCGTCTCGCCACGCCACATTCGTAACTTCCCTTGCTTAACCGCTCCCCGTCACGGGGACTAACGAGGGAAGCATGACTTTTCGTGGAACTCTCACTTCATGCTAGAAGTTGGAAACAAGAAACCGAGATGATGCGAAATGCGACATGCATGCCACGAGCCACTGCCAAGGGCGGCAGGCCGCCACCCGCCAAGCATGTTCCTTCGATTTCGCCAATTATCGGCGGTTTACCCGAGGACTTAAAGTCTACAAGTCTAGAAACAAACCTATCAACATTTACATAGTGCATTTACAACACATTTTACTCATTTATGAGAGAGGCGACGACTGCCGGCCGACAGTTTGCTAAGTCGTACATTCTCTTCCGGAATTATTAAGTGGACGTTGTGAGCGAGATTAATTTGTGGAGTTTATAAGGGAAAGCGAGTGTAAGGCGGCTTGCAGTTCATTTGTAGTTCTCTTGTAGAGGCGGCCGCACTCATGTAGGTGGGAACATTGAACTGATACTTTTTAGTGGCTTTCATCAAGGCTCCACCGTGCGAAACGCTTTATGATATTAAAATCCGAGCTCGGATTTACTCACACTTTTACTTTTCCAACTACTGCTTACCTCGTTGTACTATTTGTGTGAGAATTTCAATGCACCAGCATAATTGTATATCACGGCTGAACATTCAAGAGAGGATTTCCGAGCTGCGGAGAAATGTTTCACTGTTTCGCATGGCTGGCACTTGCATTTTATCTACTGCTTTTCTCCTTGAGAGTTGTTTCACCAAGGAGGATTTCGTTATTAGTTTGAGCGACGTTGTAGAAAGTGAATGCCGCTACTGTTCGTCGTGTTATCACGGTGGAGTTTCTTCATGTAAACGTACCGAGTGATGCGAAGGGAGTCAGCTGTGAGTAGTGGTGCCGTAGAAAAGTGTACTTTTAGGGCGCACAGTGGGAGCAGAAAGTTCCACTTTTTACTGTTTATCGCGCCCCGTTGAAAGATACGGCGGTGAAGTCCGGCGAGAGTTAACTTTTTCGTCCGTGTGTGTGTGTGCGATAAGGTACGGAGTGGCTCGTTGTGTTTTGGGGGAGAAGTGTTCAGAAGCGATGTGTGTGCTTTCGGCATTTCCGGTGTCACACTCGCGCGAGTACGAGGACGCCGCTTCGTAGTTACGCTTTGTTGGATAAAATCGTCCGGGTGCGGAATGCAACTGCACCGTGTGTTAGCCACCTGATGCCGACGGTAGATCCGGCTCGATGGAGTCCCATGCCTCCCTCATGCACATTATGCACTTACAAGCGTGCAACTTATTCATGAAAACCGTAGGCGACCGCTCCAATCAGGATTTACAGGGGAGAGGCGCGAATAGTAAGCGGGAAATTAAATGCGAAATGGCTGATATACGTGATATGACAGAATTTTACCGGAGTATGGGAGGATGGCACAAGTAGTTTGCCCAATGTTTCCTGCCCAATTTACCTGCCAAATATGTATGAATATGAATTTGCAGAAATGTATCCTTTCATATGAGTCGTTTAAAAGCAACCGAATAGCGTTTCCGCGGCAGTAATACATACAGATAGGCGGTCGTAATATAGAAAACGGTGGGAACGGGTTGGTTGGTTCGGTGCGGTGCCTGCCCACTGAGCCCTGGGCGCCAGGTGCCGAGGCGCGAGAGCGTGCCGCAACCGGATGTGCCCAGTCTTCCTTTCCACGTAATTATTGGCAGGTGTGAAGCTCAATAGAACCGCCCGGGCCAAAACTAGTAAATAAATCGATCGATGTGTCACCGTGAATTTCGTCAGCAAATATACTGGGGTGTAGATATATGTACACACTTTAAATTGAAAGATACTTGTCCAAAGTAAAAGTTCTTTCGCCACATTTCGGAAATGTACTTAAAGGGAGAGATAAACCAGCCGAATCAATGATACCAACTTGTGATTAGATCTGACGACTATCTTTCGCAGCTTCAGATACAGGCACTGCGCCTCGCTTGAGCACATCGTACCTGAGTCTGCTGATAAGTGAAACCGGATCCCACATTACCCTTTCGATAACGTTATCAGTGTCCAAGATAGTAATCTACATATACAACAAGGGATCTACCTTTCACACGATCCACTTAGGCCGGAGATAGATAATTTCGTGGTGAATTAGATTATAAAAGTCCAACCGAAGAGCGAACGAAAGTTAATTGAATAACTTTCTGGCTTACTGTGACTATTATTTATCAGTGATAAAAGCCGCCCATATCTTAGGAAACTGAGGAAAAAGCCGCCCCTTACAGTGCCCTGCCTTATCTCGTCAAGGTAACGCTGCTCATTGCGCAGGCCCCTGCATGTGCAGTGGCGAATGCACTTTCCGGTTTAGGGAAACCCGGTTACTCTAGCAGTCTAGCAGCGACCATCTGCATCAACAAGCACCAATGTTGCTTAGTCCCTGCACCGGTAGACGGAAACCGCGATACATACTTACAAACTGTGTATTGTTCACTCATTACTATTCTTCTAATCTCACTATTCATGTTGACCTTTCTGATTACAGCGAGCAGCCCACGGCGCACCGGCAGCTATCGGGCAGCTCCGGAGGATCCCTTGGTCATTCCCAGAGTCATCACCCACACAATTCCCACAGACATGATCCACCGGCACCGCCGGCATCCACGTACTCCACCCGTACCACACCGCCCTATCCTTATATCCATTCCCACCCTAAGGAAGTCTCCCCAGCCGATTGCCACACACTGCAACCACGCTGTGCCCTGCATTCCAGGTAAACATAACACTACTTCGCACTGCCACATAATGTTAAGTTGAGCATAAAACAAACAGTCAACAAAATGCCTCTGGAAATTACGGGTCTGTCTCGAGACAATTCCTGAGTATGTATGTACAGTAGAACGTTGTTGTTCGCCTTGAGAGTGAAGTGAACATCGCCTGTGTAGTTATAGTAAAAGTCAATAGTTGAGGGTCCAACTCACGGTCCACGATTTCCTGGAACCATGTGGGTTACTGGATATTCAGAGGATTTCGTACAAATTCCATCTAGAGATATACCAACTATGTACACCTTGCTAGGTGCTGTTAGCTGCCTGCCTCCAATAGTAGTTTTCCGGGTTTCTGTACAAACCGATCGAGAATATAAAGCTCCACCTCGACACGCTACGCTACCCACCTTACCCTTTAGCCGCCTAGGAATTCTTTGTACTCGGATGCAGCTTAAATTATAAAGGGAAACAATGCTCTTGTAAATTCCCCGCGAGCTTCTTCTTTGAAATCGTATTCTCACAATTTCTATCCAACGGTATTCTCTTTCTTTCACTCGCCACTTTTGCATTTTCTGGTTCTGCAATTGTTCCTGTGGGCAGCATTGATTTGCCCTTCTTCTACCTCGGTGCTGGCGGCGGAGCGGCGGGTTGGAGAGAGTATTTGTGGAGGTGAAATTCCTGTAGGTTCGTTAACCGTATCCCCGGGCTTATACTATACTGATGAATCCTGGATCCTGGAACTCCAAGTGCCAAGAACAGAGCACTAAGCTTCGGCTTGTGAGACAATGTCAGATTAGATTGTACGACGTTTGTGGGAACAAAGCGACGTTGCGCCGAATATTCAACTAATTTCGCACTTGCATACATAAGACCTCGATCCTCCGAACGGTTCATTTTATTCTTGGTGAGGCGATAGCAAATAGAGAAAAAGAGCGGTATTACTGATTCTGTTGATGAAACCCGTAAAGGGAAAAGGAGGGGTCGATGGACCGATGTTGGACGTTAGAATGGACGATACTATATATGTATGTATGTGCGGGCCTGGTGAACTTACGGTAGATAGAGGGTGCTTCCGTAGTGGTATGTTGCACGTTACGGGATAGGTGAGGGTAGGTTACGGCAAGGTAAGGTAGGGTAGGTAGGTAGGGTAGGGCAGGGCAGGGCAAGCCGAGCTCATGAATAGAAATCCGAGCTCCGTTCTACCTCGTCGCGATCGATTCCCGCCAAATTGAAAGATAGTAACTGTAATAAAGCTCGGCTTCGAGGGAGCCCCTTAACCCGGCGGGAGAGCGGAGCTTTTAACTATTCTTTCATGATGAATCGAACCACGACTTGTCGGAAGCGCTTTATAGCCACCACAAATACGAGCTACCAAACAAGAAGACCGCTAGCGCAATTTGCACTCTATCTTAATGCATCCCCTGCGCCCGCTGCACGCCCGACCCAGAGCACTATGCATAACCATAGATGCAGTTCACAACCAACGTATCCTTACGGATTTATTCCAACCGACTTCCAAGCTCACGCACGTTCACCTCCGTTTTCATAAATGTCAATATTTTCCTTCTCTGGATCGATATCGGGCGGCCGATCGAGAGCGAGTCAACGCGAGTGTTAACAGGGTGCAGGAAGTAGAGCTACGAGCTAGGTTCGAAAAGGTCGGCGACGAGTACGAGAAAGAGATTTTCCTTCTGAACGACCAATATCTGAAACCCGGCAACCCAACACGTTATTATAGCGGCGGGATATACATATGTATAAGATTCACATGCTTTCTCAGGGTAAAATGGGAGGGCGCTTGCATCTCAGATTGTGCAGACCCCCCATTGGATAAGTTTGCAAGATTCACGCGGTTCGATGCCGGGAGAATTCCTCGTTCGGGCAGTGATGGATCGGACGTGTTGCTTCGGTCGCATTCCTCTTCCAAAGGCCTTTTCTCACTCGAACAAATCCTGAAATCAGGATGCGCCAGCCCTCGACGCCAGTGTGCTGCCTAATTATACCGCACAGAGCAGACAGTCTGTCTCTAAAACAGGTCATACTCCACCATACTTTTTTGCCTGCTGACGCCCCGCGTATCATTCTTCTCCGTTTTTCGGTATCAGAACTAATACTGCCTCAAATAAATCAAACCTATTGGATTTCGAGTGCCGGAAGAGAGAAAGATGATCGCCAATACAATCGAGGCGTCAGAGTGTTTGGTAGCCTTGGGGTGAATGACCGACGGGTAGAATCGAGGAATGAAATCAATATAATTTTTTCCCGCAAAAACTCATCTAGCTGGTGGACGAGTAGCGAGTAGCCGGAAGTGGATAGTCGCCGTTGTCTCCACTCCAGAAATAACTGAAGTCCAGCTATACGTCCGTTCGTATTCCTAAGGTGTTATGTAGTTGTTAGCTTAGGGATGTCCGCCGCGCATCGAACCGCCCTACTCTTCCCGTTCCATCCCCCTCGTAAAAAGAATCGTATTCTTTCTACTAGAGCACTCTATCACTCTTGTGCTACTACTTTCAACATCGTTTAACTGCGACTTGAAATTACTGCAATTACGCTTGCTGCAGTGCAGTTTTTATCTTTTCTGAGGCTAACTATACTTGATGTAATAATCGGAGATAGCTGAGTACTGAGACCATGTCCATACTCATGTCGTTGAATAATTAGGAAACTTGCTAAATGGGCACTAGTTTCGACTGAAGATGAAATCAAGCGCATGGCGTGCTGTTTGGGCTCAAACGTGACCTTATTCATTAAGCCAATATTGGTATCCATTGCGTGTTGGTGGAACGCGCCTATATGCATACACAGGATATATCCTGTGTATCCACTGCACGGTACGTAGTTGTATAGATACTACTTGGATACTCTCCGCTCGATGTACCATCCATCTAGTTTAATAACTAATAAGCAGTGTACACGCGAAACCTCTGCACGCCTGAGTATAATGCAGAACATATATGCTACAAGGCGGAGAAGCCCTTCCTTGTTCTCCGTCGAGCGTGGAATAGCTTGAAAGCATTTCCTGGGTTGGATAAGGACGTTTACAGAGTATTTCTAATGGGAACGCATTGATTTTGCAAAGGGTCAGATACAGGTACCGCGTCGTTCTTCCTTCTTGTGGTAAATAAGCATCTTCTCGATCCACCGGAGTCCAATGGGTTTTTGTAGCTAAGAATTTGAAAGCACCACCAGACTCTCTCCAAGTTGGAAAATAGAATTAGGGAAAAAGTGGAAGAAACTGCCGGCAAGCCGAAGATGGAAGGATTCAAGCTTCTATTTGGTGTTTGTGTCATATTTTTATCTCATGAGCATATAGTAAGTGTCTAAAAAAACGATGATTAAAAACGGGTTGCCAATGGATTCAATTAAGATTCAAGTAGCTAACCCAACTCCCCTCTTCGCCTAATGGGAGAGTAGCGAGGGTTACGTACTTTCTCGTATTCGATGGGTGCCAACTTTATTCGCTGATGAAATTATCGTCTCGATCAATTTCTCTTCTCTCTCTCTCCCTCTCCCCCTCTTTGGGAATTAAACACCATTACCATTCGTTTAGACATTTTTTGCACGAATATTCGGACGTCCAGCCATTGGTATTAGAGTTATGAATCGCTGTAAATTAAGAAGTAATAGTATCTCGAGCGAGAAATAGGAGTTAATGAGATCTACAATGACATGTAGCACGAGTAGTGCGAATGTTCTCATTGCATTTTCTAGTTAGCCGTCAGTTTTCTTTCGGATCACGTAGAGTTCCAGAGAAAAATACGTTCTGTCAAGTTCGATGGGAGGTATAGTACGTGCGCCCACCCACGACATGCGATGCCCCACATCTTCTTATCGAATCTCCGGGTGCTCGGCGTCTTCTTTCCTGAGCGAAACTAGTCGGCAGTATTCCCGAAAGCTAAGAAAAATAACAAGATCTCCCCTCGAGGTCATTTTGGCGCAATCGAAGATTAAAAGATCGGTGTCGATCGTTTTTCTCTGCATTTGCCAGCAATAACACCTAAGTATACTATTCCTTCGATTTCTCACCAGATGTGAGCTTGTAGTTTTTGTAGGTCACCTAAGATGACATAGCAATCTGTATAATGTATAAATACATTCGAACAAAAGCACAAGAGAAAGCAACCTATGAATTTCAATGTTAACATTCGGCGTTACTGGAGTGGTAAATTGTGGCCATCGAGCGTTGAGTTAGGAAAGTTAGGGTGACAATTGCTATTGGGGTCATTGCGGGATTGCAGTAGGGTGTCTACTACGTGAACGATGAAAGTCGAAACGGGTGGGAAGAAACAATGTGCACGTACGTGTGGGAGAATGATTGTACGAGTAAGAGTGATCCGATTGGTATTGTTGAAAACGCATGAAGGAGTATGAGAAGCTACGCTATAATAAATAGTTAGCGCCACATCCATCGGCTACGCCGCCGCACCAGCGTGCCGGGGATAGTCGGTCAGCGAGCTTTGTCACACTTGGAAGCTGACCAAATGTAAAAGCTTCTTACCTTTCACTTCGATGAGCTTCCCCGCTAGTAGACTGCTCCACATCTATCCACATGCTCCGTGTTTCATTTGCAGTTAATTCAATTACCCCCTTAATCTCGCTATAAATCCGTTAATTTCCTGGTAATGAACTCGATATATTCTAACATTCATTAATCAGTTGTTTCATGGATTGTATCGCGGTTGGGACTTAAGAAATGTTCAGTGAAAGCAGTTGAATTGAACAGACGCGTTGCCCCTAGCCCTGTATGCCGGTTCACACATTGTTCGTATGAGTGCGTTTGCGGTATTTAATTGATCTTTCGAATCGGGGGGCTTCTCGTTTTGGTCGACGGGGCAGTCATTCACGCGTGATATTGCTGATATAAAAGTTGCTAGTAATACAATTAGTTCGCCGCTGACTTCGAGTTTCGCAGGTGCGAGCGTAACGAAGAACTGTTCATCCGGAAGATTGATTCTCCCACTGTAACGAGATAAAAATCGATTATGCCTTGCAAACTTGAATCCACACCAGCTAAATGTTGGCAGTTTAAAGTTTACAGTTTGCCCCTTATGGATTATTCGTAATAATTTGAATTCTTCAATAACGAGCGTTTGGTAATTTATTCTCCGGAAATATTATTTCCTCGAATAAATATCAATATCAACTCATTATCTATATTCAATAATAACGATATTAAAAAGCAGATTAACAATCAGAATTAATAATAATGGTAATAATATTAGTACTTAAAGTACTAATGTGTATTCTATTATCGATTCGCATTTATAGTTATATACTTAGACGATTAACGTAATTACCCTTCAGATGATTACCCCACTGTGTAAGAAGGCCCAGGCATAGGGCCGCCACTTTATTATCATTATTGTGCTATGTTGACGGGTTGGTCCCGAAAGGCCGGTGGGCCGGTGCATAAATGAGCCTTAAAGAAGATCTGCCGGGGGGCAGATTTCTTGATGCTCCAGAGACTCTCATTCATCCTGCTGTTAGCCGGCCTGCAGTTGGAGTTGCTTGACCCCCTCGCGGCCCTCGAATCTTGCCAGCATGAATGGACGACCGGTGTCAGTTGCGTGTATTCTCTCCTTTGAACGCCATCGTCGCCGACTCGTATGTGCGGAGCAGCACATATGTATAGTTCCCTGCTGCTCTAGTCAGGCCTCGGCCATCCTAATTTATCTTCTCTTGTCCGCGATCGCCCTAAGGAAATTCGATGCCTTGGAACTTGAAAACGCTACCCGGGAGATATCGACTCAAGCTTCCAACATAATAAGGCTCATACATTCCCGACACCGGCAGATTCCTAATTGATTTATAATACTCTCCTGCGCTGCCTCTGTCTCCGTATATCGCCGAATTTCTCGCCTCTGGCTAATATCTAGTAACCGGTGAAGTAACTAGGACCGGTAAAGTGATTGACTGTAATTTCTACGAGCTTTCGTACATTCATTTGATCGTTGACAGTAAGGAAGGTCATGATATACGATGAAGATATCAATATTAAAATACTTTTTCCGCAGCCAAAAAAGAATACCAAGTGCCAGCGAAATTGCGGGGTCACGCTGTTGAAACCCTAATTAATTCCCCAGGGATCTTCTCTGCATTAAAACTTCATTTAGGTAGTCGACAGGAAGAAGGCGGGGATCGGAGATGGTTGGGGAGATTTCCAATTAGTCTGAGAGTGAAAAGAATATGTCAAGCAAATCGGAGGCGAAGGGTCATCGAATTAATTGCAGCCAATTCGCGTCCCCAAATATTCTCCCCGCGGCGACCGAGGAGAGTTGTTTCCTTTAATTAAATAAGAGCTTATCTTTAGGCGATGTGTGTAGCAGAACAGGCTGAAATTGGAAATAGCTGTCAATGGACAGCCTGCTCAAACGATTCCATTCGAAATGGGGTTGCGAACAAAGCCGAGAAGCTAACAGAATCGTTTGCGCCCGCGGGGGTTATTGTCAGTTGTCAAGATATGTCGAGATCTAGGGTAGAAGGTGGACACGTGACACGGCTCTCTTCGAAAAGGACAATGCATTCCGGCAATTTCGAGCCCAGGAATATACAAAATGCAAGGCCACTGGAGAGTGGAGAGTGGAGAGTTACGATTGGAGGCAGCCGTATTGTAAAAGAGAGCCAATTTGTCCAGTAGGCTGATCGGTCAAAACACTCGACTCCAGACGATTCAATGGAATTTGACTCGTGGCTTCCACCATCAGAAATCTCTCTCCCGTTCTACGACATTAATCTGAAAAATGTGTGTCTAAATGTGGAAGCGGCACACGATCTGATTCGCCGAACCAGATTAAATTCCCATGCCTTTTTTACCAATCGATACCCACTTCTGGTTGGTGGTGCAGGATTGTTGGAAACTCGAGGTGGCATGGCAGTCTGGTAGGGTAGGACTGGTAGACGTACGCACGGGGCTTAAATTGCAGCGGCAGGGAACTTAACAGCGGAAACAGGGGGTAGAGCAGGGGGTGGAGGGGAGGGCTTGAGAGGAAGAGGAGGGAGATAGAAGGAAAGCGTAAACAGCGGGAGTGAGAAGAGATTTGGCGTTCGGAGGGGGTTGGAATCGGCGGTAGGGTGGTAGCCAAGGGTAGTACAAACTAGAGGAGGGGTTTGTGGGGTGTCGGCAAGGGGGTGCAAGGAGGGTTGAAAAGGCGCATGCCAGTTGTGCCCTGGCCGTGCTACGAGCCGGGCAACGTTAGCTCACGATTCTCCAGCATCTTTCCGCGGCTTTTCCGTCGAGCTTTCGATAACTTTACGCGAAATATGTGTTCATCACCCGACTGTATCACCAATCGTGTTTCCCTTGGAGTGATGATTAAGTGTGGAGTGTCGGAATTAGCCTAATCTCGCGCGACGTTGATTTGTGGAATGGTGTGGCTGGTGCCGGGCTCGCTACTCGCCGGTAGTAATGTCCTTGCCGCGAGAATTTACTCTACATTTCCGGCCTAGTCGCCAATCCAAAGTATTAGTGAAGCATTGGACAAATCGAATCTAAATCCCAAAGCAGGTTTCATTGTCTTTAGACATGGTAATTAAGTAAGTGGAAGTTACGAAACCAGGCGCCTCTATTCTTTCGGTTAGGTACATTCCTTCGAGATAGATTATTCCAGATCGTGAATACTTTCCTTATAGTTTTAATAATGCTGGCAAGAATCTCAATATACGTATGACTCGTTAGAAGCGGAACTGGTGTTCGCTTGGCAACCCGCTCGCTGGAATGCTCGCAATAAATAAAGTTATCAAGGGAGTAGGAAATGTGGCGGCTTGCTTGGTTTCGTCTTTCGCATGTAAAAGTGTGACGACCGAAAACAGCTGCGGCATAGGTGCAGGGACGCGCCATGCCGCGCCGGGCGGTAATTTCCGCGTTCTCTCGTGCATTCACGGATCCTTTCTGAAAAGAGCCAGTGCTCCGTGTCGCCACTAGCTCCTGCTGGCCTCCGTCAGCCATGAGGTTCTACTTCTCGCTCCTCTCCTTGAGCATTTTTCTGTACTTATTCCCTTCCGGACTCGAGCCTAATATGGTATCATTCACTGCCTTTACGCATTTCAAAATTGAGATTCGCCGAATCCACGGGATGGCTAAAAAGTCGAAATGGGCGGATGGGGAAACAAGAGTACATCCATTTGGTTGGATGCCATTCTTATCGAACCATTTTCGCGCTCGCATTTTTCACCTTAAGTGGACAATGCATTTCGCTGCCTTCATGTGGAACCTCTCCCACGCGTCGCCTGCTTCCCAGTTATCATTCTTGTTACATTTTATTCTTTCGGCGGCACCAATTCAGATGCCGTTTCTTGTTTCATAGAGGACGTTTCTCTCGGTAGGGAACCTTCTTCAATTTGATGGGTATTTTATGTTTCCGGAGAATTCGTCGCATATCCGATATTATAGCGTTATGCTGCCCCTAAATGTCTAAATGCTGCCTTTCACTATTAAATTCGTAGGTGTAATGCTCTATCCTAATTAAATAAAAGGCGGAAAGGCTTTCAGTTTTCTAGCAGCGCGACGCCGCACCGTCACGTCCCACTATTGTTATCGGTGGACTGGTGCAACCTTAGCATCTTTTTCAGACCGAAATCGTGACTCTGTTACCTGGGGAATTTCGATCCTGCTGTTGTTTCCTTCTTTCAGTATCTTTTTTTCTTCCGCTCCTCCAAGCATTCAGCATTTATTGTTAGTGCTGTAGTTTCGACGGCCATTCACCAGCCTTCTTCTTCGTTCCTTCTGCATACAAAATTCTCCTGTTATTGTCATCCAGGTATTATTGCATTGGAGCAAGAGAGAACGTCCTGTATTAAAGTAGAGAGAGAGAGAGAGTGAGAGAGAGGGGGGGGGGCATGGCCGGACGGGAGAACATGCAGCCTACGAATCTCGCTTTAACAGTGTCGGTAGAATGAGCATTTTAAATATTCAGAAGAGCCTCTGCTCTGGGACGAATTAATTCGGTCGGCGCGGTGGTGGACAAAAGCTGTCACTGAAAAATGCAATCCTATCAGACTTATGAGTTGTTTAATTTTAATTGGCATGGAAAGTCCTGATTTTATTTATCATCCACTGCCAGTACTGTTGTCAAGCACGGGGATTGTTTTTAGTGGGATTTCAAGAAAACTCTACTAATTTTGCAGAGCTTTTATTGGTAACTAAATGTCCTAATGAATGATTCCTAGTTGCTTTCAAGAACTAGATATATGTATATTGCGTAAGGACCAGCATGATGTCCGCACATAGATAAAGTGGCAGAGAAGGAGCGAAAGAGAAGTAGAGTGGGGCAAATAGGGAATATATTTCATAAATTCGCAATACACGACTACGGAAAGTATTGAGTATTGAGTCCCAGACGGAATTGCATTGCGTCTGTCGCGTCCCTGCCATCCGAACACGAACGTCCCCCATCAGTTCCCCACGTTCCTTCTCACTTGGGACGCGGCACAGTGATCGAGCAAAGGTCTTGCCCGCCGCAATTTCTGACAATGAGAGATAAAGGCTAATCGCAAGGGGGGACCGAGGGGGCAAGAGCGAGGGAAAAGGGAGAGGATGGAAAGTCTGCATGCGAATTCCGAACCTCGTTCGCGTGATGAAAGGGTGGTACGCAGAGCTTGGAGATGTTTGGGAAAGAGTGACACAGAGGGAGCGAGAGAAAGGCGGAGTGGGGGCAATCTCTATTCTCGTGTTACGTAGTTGACCTTGCCGATTGTCGTGCTGTGGCGCTATTGTTTCCCCATTGTTTTATCGGCCGTTTACCGTCTGTTCGCGTGTCTGCTCCCACGTCCGGCGGCCCACTGGCAACCCCAACGGCCCGATCCACCCTCTCTCACTCTCTTTCTCTCAATGTGCCTACATCCCATGCGGAACGCGAAACAATGTTAAATCGCCATATGATTTTTAAATCGCTGTTCCAAAAGCTGCTGCGGCAGCTATCTTAAATTCGGCACGAGTTGGTTTTACTTGAGTTTGCCCTTCCAATTATGCTGCATTCGGTGAGTTGTGACATCCACATCCGGTCGCGTCCATAACACATTCAACTTCATTTACCGCTCGCCAATATGTTACATATACGTCCCTTTTCCCGCGCTCATCTCTAGTGCTCTTGAAATCGCCCGGAGGCTTTCGAGATTTTTCATCTGCGATTTTCCGATCGGCTAACTTTTTGTAGGACACTCAGTGCAGCGCGAGCAATTGTCATTTACATTAATGAATAAAATTCCGCTTTACTTTAACAAACCGAGTGCAACTTGATCGAATGGCTCGGATGTAGTTTTCGAGTAGAGTCGGAAGAGTATGGATTACGGGTGAGTGTCGTCAGGATTGTTTGGATTGTTGAATACAAAATTCCATGTGGAACGGGTCGTAATACGTACAGAAAAAGCCATGTTTTGATATTTCATTTTCGAAATAGTCGGTCAGTTGGGACTGAAGGCTTTTGAGCTGCCAGCAACGCACTTCAAACGGGTTTGCCTCCGTTTTTGTGAATTAAAACTGTTCGGAAAACCAAGTAGATTGCCCTTTGGTTCGTTTCCTCCCTCTCCCTCGTTCTTCCTCCGTTTCGTAAAAATGTATCTTTCCTGGGATTAGCTAGAATCTCGTCAGGCTCAAATACATCCATCATGCTAAAAGGAATATATTGCAATCACAAATTAGCCTGTTTAATCACGAGGATCGGCTTGCACAAACGTTTAGCTGTTTGTTCAAAGTTCCAGTCGAGCACGGGGCGAAATGCCGATCGAAAGGTATTACCCCGCGAGGAGTGATTTCCGCAATTCCGCTGAATCCCGAAAGTTGACTCTGAATTAATCACAGTTCGGGCCTAGCCCTCGCCTAGTAGCAACGAGAAAAAATGTAAGCCCTCCGATTGAGCGGCTGCTTTCGCGAGTGAAGTGCATTCGCTCTTTGTTACGAATTCGTCCTTTTCTGCGCTGATGTGTCAACGGCAAAATCAACATGTTCACCTGTCTCTGGAATTTGTTCGACTGGTAAGAAACATCTGTTATATCTCTTTCACCACGTAAACACTGCGACCGAGCTTTATAGCCACTTCAGTATGTATTTGAGTATGCATTAGTTCCATTGCTTTCGGACTTAAGTCTTCCCCTCCGGAAGTCCAGCTGGAAAAAAAGTGAATCGGTGACCTGATCGCCGATAATTCCACTGCTTACCATCTTCTCGCAACTCTACTCCCTTCCACCAATGGTATTACGACTTAACTGGTTGAATCGGACGCAGTAATGCGAAATGAGTTTCAATTAGTTTGGAAAGTTGGAGTACGACTCTCATTCGGATTCGTTCGAAATAGCTGGAAGACAACTTGCCCCAGCATCGCCAAGGTGCAATATGATCAAACGAGAGTATGGTGACCTGGCGTTCTAGGGTTCCGGAGTCTGTGCTGTTAACCAAATGCCGAGTTAAATTCACTCCGAATTAAAAAGCCTGTTCGAAAAGCGTTGCAGGAAGAACAATTTTCAAATACAAAACCCTTTTTTCCTCCTCTAACCAGGCCGCTTTGCATAAGTAGTAAACTTCGAATACTGGCGTGCCGCTTAATTGATTGCTGGCTTTCAAGTTGACTTTTCGAGCAAGCTCGATTTACAGCTAAATCTTTTATAAGAATAATTGAATTATTTATGGGGTGGATTATATTCCTCCACATAAGCAAAGAAGGACTTTTCATTGTGAGGCAATTTAATAGAAAATACGTTTTACTGTTTACTAATAAAACGTTGCGCCGTCAGTTTACCCGCTGTGCAATTCGTCGAAAGAGGAAGGCTCAAAGAGCAAGGCACATGGGCCACGTGTATAATGAATCACGCCTTTAACAAGGATCCTCTCACTAATAGTTTTGCTTTAGTGCCGAAACCTGCCGGTTTATTAACACATTGACGGGAACCGGGCTCTAGTGCACTTTGATGTTTTATATAAAATAGCCGGTTAACAAAGGTATTAAAGTAAACGCATGAACATAGCTATAGAATTCTTGCGTCTAAGTGACCTGTTTTACGAAGGTGAGAGTACAGTTCGATCAGGGTGTAGCATGAATTCATCGAGCGAATGGCGAGGATCGTATCGAAAAGGAGAAAAGTTTGATGAGAGCATTTGATTAGCGTACATCATCCCCTCGGTCCTGAAAATTTGCAATTTTCTCGATATCTGCCTCAACATCATCGGCAGAATGTGTTGATACGCATATGTATGCACGGTGCCGTATAAATTATAAATTCACCTTCTCGCGAATTGTCTCTCTTTCTGTCTCTCTCTTTGGGCAATTTCTAAGCCGCGACACAATGAAATCTAATTTACCTGTTCATCATGAAGGAGGAAGTCACGTTGAAAAGTCGCAGTTGACCTTTGGACAAATTTTACATTCACGTGGCGTGCGCTCTTTCAGGATGATTGAATTATTCGAATGCCTGGTGCCATTTCTGATTGAGAGCCAACAGACTAAATCATGGCATGCATCGCTGCCAGTTCTTCCTGGAATATTGCCCGGGTACATAAGTATAGATGCAGTCTTTTTCTCGGACCATGCTCTTGACCAAATTTGTTTGATTTCACTTCTTCGAAGGTGTATGTTTCTCTTTCCGGATATACAGATGACTGAAAAAATGGCATGGCAACCATCTAGCTTATGAATAAAGGCTCTCTCATAGTAGTATCTATAATAGTTATACGGGACGGGCAGGAAACCATAACACGATTTCAAGTTGGTGCTCCTTGAAAATTTTATTGTTTTCCAGCCCGTACTATAGTATACATATGTATGTTTAATACCAGGGTGAAAAGCGGGTGGAAAAATGTAGGTTCAACGTTGGCCTTCTTCGATAAATTGCAGCTTCGTTCGAAAAGCAGTTTCTGAATAAGAGAGGGAGAGAGGCGGGCTGTCAGTCTGAGGGGTATGCGGACGACTAAAAAAGAGAATGTCGGAGGAAAATACGGAAGGGGAAGTTCGGTCGAGAGGCAGAAGGGTTAGAGCCGGAAGAGAAAGCGGCACCGAAAGAGAAGGAAGAGGGGTGAGAGGGCAGCTCTATCGACTGAAGTCGCGGCAGGCATATTGGAAGTTGGAACTGGAACCCGGCCACACCCGCTCACCGGTCGCCAGTGTCTTCGTCTTGTTTATGCCGGCGGCGCCGCTGACGTCGCTGTTGGCGCACTACCGCGCCGCACCTTGACTGTTCTTCATGATCGCTTAATTTCAATAGTAACTAGTGAAATTAAAAGTATTAGTATAGACCTTTTTAAGAAAAATTGGACTTCCACGATTAATTGGGGGACAAATTGATGATTAAGGGAACACATGCTTTATAGCACGGCGCTGGGATAACTTTCGAGTCTGAGGAATTGCGACTTAGTGTACAACGTTGTTGCACCTGCCACCTGCGCCTCTAAATAAGACCCTCTCACAGGTAGAATCCCTCCCCCCCCTCCAGCCGATGAAAGGCATTTGCATTGCTGTGAATCCTATTGAATTCTTGAACAGTATGCGTTACAGATCAAGAGAGAATGTAAGTAGACTAGTAGACATTGGTGCTTACTGATCAGATTTCCCAGACGGACCAATTAAGTCAAGAGTCATGGGATGGGAAGTACCAGTACTACTAAAATTAGCTTTGTCTGTTGCATATAAATGAATCAGTCAACTAAGGAACTAAGAGGGTAAACTTACCGCTCCAATGAGATTTGAACTTGAAGCGATAAAGGGATAGGTTTTCAGGGAAAAGCTTGAGTTATTAGCGATTACGTTCCATGTTATACTGGCGACGAATTTGTATTATGAAGGTTCTTCAAGTTTCATGTTTAAATGTCCATCTTCATGAAAGCCGATGTTAAATTAAATTCTAGTGCACCGTGGCGCATCGCAACGACCCGATTCCGATCCTATCGAAAAGAAATTCTTCCTTCCATAAAATTGGACGAATGCGGCGCTAGAACGCGGATAGATCGCTACGGATTGCTTCACGTAATATCTAAAATGCATACAATTGCCATTAAAAAATATCGTTAAATCATTCACAGTAGTAGCTTATAATTCTCCCGGGTTTCCCTGTACTCCAAAAGTTGATGAGTCCGCGGTCGTACTCCACTAACCCTTCCTGACCCAGTGAAAGATGCAGGATGTAGACCACAAAACCTTATAATGCAGAGGTTCTCTTGCACCTGGAATTCTATCGCTCTTCCTCCTGTGGGTGGAAAGATAGAAGGGAGAGTACAGAACGAGACTAATTTCTCTCTCTAATACACATCGGTCTCTATTTAAGGTTACTCTAGAAGGACTTGCCAACTGTTCCATTTATACTGCAATACCCATTTTCAGTCTGCTGCGTCTTAAAGCTGCGATCTTGCTCATTGTGAACTCTTCTCCCGCCGCACTGACCACCGCACTGTCCACCGCACCGGAGGACGGGCTACATCGGCATGCTCGATGCTGCACAGTTGGTTCAGTCTAGATCGACTAGAACACTCGAATTTGAGTACTTGGCGTTTAATATCCAAACAGCTAATTTCGATGCGAGATACGAGATGTTGAGTTTTTGGCACTTATTAAATGAATTGCTACTTGGACGTACTTATTGTTGGTACGGAGTGCATTCGGCTAATGATCGTGTCCATTATCAGTGGTGTTTACTCAAGATAACTATTCAATTCCGAAGCTGAAATCGCTAATGGACCGAGAAATTTCATCAATGTGAAAGGAGGAAAATCTCGTCAACTACGGGAGACCGAACGTGAGGCTTTAGCAACATTCTTGTCGTTTCTGCTGTCACGAGATATCTTTGTCTCGTAAAAACTTTGAGCGGATTCTCCCAGAGATAATAAGTTGTGCTGGAATTTCCGGTCCCTCTTGATTGATATTGACTGTGATTCATTAGGGTCCCTTGTAGTTGCGGATAGCGCAATTTAAAATAATAACCTTTGCTCATTTCAAAGTTCTTGTGATAGTGGATATACTTCAGCTCCAGTTCAGCTGGGAATCCAGTCAGGGTAGAAAGATATGACTAGAAGTTCGGTGGTAGAAAAGTAACACTAATGCGGAAGAGAAGAACTGATCTGGGGGAATCCAGGTCGACAATGTTAGTCGAGTTTGTGAACAGTATTATGCCCATTGCTAATGCATTCGATGATTTCGTCTGCTGCAGGACATTGCCGTCGCCGGTCATGAGTGGCTGCAATTACGCATGTAAATGCTAATTTCAATACGGGCAAGCAGCTATATCCACTCTTCTCCATTCGTATTGGTTTTCCCTTCTAATTTCTTATCATTAAACCATATTTCTGTATACCACAGCATTACCATATTCGTCATTTAATGCTGAATCTTCATTCATTTAATGCTGGAACTCACATTCATCGATTGCTCGGGTGGCTCCGGCAACTTTGGCTTGGGTCAAGTACAAAAAAGTTATAACACGTGTAGCGCAGGCTACTGTGTGTGGTGGGTCGTGGCGTCGTGGGTCGGCTTGGCTCGAGTCGGGTAAGGGAGTAGAAAATCGTATGTGTGCGAGTATGCATGGTCTAGGCGAGGAAGGGGATGGCATCGCATCGATCAGCCAGCTGCCCCTCTCCTCTCGTTGACCTTCCGCTAAAGTCCGCAGAATATCTTCCCGCTTCCTTTTAACGTAGTCTCGCGTTGTGAATAAAGTGCGATAGCCCCATATGTGTTAAAGCTCCTCTGCATTCATCATCCACCCTAATGGTACCCTGCGTGTACCTTTTTCTCAAAAGAGAATTCCGGGGAAACGTTCTGTTCACTGATTTTCGCCAGTTTCTCTTAATGTGAGTATGTGTATGTGCCTTCATGCACATCTACAGGAATTCAGTAAATTCTTTTGGGTTGGTACAAGGCGGCTCCGAAAACAATAGTTTACGCTGTGGTAGCACAAATGGTAGCCCACTTAGCATTCACCTTACTGCAGCATTGAACTTCGAATAGTATAGGTCCTCCATTTAGACTGTAAAAAATGCGTTAAAAACACTGTTCGATTTTCCACGTGCCAGTGGGCTTGTCCAAATATTTCCATAACAATGCCGAGTAAAATACCGGCGAGAATAGGGGAATTAAGACCTGCGTATGTGTCCAGAGAACCAAGTTGAAGGGTATTACCCTTTATATCGAATGTCTGTATTGTGTCTATTTAGAACAATACCGGATGCATTTTTATTCATTGTGGTAATGCGAATTCGTTAGCATACGAATTCGTAAAGGGGTGGAAAAGGTCTCTCGGTATTTTCCAAGTGCGGCTCCCATAAAGGAGAAACGTACGCAAAGGAAGGAAGGGGTGCGTACGTAGACTTCACAGAGCACAGAGGGAGGCTGAAGTTGCTCGCAGTAGAAAGTGCGTTCGAACGAACCAGCAGAGCACCCTTTTTCGATATAATTGACGACCGACAGAAACTCCGTGCCAAAGTGCAGTCCCGAACAGGCTCGGGTTCAAAGACCTCTACTGCTCTGCACGCCTCTCGGCTCTCCTTACACCCTTCAAGGGATCGGAATTATCACCACAGTGCGGCTGTGGAACTCCGAAGGGACATGGGGGAGACAGGACATGGGATACATTTCTATATACTACGTTCATGTATTGTACTCTAGTCCTAGCGCTCTCATAAGACTCTGATATACGTGTGTTTAAAAAATTCCGCCCCCAAATATTAAGAGGTACTTGTGCACCATACTTTATATAACTATTTGACAACTATTCGTTGTCTGAACTCCCTGAGTTTTGATAAGTACAAGTGATACGGTCGAGCAGTACTTTATGTACGAATATTCTTTTTGTTCCAGGCTCGACCAGCCGGTGACCAGCTCGACGCCCGGAATGGACAGCAAAAAGGTACGTCTCTAGAAAGTATAGTCGTAAATCTCTCACTACAAAGTCCTTGATAAAAGTAGCCGGGCAAAATGCAATTGAATCACGCAACCAGTGTTAGACCCAAACGGAATTTTCGGGGAATTTTCTTAGCTCTCCAGTTATTTAAGGAATTACGCTACTCTGGCGGTTCCACATTCCACTATCACGTGAGAGTGCAAGAGAAATGTTCTCCAGCCGAGGTGTGCGGAGAATAACGCGTGCTTCTATGACTTTGTCTCGAAGGGGCGAAGATATCACAAGTGTTCTTCTATTATATCGTCCCCTTTCCTTGTCCCTTTCAATGACGGTTTTCATGGACTACCATGGGTAGATTTCACGCTCTAATTTCGCTGAAATGTACTTGGGTCGGCCAATGACAATGCGTATGAATTCGTGAGCAGCGGCTGGGTACACTTGTCGAGTGATTAGGAGGCCGTGAGCCGTGAACACTCTTTGTTTCGTTAACGAGCTCTGCGCTTCTTTCCCTCGAACTCGTCACACTTCCCAATCAGATATGCCCATGTAATTACTCGAGGCGAGAGAAGATGCATAAAGTGCTCGCTGAACACGCACTTCTCGACAAACAGTTTGAACTTCGAACGCCTCAAAACCCTGTCTCCCCATGTTAACCCCAACCCCCTAACCCCAAGATGCTTGCCACTTTTCCCCTCTTTGAGGATTTAACTCTATCACGACCAATATCGTAGAAATATAGTGAGAACTTAAGAAGTGATAGTACTCGTTTTGTTTGAGACTCTATCTCCGGAAAGGTTTCATAAAAGGTTAGACGGGAATGAGTAGTATGGAAGATGAGTGTAGCGCCTGCATTTCGTGAATATTAATACCGGCGTGTAGCATGGGAGCGGAGTGGCGGTTTGTTTGATGTCACTGCTTCCCCCGTGTCTCTACTTTTTTCCGTTCCTCCACTGCACCCCTTTGAATTTTTTCCTGTTGTACTAGCCCCGCGCTTTTTCAACTCGTTGTCTTCCTACATACATACAGCACTTATCGATCTGACACACCAGTTCACGTATATCTACCGATCCTCTCCGCATCGCGTTGCATCGCATTGGTGTTATTGACCCCATGCTCCCTTTCTCCTGTCTCTTTCGATGATTCTCGATGCGTTAAACCTGCCACAGATTCTATCTACTCTCTAACTTTAACATTTCGAAGGTTCTGATCCTATTGAAGACTAGTCTTCAGCGAAAACGTATAATATTCGGTTATACCGATTGCTTGCAGATTGTCCAGTCAGCAATGACTGGAGTGATATCCGGGCAGGGGCAAGGGCCAGGGCAGGGGCAGGGGCAAGTACGTAGCAAAAGTGATTGCTCGAGTGCGGGAGTAGTTGCATCTGCGTCGGGGGTGCGCAGACGAAGCGGACCTCAGGGACTGCGGTCGCCCGCGGCCAAGAGGCCCGTTTCAGCCCCCGTAGCTCTTCAGGGCTGGTTACATAAACAGGGATCGGAGGGCCTGATGCTTTGGAAGAAACGCTGGTTCGTCCTCTCCGAGTACTGCCTCTTTTATTATAAAGGTGAGCCTATTCTCATTACCTATGTAGTCACAAGGTGAGACTGATAGATAGTTTGCCATATTCGGGTGGAGCGGAGCCTTATAATATCGGCCATCACAGTTTGGTTGGGAAGGTCATGGAAGTTAAGTAAGTGGCGACTCTTGATCTAGTGGCGTAGATGATGCGTGCGTAACGGAAAAGGTGGAATAAAGTCCGCGACTTAAATAGTTTGTTAGTTCAATCAGGTGTAAAGTTGGCCATCCCATGGGTACTTTAGGAAAGTTTAGAGAAATTCAGTTCGATGGATGGTGGAGCTAATTAACAGATCGGCAGGGGGGGGGGGGGGGCATTAAGTACCAAGAAGGGTGAAGGATGCTAATAAGCTATGTAAGAACTGCAATTGGAAGCTGAACTAATCATACCAGACACTGTAAACTTGCCTGTAACTCACAGCCATTCCTTTATCATGTCTTTCCCTTTCGTTCAGTTAAGAATTATCCTTTAGCTATTATCAAGGAGACTCATGCGTCCATTGCTTAATAAATTCGCGTTTTCCTAAATCCAGTTTTAATATTAATTGAGTTTTCATGTAAAGAATCAGATTGATTTGCAGGATAAAAAAATGTCAGGGCTCCGAGTAGAATGGAGAAAAAAGAGAAAGAAGAGTCCGCAGTCCTTTCGGCTAAAAATTGTCGGAGAGTTTGCGTGGAGCAAGTGGGTACTTTTTTCCGCGTCGGTAGCTTTTGAAATGCGTCCACTCGTTCAGGGTGGAGCACCGGTCTCCCAGTCGCCACTAGCTAAACTCAGGTAGATGAATATTTCTCATTAACGAAGGGGAAGACTCTTACCTTGACTTTCGTTGCTTCCGTGCCAGACTGCAAAAAAAACATGCCTGCATGAGATGAGAGCTAGCGGAGTTAAAGCTGCGTGAATAGACATACGGCGCGAGTTTTGTGCATTTCCATGCAATTTCACGAGTCATAGCTCACTGAAGGATTCGATAGTTGTGCATTTCACTGAAACGCTCTGTTCTCAGGTCCCGAGGAAGAGAAATTGTTGGGCTCGATACTATTACCGTCGTACAGGGTGACAGTCTGCAAGCCGGAGGATAAGGTGAACAAGAAGTTCGCCTTCAAGGCCGAACACGCGAACATGAGGACCTACCACTTTGCGGCGGATAGCAGGGAAGGCATGAATCAATGGGTGAATGTATTAACTCTGGCGACACTTCTCCAGGACCCCAGCCCGTAAGTTAGCCTACTATGGCCAGCCATGCATGCTTCTCTTATTTTCCACCCTTCGACTCATCGCACTGCTAGGCGACGCGTATGGCGGTTCGCTTTTCAAATTATACGACCGGTTCATTTAATTTCATCAGTGTCCAACGATCGATAAGGGCGCTCCGGAAGGCGGGCGACGCGTAATCCTATCTACAGTACGACCGATAAGGTTTCCAGATCGAAAACTTAATTTAGACTGGCCTACATGCTTGGTGAATTATTTTCTGATTGAACGATACGAATGGCGGATAATTTGCGAGGCCTGCAGACGAGGAGCTCGGTAGCAAAAGAGTTTCAGTATTATTCATTTGAATCCTGCGGACGGTAATTGAAGAAACGGGAGTGGTTTATTTGTCGAGAAGTCTATCGAAATGGTTAAATTGCAGTCGACTAGTATAGTAACCAGGGCCAGCTCGTATTCGTAGGTAATCGCAGTGTAACTATCCAACTCGTTAGTTGCACGGAGTTAACTCTGGAAAGCGGCGACTAGCCTTGTCGGCCTCTGATGCCTTTCAGTTGATAGGTAAAGGCGCTCTTTTGCGCAGAGCGCAGAGGGCTTGCCCTATTAAAGACCTGTTCATCATCAGCGTGCGGTTTCCCTTTATTAACTTTACTTGATAGGGTGAATTTCCCTCAGTACAACTTTCTTTTTCTTTTGATTTCAATCCATAATAGTGGCGCAGGAGAGTCATCAGTGGTGATCGAGATTGCCGGGCAACAGGATGGGGAACGTAGTGCAAGACCGAGTGTCTCTTCGATCTCCTCGATTCTAAATCAAAGCGCGGACGACAGTGACTCTGGCTTCCATGGCTTCCAATCTCGGGACGAGCCCAGCCATGCTTCGAACAACAATTCCAGTCCGAATAGTGCCAATACCGCTTCCTTTCCGAATTTGAGTGCGAGCAATAGCAACGGGCACACGGTGAACCACAATACTGCCAATAACAACAATGTGAATAACAACAGCACCAACGGAAGCAATTGTAACGCGAACGATGCTCATCCAATGGTGATAGGCTGGATTCATCAGCAGTCTCAGTATGCCCAAGCAAGTACATCGCAGCAGCAGCAGCAACAGCAACAACAACAGCAACAGCAATCGCAATACGGCCAGATAGTAAACTCTTCGCAACAATTACAACCCGCTCATTCGCACCAGCAGCAGGCATTGCTGCATTCCCACCTGGCTCATCAGAATCTCCCCACAGGCCACCAGATGCATCAACACCTGCGCATAGCACAGCAGCAGCAGCAAACGCAGTCGCATCTAGTGCAGAGCAATATTCAGACAGTTCAACCGATGCCGAGGAAATTCGGCCAGCCAATTTACGCGAATGCGCCGCCAAAGCCAAGAAGGCTGGTAGATGGTACCGGCGAGTATACAACGCCATCTCCGGACCCGGATTACCGGAAGTCCCCGGTGTCTCCCGATGTGACCGTCACTAGCAAGAGCCCGATATCCGATTACGAACGAAACAATATGATTTACGGCACGTTGAGGATGAATCAGCCTTCGCAGCAGAGTTTGAGGACCGACAAGTCGGGACTAAATTACGGTTACTGCCAGGTGCAGCCCACTGAGCGGCGTACTCCCGATACTTATGGACGTAGCTCGAAGCCTAGATTGAATAGAGGCAATGGAGACTACGAGGAGGTGTATGGTACACCTCAACTTTACCAAAGACCTGCTGGCCCAGTAGGATATACAAAAGGTGCCTCGCCAGCTCCCATCCCCATACCTCTCTACGTCCCTCAGCATCAACAGCAATTTCCGCAGCATCAGCAGATTCAGGCTCCGATTACACCCGCGAATGGTAAGTACTGTCGCTACACTTTGCTTTGGGACTACGTCCTTCTCGTATCTACCTATCAGCTACTCTTTCAGTGTCGCGCCAACATGCACATGCTGGTAAACTTGAGACTAGAACCCATGTAGAAATAAATCTGTGGCGCGTTGATAGAGTTGGAGGGAGCGGGGCGTGTTAATTTCCTGTAGATAACAGCACGCGGGTAATATGTCACTTGTGAAGCAAGCGACTATGCTCGAGATCTTAATTACCAGGCTGAATTAGGGGTTACGGGTTACAGGGGAAGATTTCCCAGTTTAGGAAGGAGGGAGGCATGGAGGAGTCCAGTAGAAACAGTGGTAGATACTTAGTTGTGTTTGCTTCAGTGCCAATAATGAGGCAGCCTAGGGCTCAGCCGCCGCCACGGCCGCACAGCGCCGACTTCCTGGACTACGAGGCAGCGAGAAGGCCTCAGCAGCAGATTCCAGCTCAGTGCGATGCTTCTCTGAATCAACAACGGCGTCCGCAGAGGCCTAAGTCAAGCCTGGACATAGTTACCCCCACGGACACCATTACCGACGGCTATTACTACTCGGAAGAAAGGTCAGCCCTAGTCTAATGTTATATACAAAAATTTAAGGTCGGAGTGGGAGTGTGAAAACTCGGCGAAAGTATGGTCCAGCCGAAAGAGAAACTCGGAATTGGGGTGATAGTGGATTATGTCTTATGGGTAGATACGCGGCACAAATGCGTCAGTCGGCGGTCTATCTACACCAGACTCCGCAGCACCATCAGCAACAAAGGAACCAATCTCTCTCACGGGCGACAATGCCGTCGAAAGTAACGGGGATTCGCGATAGAGGCGACGAAAGTAGAATAGCATCAACCTTACCGGAGGCTCCTTCCTCGGCTCCGGCGACTGCATTGCGCCGCTCGCACCGCGAGCACCTTCATCAGCAGCACCTGATGCCTCTTCAATCCCTTCAACGACATACCGAGTGAGTCATCGTCCGTGAATGCCCCTCATTCCCTGTCTTCCCTCTCCATCCCGCTTTAATCTTTGCCATACCTGTGCGGCTCCGCGCTCTCCTCTCATCGCCACACCTATACGCTATACAGTAGAAACAAGCGTGACATGTTTGGATTCATTCCCAAGACTACATTCGGGACTCGAGACATGTAATCCCTGGGCCTCAAAGCTTTCCTGTGACTTGAATCCTTAATTAACGAAACTCGCATACCCATTATGGACAACTGTGGAGGCGCGATTCCCTTGGAACTGAAATCCCTTTATCGTTTCTTGCAATCTCCTTCAGAATCAAGGAAAGGTATAGAGTTTGCAGCACCGTAACAAATGCATGACGGGTGGTTGTTGTCTGATGGCAGGATAAATTCAACCGAGGCAAAAGTGCGACGGTCACTGAGAGAAAAGAGTTACGAGCCAAAGGAATGCGAGGCTCTGACGAGGCCTGTGGAAGAGGGAACTCTGCCACAAAGAATTCCTCGGGAGTACGAGGGTTCGATGACAGGGTGGGGGCCGAACGGAACGAGCGGAACAAGCGGCCAGAGCGCGCAGAGTAGGCCTTCCAGCCACGCGAGTCACGGGCTTCATCTGCCACAAAACTGTCACACGGTTGCTCACCCGCCGGTCAGACGATGGAACGAGCAGTCGCGGCAGTCGCAACAGCAACAGTTCTGCAGATCAGCCTCGGCACGTTTGCCAAGAACGAGACACCCCGCCCTAGAACCTGACGACGACGACGACGACGATTACGGGGAGAGGTCCTCCGAGCAGGATTCGAGGGATGGAGAACGTAAAATTCAGCAGGTGAGACTATCCTGCCTTACGTCCAGCCTTACGTTACCATCACGTCAACTCTAATATCTATTGTTGAAAGCCTATCCTTAGAGAAGTTTAGCTGTTGTTATCCTCTTTAGTCGACACTTGGGCTAACTGTAGTTCACTAGAGTTGATGGAGAACCCCTTAGGCATTCGGTACAAGTATGTAACACGCGCCCAAGCATGATTCATCGGAAATTGCAGGAAATTCCTGCGCGCAAATCGCGTCACTGGTGGAGCATTTCTCCCAATCCTTTTCACCGCAGTTTACGCTTTGTAGTCTCATCAGACATTTCCACGGGTAACGATTCGGAGTGTGTTCGATTCAGCTAATCGATCTATTTAGCAAAAAGGTAGTAGTTGCTATGATTAAACTTGAAAAATCGTTCAGAAACTATTAGATGCTGTAGAGAAATGGAAGTGCTCGGTGCTCTCGACGCTCAGCAGCGAGCGACGAACCATATAAGAGTTAAGGGTCGCAGTAAGAAATGCGCGAATGGTGGGTGATTGATTTCAGCGTGAGGAGTCGATGAAGCGGCTATTGGAGTGGAAGCAGCGGATGCTGCAGTCGCCACTGACGAGAAAGCCTTCGAATTCGGGAAACCGTAGCCGAGTTCAGAACGAGCTTTCGAGTTACTACAAGCAGCAAGCTTTGCTGGACCTAGCTGCGCACGAAGCCTCCCTTGCCTCTGTGGGTTCAATGGGCTCAGTGGGCTCCGTGGGCTCAGTGGGTTCGGTTGGCTCGATAACAGAAAGCAGACATTCACGGAGACGAGAAGACGGTCATCGTCCTCACGCGCGCAGCAAAAGCTCCGATGGCAGGCGCACAGTCGCCACTGTGTCGCGCTACAACAGCTATTCCAGCGACGACGAAGGTAGGGAGACTTCTCCTGAACTTATTATTTAGAATCCAAACCTCTTATCCCCCCTTTCGGTATCACGTCTCTTCCTCTCGCTATATGTCATCTTAGAACAGGGTGACAGGGCTCTTGACTTGTGCCCATTCATTTCTCCTGTAAAAGAACCATCTCATATTCATATTTGCAACATGCACTGGAGCAAAACAGCACTCTATTCTAGTAGTACACCTGCAAATCCTCAAAGATCGAAAATATTAACACTGAAACTCGCGAAGACATTCTCCATCAAAGGGTCTGTCCTCTTGCAAGCATGAATCCATCCCGAGTATTTTTCACTGATAATACTAGTTCGAGTCACCGGTTTTCCTCTGCTACGAATGTCGGTGTATACGCTAACACAGAGGAAATGGAAGCACGTGTAAGCTGTGTTTCTGCCTTCGTGTGGATCGTTTTTCTATAGTGCGATATTGCACGCTGAAAGTCCCGCCTGTTGAAACTCTCGCACAAGTCGTTCCGCCGCGGGACGACATAAGATTCATGCGCGGCTCTTTGTTTGAACTAATACATCCCGATATGCGCTGGACTAACAAGGGTAACGCAGTAGTTAAGGCAATAGAGCGATAAGACTAGCGTAGAACTAAAAACGATGAGTGTCGTGGAAAGCGAAACCGATTGTAAATCTGTACTGTAGTCCCCTATCTGCGTTCATTTCATCCTCAATCTATCCGTCTATCGGCAAAAAGCGCTGCGCTCCGAAGGAGAGTTACGTCGAATGCCGAGAAACCAAGAAGATTCAAGTGGCAAAGAAAGTCATGAAAATTCCCGTTCCTGCTGCTGCTGCTGCTGCTACTACTGCTGCTGCTACTGCTGCTGAAAAATGTTTTTCCTCGCGGGGCTCCTTCTCTTTGCTGCTGTGTTGGGTCTGGGCTGAATTGGTGGATGGGAATGATTAACACACCTCGCGGATAACTACTGGCACCGCAGTGCCCTAACACCGATTAGAATCGGGATGTACACCAGGAGATACGGGTCAGATACAGCATGGCATGCCAAAGTGTATATGGGACTAACATTACCGTAAAAGTCAAGCTGCCTGGTACTATATCTTCCCGTGATGTGCGACGTACGTTGCAAACGGAGACTGTCTCTTGCCAAGATCATTGCACGACAAACACTTTAATGAATCTGGTCTTTCTCAAAGTAACAATTGTTTGTAAATCAAAGTGGACGTAATACTGTTCAACACATGAATTGTGCAAGGATTGTATAAGAGGTTTCCGTCTTGCGTACAAGATCGTTAAGCTTGGGGTTGGTTTGGCAGAAGGACTGGTAACTGGGTAGCTGGGTTTGCCACTAACCTGAGACTCGTGAGTAACGGACAAATGGTCACGGTGTGTTTCTTTTGTATCTCGGACAACTCAGAGCTGGGAGATGTCCGGAGGAAGCGTACGCGCAGACCCTCGCATGCAGGAAGGAGCCCCCGCCAGGTGGAAGAGACCCTCGAAGAAAGTCTGCTCCCTGGAAGCGGCAGGGCCTCTCACTCTCAGGTCCAGAAAACTCAACGTGCGCCTAACGAGCACAGATCGAGCCCTGCTACTACTCCCGTAAATGACTTTGCCACCGGCATACCGCCCGATGCCGGATATGAGGAAGTCAGTTTTCCATCCTTTCGGAGAAAAAATGCATCTCCCTCATATCTCCCAGTGTCAGAGAAGAAATCTGCTAAGAAAGCGGAAAAAGACTTAGATAGTACGAGCGGCGATACCTCACAGAATGGCCCGAGGCGAATTTCCGGTATCTTAAAAAGCAGCAGCGCATACACTTCCGACTATTCGACTGGAAAGGATGAGACACGAGCTCACGTTTATGGGAGCGGAAACGCCTGGCATGCACAAAAGAGTGTGCAATGGACTAGCGGTAGAGAGACGAACGACTGGGATCCGAATCTCGACGAGAGTAAAGTAATCAAGGAGTTTTCCTATCAGTATATTAATCCCGAGGAGGAAGTAGAAACGGGGGAGGAAGATGACAATTTTGTGGATAGGCCTGAGATGAATTTGGTACAATGTAGAATAAGGTCTTTCGAGCAGAACATCGATGCTCCTAGTCCAGTAAAAGAAGACCTCTCCATGCAGGAGCCTTTGAAACTCTCTCCCCTTCAATCGACAGAAGCACACGTTTCCAAGTTGGACTCATCAAAGAAATCATTAGTCATCCGAAGTTTTGCTCTGGGCGATCGGAGCAATTCTCAAGAGAGAAGTAACTCTGGCGAACTTGATGGCCATACTAAGCAGGCTTCGACGGACAGTAACAAGTCAGTGAAGGACCTTTTGGCTGATTTCGAACGGAAGTCACAGCAGGTGCAGCGGCAAGAAAAGCAGAAGCGAGAAGAGGTGAAACATCGTGGTGTTTTTAGCGACACTGAAACTTTGCTGTACGATACCGGAAGCGATTTGGACCAGAGAGTAAGCGAGCAGAACCGGAGCAACGAGAATAGTAGAGCTGACATAGTACATATCGACCAAGCAGTACCACAATCCATGGACAAAATACCAAAATATGCAGAAACGCTGAAAAGCCAAGAGGACTCTTTTAGGCGCAAGCTATTGTCATCGAGGGAAAGTATAAACGACCAATCTATTGGCAATGACGAAATGGGAATGGTCTTGAATTCGAATCCAAGTTACGCGCGATTAAGTATAACAGAGTCGATGCTTACACACGGAGGTGGGTTATCCGGCGAGAGTGGAAGCCGCAGCCCAACTCCGAAACACGAGGACATCAGTCCGGAGGAACATTATCTGCCTATGTCGCCGAGGAAAGCAATCTTGGACCCTAATTCAGAAGATCGGCCCAATCCCAAGATGATGGAGAGTCTGTTCGCCAATTTGGAGCACGAGGAGAGCTCGTACGTCGAGATGGCACAGAACGGAATGGCCCACTCCCTCCTGGCACCGAATGGAGAAGGCACGAAGCACGACTCCGGGGATTATTCCACCCTCGACACAGCTCATTACGAATTCGTTTGTGTTTCGGACAGTAAAATGGAGCCTGTTTATATGGAAGTGAGCCAACTGTCGGAAAAGAGCGATGCAGAGGAGGCTAGAGTTGCTCTAGCGAAGCATACTCCACACGATGGGAGTTCGCACTGTCGAGGAGACCTACCGGATATTTTGGCGGCACTCAAATCCGATAGTTCCGACGCGGACGATGAGTCCTCGAAAGACTTGGACTCGATAGACGCACCGAGACACCCCCGATTTAGCCTTTCCGATACTTTCCGACCCGCGTCGTATTACTTGGGTGCTAGTAGAACTATGATCGCGGAGTTGCACGATTCCTCGGATAGTGAGCTGGTATCTCCTCCACCAATACCAACATCGCCCCCGCCCTTAGAGGAATTGGACTCTCTGGACATGCAGGAAGGTATAGAGGTGAAGAAAGTATCACCGCAAGTCCCCACTATCAAGGACGCCACGTCCAACGGTGACTCTCCTAGATCTTGGAAAAAGGCAATGGGCCAGGTTGAAAGTCACAGGCCTCCTTCTAGATTTTCTGATGGTACAATTAGTTCGACGTTCAGAGACAGCAGGATTTCATTAGAGAGCGCATCAGGAAGTGATTCAGTCGAGCTTAGGAGTCCGGAAGACGAAGCTAGACATCGGCAAATGAAGAGGAGACCCGTAAGCGATGAAGTCTGTGAAGTACTTGATAGTTTAGATGAATTGGAGTCCCTTGGCAGTCGCTTCGATGGTGCTAGCATTGATCTCGATCAGTACTTAGAAGAGTTGCAGGCGCGAGACGCATTTAACGTGGACCTCTATACGAAAGATCTGAGTTATAACAGTATTTATGGATTCAACGAGAACATGATGGTTGTGGACAAGCTCCAGAAGACTACTTGTAGTGACCTCTCCAGGCAGATGAACTTGGCATCGAATAATCTGGATGAGTCATATCGTTACGGGAATAAAATGGGATCTGCGAGTAGCCTGCCTTCAATGAGAGTTTGCGATCTGCCACCCTCCCATCAACACTCACAATCTTTCACTGGAGATGCCCATTACGAAAATGTAATTAGCTTCTCACCACTGGGAAGTTCACCGGCTGCTCGTTCTGATGGAGAAGAAGTGCGGGGCAACAAGCTCCAAAGATCCTCGAGGAACTCACAGAATCCTTACTTGATCGGCTGCCACAGTAGAGACTCGAGTTATTCTTTAGCATCGGGTGCCGCCTCGATATCCACGTCCGTCGCTTGCCAGCGACCAGCAAGTGCTCAGTCTGCGATGCACTCCCCTGCAGGTTCCATCTCCTCGGGGAGACATCATGGCAATAATTTGATAACCACTCTTCCTCAGAACCCTAGCAGCCCCTACTCCGAGCAACAATATCATAACCACTCCAGATCAGCGAGCCAAGATTCGGCTCGGTACTCCATGATCTCGAATCACAGATCTTCATCCAGCCAGGATTCCAGTCACTGTCCTACCTCTACTGCAACAGTTAAAACGAATCCCACTCCTCAGTCCTACCTGCCCAACCTTAATGAAGAAAGATCTCAGTCCGAACAACTCGGTGCTCCCTACTACTATTCGGATCTTCAGGCTAATGCTAATTCGGTGGGCATTGAGGTCGCAAAACCGATCGGTCACACATCAAGATTGCCGCAGTTAAATAATCAGAGGGACGACGCTTCGGCGATGAATAAGAGGAACGATATTGGGAGGATAGTAAATCCCATTGCGAGACAGATGCCAAGGCAAATCCAAGTGGAAGACATAGATGAAGCTAGACGCATAGCCGCTGAACTTCGAAAGACAACCTGCCAATTACTCGCCGATAATAAAGCCGATCTAGTGGATAAGAGAAATTTCTACGAGGCTGACACCCTCCGTCGTGTGAAATCAACTGATCCGTTACCAGACATCTCATTAGCTGACGTTAATACTGTGAATTTGTATCCTCACGGACTGAGAGATAAATCTAACGGCGAAGCCTCTAATCGCGAGACCAGTTTCTTTGACATGGCACAACTTGCCCATATCCAGGCATCCCATCGCCGTTCCAGGTCCCTGGAGGGCCTCCTTGACGATGTTGGACTCGAGAATTTGGTCGAACAAAGAACCAGAGCCAATGGAGTGGCAACTGTTGAGCCAATCAGGACTCAGGTGCAAGAGGTGCAGGAAGATACGACGGTGGCGACAAGCAACAGCCGAAGGAGCAACGCTAATTTTAATGCTGAAGATCCATGGGAGCAAGACTCGCTATGGCGAGAGAGTCTAAGAAGGGTAAGCCTGCGGAATGCCAGGTCCCTGGAGAATCTGGACAATCCACTGCGATCGAGTCGGTCCAGCGGTAATTCCAAGTCTCGAGGAAAAATAACGCGTGGGGCGACTTATGTGAACGATACAATTACTCTAACGAGGAGAGAAAGCGGACCAGTGGAAGAGACCAGTGCCGAGAGGGCTCCGCGGGTCCAACGACGATCAAACAAACACTCGAGTCGAGAGGAATTGAGCGACGATCTGACCTATGAGAGCCTCTCGATGGAGCGTATCAGCGCCAGTGGTTACATATGGGACGCGAGGAACGAGGCCTACAGGAAGCCATCGGAAGAGGAGAGGAAAGACCATTTTTTAGAAGACGGCAACCTTCCCCTGGTGAGCTCGAGTTCGCGAGCGCAAGCCGAGACGGAAGCAACACTCTCGCTCTCGCTCTCGGCCTCGCTATCGGCACGAGACAGTGCCACCTTCGAGCTGGACCGCGAGAAGCTCCGCCAGTGGGACCTGCTCTCGAGCGCCTGCTTGCTCCAGGAACAGCAACGGGGCTCGATGGCGGACTCGGGGCGAGGGTTGCCAGTCACAGATCGACCTGTAGAACCAGATTTAAGCAGCACTTCTTACCCGGGCCTCATCAGTCCGAACAACAACAACAACAGCAGCAGCAGCAGCATCGGCAAGACAAACCCGCAGAGTGTTGCCAATCCAGCGAGCTCGGACAGAGTAGAAGCAGATCTGGCGGTAGTATCGTTAAAGGTAGTCGATACTGGCCTCCAGGAGATGACGGTCAAGGGCAGTACGAAAAGAATGGAGCTACTGGAGCAGAAGGAGGCATGTAAACGGGCTGCTGCAGGTGAGTGGCTCCTAAGGGCCGGTGCTGGTGGTGTATTCAGGAAGTGACTGATACTGGTCGTGTTCCAAAGCGCCCGGCCGATCCGCCAAGTCGATTGATCCATTAGCTCCGTTAGACAATGGAGTTGCGATGTCACAATTTGTTAAAATCGAGGGACCCGCTCGCTCACTACCAAATGTACCTGCACTTTACGGTGGCTCTGGCCTCCTCCACTGAGCCACTCTTAATTTACCTTATCTATTTTCTCACCTGTACTGTGTCTGTCAGTTTGTCAGAGCCGCGTTCCAACTTGCATTTGCTCACTCTATGTATGCCATATAGATTCTTCCCACGACTTTTTCTTTTTTCTCGCAGGCCGTACAGTCATGCATCTTTGTTACTTCGCGTTTTCCTCTCGAGTTCCTTTTTCATGTCGAGGAACTCCGAAACATCGTTATTGCATATTGCATTAAGGGTCGGAGTGCGAGTTGGAACACGGCCGGATAGATGAATGCTTCGTGAGGCAATTATGCGTGTGCGTGAGCCTTGCCAGAGTCTCTTGCGTGCCGGGTGGAGAGTTTTATGAGGTTGCTGAATGGGCAGCCAGAGTCCAGATATGCGTAAATACATACCGCGTACAAATGAATTGCAGGTTGGACAGTGTGGCGACGTGCAATCCGAGCTGCGTCAGCTAGCCAGAGCTATCTTTAAGATATCGGTTGTCCCCCGAGGCACTAGCCAATTGACAATTTTGTGCGTAGAGAAGTTTCATCGATAGTTTGAGGTACAAGATATAGTGTGGGGGCAGCGGGAAAAATCTTTGTAAGATTTATAAGCTATAAGTACCTGACAGATCAGTCTATGCTTATAACCATGTTGATTTGTATAAAAACTCTGGAAACAACTACTGCCTGCCCATTCCATCAAATCTCCTTGTATATTTCTATGTTCGATAAATGCTGGGAACGCATATTGTACAGTTTAATAGATTTAATTTCAAAAAAGCATACAGCAAGTTAGGCGGAAAACTATATACATGTATATTAATACGTTAGGGTTTACACGCTTGTAATGCCATTTTCGTACTTGTCTAATGTTAAGCGAGTCAGTAGTCTTTTGTACATGCGTAACACTAGGTGCAAGGTATGATAAGCAATGACTGTCTTTACGCATTAACCTATACGATAGTACTTAAGCTAGAAGTCGAAATCAGTGAATTACGAAACCAGACTGCCACTTTCAGTATCCTTCGCCGTAAATCGTGTAACGAGATTCTGTATCGTTTTCTCACTCATATTTTTTATGGGCAAATACAGCAGTCGCGTTGTTAAACGGCTGAATCAATTCTGTTTTTCTTTCATTTTTAGTTAAGGTCCATGCCTCTTATACCTTTTTGCTCCGCAGTCCAGTTTCAATGAAAATCAAAGCGGACGTGTACACGTAACCGTAGAATCCGTGTATTTACCGTAGCTAAACAACTATAGAGCAAAGTGCTTTACATATACATATATACAATTTTGGAAGCATTTATTCGTGGAAGACATAGGTATAGATCGAGTTATTATTAGAGCAAGGGTTTCGGCACTTCGCCAACTTCGCGGTTCACTCTGTCATTCTCCTGGCAAATAATGAGCTTTAGATGGAGGAAATAAGAAGATAGCCTTAAGATATGACCTTCGATTCTCGAGGCTGGCAGGGAAAGCAAAACAAATGGGATGGTAAGTCATTTTACACAGCCAGGAGTGTAAGAGGATGAAAAGCAATGAGCAATCACGAAATTTCCGCGATATTGCAGTCCTTGGTAATCGAATTGTTGATGAGAGGCCTACACTTTCTAACAGACTGTTCTAAGTCTAGCGATATCGATCTAGAGTACGCCTGACATTTCCGCAAGGGTAGCACTGACCGCAAAGACCCCACTGTTATAAACGCGCCAGCCAGAACTCGGAGAGTATAATCTTATAAGCATATTAGCTCGCTAGGTTGTTCATTGCACTTTGTCAGGGAGTTCAATGACTAAGGGAAAGAAGTCCCAAAGAAGTCATTATGCCTGAACTCCGGGCACCAATCGCACCAACTGAAGACTGTAATTGAAGTCGTGAACCAGGGAACCTTCTAAAATTGACGTGGAGTTTGGTAGGCACATTTTCGCTCAACACTCACTCGAGAAATGGTAAAATCCAAGTGGATACCGAGGCAATTTAAACTGAAAAGGAGCAGCTATTCCAGTCTATACATTGGCAAGTCTATGCATTGGCAAGTCAGGGTTACCAGCGATGTTGGCGAGCGGCGCAAATCGCGCGGAATGCAAAATTGTCGCTTTTTCCCGGAGTTTCTGGTACGCGGAACGGACATCACGTCGACGGCTCGGGGAAGGTATTGGGGAATTCTACGACTCTAACATCTGTAACCGTGTCGGTACGTCACGCAGCCTCGCGTCGCGCCGCGCCGCTTTCGTGATTGACAGGGCGATAATGCCATTTCGTCCATCGAGAGCCGACTGGCTCAGGGCCGTTCACGAAAAACTGCATTTTTCCCGGCGAGTAAAAAGTTATGTCAGCGAGATACACATCGGATGTCGGACATAGAAATTCATTCCTATCAGATATTTGATTTCCATCTGGCGATGAGACTGAATATTTCAGATATTACATATAATCCTCGCTGACCCTGATGTCTAGCGACACCCTAAGCGTTTATGAGTTTTTTCAATGGGAAGGCGAGCATTCTTATGTAAGACTGTGTACGGGGGAAGCAGATATACAAACTCGTTCTAAAGATTCTAAAGAGCTAACGCTTGAACAAAAGGGACGTTATCCGATGGCGGGCCCAATGCATAGCCTTAACTAGTACGATACGCGAGAGAAAAGAACGGACGGACGTGGCAATCGCCGATGAAAAAACAAGGCAGACTAAATGGGCCCTCGTTATCCTCCTCCATCGTATACATCCTACACGAAATAGGCTGCTCGTGCATTTTCTGACACTGCTTACTACGCTCCAGCCCGACACTTTTGCACTCATCACCTGGCGTAACTGAGGCCTCGGTTTAATACGGTTATAGGAAAACAAAGTCCAACATTTTTTATTAACTGCATCTGACGGAAAGTTTTACTTCGCAAAAAGATTTGATCCCGATTTATCCAGCCGCGAAGATATCACTAGATAAGTGTAAAAAATATACACAGATTAAAGTAGTGAAATGGAGCCCAGGAATGGATGACCTCCTCCTTTTCGAAGTCGCTTGAAAATCGAATATTCCTTATCGATGTCCCAATTTTCAAGGTTCGATTGACAACTAGCTCGCTATAGTTTTGGACACTTGGAACAGCACAGTGTGTCAATGAGTTTGGTAGGATATATTCCTCGATATCGAATAAAAGAAGCTTTGAGTAGCAGACCTTCGAGGTGAGGAGAGCTGGTGCTCAAGACCGTGCTCGAGAATCGCGGAGGACGGAATCAGCAGACGACGGGCGCCGAATGGTAGACAGGGCCCAGAGAGAAGCTGGTTGTGGATAGCAGGGAGAGAGCAAAGGAGAGCGAGAGAGAGAGAGAGACTAAGAGCGAGAGAGTCAGTCAGTCAGTGAGTTAGTCAGTCAGCCGGTGGCGGTCCGCGAAGTATCACCGGCTACCTCTCCGCTTCATTCGTTCGTCGAATCGCCTCTCACTTTACGTCTCACTGAATTTCTCACTGTTAAGCGCTCGCTTGAACCAGGGAATTCGATCTCGCGCACCTCGTAACCATTGATTCCCTGCAGTCTGCGCTTAGTATTTGCCTGTTTGTACGTAGTGATGTGAAAGAAGTGTGTTACGTCGCGATCAAGTGTTCGTTGTTGGATATTGGCCCATACCTGCCTACACTGGGATTTCATACATATCTTTCAATATGCAAGTCTCATGGTGAACGTAATTGCTAAAATCTCGGCGGATTCCTCGTAAATTCGCTACACCACGCCTGCAACTGGTATGGCTTGCAGTCGTGTCGTATGACTTGACGGTTCCATGTAACAGATACGTGCGACAACTTTTTCTCCGCTTTAAGCGACGAAAATGTCAATTGGCGTGCCCGGCGCGGAACGTTGCATAGATTAGCGGCCCATGAAAAGCGAAAGAGCGACTGGAATCTTCGTTTTTAAGGGTAATACATAGCATATCCTAGTTTCCGTCGTATGCAATACATTCCGGGCAATTTTACTCTTTGATCGGGTTCGGTGCTTGAGAAGCAAGTCAGACTGAAAGGCAATGCCTTCGATAGCTAACTGTCAGGGTAACTGAAATAAGCCGATAGAGATTAATAAATGGATAAATCAGCCGCTTACCGAAAGTGTAGCGTGTGATGTCGGTAACAGGCTAAGATCCTTGATTGATAGAATATAGGTTTAATTTCGTTAGGAGGAAACGAACCCCGGACGAGCATTTATCGTGTTTGGGTTGGCCAGTTTCGATTGAATGGGCGTAGGTAGCTTCTACCTAACTGGATAGATCGATCAATTGGTAGAGCGCACACGTGTTGATCTGCTCCTGAACGAAACATCGTAATCCATCAAGCTCTCTGCTAATCGGACCTCGATAGAATTTGTTACCCTGCCAAAAATTCGAGTCCCTCCTTCTCATGGAAATATCAATGATTTACCGGGGTACCCTGCAGTTCTTTAGTCGGCTAATTGACTTGGAGCCGCGAGATTAGAGTAGTTTGAAACCCACACGCCAATCGGAACGAGACAGATGTCGTATTTCAGCAGAAGTCTAATAACCAGTCGAATAAAAGCGCAGGTGTATGTTGGAAGTTGGGTTGATTCATACGCAAGTACAGAGTTTTCTCAATTTTCTTGGCGCGTTCAAGACGCACCAGACAATTCTTTCGGTGAAAGAATTATCTGGATACTTTGGAAACTGGATTCTCTCATCGCGGATGTACCGTTGCGCTTCTTGGAACTTACACGCATTGAACGTGCTACTCAACAAAACTCCGTAATGTCCTCTGCGGACAAGATGAATCTCCCGATTTACTGTCCCGAATAGGATTTCTTCTTTCGTTGAACTCAATTATTACGGCCCATTGTACTCCCAGGCCTTGAAAGTATGATATTATAACACTAAATTAAAACGGTCGTAGAGAATAAATTGTTTTATTGACACAAGCGAATTGTAAGATCCAGTCTGCTATAAACGTCAGTGGGAGGAGTCGCAATATCATACGCATTTTGCCAGCGGAACCCGATCCGCCCTGTCCAAATGGAGCGGAAACGCGGCCCAATTTCGGGGCGACGAAAAATTAGGAGCACTGCCTTTGCGAATGATTAGGTAATTAGGCGGTTCATAGGAGGGGAGGGTGCGAATTCATGGAACGATTTCATTAGCCGGGGCATTCGCGAGTCTCGCATTCGAACTAGTTTCATTCGCACCGTGTCACCGATCACCGACTATTCTCTCAATCTCTTAAACTACCAACACTCACAGAACAATGCCCGAATCTTCCAGTGACCTCGTGACTAATTTCCGTTTACAAATCGATTGACTGACACTTATCGCCGGTAGTGTTTACCGCGTGCCAGACATGTGTTTTCGAAAAGAGGGACTCTGACCGATTAGTGGAGGGCAGACAAGGAAGAAGTCGGATGATGAGATGATGTGCTCGCTAAAGACACGTGGCCTGTTGTAAGGCTTGCACTTGTCCTCGGAAAAATGGGTGGAAAAGTCGCCCTGATATGCGGCAGTTGCTGGTCCGGCAAGTACAGTACGTATTCCTGCAATGGTTCAGTCTTCCATCATAATATAAGCTTGTTACAAATGTAACGAAATGTCGGGTAATTCAAAGGCATTTGCAACTCCACCGTCCCCAGATTAATTAATATTGTCATCATCATTTCATCACTCGCTTCCCTTTTCCTCTATTTACTATCGTCCTTCTCGAGCAATGCTCGATCCCAGGAACCCAGTTGCAAAGTAAGGCAAGTCTACTGCGTCGTGGACTAAAAACTATTTCTTAGCTTTGGAGAGATCTATCCAACAGTGGTAGTGTTCTGTTCACCTGTCGCGAACAGCGGCGGAGCAGCTTTTTGCCGGTATCAGGGAACATTAAGGTAGACGGGCCGAGAGAGAACGCTGCGTTACTTGTCGCGTGAGGGAAAGGCGAGAGAGCGTTCAAGTACGGCATGACTTGAATTCGGCTTACGAACCGTTAAGCGCAACTGCGGCTCAAGGATCAGCCTCACGTGCTCTCCTCTCCGCACATGATGCAGAAACATTCTACTTCGTGGGTACCGTTACACGAGTTGCAGTCCTTGTCCCGCAGCTTCCTTCATTCGCCATTTCCGATTACATCGTGCGTGCCTATGTGTATACGCATATCCCCCTTACATCGGTGAAGACCGCGATCGACCTTGCATCTTCACGTTCCGCTTAAATTGTTGTTTTCCGAGGCAATAGCTGATTGCACTGATAGGAGCGGTCGGAAGAGCACGCATTTGCTAAAAAGACGATTGGGGCGCGATACGGTAATTAAGGGTAAAATTTATGAGCGTGTGCAGGAAAATAGAGCGGGTGGGAGAGGGGTCTATGCTATAAAACTGATTTACGAGCTACTCGAGTTTTCCCCGTGAATCTGCAGTTTCCTGCTAATTATTCCGGCTACTCTCGACAAATAAAGCATTCAAAATTACCAGGAAGTGCTCCACCCTAGCAACACTCTTGACGGTTCTTGCATTCCTACCGCTCTTTTTTGTCACGCACGCACTTTATATCTGACCATTACTTCAAATATGGGCTTATGCGGAAATGTCAAAGTATCGAGAGTCGTAAGTGGAGCATCCACGATTTCCTGGACTAAATAACCAGTTTTGTGTATATGAACAAGTGGTAGGATAGGCAAAGATCCGTGGATGTACAAGTTAACCAAGGAATCAGTCGAAAGAAGACTGTACAAAGACTCCGCAAGAAGTAGATGTATCTGTATTTGAATAAGACAGGAGGAGTTCACCAGTTTTCCGTTTCTATCAGAAAGAAGAGAACCCTCGTAACGGATACTATCCTTAAAACGGACCATTTTCCACGAATAGTTTTTGAAACTTCAAACCGATGCAAATCTGAAGGTGGGGATCTCTCGTTAAAACATAAAGTTATTTTACGAGTGCATTAACACTTGCCTTTTCCCGTGTAACGTCACCAAGAACGATGAGAATAATGCTTGTTGGTGCAATACGATAATATCGATCTCGTCCTTTCGTCCCATAGTGCCATTCTGTCCTGCACAGCACTATATGCTCAGGATGATAATTGCGTCATTATCTGGTAAAGCCAGCTGCATTAACAGTACCAGATAACGGGAACACGTAGCTGACATGTCACCGGCGCTCGCAGCTATTTCTCTCACCGAATGCACTGTCCAGCCGGTCGAATCTTTCACTTTCATCATTTCACCCTATTTCCGGGCCAAACTGTCCAAGAGATTTTGATACTCGATGAGACAGACAGTCGGTGGACTCGCCAATTCGTCTCGAGTCTCCAAGCTCGATACACAACATTCAATCACTCCACTGTCATCCCAGATTGAATTAAGCTTGAATGTTGGACTATGATAAGCAAGGAAATCCCTGGGCAATTGAGCAGCGAAGTTACGGAGTTGATAACATACGCATATATAGATAGAATGACTTAAACCTTGAATATCACATTATAGTAACAATGTGACGCGGACCTTGAAGCAGTAGTTACTTGAAGAGACAAAGAGAAGCTATCGACTGGTCTGACCTACTTGGTCACTACAGATCCCGTTAGTTGACATCGAGTCGAGTCATCGACACTCGAGGCACCCGAGCACTTGGCACTCGTCGCTCTTGCCATTGCTGTCCTCCCCACTTGCTACTGTAATTATACCTCCAACATTCCGGCGACCCTTCCGCGGATACTGTCCGTGAAAATAGCGCCGATGGAAACATCGGTAGCAAGATTAGTGGCCGCAAAGCAATTCCAAGAAACTGGGCTCTAGCGCTCACGCTCACGCTACATTCCCGCTCACGACGTCTCCTATCTGCTCGATGCTCGTCGCTCGCAGCTGTGAATGGGGATAGTGACCCATATATCCAGCATGTTGCTTGGAATGCGGCAGACTGCTGGATAACTGAGAGAATAAAATGATAATAGTGGATAAGTAAAAAGCCTCGGGTACTACTTCTTGAAAATCATCATGGAAAGTAATAAGAAAATCACTGGGCTTTTGCGCTCGACACAACTCCGCGACTGGGCTTGGCAATTTACCTAGCTGTATTTATATAACGGGTGATCTATACTGAATCAAGAGTGGTTCGACCAAGCAGTTTATCTTGTTATGGTAATTGGGAAATTCCGATTGAACTCTCGGCCTTTTTCTTCCTCTTTCTGCTGGCTAGGGGGATATCCTCTCCGAAGTGGAACAATGCAGTCTCTCTCGATTACTTTTCCACCATGTTTCCAGCAATTTGTCTTTCCCGCCGAACCCAACTTGCTTTCTTCCTTCTTTTTTCATTCCTCCACGTACCGCCAACCGAAATACACAAAGAACTCGCGTCTTCCATTGCGAACATTGCGCGATGCCAACATTAGCAATTGCTCCGCAATATAAACCACCAGTAGTTGCAGGGCAATTCTTTTTCCATTTTAATCTCGTTACTCTTTTAAAAGTGGTATCTAATTACAAAATAACTGCCAAGAAATTGGAATGGATTCATGAACTCATCAATTCGACATAGTTCTACGCATTTTTCTGCACTTTCGTGGCTCAAATGTTTTAACTTTCCAACTTTCTTCGATGTGCTAAAACTTACTCCAATCGGTTAATCAAAGCCTACTGGAAATTCGATTGACACTCTACCTTTGCACGTATGTTTTCCGTACTCGCGAACGCATCAGTTCTACGGTGTTGCCGAGGAGCGTAGGAAATTGATAAAGCGGCTGGAATAAAGATAGGCCGGAAAGGTAGAAAGAAGGAGGGGGTAGAACCCTTTGAAAAGAGACTGAGCCAGAAACACGGAGACGGACAATTAATTGTCGCTAATTAATACAGCCTCTAAAACCAGGCCATCCGCTTTGTAGTTGCGTAAGGATCGCCATTCTCTTCAAACATTAACTTACTGATGACATCCGCTTCGTCAGGTTCCATCAGCCTTCAGTTAACAATAGTTTGACATTCTTTAATGTTCCCTGTCAACAGTTACAAATAATCCCTGGCAAATGTAATGAAATCCTTATAGAGTTTTCCTTTTTCGAGTCGTACGAACTATCCAAGGCGCAAGGGCGTTAATGAGTTTGAGATGAACTCGTAAAACGTTTGTGCAAGAGTCTGCCTTGCGAGATTTACTTAAAAGCTCAATTGAAATATAAAACCATTAATTCCGTTAATTTGTTAATTCCTCAAGCTTTTGGTTATTGGGAACTACTTTGAAAGGGACCCGAGTCATAAATCGAGCCGCCGAATCGTCATAACATGATAAGTTCGATTAGGATCCGAAAACTTGAAAGTGCAGACGAGTGTAAAGAGAGTTTCATCGACGGCTTTGACATTGGTGTAAAACGAATCGGTGGACACCGACGTCACGATCGTCCACGAGAAATTAACCACTGAGTGTAGCAGCGACTTTTCACCAACTAGGTGCGAATTCCCGTAGTGGTAGAAAACTTTTAATATACATATGCGAATTTAATATGCTTCTGGAAGTAGAAGGCAGCCGGTAGTAGTCGATGCGATGGCATAACGGTGCTGTGTAGCGACACCTTGATGTTTTCTGCATCAGTGCCAAGTGGAACGCCTATATTTACCAGGGCACGTGCGTGCACGGTGCACATGCACGCCGACGTACCTTTAAAGAGGAATACTCGGGAGGATATCCACTTCATACCGATAGACAGTATGAAACCTTACCCGCTAACCCGTACTCACTGACATGCAATTCATTCCACTGAGCAGCCACACTCAATATTTGAACGTTGACGGATTAACTCACGCAACCTTACAGCCGGCTGCAGAAATTACTTTCTGCAGAAAGTGACAAGTTCTTAATACGATAAGGAACCGTTGAAGAGGCAGGCGCTTAATTAATGAATCGACTGAAACTTTCAGCACAAAACTAGTCGGCGCGCCACCGAGTTTTGTTCGTTAGGCCGGCTAGCCTGGAATAAAACAGTTACTCGAGAATAATTTTCAGTACGTACTATCTCTGTTTACCGTAGCCAGGAAAAGTAACTTTCAATTTTGTGCCACGACGCTCTTGCATCCCGCTGAGGGCGAAATGCCGCATACATGCGCACGGACCTACGGTATGTAATCGATGAAAGCCGAGGAAACGCGCCCGCTAATTTTCCCGGTAGAGATGGTAACGTGAAGTGATTAAATAATGCGAGGATTAAATAAATTAAACGATTGCGAATTCTGTACCCAGCTAAAATGGCAGCATGGAAAATGAGCTAACGGGAATTCGTGCCGAGGCTAAATAGGTAACGAATCGGAGGGTATTTTTTTTACTTTTACAACGTTTCCCGAGCGAGCTGCGACTATGGTCGCGGTCCTCCACGCAGCGAAAAAGGTTCGATACAAATTCGATAGTACTTGCATGTTTCTCCAGCCCTTTGCATTTGTAACGAACCGAAAATTCTCGTGACAAAGGTGAAAGCCCCGCTGGCCAGGGATTATAAACTTATGAATGAACAGTTTACCAAAGCGAATAATATGCATGGATAGTCTAAACGTTTCGCAGTTGAGGAATGGTCTGAGGCCAAATGTATTGCCCTGCAGCAGAGGTCGTAGCAGAAGCGAATTGCATGCTTCCGTTCCGCTCGCATCCGGTCCATCCCGATCTAGTATTATACATCTCTCGTGACTATTTCCATTCGCACTGCTGCTTCTTTCAAAATTCTATTACCGTAAAAGCCTAACTTCCTGCCATTCACTTACTTGCCTGACGGCACAGTTCTGGCAACCGGATTCGAGAAGGTTACACTGCGGAAGAAGTTTCTGAGTGAGGAAGGCCAGCTACCCCATAAGTCATTGAACGATAAATGCTTTCCCGATTTACAGGCGTGAATTGCAGTGCGCCTCGTCATTTCCTGCCATCCGATTGCACTGTTGCACGAAACACTTCATTGGCAGTTGATGGGCCGTGAAACACTTTGCCTGGCCCCTGCGGTTTTATGATCACCAAGATACAATCTCTGTCCTTTAATGTTCAGCTGCCAGTCTCCCTTTCTGTCCTCCCCCACCTGTCTCAAAAGCTCGAATGCTCGAGTGGTCCAGGAATTCCGATAAATGTTCAAGGTATTATGCAGAAACTTTGGTCAAACCGAAAGTTTCATCGCATCGATTTCTCTTACGTCACGGGCAGACTCGCAAAAATGAATATACTTCCTGCAGGTTTTATAGGCATAGAGAGTTCGTGGATGTAGGGATAGGAAGTTGCGGGGAATAAAGAAGTCAAATACTGCAAAGTTCGCGCTCAATGAATAAACATACGGATTCGACGGGAAAGATGAAAAGAGAAAGAACGGGAGCTTAATGGTAAGCGGCGCCAAGTCGACGCTGGGAGTACATACTAGCAAAGAGTCGACGAATCGCTTAAGTTCCGCAATAACAACGTTCACACCCACTCTCGAGGACGTTCAGACTTCCCATCAGATTTCCATCGGATTGTGAGAGGGTTGGATCCTCCCCATTATTTGTGATTTATTTCCATTGCATCATGGATGATATGTACTACACTTTCAGCTCTGATAAATATTAGTAATATGTATTACTGGAGAGCTGATTGCAAACCTGGTCCTCGGGTACATGGCAAACTCTTGGACCAACGATGCTTATTAAATCTCTGGATAACCGGAGTACCATTGTACAAAACCGCATTTCGCAAACGTTCGATACCATCTTTACCGCAAAGCCACCAATTCCCGAGCTCTATCCACAACACTATAGACTCCTGTACTGACGTCTGAGATAACACTGTTTAAACAAACCTATCTCCCCCTGACCGTCTATCTCCGAACGAAAATTTCGTCCCTGACAGGTCTGGGCCCTTTAAATGAATTTCACCGTTTGCCGTGGCGAGTTCAACGTTACCGCAAAGATCAAGGGAGCGGTTTTTGCCAATTTCTCGCTCAATTAACGCTGAACCGCGAATAAAGTGTCGGTGTCTGCGGTCAGCCAGCTATTGTACCTGAAGGACTTAGGCGCTTACCAATAGATGAAGCATATGAATTATAGATACCCGGAGTCGGTCGTCGGTCGTCGGTCGTAGGGTCACGAGGCAGAAATACCTTCTTACGAAATCGCGATTTCAGCACTCGAATGCTTGGACGTGCTAAAGGTTACGGCAATTGCTGCTTTCTCCGCGGGAGATGCATAGACTAATGGGCCAGCCTGTCCATTCATAGGAGAGACGAAATCTTCAGTGAATCGAAATAAATCAAAGTTTCATACATTATTTCGTCCTTCATTCGAGCCCCCGCAGTTATCACGGCTCTCTTAATTGAAGCCGAGCCTAACGAAACAGTGCAAATTCCTGCCAGTTCTGGCACGAAGTCTCCTTTAGAGCAGACCTACTGCAATTCATAGTAGTACACTTACAATGTTCTCCGCCGAGATTTGAATTTTACACGCGCCGCACTCTATTCTATGGAAATAACTGTCTTAGACAATCGTCGAAACTTATCATTCCGGCGTGGTAGAAAATTCATCGCACCTTACAACAGCCCCGCTTTCTCCGGGTTGTATTGACGCAGTTAAGCCGATCGCAAAGAACACTGGCAAAAGCTGATACAATGCGATAAATTGTCGTCGAACACACTGCTCCGTGAACATGTAATTGTTGAAATAAAGAAGGAGAAGCGACGTACTTTCTACTGGCCTTGTTGTGCATAATACGCGACAGCGATTGAGTGGTGATGTTGATTGAAACGATTTTCTGCAAGAGCCCAATTGTCGACGACTAAAACAATTGTGTAGTCTAGTACTAATACGGGTGGCAAGTTAAAAATGTATGAATTTATTTGCAGCATCCGGTTCTGGATCAGTGATAGGAAGGGACCCACTTCCGCCCCGTGCGGTGAGCACTTCTCATCTAGTCCAGAAAAACGTCGCCCAAACTCCTCCACCACTGGCATCCTCGTCGACCCTTCCATTAGCCAAAAGTTCAGCTGGTCATCGCCATCAGCCCGTCCCACTGCACCACTCTACTCCTCGGCAGGTAGATGCCCAGTCGGAGAATGACCTCCACGTGATCAAGATCAATTCACAAATCCCTAGGGCCGCCAGTAGCGCTGACATTATCGACATACCGGACGTTGCTGAAGTTGGGATGGGATCTGCCATGTAAGTTAAATGTCAGGTGAGCGTGTCTCGCGCTGTGTACCAAGAAAAACTACCGCGGGCTATGCCAGCCGGTTGCACAGACTGTCGTGCTAGACTTGTCGTTCTATTTCTTGAGGGCTGGTCTATTTTCAGTGGAATTGTCCAAGGCTTCCGGCTCGCCAGACTCTTGAGCCAAATAAAAATAGGCCCCCGCCGAATCTCGACATTCCAGCGAGACCCGTTTTGTTAAAGAATCTCCTCGAGACATGCAAATACCACCGGAATATCAGGCCTTGCCGTATTATTGCGTGCTCTTCACCAATTACAACATTGGCAGTTTGCTAGTTTTGAATAACATATTAACGCCATATTGATATAAATAATGCTTCAATTTCTGGGAAATTCGATTTGTACTTTGGATAAGAACTTAGTCGGGTCTGCGTCACACTCAGTCGCAAAAGAATGGAGAGAATGGTGGGGGAGGAACAATTTTCTCTGGGAGTAAGAGATGTCTGGAAATTGCAGGATGAACAGCAGCGAAGGGCGAGATCTGCGGCTTACATCGCCAAGCGGCCAGTCCAACTACCGATTGATCAGTCCGGCCGGAGCTTTACGGGTGCTCTCTCTTAACGACCATCGTGTACCTAGTCCGAGTGACAGCGAGATACCTCTGCACAGTCCAAGTAAGAATCTCCAACCTATTATAACTCCTTCTTCCACTGCTGGTCTAGTTTTCTTTACTACACTTCGTGTTCCTCTAACGACTTCAACCCTTATCCCGATAAAAACCGCTGCAAGTAATGGCTCTCGTCTATAGTAGCATTCGCATCTAGGTGCTCTAACTTGATCGAGAATGGCACCTCTGAAACTCATCACAGTTAATTGGTGATTTAACCATAGCGCTGCTATGCTGCCTGGGGTTGCGTTAACTTCAAACACTTAGCGCTTACCTCATAAGCAGAATATATAGTCGGTGCATGTCGATAAATATTCAGCGAGCGCTGGAAACAGTAGGGCGGCGCGTGCTATTAATTATAGAGCGCTAATAGTTTCGGATGCCGGTTAATGAATTAAAGCCCAGCCTAATGTGTTCCTGGCTCGCCTGCACGGAAATTGCGATATTATCGCACAAATAACTGTGTCTCTCCAACGGCAGTCCCCCCTGTTGCGCTCGCATTAAATACGCTCATTGATAGTACTTTGCCTTAATCACAGAGTGTCAATCCTTATCGAGAAATTCGTCAGAATTATCGATCTAACCCCGGCAAGAATCGGGGTGTCCGAACGGCGGCAGATTGGATAATTAAGATATCAATGGGGTGTAACAAGATTGCTATTTCCGTGGCTTACAGACGAGAGGAAGATGGTGAGTCCAATCGGTCGCGATCTGGACCGAGCTGGAGCTCCGAATAACCGAGGAGGGCAAAATCACCGTCCGCGCGGATCTACCGATCTGCTGCAGAAGAGGGTGAGTCAAGTGACGACTAAAGCGTTTGCATCGAAAACTTTTTTGAGATTTGGTTGGCATGGCGGAGTGTAGAAGGGCAAAGAAGAATGCGCCTCGGCAGATTAGCAGCTTTTTTCGTGTGGTGTTCTTATGTACATTTGTATTTCGTGCTAGTTGTCTGTCCGTATATCCTCGCTAGATTTCCCAGCCGTGTTGACTGCTCAAATGTTCTGTCGAATGTTCTTGTGCTGGCACATTAGCCACGAGGGCCGTGTGCCCACTGATTGCAGTGTCGGTATCAACAATTGCACAGGAAGGGCAGTGTTCCACGAGTTAGTTTGCACTATCGCCGAAGCATGTATAGATTTCATTATAGCAAGTAATTAAAATCCCGCTCGCAGCAGTTACCACTTTCGCGTCCATTAGTTCGTGGGAACCTGGCTCCAAGCGAATTAATTTCATTCAGCAATTTGGTGAAAGACTCGCTCTACAAACGTCTGGCGGGTAAACCGTCCCTTTGGGCTCTTACTTTCCATAAAACCTCATCTTCCACTCCTCGTCTAAGAGGTTTACCGCTTTCCGATCGGAAACACGAGCTTCATCTGCACGTACGATACCTAAGTAGGGCCAAGAGATTAGCAATTAGTTTCCTAGTCTGGTTCGATGATGCTACATCTTTGACTCTGTAGCGTCTCCTAGTTTCTAACAATTTCTAGAATTGATGAAATCCTTGGAATGTCGCCTCGCGAATACCGAATCCTTTGTGCAATCACGTTCCCGCAATCAATCGATCACACCTTTTTTTCTTCCGCCGTGCGGGAACGAGTCGGCAATTTGTTCGTACAACTGAGTGCCTCCTCAAGTTCCTTCTGTATCCGTGACCTGTTTCTAGTCAAGTCATTGTGTCCAATAGTGCTTACCTATCAATTATTCATATTCGAGCACATTCTTCTAGCGTGTCTTGATCGTGAGAATGAAAGATTGCGGCCCGTTCACTTTCTGCCATTATTAGCCCTCTGGATATTTCTTCGCGTTACGTTAACCCACGCGCTCCGATTAGTTCTACTATTTCATTGTGATCAACCATCCACGAGCCTCTCTCTCGCAAAATCGCGGAACAGAACAGAGCATTCCAGTGCCAGTACAAAAATGAAAAACAGCGAATCAGGAAGATAAAATACGTCTTCTTCGAAACGGTCGATCAGTCTGCGCGGCTGTCTCTCGACAGGAAGATGAGGTCCTGGCGAGAAAACGGAGATGTAATTTTGGTCGGAGGGTTGCACGCGCGACCGGTCAGGATGTTGAACCAGAGGACTAAGGAAGTACGTATATGTGCTCGCGTGTGTGTGTGCATGGGGCGCTGCAGAACTCCGAGGAGAAAGGGAGAGCCTGGAGAAGAAGGAAATAGAATCGAAAGGAGAGGCAGAGAGGCGCAAGGAGGCGGCGTATAGTGAAGCGGGCAGAGGACAGACTCGTTTGGAGGGCTGGTCGAAGAGGGATGCAAGAGGAAAAGAGGATTAAGAAAGCCGGAGAGCAGGGTCGATCCTGTATGCGGTCAGCAACGGTCAGCAAGGGCACCGTGCCAGGGAACTGCAGACGGATGTTAAACTCTGTTCACAATGGTCCACCGATCCCTTTTACAAAGAGAAGAAACCACACCACCACCTCTCTCTGAAACTCGAATGCAATAATCACTGCAAATACACCGACAATTCAATTAAGATCGTAAAAGGAAAGCAGCGAGACTCTAAATATTCTTCTTGCGCCGCCTGATGAGAAATGAGGAAGCGCGACTCACCCGTACAAAAATAAGTTAGGCCTGCAAAAAACGAAATGAAGCTAGAGGGTGACTATAACACGACTAGCAATAAAAGGATTCGGCTAAAGTTCAGTCATCTCGAGCATCCTACCCTTTTTGGCTGAGTACCAAAGCTATTATGGCAGTGGGTATCGATCAGGGACGAGCAAATTAATTAATAGTACAATACCGGACGATAACTCAATTAAGAAAGGATTACTCCAACAAAGGCGAACTGAAGTCGATGAAGGAGGTATGTGCACTTTTGGACTAGGTGTCAGAAGAGAATGCCAATAATATGAGGGGACGGAGAGGATACGTGGTTGGTTGTGGGTGCGCAAGAGAAGTCGGAACTTTTGCCGCGTGTGGTCGCGAAGCGAAGCCCAGCCAGGTATCCCCAAGAGAGAAAAGATACAAAACGATGCATGGACAAGCCGAGCAAGGAACCACGATGCATGCCGGGTACTGTAGGAGTCGGTGAAGAGGCAAGCCGATCAGGCCGGGCATGACGCCAGTCTTCCAAAGTCTTCCTTCCACCTTCCACCTTCCACCTTCCAAGCTCGCCGAACGCTTAGTACTCACCCTCCATTGTGCTCGCCGCGCGCGCTTACTCAAGATACGTGTACCAATGCGATAGCAGTTCGCTGGTATCACCGCTCTTTCCAACTTTGACTAGCCCGGACAAGCCCGAAGAGCGAGAAGTCTTCTTCTTCAAGCAGGGTGAGGCGTATCTTTCACTCGTTCACCTGCCCAGAAATAAAAGCCCGAGAGTTCGCATTTCGAAGGTACGGCTTTACAAATGGCCCACGGCTCTTGTTCTTTGCCGTTACCAGGAAATGATTGAGATTGAACTGCGCCGACGGAGGCTAACATTCAAATGCTTAAGTTGGCCCTGAGGACAGTGCTTTTTCTACGATTTGTGTGGTGTGTTCGTGAAGATAGTAGATTAGAGATTTCTGCTTTCTGGCTTATTTGTGTCCACCATGATGTTTGTGCTGTATGCTCTGTGCTCTACGTGCGTGCGTGTGCGTGCGTGTTCGTGTACGTGCATTGTCTCTCTCGTATTGTTTGCACCGAGATTATAACTGGTCCGGCTACAATGGTATCCGCTCGATCGCATTCACGTAAAAGCACGCACGAGTTCTGGGATTTCCGTATCGTACCCGACCCGTAACCTTTTCATACCGATCTGCTTGGAGCCCCGCGTTTACTTCTCGATATACGTTCAAACCCTCAGCACTCTTGTTTATTAATTCGTCTAATTGATATTTCAACCGGAAGGCAAGTTGGCTTCCATCCCAAATGACTCCCAATGCGCTAGACAGGATAGTGTTAGATGATAGAAATCGGAGAAGAAGTTCCATACTACGCCAGGAACGAGAAAATCTGGCAACCGATAAGTGTACATTGCAGGAATCACTGTTACGTTGGAAATGGGAAAAAAACGGCGGCTAAATGAAGGGAGGATTCTCACAAATTCTATGTGAAATGCATTAATTCCAGGCTAACCGAGCTGGAGCCGTAAGAATCCAGAAAATTCGCCACGAAAACTCTAGTTGAATAGTGCTAATTAGCAATTAAAAAACCGATGGTAGTAATCGCACAGGATTGCCTGCGATTGTTACACATGCCCACATTCTTGCTCCTCCCGTGCCAATCAAATTCATACGCATCCACAAAATTCGCTTGTATTGGCAAGTTCTTCATACTAAGTATTGCATACTTCCTCGTGCTTGCACAGATCAGCATTATTACGCAATGAGAGGGGAATTTGATCATGAATTTACTGGTGCAATGCATATGCATATTTCGAACTTTGCGCGGAGTAATTTATTGTTATGGTATTAAAGGAATCTATTTATTATTCGGACGTGTACTTTCATTAAGTAGGGAACATGAGTAATATGCGAAAGAGTTCCAGAACTAAGCACTGTTTTCAGCCCTCTACTCTCGCCTGGCCTGTCAAAGTTACATATTCATTATGTCGACTCCGAACGGAAGTTCGCTCCGCTAGTGGGACAATAATTACTGCGGCACCACTAAATCCATAGTCACATACATTCTCTGATATAAATACGATGCATGCTAGAGGAAAGTGATTAATGCGATTGAATAAAGCATACCGTTATAAATGGTCGCCTAATCCGAATAGAGTACCTGTGCCACAATTGATATAGAATGCTATTTCGAAATTCCAATTGAATGATACACGCACATATGCAGCTCTTCTCATCCATTATTATCACCATTTATAAGAGTTCCATTTCGATTAGATTCATTTTCGACTGTAGTGGATCTGACATTAATGAGTTTGAAAGGTCGATCCTTAACACTTTGAGCACCAAGCCAAACTCACACCAGAAACCGATGCATTTATTAATAAGATTTTTGTTACACTAAGGGTGTTCTCATAAATTAGATTGGCCAATGGCAGTGTTAATGATGGTAACTCTCTAACAAATGAAGATTAATTGACGTTCTACGACAAAATAAGTCGGGGTGAAATTCTTCGATGCAAATGGGGGTAGGGAGTGCCAGGATAGGAGAATGGGATGAGTGTCAGTTAACGAAAGTTTGCATGCTTCAACAGAAGAAGGAGATCAGCTCGCCGAGAGCGGATGGCAGTGCAGCTACGGGGAGAGGGGGTGCATCTGGGTCGCAATCCCAATTCCAATCCCAGGAACAGGAACAGGGACAGGGGCAGGGTCTGGTCCGCGTGTCCGCCGGCGAGCTGCTGGGTAGGACCCACGAGGAATTGGTCTTGCTGCTGATCCAGCTGCGTCGGCAGAACGCCACCGTCTACAAGGCCATGGAAACTTGCCACATGGAGATCGAGGCACAGGTCCGCAACGACATATCAACACCGGGCATCAGATTGCAGAGAGCTTAGATTACTCGTAGCAATCGGTAGAACTCTTGCAGACTAGCTGAGTTCTTGCTTTCGGTATCCTTTTCACAGGGAACAGTGTGATTTCGCTATCAGCTCAACAGTTTCGAGTTTCGAGGACGATGATGTTGACGGAGCCGTAGATCATCGATGGCCCTTTCTACCGTTTCTGTTGTTTCCCATCCGCATAATCAAAATATTTCAGTCGGCAAATATCATTAGAGTAGAGTAGAGTGCCACATTTATTCTCTTTCATTCATATCGTCATATCATTCCTACGGTAGTCTCACTCACTTTGCACTGTTCGCAATGCTACTTTAACGCGAAACACGAAGAACACACTGTTTCTGTTATGCGCTTAGCACTAAGCATTAGGTTACTTAATGTTGCTACTTTCCAATAATACTAATTACTATTACGGCAAGAGCAGCGAGCCTCCTGCACCTGATAGGGCTTCAAAGAATCGAGCTATTGCTTGTTTTAAATTCACGAACCCGATTATGACATGCTGAAGGGAACCAGACGAACTAAAAGCAAAATTCTGCCTCGTGCGATTGACGAAAATTGGTTGATGTCACGTGTTGTGCATGCATGTTGCAAGCAGTCCGATATACTTTACAGTATTATTTTTGTAATTCGACGTTCACATTGCACCGAGAATGCCACTAAAATTGATCGCATTGGTGATTCCAGACAAAGAGAATGTCGCGCTTCCATTGCGAGCCTAAAAGGCTGCCGACTTATCGATCGCCGTCGTCGCAAACCGCTACCAAGCCAATATTAAAATTAAAACTCTCGTATCTTTCCACGCTTTTCCACTTTTCATCACTCTTATCGTCACTCCCCCTCCCCTCTCTCTCTCGCCATTCTCATCCTTAATTTGATTGAATCTCAAAAGAGCGATTGCTAGCCGTCCGACTTGCTCGAGAGATCCCGATCCAGACAAAAAGTAGAATATGGAAGGATGGAATTGAGAAAGTGCACTGATTACGAGTGATAATAAGTCAATCGGGTACGAAACGGAATTCCTAATCAACCGGCTTCTTTCTTCTCGCGTGCGATTCGATGTATTTGCTATCTGTGTTTGTGTGTTGTACATTGTACGTTTCGGCAGAATATCTTTTCACAGGAACATTATATTACGCGACAGCTCCATTGAAACTCGGATTCATTTTATCCCACAGGCTAGATTAACGGATCTGGATAGCCCGAGGCGACTGGAGAACTTGCAAAAGCTCGAGGAACTGAAGAAGCACCTAATGGATCTGGAGAAGCAAGTAAGCTCATTTAATACTCCTTCACGCCTTCGTAGGTTGCAGATTTCTCCCTGTGCATTCTGTGGCAAATAGTAACCCCTTGCGGTCCAGCGGCTTCCACCCCTCTCACGCTCGACGTTCCGACAAACGGACAGGATTTATTGACTCGTGAGGTTGAAGCAGAAAATATTTGTGGTCACCGCGTGCGCTCTGATATTTGAGACCGTCTTTGCTCTCGACATAGTTTAATAATACCGGTTTAATCATTAGCAGGCACCTTACTTCCTTCTCTCTCTCTCTCGTTCTTCCTATCCATTCCAACAATATTCGCAACCGTTGAACTTAATTATTTACACTGCGGGAACTAACACTTGGATCGGTGTTCAGGATGAACTCACAGCAAGGATTTTATGGAAATGCTTTTGATTGTAGTACGAGAAGGGAAAGCCTCTGGTGAACCTGGTGGACAATATGGTGAAGTTGGGTTCCCTCTATAATCGTAACGCTGCCAATGGGTCAGGCAGTCTCCTTGGCTCTCGACATGATCTCGTGCATGAGAATTCCAGGGATCATCGGGATCGATTAGAATTCAATCAGAAGGTTCAAGAACAACGCTTATTAGCCGAAGAACGCAGGGACTGGGATAGACTGAGCCCCGACCACGAACAATTACAGGTACTTTATTGTTAGTGGCCTTGTGCTGCAGTTAGTTATAAAAAATGTATCGCAAATAATACCAAAGATAGGTTGGAAATAAGGTTTTTATCAGTTGCTAAATACTCTAAGAACGTCTATGTATAGAAATGGGTGGGGGAATAGTGATTCCGGATGAAACGCGACTCTCGTGTTGGGTCGGACGCGGGAGATACATAGATCTCAAGGCTAACTCGCTGTTGCTTGTATGTCGTAGGCCAAGGTGCAACAGCTCTATAAACTGGATCGTCTGCTCCAAGAGGAATCCGGAACACTTCACAGTCTTCAGCAAGACAAGGCGAGTAATGTGATCTAGTTGCGCTGCTTCACTGTCGCACGAATCCACGATTACGTAGGCCTCCATTCGTTAGTCTCTTCCACCGCATCCGTGCGGCCACAGCTTTCCGAATCGTTAGCAGTTAACAATATCACTGAATTTTCTTCCTTTCTATCACGAGTTTCACATTATGGTGTCCAAATAATTGTACACAGGAGATTTTGGAGAAAGCTTTGGGTGGTTTGCGACACAAGCTTCAAGGGAGCAGGAGCAACTTGGCCGAGACTGAGAAGTACAGGAAGCAGCAACTTCTGATCGAGAGGGAACTGAGCAAAGTGAGAGTACTGTTGGCCCATAAATCGAAGGTAAGTGATTGAAATCATTCTTATGAGTTTTGATATAGGCTAACCCTTGTCAAAGGGGACTAAATTGAATAGAAACTGCTCCCTGAGAATGTTTTTCGACAGGAGACGATAACTCGAAATTCCTATTTACGCCACTTCAAAAACTGTTAACCGTTTCATCAAATTATTTTGACCCAAATTGAAATCTGTCAACATTTCATGTTCGCGGTACTCGATACAAGTAAAACTATCTGGATCAATCAAGTGGAACGATTGACGCGGTAACATGCACCCTTGAATCCACGTAATTAAATTTGCAACCGACACAATTGTTTCAGGTACCTTTAGTTTAATTTAGTTCGATTCGAGTTTCCATTTGGTGAATAGGAAATGTTATTATTGTGTTATTTTAGGTAGTTTGGCCTATTTCAATTTATTTAAATTTACAGCAATTTATTAACTGAAACACAGCAGTAGGAATTTCTTAATTTTTCTTTACCTGATTTGGTTAGCTTCTGACTTTGTGAGAGATGATAGAGAGAGATAAACTGTTTTGATTTAAATTGGGTGCATCTGTACATACTCAGGGGTGTTCTGACCTTCTGATTACAGAAACTTGAAGAAACTGTAGCAGAGAATGCAAGATTAGAGCAGGATTTGGTAGTACTGAGACAAAAGCTTCAAGCACCTCGCCGATATGCCGGAAATGTGGCAAGAGATTGTTCTATCACAACTGGACCCCTGGAAGCCGAAATCAGGAGGGTACAACAACTGGTCGGTGATCTCCAAAGACAGCGAAAGGAACTCAGTGTTCAAGTGCAACAGCTTACTGAGAAATCCCACACTCTTGTGCAACAGATTCGGCCCCAAGCTAATTCTGGTATAAATTAATGCTAAATCTGAAAATGCTGTAAGTTTATTTGTAGTATAAGAGAAGTAATTGTCAAGATATATTTGAATCCTAGGTACATCAGCACCACAAGTACACCAGCCGAAGAAACGGACGCAGAATTCCTGGCTTGAGACGGACTTAGACTCTGGAATAACGTCCGACCGCGGTTTAGATTCACCAACAAGTCCTATTCCTTCTTCCTCACCCCGAAATCAAGTGAACGGTGGTATCTATATGCACTACGGTTTGCCAGCACAGTATAAAGATACATCGCCGTCGAATCGTCTACCGAATCAGCAGAATTTCTCTCACTCGCCGTCACAGAACCACATATCTGCACTCTCGCCACAACTTCGAGAGCAAATCCAGCAGCATCAGCTAAAACAGCAACTGCTTAAGGATCAGATGCAAGGCAAAGGCAGTATGATGCAACTCAATGTCGCGCCTTTATACGTCAACACCGATTCGAGATCTCCAGGTATTCTATTTATCATTTCGAGCATTCTCTTAGAAGAATGGGTTATTATTTACTGAATACCTCGATCGATTTCTAGAAATAACTAAACATGATGAGATTCTGACGAATGATACAGCGATTCCTGCCCCAGAATATATTCCACCGCCTCCACCGCCACCGCCTGCACTAAACGATGAAGTGTTAGGCGAGGTTTATAGGCAAAACGAGGACAACAAACTCACTGGCCTAATGCATAATCGCGAGAAGCAGGAAATCAAAACGGTTCGAATCGTGAAGAGAGAGTCCGAGAGAAGGCAAAGAGATAGAGGAGATAGAACAGGCAATATTGGCATCCCATTGGCAAATGGACTCCAGGCACCTGGCGGTGCAAAGAGATTGGGCGAAGAAGATCTACCCCCTTCCCAAAAGACTGAGGTACGGTTCATCTGGGTATTCGTAAAAAATAGAGATAATGAAAATCCGAAGAAAGTCTATTACCATCCCTCTTCCTTCCTAGAAGGCTCAGTTGGGTCGCGTGGTCGAGGAGCCGCCAATAGCTCACGCTCAAAGTACAGCCCAGCTAGCGGATCCGGATGACGTGCAATTCCAAAGAAGTATGTCTCTCCCCAGAGGCTTTGGAGGTCAAAGGCAACAGCAGCAGCAACAGCAATCTGGAAATCATCAGGGGCCGGTGGTGCCACCACCAAGAAGCGACAGTATGCATGCCCTGAGGACCATGCTGGCTCGACGAAATAAAGTTAGGGTAAGCAGTTCATAGATTCAACATCGTGGATGTGTGTTATAATAAGAACCACAGAGAACATGAATTTATTAGTTTTACATTCCCATTTTGTTGAACCTATTCATTTTCAACCCGTTCGCTTATGTTACGTTTATTTACCCCTGGGCACAGTATGAAAGTCAGGATGGCAGCTCCGATAGTACTCTATCACCGTACACCGAAAGCCCGACATCGAATTCGCAGATGGCAATGACCTCGCCGAACTACTCAACAAGTAGTCCCTCTTATAGTCCGAGCCAGCCAAACAATTATGCAAACCAGTCATACAGATCAAGTCATCAGACACAATATTATCCACCAGTCACTCACAATCAGTATAGGCCGTATGGAAGCGTCCCTCTGATTAAGAATGACATTTCAATGGACCCTCCTATCGGCCCAGAGCTACCGGCCGCACCGAAACTTGAGGAAAAACCGTTCGCTTCTTCGACGAATGCGGCCAGTTCAAGCTCGCCGCAATTATCGCCTGTCTTTAAGAGTGAGGCTGCCAAACAAATCATAAAGGAGATGACTGAGAAAAAAGTCGAGGGACCTCGGCGAAGGCAGATACCGCGGGAGAAGAGACGCCACTATACGGTTTCGAGTAGCAAACCTGTCCTCGACCTAGAAGACACCTTTTCGAAGATGGTATTTTTGTTTTTCTCCGTTGTGTTTCGTTACTCTTCGCCACTTCTGCCTGTTAATCTTTTGACTGCACAACTATTTTTGCATTTGTATTAAGTCTCTTAGGCAGTAAATAAATATCCTGTGTGAGTGATTGAGAGCAATGGAAGTATAAAGATGATAATCATTGTTAATATTAATATTGCTTTGCATAACTCAGGGAATGGGAAGGGCTCGTGACGATTTAGACATGGAACGTGCTTTGAGGCCTAGGATCAATGCTCCAGATGTTGTGAGATCGACATTAAGTCACAAGGAACTGAAATACAATGAAAGTACTATCGATCAATTATTGGGGACACCGAATAAGATAGTCATTCCTGAACGATACATTCCTGAGCAAGTAAGCACTATAGATGTAACCACTTTTTACGAAGCCGTTAATTTTTTTTTACTACAAATATGCAACTGATTTGGTAGACGCCGGAATTAACTGTAGAGGAGCAGCAACAAAGATCGAAGAAAGCGGAAGCCATTAGAAAAATGCTATCGGAAACCACTGTTACTGCACGTGAAGGAGGTAGTATTAACAATAAATTTCTTTATTTCTTAAATTTCTTAGTTTTTGTTGCAAAAATGAATGAATTAAACTTTGCCACCACAGATGACCATACTACTATAGAAAGGTCGGATACCCTGAAGCGAAAAGTGGTCGAGGAGAAGAGACAGAGAGAGCATATACTTCAACTGAATCAAATTCTAGCTAAACAAGTTATGGAAAAGAGCAAAATGGTAGCTGGTAAGTAATTTATGAGATATATAAGCCACCTATTTGAGTCGTCTTGCATGGACCCGGAATATCTCAACCAAAAGTGTGATAGCATGCCCAATGTTATTACAAGTGCTTCCGTCTAGTGAGCGTTATCAGTAGGCCATCATTGGCATGATATACTTTATTATTTATTTCGACTATCTTCAGCTATACGTTAATTCCGAAGGTGCTTTCTTCGAACGTTCCCCGGGCAGGCTTTTTTTGTCTGTAGCGAGTGTTGTTTGGACTGTTTGTGCTGTGTGTAGGTAACCAGGCGCACTGACTGACATGCTTTCTCCATGATCCCATGTAGGACGCGCACGTCATATTATCAGTTTGTCAGGTTTGTTCTCGTTTTTGTTTCACTTTTTTGCAACACATAATATATCCATGTCACTGCTCTTCGCCAGTCAATGAGTTTTGCTTTACATTTAATGTCAGCACTGACTGATTGTCACTACTGACTGCTAGGTTCTATTTGTGCAGTACAAGCATTGGCTACGTTGCCCTTGAAAACCGAATCAAGTGTCGAGGACGACGATCTCTCGCCCGTAACACCGTTGCCACTCTATCAGCAAAGAGAAAACTTCTATTCCTAAGATTCAATGCGAGACCAACAATCATTACCTGTCTGCCAAGAAAATCTTATCAGCACAAAACAACAACTTAACTGCCAGCCCGGAACAACAGTGGATGAGCAAACGCTCTTCAAAGTATTTTAGGAATCACAGATTCTTAGAGTTGAGCAATTGCGCTAACCGCGATCCAGCAAGACAATGAGATAGTGTCTTTTTATGCTTATCAAGATATTGTATATAATCATCGGTTGAATAAACACGATAATAAATAGCTCTTCTTTCGACCGTTGTTACGAATGTAGAACTATGTTAGAAGGTTTATGTATATGGAAGTGTAAATCGGATATTAAGGGAATCCAAAAAAGAATGGAATATATTATCGCAGGCCCTGTTCCCTTCACACTTCAATTAGCCTATTAACCATATGCCGCAATAACACGGCAATTAATACATCCTGAGAAGGGAAACAAGTGTTTGAAGAGATCAGTCTCTGGTAGGATGCCGTAAAACCATTCATGATTTGTGGTCACTGGCATATAACACTACCGTATGTCTGGCTCGCACAATGCATGTAAACCGTATTAGCGAAAGGTGACAGAAAAAATGTTAGGAACACCGGAAGAGCAAAATACACACGCTGGTTGTAGATCGGAAATCAGAAACTCGATTATTCGTGTACCGAATTCGGTTAATATGTATGTCAGTGGCCGGAACCTACTGGCATTCAGCCTTTTTCTACACGGCGTGTTTGCATACAAATATTTTGTACATAAAATGTATACACACTTTTCTATAAGGTTCAACATTTTTTAAGAATGGAATTACAGAGTTAACAACAAAAATGTGTCGCGTTTACCAAGTTTGTTCGTAAAAACAAAATTTATTTGCGCACTAAAAATTCTAAATTGATTGGTTAAATCACGCACTAACATTTATATGAGCTCATTTTGCTAAATTTAGATGTTAATTATAGGCGGAGTAAGTTTGAAAGCGTAGATTATTTTTCTTACCAACCCATTTACTATTAGTCTAATAGGTATGTATAATCGGATGCGCTTTGCCGAATGTCCTATTAGTTAAACGAGATTTCAAATAAATTGTAGTTCCTATTCAAACGTCTACACTGAAGCACGAATTCGTATATCCTCAGTATACTAATTACATGTAATGTATGAAAATTCAATTGAAAGTGCAAAGCACACAATTATATGACTAGACTTACCATTAATAGTACTGGAACGAACGCTGGAACAGCCGCTCGAGTTATTAAACGATTAAAGTTCTGAATACAACAATCGTGAAAACAAGAGTAAACTTTACTAGGAGAATCTTATCAAGACGCTCATATTAGCCGAACACAATCTTACAATTAAACACATAACTAGGACAAGTTTTTTCTAATCATGCTGACGATGAGTATAACATCTCAACGATTTCACGAAACGAAAGTTATCAGCACGGTATTTTGGAACTGACCTAGACTTATGTAACATGACGGAAAACTATTGTGAATCGTAAAACATAGTGTATAAGACAGAGGGAATCTAGACATTGATATCTTCCTTGGCTACATCCTTTCGAAAGAAGGATCGCAGACCCGGAACAAACACGTTCTGCGAATATTGCAATTCGTTGAACGTTGTCAAACTTACATCAAGAGAATAAGAAAGAATAGAAGAGTGAACTGTGCCAAATTACATCTTAGATTGCGATTGCGCTGCAACATCTGTCAATTAGAATTCACGAACTGGCTATTAGATGTGAGCACAAAACATAACATTAACGTGTATATTGAACAATAGGTGACATCTGAGATAAGGAGCATTCGTATACCGAGAATGTTATCTCGCTAATCACGTTAATTGCGGCTGAGCTAAGCCTCGATTGTGAGATATTACTATCGCGCGCCCGGTAGCACCAGCGTTAAGTAATAGTTTTTTATAATCGAAGATGCGCGTTCGTAAGGGTCTTTTGTACGATAAGATCCTTACGCAACATGTCTGTGCGTTTGGTAACGTACGTCAGTAGGAGTGGAACAAAAAATGAACACTCCTTCTCGCTATTAAAGGGTAGGATGTGTCTCGTTAGAGATGAGTCAGGTCGCGTATGCGTTACTATACAGAATTATTACGAAAGCAGAAACTGTTATTGTTACACCAACAAAATAAAATCCATATTACGGGATACAATGACTCTTTCTATTGTCAGCCCTTCCATTTCTTTCGTACCTTCCCGAACTCCAACCAATTCACCTTACTGCTATAAAATGACACATTTTACGAGGATAGCAGGCTCAATTGCTTGGCTCTCGGAAAGTAGAGTGCAAGGATCAGCCAAAGTACATACACCTTATAACCTACCAAGGAACTTACAGGAAACGGTACCCTCGCGTATCAAATACAGTCGAACAAAGGAATGCATTCACTTGAGTCGCGTTGGTTCGCTTCCAGCTAACAGAGAATAAGAAAGCAAGGAAGAAAGAGCGATAGAGCGGGCGAGAGCAATAAAGGATGAAACCTGCACCAAACTAATACACATTCAGATCGCTGTTTACAGATAGTAAAACCAGATAGTAACGTATTAGCCAAGCTAGAAGCCCTTTGAACATTTTATACCAACACTTGTGCTAATAGCGGACCCTACTAACGTGATTAGTGTGGGGATTACAGAGTAACAAAACTATCCCTTACGTGTGTACTATTAATAACTGTCTGATATATGCAAATAAGTAAAATGTGCAAATACGAGAAGCGACCTATTATTAAAATGGTACTCTTTGCCAGGGAAATTGGGAGCAACAGACTGAGTACACTCGGTGGCGCACGTGGACGTCACTGCCCCCCACTATAATTCTTATTTGTGCACTGCCGACTTCAGTGAATCCAGGTGTTGAACTCAGTAATTGAATCCAAGCCCGAGAAGATCCGATAACATAATCACACAGCGAACGGCATTACCGAAATATCTTGTCAAACGCAAGCATACAGTTCAGTTGCGTAACTTAATACAACAAAGATGATATTTTTAAATATTCAACCATGCCAAATACCAGTATACTGAATGCATCGGTATTTAGTATTATTTTTGTATAACGAGCAGTAGGAATTATATGCCTTGCCACTTACTATCCTGAATTCTAAGCTCAGTTTCAGACTTGTTGGGACTCAATGGGACTACATAATGTAATGTGACATAATAAATCGCAGACTGTGGAGCGATTAAAAATGAAGCAGAGGAGCTGGTGGTGAAAGAGAGCGGGAGAGAGATTAGTATAGTTGAATCAGAAGCGAGAATCTATACACCAAAATCTGTAGATATCCCGAGTGCATATACTATAAATCCTTCGACTCCCACGGCGAAAAGATAAATTGTCTGCGAAGGACCGCCGTCAAGAGGTAAGCAAGCTACCACACAATCGGAGTACATATCCCCCCTAAACTGACATTACACCAATGCGTAAGCCGGATTATCAGAGAATTACTCGAATGAATAATTAGCCAAAAGTCAAGCACAACAACTTCATGCCGATAAATGGCAAAATCGAGTTTGACGACACTTGAAAGAAAGAGAATCCTGAGTAGGATAATGACGGTCATTTCCATTGACAAAGAACGAGAGGGCGTTACATCCGCCCTTTCATCCTTCCTCGAAAGGACGCATCAAGATTAATGGGGCGAAGACCCAAGGGAGGACAGGATGCGCAGAGGCAAAGGGAAGAGATCTCCTGGAAGTGGAGGAGATGTAACGGTCAGGAAGAAAAGAGAAGAGAGGCAAAGTAGGCGAGATTGCTGATGACAGATCGCGCTTGTACCAAGATCCTCTTCTTCACTGGCCTCCGGTGGTCTTTGCCCGATGCAAAGAGTAATAGAAGAAGAAGAGGAAGAAGAAGAAGAAGAAGATGGGGCCTCGTCGTTGACGGGAGGCAGAGGGTCGACGAACCAGCCAATCGTGCTGCGGCCCCTGCACCTGAATTCTAATGAGGCCCACCTGGGTATATATGAGCTTAACCTCGGCTCCAGCGACGATTTTTCTGAGGTACCCCGTCACCGTGAAGGTGAGTCTTTCTATCTTTTAATACTCGCGTCCGTTCCGCCAAAATTCCCTTGTTGCGAGCGCATTCCGTCAAATTGCAATTGTGATTACTTCTCTACCACCTACTAATCCGGTCTTCCTTAACGGTCGTTTGTTACTCCAACCGAAAATTATGGAAACGGCATAATTAAATCAGCAATAGTTCTACTAGTGAAGACTATTATACAAATTAGATTAGATTCTAATGATACCATTAATGTTTCGATTCGATTAACACTCGTCATTGCAATAATGTGTGATTGGACGGCAGCATCAAATGGAATAGTAATAAGAGTTCGAGTGGAGTGATAAGATAATAGTTATCGCATCGCGGAGAAAAATACGACTGGAACCTCACAATCATTTCACTACGCGGAAAGTAAATCACATACACATGTTTCAAGGAACATTTGCAATGTCACTTGAGTGTACCTGCTCGCACTATCGATACTACCCCCCTTATGTGCATTTTGTTGTGCGTGATCGTGAAAGTCTCTGGAAACTATAATGGAGGGTAATTGAAAAAAGTGGTTGCGATGATCTTTAAGATGAAATGCACATCGGCACGTGTCGCATTGCCGGAGTTTCTTGAAACGAGGCGAGACTCACCATTCACAATTTACAATTCACACCTAGCCAGGGGAAAAAGTGTCGAAGCTGCGTTTCACCACTCTCGGGGTGGTGAGTCGTCCGCTAGCGGCGGCTATCTTAATTGTCACTTTTACGGGGGAATCCACATCCAGACTATACTGCATGGACATAGCACCCAACTCGTAAAACCGACACGGTATTAAAATCGCGCGTCTCTGGAATCTCGTCTCCGACACATCGGCTCGACAGGAGGAGAGAGAAAGAGAGGGAGAAAGAGAAACTCATTGTTAGAGAGAATACACGCTCACGATCGCTGGTCTCCGCTGTTTCCTTCGTCTCCTCATATTCTCTTTTTGTCGCCATCCTCTCTGATACGAAGGTCAAGCCGGATGGCAGACAGTAGACAGGCGAGATGAAAGGCAATAGTTGCACAGAATTGTCCTCTCCCTCCTTAGTTTTCGCGGGATGACCTCCCACGATTTTCACCGTTACCCTTAGCCCGGTTTACCGTTACTTTCAAATAACAATGCTCGCTTTCCTGTATGCACGAAAACACTGATTTTTACCGCATTCTCCACCGTGTTTCCGCATCAGAATAACACATGATAACCAACGCTTATTTACGGAGCTTCATAAACCTAAAATTGGTATTCCTTGCACCCGGGACGCCTATTCCCTTATTCGGGTTTCACATCGCGCAACTGTATCAGGGGATAGAGCATCACGCGAAAACCCGTTAATCGATTCCTTTGCAAAAACATCCATTGTAATGCTCGTCACGCAGCACATCGCGCCTTTACTATTGTTCGCCACAAGTTTTCATGCACCACGATGCACAAACCTGATGTGGTTGACCTCGAGGTCTCCGGGAGTAGTTTGTTCTTGAAACGCCAATGTATCCTCTATGCATTCTTACGCCTCTTAATATTTTTCTCGCAATGTTGTTGCAATGTTCATTCAAAATGGATCACGATACTCTGACCCTCGTTATAGCGGAAAGACCTTCCGCATCGAAGGCGGACTACCTGACATATAAATGTGCTAAGAAAACTAATCCTGATAGTTGTACTCCGATCTCGAAATGATGTTTGTATCCTTGGATTCAATGAGTGGACTGGTGAGAGGCGTCCGATGCAGCATGCATTTTGATTTGTGCTTCCCTTTGACATTTTTGAGAAGGTAGGCATACGTGGACTGCTACTATTCCGCAATAACATACCTCAAGGACGTTCTTTGACCTTATGCGACCGTTCTTTACCTCCCCTCTATCGTGCCTTATTAAGCTTTCTCACTTGCTCGGTGTTCCTTGATGAATTATCATTCTATCCTCATTCTAGCATATTGGCTTGCTTCCTGCAAGCAAAGACTCGTTGATAGAGCTGTGCCGATCTCAAGAACGATACGAAAATGCGACGGGCAATAGCTATACCTGTTACATTGTCGTTCAATATTGGAATTTTAAAGTGAGAAAATCCCAAAGATTCCACCCTCCGTTGTTTTCAAACTAGCAGGGTTATCAATTTGGTAGGTTGCTCCTCTTTATTGGGTACATTTACAACTCCCTGTGTCCCGTGTTTCGAGTTATCGCAATATTTTCAAATGACGGTGTTCCACAAGTTTGCTGGTATAAGACCACGGCTGGGGAGAAAAGTGGGCGACGCCGAGGTTCCCGAAATTACCCTGCTTCGACTTTGGGGCTATAAAGGCAAACTGGTAGGCGGTCGATAACCCGAGGCGACTTGACAAATAAATTAAGCCAACTGGAACTCCCTTTTAACGCTATGTGCAGTGCAATAAAAAATTGTGGGTTACTTTTTCTGCGGTCAAAGTCATTTGCGTGGCAAGGTATCGATAACGTGGTTGTCTTATTTCTAGTACCCCCGGCGACACTATTTGCTTTTCGTGTAACCGGTTACCGTGGATCATTCCCCCTTCGATACGTAGGAAGACGCTCCTCGATCAAGCGACCAACTGAGTCGACGATCGACCCTGCCTCAGATACTTGTCTGTTGTCTTCCGATCAAATTCGATTCTCGATTTCTCTGTGATCCCCAAGTTTGACACTATTTACAGCTGTAGTATACACTATTCTCGCACGTATTCAAGTGAATTCACACTATACCGACTAATTCGAGATCCTGCGTGAATTTTTAATTAGTGCCTCGAAGTTTTTGTGTTGAAAATTCCGGCCACTTTTCATTTAGAAGACTGTTGACGGAGATTGGTAAGAGAGACTTGCGATCGTAACTTCTGGGCACAGGACTATCCATTCAATTATATGATAATTCTACTATTGACTGGCAGTGCCCCGTGCCTCTCAAAGAATGTCTTCTTTATTATTTATTCATGCTCTGTCTTGTGACAGGGGCGCCGTGTGCAATCAAATCTATCGTGGGTAGTCTTTCACTTTTCAAATGGGTCTTCGCTAGACGAAAGTATTCACCTTTGCGCAACTCTCTACACCTGTTTCAGGCGGGATACCGCAATTTTTGTTTCAGCCTTGAAAATGACGGCCGGGAAATTTTTGTGCAGCCTGCCTTTGCTGTTGACTTTCCTCGCGTTCGCTGCAGGTGAGTAAACGAGTTGCTATTGTAGATAAGATATTGACCATAGCGAAAAAGTATTCCCGCTTGCGCGACTCTATGCGTTGTTGCATTAGAGACAATGATAAGAGAGTGAAAGAGAGGAAGTGATATAACTAATCATGGTTCATTATCGAAAGGTAGCAAACAAATGAATATTTTCATCAACTTGTGCCGATTAATGTTGGACAGCAAATGAACCGGGAAGGATCGTCTGCTACTTCAGCAACTGGGCTATCTACCGACCAGACATCGGTAGTTACGGTATCGATGATTTGCCGGGAGATCTCTGCACCCACGTAATCTACTCCTTCATCGGTGTGAGTAATGTCACCTGGGAGGTCCTAATCCTCGATCCCGAACTAGATGTCGAGAAAGGAGGCTTCGCGGCGTTCAATAACCTTAGGGACAAGTATCCACACCTGAAGACCTCGGTGGCTGTAGGTGGATGGGCCGAAGGTGGCAGGAAGTACAGTAATATGGTCAGCGTAAAACAGAGGCGAGATAGTTTCATCAAGAGTGTCGTTGGTAAGGATCTCTCGTTACTACAAGGATGAAATATTAACATTGGAATAATATGTTCCTGTCGGCAATGTGTATCCTTATATTCCTAATCGCAGAGTTCATGCACCAATATGGTTTTGATGGGTTCGACCTTGACTGGGAGTATCCTGGTGCAGCGGATAGAGGTGGCAAATTCGCAGACAAGGATAGCTTCTTCTACTTCGTCGAGGAACTGAGAAGGGCTTTCGATAAGGAGAATAAGGGGTGGGAGATCACTATGGCTGTGCCGATGGCTAAGTTCCGTCTCGATGAGGGTTACCATGTACCAGAATTGTGCAAGTACGTAGACACTAATCGAATCAGTAACGTCCGACTTATTACACATGAACTAAAGTTTGCCCGAAATAAGGTAATAAAAATATAACTTTCTACCTACAGTGATTTGGATGCTATTCACGTAATGTCTTACGATCTCCGTGGTAACTGGGCCGGATTCGCTGACGTCCACAGTCCTCTCTACCCAAGAAAGCACGATCAATGGGCCTACGAGAAACTGAACGTGGTAGGTGTTTGCATTCCCCTACCGATTGAAATTCTTACTTTTGCGTTACTTGCGAAATTAGCTGTGACGGTAACATATTCATTTTGCGTTCAGCGCGATGGCTTGAAACTCTGGGAAGATAAGGGATGCCCAGCCAAGAAACTGATCGTCGGAATACCACTTTACGGACGTAGCTTCACCCTCGCCCAAGGAAACAAAAACTACGAGCCGGGGACTTACATCAATAAGGAGGCTGGCGGCGGTGATGCTGGTGAATACACGCAAGCTAAAGGCTTTCTGGCTTACTATGAAGTAAAATTCCCTATTTTTAAAATACTTAAAACATCATCTTTTTCCAAATCGAATCTCCAATTTAATTTTCGGATTATTTCTAGATCTGCATGAACCTACAGGCCAAGGATTCCGAATGGGTTGAGAAGTACGACAGCGTCGGCGAGTGTCCGTATGCCTACAAAGGTACAGAGAGACGTTTAATCTACGATTTGACTTGATCGATCTCTTACGCCTCGCATTAAATAACGTTCGGATTATTGGCCCCAGGAACCCAATGGGTTGGATATGAGAATGCGCGTAGTGTGAAAATCAAGGCGGACTTCATCAGGGAGAACAAATACGGAGGTGCTATGGTCTGGGCCATCGACATGGACGACTTCCACGGGGTCTGTGGTGAAAGCAACCCACTGATGAAGGTGATCAACACCCAATTGAAGGGATACGTCGTGCCCGAGAAGGAACACCACACCACTCCTACGGTGAGCTTTCATCCTACGGCAGAAAGCGAATGAAATTCCAGAGAATGTTAAAAGTAATTATGATTCTTGTTCACAGCCTGACTGGGCCAAGGCACCAAGCACCCCCTCGTCCGATGGGAGCCAACCATCGACTCCGGGTCAAACAAAACCGCCAACCGCAACTCCGACACCTCAGATCCCTACACAACCCCCAACTGTCCCACCCGCAACCCAACCACCCGTTGATGATGACGAAGCCAGCAAGATCGCTTGCGATGGACCTATGTTCATACCATCCAAGGACTGCCGAGCAGTAAGTGCCAATTGCTAGAGGTTCACTATTTATTTCCAGGATGCCAACGTTATCACTGATTCTAATTAATAATGATTTTACTAGTATTATCAATGCAACCACGGAAAGGCCATGAAGTTTATGTGCACGGCCGGTTTGGTCTTCAACGTGCAGCGCTCCATCTGCGATTGGCCCCAAAATGCTGACCGTCCAGAGTGCCGATCTGTCTGAGTTAATCCGATCGTTTTCCAGCCAATAAGCTAGAAATTTAAACTGCAATAAACTATGAATATGATTCAATTCCATTGATAAACTAATGCAGGAATGATGTCCTATACTGACTATTCCTACTTTCTAGCATAAGAAATATATGTGTGCATGCGCGTGCTGCAACGAGAGAGTGCCATTTGAACGTTTGGATCGTGTGTCCCTGTTTCATTTTATCATTATACTATCATGTTTGTAAGATATTGTCGCCAAGTTTACGAATTAAATTTATCACATCAATACATTTAAACGTACATTCTTTGATTGTATAGAATTATATAGATCACCATGACGTACTCCTGCCCTACCCCTTCGGCCTCCAAAACTTTTACCTGCTAGCATATAGTAAAATTGTTAGAATGGTTTTAAAAACACTAAAATTATACAATTCATTAAAGCTGCATCTATGCGCATATCCCTCTCTATATATAATGGAGTATAGTATACAAATAAATAATTATTGGATGCGCAAATCGGGTTTGTGCTTATAATTATGTATCAATTCAGATTTCCGAAATCCGACCTGGCCAGGTCTTGGAGTAGTGAATGGCTAAGGTCGAAGTGAGGACATTCGACTGCATGCTAGTTTTAATCTGTCACGATGTGGACGCGTGTGTAACAACATACTTTCCGCATACGTATATGTATGTCCGCACATAATTGATATGACTCACACTACCGCACCGAGCGGAGAAGGTCGGACTGGACTGTATCGAACATGGCGCAAATCATATATAGGCTCGGTCATTTTTCCCTTAAGTATAGTAACCGCATAGTGCCGCGCATCTCAGTGCCCCTAAAATATCAACGAACATGTTTCCATACAAGTATGGTCCTCGATGGTATGTAATTTATACAGAAATATTCGATATATTCGAATCTTACTATGATTGAGGTTAACCTACTTCAATACACTTTGAGCACTATTTGCCTGCAGTCTTATCAACACTAGACCAAAAGTTCCAAGTGCTCTGTGCTTGGACAGGATAACAGTATAAGTTTTTGAGTGATTTAGTCGATGCCATGTTGACTTTTACATCCCATGTGCCTCCGATTATGCAACTATATTTTTGTGATTTTTTATTTGATGTTTCCTTAATGAAGGTGGCCCGACTGAGAAAATGGAATTCAAAGCTTACCTTAAATATTTAGATAATCCTGCGATATCCACAACATACTATACTTTTATAATGAACTTTGATAAGCTATAGTTTGGCTAATTCATCTCTGTGGTATTCCTCAGTGAAAGGGAAAGAAGTTTTAATGCCTTCCTTATCACCAACTATGGAGACAGGCACAATAGTAAAATGGTTCAAAAAGGAAGGTGACAAAATAGAAGCAGGTGATGCTTTAGCGGATATTCAAACGGACAAAGCTGTAGTAACAATGGAAGCTGATGATGATAGCATTTTAGCTAAGATTCTTGTAAGTCTCAGCCTACGAAGTCTGAACCCACCATTGTGAAAAGTCATCCTACAATCTTCTATGTTGTTAGGTAACAGAAGGTACCAAGGATGTGAAAGTTGGAGTTTTAATAGCTTTAACTGTGGAGGCTGATGAGGACTGGAAGTCTGTGGAAATGCCTGCTGGTGGTGGTGCTGCAGCTCCTGCAGCACAGCCAGCAGCACAGCCAGCAGCACCTACCCCTGCTGCAGCAGCTGCAGCAGATACTCCACCTCCACCTGGACAGTATGTCTTTAATAATCATAGCATTTAAAATTAAATAAATGTACTTTAAAAAACAAATATCAATATTATAGAACAAACGTGGCAATGCCTGCATTGTCACCCACTATGACCACGGGTACTATCGTAAAGTGGCTGAAGAAAGAAGGTGACACAATTGAACCTGGTGATGCACTTGCCGAAATCCAGACAGATAAGGCTGTTATGACTTTTGAGTTTGAAGAGGAAGCCATCTTAGCCAAAATACTTTCTCCTGATGGAAGTCAAGTGGAGGTCGGCCAATTGATTGCAGTGACAGTTGAAAAGGAAATGGACTGGAAAAATGCTGTAATTCCAACTGTTATGAAACCAGGCGCTGCCGCTGCTGCTGCATCTGCAGCCCCGGCACCAGCAGTTACAGCCAAATCAGCTGCAGCCGGTGTGCCTGCAGGTGCTCAGCCACCAGCAAGCGGACAAGTTTATGGCTTAGCTGTCAAGCGACTGTTAGAAGAATACGCTCTAAGCTCTGGCTCCATTAAGGGCACTGGTCGACCCAATAGATTACTAAAAAGCGATGTGTTGGCTTACATTCAGGCGAATAATGTGCAGAAAGTTACTCCTAAGCAAGCACCGGCACCAGGAGCTCCTGAAAAAAGCGCAACCTCGCAGAAAGCACACGTCCCAGGCGGAAAACCTTCCCCTTACGAAGACATCCCAGTATCAACAGTTCGTGGTGTAATTGCCAAAAGATTGGGTGAATCAAAGGTAAAAAGTAGTTCCGATCTATGCGGTTACTGTCCCGCACCAATTGGTACCAGTTACTACACATGGATACTATTAATGATCGTTTTTTGTACACAGAGCGGTATACCGCACGCATATGGCACCGCAGATATAAAGATTGACAAATTAATCGAGATCCGAAGCGAACTCAAAGCTGATAATATCAGTGTTTCAGTAAACGATTTTGTAACCAAAGCTGTAGCGCACGCATTGCTGGAATGTCCCGATATTAATACGCTTTATCAAAATGGAAAGGTCTGTATTCATCCCGAAATACAAGAAAGGCGACTGCGCGTATCCAGAATAGCAAAGAATAAAGATTCTTTTTAGGTCATCCGCGCACCGAAAGTTGATATCTCAATAGCGGTGGCCGCGCCAACTGGACTTATCACACCGATTGTCTTTGATGCAGCTTCAAAGAATTTGGTAGATATAGCAAGTAATATCAGGGAATTGGCTGAAAAGGCCAGAACTGGAAATCTAAAGCCTCAGGAGTTCCAAGGAGGGAGTTTCACGTATGATTACGATCTTTATCTTTAAGTCTGAATATGATTCATATCATGCCCCACTTTACAAGTGAATTTCATATTCCAGTATTTCGAATCTCGGAATGTTCGGCATCAAGCAGTTCTGTGCTATAATAAATCCCCCGCAAACCGCAATTCTTGCTGTCGGCGCTGGTAGAGAGGAATTAGGTACATATCTCAAAAATATATTTATATGTCTTTTCTCTAGGAGCTGAACGTTGTTGTTGATACTAATTGGTATGTTTTTGTGGCTGTAGATGCGTCAATGCAAAAGGTTACGAAAATGACTGCGACTCTGTCATATGACAGAAGAGCAATTGACGAGGATCAGGCGGCTGATTTCTTGGCTGTATTAACAGCATTGTTGGAGGATCCAACATTCGTCACAGCCGGCAAATTACGGGCACTCAGGTACAGAAATAATTGACAGTATCCAGATCGGACACCTCGTCCGGTAAAAATGTCGGTTAGACGGCCCGCTTTCGTGTAACATTTCCCTTTAGCAACGTCCAAGTTCCTTACGTCGATTCGGATGTGAGCAGAAAAGTAGTGAAACTCTAAGTTCCGCCCTCGACATATGTAAATTAAAGAAATTACAATGAGTGACATACATCGCCTTGTATATTTATGAGAATTTAGATATAACTGGTATAGCAATACCTCTCTAGGAGAGTTTCGCTCTTGACCAAAGAGAACACTCTATCAACCTACTACCAACTGCCAATGCCAAGCAAATGCGGCGTCCCGAAAATTTTCCTTTTGATAGAAATTGAACGCTATACAACTCACTGTTTTGGTCCTCGGTGATTACTGTAATTGGCATACGTAATTCTTCCGCGTGGAGAAACGCATCTAAATACAAGTGTGCCTAATTAGGCATACAGGGATTAAAATTGGTTGTACTTGGAATTTAGGTTATCTCTTACTGTCATTGTTCAAAGGTTGATGAAACAAAAATCTGGAAGAATATGATAGTAACAGTATAGAGGAGTTCAATCTCAAACGTTGCACCTGTAATTCATATTCTACCAGTCATCAAAGACTTATAAAAACTAGTAAATCTAATTTGAAAAAATCGTGGGTGCACTTTAGGCATTTAATGCGATTGTTATTGATGTACATAATTAGGACATTTCTTTTTAAGCCAATTTGTTATATCTTTTTAATTTGGTGAATCACCCATCATACTGCTTCTGTTCATCGCACAAGAAACACAGTCTTCATATATATATATATATATTTGGGTGTTTTCCGTAATTCTGTGCATATGTGCCATAAATACTATTTTTTCCGCAAATACATACTTATCAAATTGACCACCATCGATAACTATATGTGCGTGAACAGTATGGTTGAAGCAGGCTTACAGGTGTAGAAAATATGTGTAGATCACGAATCCACCTTGTAAATAAAATATTTATTATTTAAAATTCTTTATTGTGTTGTTGTCTTTCTGTAGACATACAGTTCTTATTTCTTTGATCGCAGATTGCACAACTTCCGGATATTTTGAGCACAATATGCCCGAGATATTTCACAGATATAAATGTGTGTCGAATTCTCAACTGTTCTTGGAATGTCTAATTATACGGATTCTATTGTATTCATATTCGTGTAATTCGTTATCTCTGATAAAGGTAGCGTGGAACGCGGTATTATGGTATTACCTGTATTGATTTGATAAGGCACAAATGTCACGATACTGATGAATGTACCTTCAACAAGTGGGTAGCATGTTCGCGTACAGACACATAATACTTAAAAATCCATTTCGCGCGTTTTCTATTTGCTAGTGAACAAAAATTTGAAGAAAACAAAATGCCAGCGATCTATTCACTCAGCTTATTTATAATTGACTGAAGCCTATTGAAACTTCGTGGGCCTTGTTTTTCTCATAAATTATATCTAAATATGCAATTCTCAATAGAGCAGAATCTTCTAGGTAGAGAATAATACGATAGGACTTGATTTCGTTATCACAGTTGTGATTTTCCTTGATATTAGTGCTCAATACTTAAGCTAATTAGTTATTCACAATAGTTGACCACGTTGTACTACATTCAAGTATCGCTTCGTAAATCTCTGCAATTATATGTACAATTCTCGTATATATATAGTACTTTTAAGAATTTGGCATGCGTTGAAGCAGTACTAGGCTCTCGTACATAGAAATACAAAAGTTCTCAAAAAGACATACACTAGAAAATTTGGTAAAATCTTATAAAACTAGGTGTATTCTCGTAAATTCGTCGAAAAATTTCACATCTCGCTTACTTGTTACTTTACACTATTACCTAATACTCGATTATTAATACATATGCTCGTAAGGATGAACTTCCTGGTTCAAGTCTTTACTGGCATTGGAAATGAAATCCTAAATAGAATTAATGATTTGGATGACTGTGGCCCTGTCTGTCTTTGTGTAACGTCAAAAATAATACAGTATACTTGTAATGTTTACTTCTCAAAGATAGTAGAGGTATGGTTTGGTAACTTGGAATAGAACTTTGCTCCGATGTCTCATACGATATACAAATGCAAGCAGTAGAAAATGCATACAGTAAAATAAGTATGGAAATAGGTATAGATGTTATAAATTGTTAATATGTGTTTTTGTTTGTATTGAAGCAATGCTGTTAATGCTGTGAGATGAAATATGTGAACACATGACCATATACTCTCATAGTCTCAATGGAGCGAACTAAGTACACAATTAACAAGTTAGGTTTCATTATGCCCACTGTCTCAAACGCGAAATACGCCAAACGCCTTGTTCAAACAAATACTCTTAGCATAGTAGTTATAATTGGTATCGTCCGCGCACCTGAACCTAGCGGTCTAACAGTCGGCCGATTACAAAGACGTTTGTCCTTCAAGGGAAGTCATGAAAGAAACTTGAGCAACAGAAGCTAGATTCAGCCTTTGTGACTGGAATTGCACATGAAACATCCATCTCCTCCCATATCTTATATAACAACAATAATATTCATACATTCGTGAACTTCAATACATTGAAGAGAATAAAAGATGTTGAATACTAGTCACCAATTAACACATAAATCCTTAACTCCCACGAATAAAAAGACTATAGTCGAAGCTCCGTTCTGTAGTAAACACTATTACTACGATTTGCCAGTCATTGCAGATAATTTGGTACTTTAAGATAATTTTCTATACGGCAGTCACATGCAACAATACGTTAGTATTGTTTCATACATTGTAAAACGTGTAAAGTTCAGCGGCCAACCACACCTACACATAAAACTGAGATGGTTAAATGATTCAAATCATTTTAAATACGTTATTTAACAATATGCCTTATGTAGAATCCTTTGTGCTGCGCGAATTAGTGGTGTGAGTGTCGTCAATTCCGCGCAGTTGTCTAAGAAGGGATGAGAGAGTAATTCATCGGCAGTTGCTCTATCATCAACTTCCACAGCCAAACACCTCTCCAAAAAATTCTGAAACGTTGGACTGAGCCTCTCCCACCTTGGAATAGAGGGTTTACCAATCGCTGCTATTAGATATAACGCCCTTAAAGCTGTTTCTTTCATATATGGCGGCTCTCCCTCTATCATTTCAATTGCCATTATCCCTAATGACCAAATATCAACTTTCTTGCCGTACTGCTTCCTTGTAACCACCTCAGGTGCCATCCAATATGGAGTACCCACCATGGTCTGACGCTTCTCATCCCCATCAATATTGGCACAAAAGCCAAAGTCTGTCACTTTGACAGCTCCATTCATACCTAATAGCACATTGTCTGACTTGATGTCTCTATGAATGATCCCCCTAGCATGTAAGAAGCTGACTGCTTTCAAGACTTCTCGACAGACAGCAGCGATCTGAGCCTCCTTCATAACAGTCTCCGTTACCACATCGGTGAGTGGTCCACCTTCTAACAATTCCATCACTACCCATAGATGATCATCCACAAGGTAGGCATCCAAGAAATTCACTAGATTTGGATGGTGAAACTCTCGGAGAACTTTGATTTCAGTGAGGATCAATTCCTTCTTTGGCTGCTTAGATAAGTCTATGTCTTTGATCGCAACTTTATTGTTACTTTGCAAGTCCGTTGCTATGAACACAGTACCGGATGCACCAGCACCAACCTCCTTCATTTTCTCGAAACGTAAATTCGGATCACCGCACTGACAATTAGCCCGAAGTTCGTCGAAGACTTCTTCGTCAGTGAGTCTTACCGTGTTGCATGTTGTTTTTCGCCGGAGAACTGGGCTCTCTCCTTCTGTGTATAGCTGTGCTTCAAATTCTGCCTGTTCTGCCTGTTGCTGTGCCTTTTCCTCCTCGATCTGGCAATTGCTCAAGTCTTCGAGGATTTCGGTAAGGGTCTTCTCGATTCTCTCGGTATATGTTCTCGGCGTGGGCTTCGGCGGCTTGTGTGTCTTGGGCGGTAGTTCGGGTAACCTCTGCACCTGACTATCCGTCGAACTCGCTGTCGATGAGCCATCGGAGTCACCAGATTGATGGAGCTTGTTGTGTAAGATTTTATCGATCTCCTGCGATTCCTCCTCGATCAAGTCTTCAGTGACGAAAGGCTTGAAAAGTTGGTCCTCTGGCCTACGCTTGATCGAGTAGTTGTAGAATTTGATCGCCTGGAGAGTAGCAGTCGGGTGCTCGTCCTGTTCGGATTTCGAGATCTGAGTGTCGAGTAATCGGATCCAGGAGTCCGGTAGACCCTCCAATCGTCCCGTCACCGCATTCTTGCTCACGTGAAATTTGTGCGCGACATTTGTCGGTAAGCCTATCTCAGCAACAGTCTCTATTGTGCCGCTTTTCTTTCTCGAGAATAGCTTGGTTATACTCAGGCTCATCTTGCCAAGGTTAATCCCGAATGCTTGACCAGTCCCAGTGGTCTCTTGCGCTCAACGCCTCTTATCCGAGATCCGAGGTGATCCGAGGCAGCTTCGATTCCCTTTCCCTCCGTGCTCCTCTCTACCTCCGTAACCACGTACCCTCGGTACTCACTGGTACTCACTCCCTCGACTTGCTCATACACACACACACATGCCACACCACGACGGCACGGGAAACGGTCACTTTTGAATCGCGATACTCATTCTAATGTGCTTCCACCCTGGCCTCTACACGATGTCTATACTACTGTAATATACTGTACTCTGTAATACTGTATCTACTTATATCTTCTTTTCTCTCCTGCCTTGCCGTGCCTTGGCGAGGGGACACAAAACACAAGGCACCCTGCGTATAGAATGCTGTAGTAGATCCATCAATGATTCAACGCTTACTCACTGATTCACTTCCCCCGTTTCACAGATGGCACCACCGTCATCGTAAATGATTTCGGCTCGTCGACATTTTTTCTCCTATCTCCAATTGTCGATCCCCACCACGGGTTCTTCTTCCAATGAATTCCAATTCGAAGTTTCAAAGGCATATTCCATTTTTTAGATGGACTTTTGCTACCCTAGATTTTGTTTCACACCTTGCAAAATTATCAAACCAAGCGGATATATCTTTCTTTGTGCGAGGTCACACTTGGTTCAAACATAGATTGCCTTGATATAGTTATTGCGACAACGTACTAGGTCGTTAACACCGGTGCTCGTGACCTCTCGTACCTATGTAAATGCCACACGAATTTCCTTGCAGCCTACAATTCATATACTATAAATAATCCTCTTCGAGCAACGCATCTCTTCCATTATATCTTCCATTATATCTCAAACGCTTTAGTTGCATATTCGTCTCATCCTAAACTTCAAGCCTGTTCTCAGTTCTTTTGGAACATTGAATTAAAGATTGCATGAATATTGTACTTGATAATGCGAGAGTAGCTTTCGGCTAAAAGAAAAGCGTTCACTCGGTGCATGCGAGCCTTTGATATGAAAGAGGAATCATTGCAGATAGTATTGTCATTGAAACAGCAAATCAATGTATACACTGTTCGACTCACTCGGTTTGCGCAAGAGCCCATTTGTAATTGCCAGGATTCCGCGCGACGCGTGAAAAGATGTTTACCACGACGATTTATTAATGCAATGCTCCACTCGCTCATCCGTTTACGTCTTTTCGACTCATAGGGTTAAAAACATTGGGAAAAACTTAGAATTTACCAAACACACCTCGGTCAGCTATGCAGTTGACTCTTCATACGTCTATTGTATATATACATAGATAATGACGTTGACTCGAAACATTACAAATTGAAAGTACGCCTCTTCGGATCAACTTAGAGTGATTGGTGGGACTGAAGCTATCTAGTAGATGCGATTTAGCATAGATAGACTACAGGAGTTATGGCGTAGACCACTCGTATGTCATATACGAAAGCATGTAAGCGATCACATTAGATTTCATACGCCCGCCATTAAATGATTAACGGCGACGCGTACAAAATTCCAGTGAAAGCGTCATTGGGAGAAGGACGAAATTTACATGGTGTATTTGTATTAGTCTTTAACCTCTTATCTTGCAAATTACGATACCTTGCATATTCATTAAGAAAGGTTGACGGTCAAGTCGACTATTTCGTCTTCTGGTTCACCTTATACGCGCGCTTCGACTTCCATACTATCATCGGCTAATTGTGTAAACGGGAAATCCTATAGTTCTTCGATTCCCCTGTATAATGCGTACGCGTGGGAATGAATCGAGTAAGCAACTGAACATTGCTGATCTCAAATTTCCGGTAGATATAAAGTTGAAATGGCCTTCTCTTTCGCGAGTTCTCAAGATTGGGGGCCCATACGTAGTTAAGTGTTCCACCTTGACAGTATTGACACCGTTGGCGTCCCGTCGGTGCGATTATATCATCCGATTGCCGGAGTTTAAATATCGCAGTGGATGGGAAACCACCTCCCTGCCACGCACCCGCCTTAATGACGTAGTGTGTATGTATACTATCTGGTTATCGGTAGTATCTCACGACTCAACAATTTCAATCGATAATTAATGAAAAGTTTGCCGACGTTCCAAGCAAGTAACAGCAGCACAGGGGAACTTCGCGTGTATTACTATCCCGCGCACACGAAAGCACACGAAAGAGTTAACCGGCTCTTCCCCTCCAGCTGTTAGCCATTCGTCTCTCCCTACTCTCTGGAGTTACTCTCCTTTATCTTATCCCTTTCTCTTTCTTGTAAATACATTATTCGATCAGCATATGTCATGCGCGCGCCCGCGTTCGGTTACTATCGTCCGATAACTAAACGGAGAGAAGGCGATTAACAAAAAGCAAAGTCGTCGACGCTCGGATCGCTCACTATTTTTGTCTGTAGCCTATTATCGCGTAATGATGCAAGGTGGTGTATTCTTGTGCCCGTTCGAGGCAATGGGAGTTGGTGGGAATATCTTAATGACAAACTAAATCGTATAATCCCTATGATTACTTATACTGTGTAGAGGTACTCTCGATAGCTTTTCTTATCCAGTGAGTGTCCTAACCACGCGAGTTCGATATGTTATCCAACAGATTTCGATCAATTGGTTTGATTAGCGAATCAAGTTAGTACGTAGGGCAAGGCGCAAGTAGAGGGAGTTTGATATTTGATATTCCGTACGTTGGATCCCTCCTCATCCCCATCCGCGGCGTCCATACCCAAGATGCGCAATGAATCTCGCTGAAAGGCTCGACGTGGTTGTGTTGCGTGACAAGAAAATATTTGTTCGGACTTTAGGGACATGCATAGCAAGACGCAAGTGAGTGCCGAAAGCGCGGAAAATGTAAGGAGAGCACGATTGGGTAGCGCGCACGGATCGACCTACCGTTTATGCTACTTCGTCGCAAGCGTAATAAATATTTATGATATACACACTGCATACACATTCGAGAATTGAGGAACGTTCGATGTCTTAATAACAACGCGCGTGCTGCCTCACGTTATCGCGCCGCCGAAGAAACCGTACTATCAACATGTTTTCAACACCCTGTCCCCGCTCTCGTTTTGCCACCGTCACAATTTTTCCTCCCCTTTCCTAGTCGTGGGTATTCATGAGCTTCCTCTCGGTCCTTTCCCCTCCTTCCTCCTCCACCCTCCCTCAGCCCCCTCCTCTCTCTCATGACAGGCGATCCAAAAGTAACGCACGCACTCTCCCGCTCCTGGCACCATTCGTCAAACTTTTTCTCCGCTTCTCTTTACCAGAACCTGCTCCAAGTTCTTTGTAACCGCCTAGATATGTATAGATGGGCCTAGTGAGCGATTGGGCCAGTGCTTTTTAATCCCCGTCAGCATCGCGTGGTCAATGAGATCGGGAGACCGTTCCATAGGAGATCACCTTCAAACTGTGAAGGATCAGTCAAGTGTGAAAGAGAAGTGTCGGGGGTTGGCCAGCTGTGTGGACGTGCGCATTATTATTCTGCATTTTGGTGGCTAAACTAGGCGCCGCAAGGAAGTTAATGAGATTTCGCGGTTCCGATCTAATTACGAGCGGCAGGTTCTATCGAGAAGACTCTCGAAAGATCTGGTAAGCAGTGTTATTCTAGCAAACACGACCTTCCCTTGCTTTGCACAGATTGAAACAATATTGAAACGGTTGGGATCGAGCCCCCGCCGCGCGATCTTATCAGCGCGATTTCGCCTTCCTTTCGTGTAGTGTAGGACGTATGTGCGTGTATGTATATGCGTCACGGATCATGCGGCACATTTGGCGCGGTGAGCCAATAAATTAGAGGGGCGGTCTCGCGGACTTTTGAGACACCTAGTACGCTTGTGTAAATCTCCCGCATACATGCGTATACATTCACTGGCGAATCTCCCCACTATCGGCTCCGCTCTTTGCTAAAGAGGGGATTCGGCCGCTGCTCTGACGGTGGTCCGCTCTCTCACGCTCTCTCTCTCTCTCTCTCCCTCCCCCTTTCTCTCCCTCGCGCCCCTTACATCCCGCTAATAAATAAAATATTAACCGATCGTTAATTCAAAGCCACTACTCGGGTAGGCGCGAGGAAACGGATACGAGTGTTGCGAGCCTAAACGCTCTCCTTTGAACTTGTCAGTAAACACCCTGTGCGCGGCCGATCTTACTTGTGATTTTTACTTGTGAATGCGCGCTCGCTCGCCCGTCCGCCCGATCGAATATCTACCTTACTACGTAATAGGCCGCACACCGGTTTCTCTAGAGCCTACATCAACGACACGTTCACCGGTCGGTTCCATTGGATCGTGATTTCGCCGGGATTGCCAGTAATTCCAGCCGAAAAGCCACTGGCGTGCCTTGCCTCGCAGCTCACTGCTCGCCGTTCGCCGCTCGCCGCTCGCTGCTTGGCGTCCGCACGCTCCCTTGGCACTCGTTTTCGGATAATGAGCCTTCTCATTTCCTTCCTCGAACCATCTCTTGGACTATTCTACATTTTCTGATCGACTATTACCATGGTTCACCTGCGACGCAAGGTAAGACATAATCTCGCCAACTTATTAACGCCGCATCAATTCTCCTCTCGCCCTTTTACCCATAACTAGATAGTCTCTATCCTCGAGAATTTCCGACGCCCTTTACGCCATTTCATCCTTCTATCTCAAGACAAATTTGGTAACTCACCCAACCTTTTATTTCACTCGATAAGCGTAGTTCCAAGTTCCAACAAGTTCGCACTTGGAGCGAGTATTCTCATTGCATGATCCTATTAGAGAGATGTGTTGCATTCGCGTTTTCCCGGCTGTACCGCACGCGATAGATGTATAACATATCTGCTGACTCTCGTACAATGAAAACAGATAGCCTCCTATATTTTGCAACGTTTTTTTGCTAATCGGATGCTGCAAGAGCGACCGTAAATTACTTGCAGCATCCCACGCAAAGCACGATGCCTGATCTCAATCCAAAAAGCGATCTACTGACACGTGTGCTGACTTAATCTGACAACGGTATTACCACTGTTCTCTACGCGAGATCATTGAACCGCTTGATCGAATGAACAGAGTTGCTAAGTAGGAGCAAACATATGTCTAGCGGGGATTCGTTTCCCACTGGCATATAGTGATATTTCTACGGTGGGTGAGAGCTCGCGATCTCTGTCCAAGTGAAATATCCCGAGAACCCATGGCCCATGGCCGCTTGCTTGGCGCGGTTGACGTCTTCGATAACGCGATGAACTATTACATAATTTACATTAAGAGATAAGGTGCAACTGGCCGGCTCAAAAAGTATGTGTGTACAAAGACAAGAGGGCCGCTGATATCTTTTTATCGGAATTAGGCTCACGCGCCCGAGATAGGGGAATCGCGGAGAATGATCTTGCTATTTTAGAAACGGATGTCTCAAAATCAATGCCCTACTCCACTATAGAAATCCAGTCGATAAATGCTTGCATTTGAAACGTTGGATTCTTTAATGCATATCTAATAACCAAGTACACTCGTACTTTCAAACTATTTTCCCAAAGCAAAAGGCTGCGATTATATTCAGGAACGCAGATGTTTTCACTGTTAATTATCCTGTGCCAGCCTGATTATCAATGTTAATATGCCCGGTGATTGCGTAGTCGAGTTGCCGTAGCGTGAGAAAGAGTTGTTATGGATCGAAAGAAGAAAATCAGTCAGAATAGTGACGTTAACATTTTTAAATTCATTCAATATGAATCGGAGTTCGGTCTGTCATCCTAGGTTTGACTCCGAGTTCGGCACTCTCGTGTATCTTGAAATCTTGTCGCGTCAATGCCAGGCCCCACGTGGGATTCTCAGTCTAATCGGCGCGCAACTTGCTGCAATGCTCTTCATCTCGAGGAATCAGTAGACATATATTGGTTTCAATGATACGTAATCGAGCGGTAATTAGTCTTCGGGTGAGTTCACCGAATTTGTTCCCGCTTCTTTTCTCTTAACGGTGGCATTGAACGACGGATGCGCGATTTTCCGCTCGTGTGCCATTGACCTAACCTTACGACTATCGCCGAAAAGATTCTCTCGAGATAAGGATCCGTCGATAAGGGATATATCGACAGGCTGGTGCTTTATCATTGCGGGAGTGGTCATAGTGGCGCGTGCGATCGTCATTCGCAAATATCAACGCGTCTCCCTTCTCTCCTCACCTCTCACTACAATTTTAGGCGTTCTTGTTCTTTTCTCCCTTTGCACTGCCATTGATGCCCTCCTCGAATGATGTCTCGCAAGCCTAGTGTTATTTGAATCTCAGCCGACAGAGATATCAGTTGGCCGAATCAAACGATTACATTACAGATTAAAGTGAAGGATCTCTAAATCTTTATTCCAAGTGGGGGGAACGAGCAATGTTTTCCATGACAAAAGCGGGACGAATGCGATTGATTAGAATGTATGATGCGATCGCAATTCTGGCCGATAAAGTCGCCGTGCGATCGGTTGGGAAAACCGATTTGATAACTTGCAGAGTAGATAAACCCGGCGATATCATAGTCACACGCGCTCCGGATTATACGGACGTATATACGAGTGATATCGGCTTCTTTAATCGGATGTCATGACAAAAACTCGTGAACATTCTTTCTACCAAAACTGACTTTCGCGAGAGGCCGATTTGTTACAGTAGCAACTGTTTTTCAATGTGTAGATCTTGGCCTGTGGCAAAGTATTGAACCAGCTACAATCGAACGTGCGATGGAGTTCTTCTCTGAAGATCCAGGATCAAAAATCGATCCAACCGGAGCGCACATTCAAGGTACAATCTCTCGAAATTCCTTATGCTATACTGCCGTATACGTGAAATAATGGTCGGTTCCAATCATGTGTGTACTTAGACAGTTTTCTTGAGAAAACACGATGCAGAAGGTAAACGTTTATATGCATGTATGTTTGCAGTACGCGGATTTGTCAGTGCGGCTTGCCGGTCCCGAGCAACTCCAACCTAAGCCCCACGTGAAAGAACTCTCGTTCGGCAAGCACTTCACGGACCATATGTTTAAAGTGGTTTATCATGAGGCTCTGGGCGGATGGCAGCCACCCGAAATTACGCCCTTTGAAAATCTAGTCCTTCACCCAGCCGCCAAAGTACTTCACTATGCCATTGAGGTATGAGCGACTCGCGTGCTGTCTCGCTAATTCGTCCGATTTATTAAAGCGGCCAGGCTTCTTAGAGTTCTCTGCCAAGTTAACAAACTGCTTTGTCTTTAGTTGTTCGAGGGAATGAAGGCTTATCGAGGGGTCGACGGTAAGATAAGGATATTCCGACCAGAACTAAATATGGAGAGAATGAACAACTCCGCACTGAGGTCCGGCCTACCTACATTCAACGGAGACGAGCTCATCAAATGCCTAGCCAGGCTGATTAGTATAGACCAGGAATGGGTACCACATTCTACAGCCTCTAGTCTGTACATACGACCAACACTTATAGGAATTGACGTAAGTGTTCAGATCCACTCTCGCAATCATACTCACAACCCTGTTTTACAGCGGCTCGATGTTACGTTTCTAATGAGATGGCTCCCCATTCTAAGAAAAGAAATTCTCCCCTCTATCGAGACCTACAAAATATCGGTCGGATTTCTGAGCGAATTGTACCATGTTGTGGGGAAACATGTTGTCGATCGAGAGCATTGTAAACGCTCGAGATCTATTGGTTAAATTAGAGTGAATCATAAGATAGAAGCAATAACCATGTCACTTATGTCACCGACGTCATCAGCACTGGTGGTATATAGGAGTAATCAGTGTATTTCCCAATCCCTAATGATAATACATAAATGTAAGACAAACAGGGGCGTAATGTTCCTGTATTGGAGCAGGGCCACACGATACACCAACATCATTTGCATGTTATTCAAGCTCAGTCAAAGCTCAGTCAATTTGCTATATTGCAAACAAAGGAACTTATCTAATTAGTGTTGTAATAGGAAAACTAGCCAAAGCCAGATCCCCCGTTACTAGCGTTTCGTTTCGTTATCACCGTACCCCTGATTCCTTTAAGAAATTGCACTATAAACTTATAAGATGTATTGATAATGCCGCGTTTATTTTCTTTCCCATGTCACGGTTCATCTCCGAGTTATCGCGAAAATGTTTATACAAATAATATCGCCAGACAAAGTATCGCACTCGTCACAGACGGTCTTGGTTTCCCAGCACAAACTGGACCAACAAACCAGCTGTGTAAAGCCATTCGGCCAGAATGTACATTTGCATTTCCGCAATTTATAGATTCGATCGATTCCACGAAGATCACGATAAGTTCCATCAATAAGAATCCTGCTACATGTTACGTATCCAGATTGAGAGCCAACCCGCTTGTACGATTTATGAGAGGAAACGAAAAGCTTGTGTCATCGACGGCACGTATTGCAATATCGCGGAAAATTTTTCACAGCGACGCGCTTTGACGTTACGTTAAACAGATAGATTGGTAATCGCGATAATGCAATACAATTTCGCCTTGATACTTCATTTGCACGGCTGTGAGCTTGTAATTCAAATGTACCTGATAAGACGAATCAACATTTGCAGACTTTACACGATTAATCGGGTAATAATCGATGCATCATTTTTTGTAGGCGACCCTTGGAGTGGCAGCCTCCGAATCCGCCTTGCTCTATGTTATCTTGTCGCCGGTGGGTTCGTATTTCAAAACCGCCAACTCCGATGTCGGTGTCTCCTTACTGGCTGATCCCCGCTACACACGAGCCTGGCCAGGTGGATGTGGCGATCGCAAAATGGGTAGTAATTACGCGCCGACTATTCACGTGCAAAGGGAAGCTATTGAGAAAGGCTTACAACAAGTACTCTGGCTTTACGGCGAGGAGAACGAACTCACTGAAGTTGGCACAATGAATATTTTCATGTTTTACATCAATGACAATGGGGGTGGGTGTCCCTCTTTCTGTCCAAGTCCGATGCACGACTAATTTCCAGTGTTCGGAGTACTAATTGATTATTGACCGATGTTTGATTTTGCTTTGCAGAGAAAGAACTAGTCACCCCAGCCCTGAACGGCTTAATCCTACCCGGAGTCACGAGGAACTCCATTCTAACGGTATCGAGGGAATGGAATCAGTTCAAAGTGTCGGAACGAAAGTTTGGCATGGACGAAGTCTGCCATTTACTTTCCGAGAACAGAGTACGTGTATGCCAAAGTGACTTTAACTTATGTCGATTCTTTCCAGAGAATTTATTTCATTATTTCGATACTGTGTTTCAGCTGTTAGAAATGTTTGGTGCAGGAACGGCTTGCATAGTCAGTCCCATATCCTACATCGACTATATGGGACAAGGACTTCACATACCTACCACAGAACAACCCGAACCTGTTTACAAGATGTTCTTAAAATATTTGACGGACATCCAGTATGGCGCGTTACCTGAACACCCGTGGGCAGTGACGATCGATTGAATTTAGAATGAGTTTAAGATTATTTATTTCACACCCGTCTCCCTTAGAGAAGCTATATCTGTATTTCCGATCGTTTGAGGCACGCCGCTGTCTTGCTATTGGTGCGTGTGGATACTCTAAAATATTCCCGCTACCAACGACTCGCCAATACGGAATATCCTTCATCTACACGCGGCTTTTACTGCAACAACTAATCGAGCGATTAAGCGTAGCCGCTCTTTTTATACCTACGCGATAAGTCTCTATTTATTTGTAAAGTGCGAGTATTGACCTGAGCAAGCTACGTGTTAAAGCGTTACGTCTTCTGTAGGATTACTTGCGAATAGAATATAAAACGAGCTAAATCTCAGGGATAAACGGTTTGTCTTCCTTGGCATGGTAATTGCTAGATATTACTAAACACAAATTACAAATCGGATCAGTGGTTTGTAACTGTAGGATCGTGCGCGAGTGTGTACGAATGCCTGTTGATTATTGAGGGAGTCTTGTACTTAGCGAGAAGTGTATATTTTCATTGTTTTTTTAAAATAAACAATTGTACATAAATCTACTCATGAAAGAATATACGCAGTTTGTTTGTAATATATGTAGAGATAAAAGACACCAGATTTACCAATAAAGTGTGCATGAAGTTGAGAAATAGTAGATGGCTTCCCGTATTTTGTTATTTGCGGTTGTAAAGCGAAAGAATATGATTTCTAACTTACAGTTTCAAGACGCCGTTACAGGTACCAGATGTGACGCAGCAAAGATTACTCGGGGCAAAGGAGTATTGTGAGCACGTTGCGTTAGATGAGTATGAGACATGAGACAAACTGATATCGTTTGCGCACGAACATATTTAAACCAAAAGATTTATGGCTCTGCGTGAGTGGATGCGAATTGAGAAGGGTTATTAATTTCATGCATCGCCATTCAATGGAATAACCGCACTACAAATCAGCGAGATTCGTGTAACTGTAAAAGTACCGCGAGCAACACTGAAAGATTTGGGAAGTCTACTGGGAAGTTAATAATAAATGCAACTTGAGGGTACCGCGGATTAGTGACGACGACCGACGTAGCGTGGTTCCGTTTGAGTCAGTCAAGCGATCTGGAGGTTCGGAGCTTCTACAAACTGCATACTCAATGCCCCCCATCATAGAGCGGCTTTCTGTTACTAAAATCACAGACCAGGTACGGAATAGACCGGGCAATATATGGGATCGAGTGGCCCACGGCGCTGGTGTAGCATTTCGGCCAAAATTGGGGGTTTTTGTGGCGCACTCTACGTCTACAGAGCGGTGAAAGTCAGTACCCGAAGCGATGAGAGAGAAGGAAGAAAGAGAGAGAAACGTAGTGGCCGGGCATGGTTGCCAAATCGTTTTGCTTAGACCAGTGTTGTCAAATCGTTCAATGGATGTTCCGCTTCGAAGTCGAGGAAGGCGGCGTAAACACTTCTATGACTGGTGCCGGTTGAATTCTCTACGGGCCAGTCCATGCTAAGTCATAAACAGAATTTCTCTAAATCGGTCGTTCTTTCAAAAACTCCAGCGCCACAACTAGAAGACATTGCAATAAACTGAAAACGGCATAATGTTCATAAAGTATCTAATTTTCATAAAAGAAATACGTTAACAATGCAAAAGTTGTTTAAACTATAATCAATGCAGATTGAATTCTTGAACTGCAATTATCTCCAACTGCAAGATTTGACAGCGATAGTTAATTAACAATGCAAAAGTTGTTTGAACAATAATTAATTCAGACTGAATTCTTCAACTGCCATTATCTCCAACTGCAAAATTTCACAGCGATAGCTAACAATGCAAAAGTTGTTTAAACAATAATTAATTCAGACTGAATTCTTCAACTACAATATTTATTCCTCTGAATTTTCGTAGAAAGATACTCTGAAATGTTCTCTAGACATACTGTAAACTTGTCTTGCAACTCTCAAAAGTTTCGGAATTCAAAATTTAAGTATATTTATCCTCTTTTGACTTAGACAAATCGCGTGTATGGAGCTTGACGGCTTAGCATAAATTGGACCCATCAGTTTATGCTAACCCGCTCCTCTCCTTCATTCAGTTCCACTACTTTAAGTAATGTTAACGGGGCGGGCCGCGTGAAGGCATGAAAGGAGGACTTGAAATGGTCGAAATGGTCACAGAGCAATAGACACCATATAAAAAGAATAGAAGTTCAAATATTTTGGTATACCTTCCTAATGGACAATAATTAGCGCTGGGAATCTACTCGTGAGAGAGACTGGATTGAAGATAGAATACCTTCGAAAAATTAGCGCAGACGGTTCCAAGTTAAACTGCAGAATAGCATTCCATCAATTTGCTCTTGTATAAATTAATTTTGATTTCAATCATGAGAGCGAGATGAGAGGGAGATGAGAGATGTATTGTGCATCACGCGCGAAGAAATAGCAAAGACGAGCGGATCGGGTGGTAGCGACTGCGACCTGCGTGACGCAGTTTTCGAGCAACACTGATCTAGCGGGTTATATTGTTTTATGACATGCCTGGTCTTTTCCCGAAAAAGGGATAAGTCAAACAGGCAGGTAATGGATTAGGCAGCCCAACTCTGAACTCGGTGACGCGGAACTACCGTAACCGAGCAGTATGCACAATACTTTTTGTCTCACAGAACAAGGTACTACCAGCAAGGATATAATGAAACATAATCCTAGGGCCTGCTGACAAGCTTTCGATATATCCAATTCGCAGAATCATTCTCCGCCAGTCACCACACTCAGACACTCCGAGCGCTCGAACGGAAAGGTTTTCCCCGCTCCTTTCATTTCGTACTGCTCAAAAGGACCATTGCATGATATGTACTCTGCTCTGGCAAACACACGTCTTGTAATAAAATACGTTTATAATTATCGAAACGTATAAGGAATGCATATCGGTGTCTAAGGCACAGTGATTCTTTGCAGCATTGTAGGATCAGTTTGAATGGGGAAAATCCCTGTCATTTGCGCAGTCCCAGAGACTTGGTGCTGCCGGCGGAAATAGATTCTGCGAATTGTGCCGCCTGAAACAACCCGCAGGTATGTTGAGGGCTAGCTGGTATACCGCAGGTCTACGTTTTATTGCACCCTTTAGGCGCGCCACACTATGGTCTCGGACTCCGAATTGCCTATTCCCTCATCGCTCTCGCGGCTGTCGCTGCAGCAAGCTGAAAAGATAAGCTACAGTTCGTTATAGAACAATGCGACTCCTTAAACGAGTTCTTTTTGTCCACAATATTTCTAATCCTGCCCGCGCCATTCTATGCACGAAAACAGAAAAGGCGCGAGAGCCAAAAAAGTTTTTCCTTACGCCGGGGAACCGAACTGGGAAAATCCACGTGGTAGGCCATGCGCCTTACCACGGCACTACTGCGATACCTTGAGTGCAGGGGGTCATTTCTTAAAGACATTTATCTGCCGGGTTGGGGCTCAGGGATAATTAATAAGGGATGATTAATGCGGCGTTGACGTCCAGTCATTCGCAATCGTGGAAAAATTATGATAAATGGATCACGAATAAATAAGTATAGCGCAACACTAACAACTACTGCAAAAAGCGGCCTACGCAGATTTATTCCCTATACGATAATTTTCTGCAGTTTAAACTTTTCATCTACCTGCAACAGTTTCACGAAATATTTTGGCTCGGAGCAATTTTGTAAACCATTGCTTCGCTGTTAACTAATTGTAACCATATTAAGTAACTTAGTGTAATACTAAGAAATTATTGACGGTGGTGCGCGATAAAATAACATTGCGTAGGCCTGCCGTCCACGTTGCTATTCTGAATAAGCGCATCGTGAGTCCTGACCAATCACCAATCGGCTTCTGGATGGTCAATAGGAAGTACGAACATAGTGTAGATTTTCGAATTCTATACTGTCTTCGTACTAAGACGGGGATTGTCGGTAACAGAGAGAGTGACCCGGAAATGGTATGGGGTCCTCTCGACCCCACGGACTGGGCCGTTTCAATGCCCAGCTTGCCCGGTCTATTCCGTACCTGGTCTGTGCTAAAATGCCGATTGCCGATAACATCCAGCTGTGGCACCGAGCATACCGACGAAATGGGAGGTTTTAAGGTTTTCCCGATTTGAAAGCGACTCCATTGGTGGCAGACACGAATTAATTAGGGACAGCCAACAGGTAAAACCTCGCTCTTGTTCTATCGCAATTGTTACCTATATACTTCACACTGTCAATGTCAACGCTCCCCGTCGCTCATCAGATTCCAATTGGTTCGCAAATTGCTGTCAATGGAACACGGCCATACAATATCTGTAATCGCAGTCAGCCTCTCTTGTTTAGAACAGAAGAAGATATCTTAGTACTGGGAACGGCCGCTAGGTTCTGACTCTACGCCTACATCCGGTTTTCGCGCCATCTATAATATTGATTTTCTTTACAACGGCAAATAGTTGACGCTAGACCGTTTCTATGTGACGTGTGTTTAGTGATCTTCTCCATAGCAAAGAGTACAGACTTGATTCGCAGCTTGGTAATTCTGTAAGTGTGCACGAAACTCCACAAGAGGAGGACAAAATGTTGGGAGTCCAGAATGCGCTGTCAAAGGCTCCAAGGCTAATGAGCCTGGCCAAAACACAAACGAGGTCTATCGTTTCGGCTCCACCACGTAACCGTATTCCTTTCCCAGTGAGTAGCATTTCGGTTGTGTAATTATGTAATGTGCTATGGCCATACCCTCGCTTTGTTCGTGTTTTTATTTGTTTACGACGAGTAACATTTCCCTGCTTCAACTACACATGAATGATCAATGGTTTGCGTGGTAATTCAGATACTCACATTGGGTGTACGAAAGTACAATTTCCTTCTTGCTCTAAGAATGTAACCTGCAGATACTATGTCAATCAAATCAATACGAAGTGCCTCTTTTTACTTTCTAGTACTGTGCGCTCTTGCTAGTTGCTGTACTTGAGTACTGTCAGAAGTAATCATTTTACCTTGCTTTATAATAATAATAATAATGTAATATTTCTATCTGTGGCTGGCCTGTATGTGTAGGTGATTTGCTTTGATACTACATCATGGTTGAGCATATTGTTATGATATATAATATAAGATCTGCTAATAAAAGTGTTATTCTGATTTCAGGAAAAGGTGGCACTTGGAGTAGCATTATACGCAGGTATCATTGCTGTTCCCTTATATATCTCCGCTAATATCACAAAGTACAGAGAAAAGGCAGCCGGATAAGGCAAAGGAAAGGCAGACGCAACAAGAATCACTTATCTTGTATATTATGTATGTAAAAAGCTGGTAGTATTGTGAAGCCATAATAGCTTTCCAATGATACACAAAATTTGGAAGTAAACATGTGCTAAGTTTAATGGAATTTTTCATTAGTTTCTCCAAACACTGTTCGTGTTGCTCCCATTTTTTCTTTTTTATAGAACGCGTTACCAATATATTTAATTGATGGAATACCACCATTTTTTCTTAAATTATTTTGTCAAAATCTTTACCCACATCCGATTTTGAGTCTTTCATATGGAATAAATGATTTTTTGTAATGGAATTATAGTAGAAGTATCATGAAATATTTAGAGAAATGGTACTACATTAATTTATTCACGCAAGATAAAAATAATGAAGTACAAAAATAACTGGCACTATTATGTACTATGAAAATCTTTATTTATTATACACAGTATTGTGCAATGGTTTAATGTGACTCTCCACAAATTCATATACATAAGTATCCACATATCACATGATTTTTATCAAACTGAAGTGTTACATCGTCAAACAAGTATGTACTGTTTGCCGAGTTTTTAGTATCAGTGTGGAGGGCGAAAACGATTTGGAATGCATTTTGTTCTTGGATATACAATTATCTTTAGAGTGGGATATTTCAGTGGTTCACAATTTCATTTTCTTTCATACGAAAGCGTTAATACTTCTAAAGTTACGAAAGCAAGTATTCGTAATAGAAGATGGCTTGCAATTTGCGCGGAGCGCAGCAGATTTTCCAATTTATTCTCTCAAACGCTTTTCTGAAATTGAAAGGTTAATTCCCTTGATTGAAGTCAATCTTCAAAGACATGTCGCCTGTTGTGTCGCGTTTGTCTGCGTCTCTTGGAACACGTGCCGCAACATTTCTCTCGCACAATCAGGGACATGTCGCACATCTTTTTGTAAGTTGTGCACATCGACGTTGGCACGATGGTGTCTTTGCATTCTGAAATAAACTTGTATTCAATATCTGCCTGGGTGGTCTGATAGGCAAGAATATGTATTGCACCTTTATTTACCGGGTTTATCATTGGCGCACTGTCGCCTGTAATAACAACGCCTTGTTTCGATAGGCCTCCTACTAAGATTACAATCGTCTGATAACAAGTTTGTTACACGGTCACGACACTCAACCTCTCTTCGTTTAATCCCGGCCCTTGTTTGGCAGCTAGCATTGCAAGCCCCCCAATTTCCTGATATCCAAGAAATGAACTTTCGAGCACCACATTCATAATTATCAAGTCACTAATCTTGTGGAGCTCAACTTACCAACAATCCACCTTCCACCGCGGCAAAATTCGGCATTTGTTGGTTTGTTCTCTGGACTACAGTCACCTTGAAGGGAGCAAGTCACCTTCCTCGTCCTCTTGCCGTTGGAACAATGACTCCATCGGGAGACAATCCATTTGGATTTGGTATTGTACATGGAATTATCGGGATTCTCATCGACGACATTATCAAACTCGAGAATTTCCGGCTCCTCGGTGGTCAAACTTTCCACTATCGCAACAGCGTCTGGATCGCTCGAGCTAACATTATAAAAGGAGGCGTCCCTGTTCTCGGAGAAGAAGATGAGAGGTATTTCGGACGTCGGTCCGCAGGGAGGCAAATTTGGACACGGCTCCGACTCCACGGGCTTAGCGTCCGTATCGCAATCACGATCAGGCAAGGCCAAGTCTGATCTATCTGAACCCATTCCTGAAGAAACGCACATCACGGATCTCTTCCTAAGAGCACGGTCGCCACAAGTCACGGGACACATTTGCCAAGGGCCGATCCACCACCTGAAGCAACCGAACAGCACTTGAATACTTTCAAAATCTAACACCCCGTCCGCTGCAAACCTGTCCTCACGGAAAGAAGATCGCACCTCGCTGGACAAGGATTTAAATTGCACTCTCGCAAATTAGGCTCGGGTTTCTCTATACTCGCGCAGAACGGCTCTTCAACTAGGCCGCTCTTCTTCTCATTACAAAGAGGCTGCGAGGATTGTGTGCCTCCACCGCAAGTAGCTGTGCAGAGGGACCAGTCGGAGAACACCCAAGAGTATTCCGGTGCTCGATCGGGTTCTTTTTTCGGTACAGTGTACTCATACCTTAGTCCAAGATTACGGTAATGGCCTCTGTAAATCAACTGAAGTGACGGGAGAGCATTAGTTAGAATGAGAAGGAAGCATTTACAAGTATATAGACAGTATTGACTCTGCAGCAGAACATGTTGCACGTTTACCATGTGCAGTTACTCACATAAACAGCAATATCCTCTTTAATGGGGCCTGGGATTCGAATCTTTTCCCTGTCACGATCTCTTTCATAGAGAGCTGGCGTCCCTGCGACTTGGTATTCTCCTGCTAGGGTGATCTGCCTAATATAGAACTGACTTATATTAAATTGCATTTTTAGAGCTGTATGTGTATATTTCATTAAAGCTAATCATACTCTCAAATAGTTTCCCATACCGTTTTCCATTGAGGAAGTATTTGTCCGATTTTGGCACCCCGATCCCAATATAATTCTTGCTGTTACCCATTTCCTCGATCTTGATATTTCGCGACCCGAATGGAACAATTACGACTTCCTTATATCCTGGACCATCGTTTTTATCGTAAACTCCGCCGGTGGTTTCACACTGGGTGCCATCACCGTGGCAAATCCCACAGCGATCTTCTGTAGCATCGGAGTCAACGGCCCAGTCGCAACCAACTTTCTGTTGCGATCAGAAACATATGTACATAATAGACGGCATCTTTCTTATCTAATTGTAAATTTGATGTGGGAAAAAGTAAAGTACTTATTCACTGACTCGACATATTCCTGCGATGCACATGTCCCTGGTACCAACATTGCATGGAGTGCCATCGAGGGCCGCTTCGCCCCATGGTACAATAACACTCTCTTCGGTATCGGTGCAATACAGTTCACATGGTTCTGCTGTACTCGAAATATTTGATACGTTACACTTTGCCCTTACCATTTGACAGACATATTTGTCGCCTGGCTAAAGTATATACTCACTCTGGTCGAAATAAGGCAGCCAGGTGTAATTCTTTCCCTTATACTCCTTGCCGTCGTATTGGCTGCACTGGACAGCCCGAAAGCTGGGTTTACCTTCGGAGCAGGGTTGAGCGTTGCAGATTTTATATCTGCGTCTTTCACCGGTGCAGAATTTGCCACCGTGCGCGGGCTCTGGGTGGTCGCATTTCCGCTCGACAATCGAGACTCCGGCTCCGCAGGTTCGAGAGCACTCGCTCCAGGAGCCCCACTCGCCCCATCCACCGTCGATCTGTCGCGGGCGATCGACAATCGGCACGCACTCCTGATTTTGGCACCACTATGATTCGCCACAGAGAGACAGAGAGACAGAGAGACCAATATTCCTGTCAATATCACCTAGGAATTGATGTATACTACACACGTATCTATATCCACCCGCTCTTTCGCTCTGGGTAGTAACAGAGTGCAGAGCTTTTCCAATTTAGTTCCTCAACGAGTCAAGTATACATATGTGCATCAAGATACGAGCATGAAATATGAAAGAGCCAGACGAACGAGAAACAGCCAGAGAGCAAGTGGCGAGGCAACGCGTCAGATTCAGCTACGCTTATTAACTAGTCAAGAGGACTAACTATTTGTGGAATACCATATGCTTGCCGCAATGGGTTCCTGGAGCAGCAGGATGCAGCATGGTAGTGCAGGAACCATCCACGATGCACCAGAGTTTCGAGCAAATCTGTCGCGGGCAGTTGAAGAAGCAGATATTCGCAGAGATTTCAGGGAGGTACTTGGAATTCCTAATAGATTTCAGCTTACCTCCTGCAATGGAGAACAGACGGATGCTTCCCTGACACCGAATTGAAGTCTGCACTGGTGCTCCGCATTGTACATCGCTCCCGGCGGTAAGACCGGGTAGGCGTAATCATTATCGGCAGGCTCATCCTCAAGACACTCTCCCTTTCCCTGACTACCATAGAACCCACATATAAAGTAATCTACATCGCCTTAATAAGTCAATATCCCCTCGCGTTGCGTTAATGCAACACTGCTTCATCAACGCTTTCTTTGCAGGCAATTCGCATTATTGAATTCTGCCATGCGATCTTACGACGGACACCTGACTTACTCGAGGAAATTAGTAATATCCCTCCTGGAGCATCTGGACCAGGCGACTCCGATCGTGTCCACTTCGAAGGTCGGTGTCATGACGTGCAGAGTGTCACCGTCCCTCTTGCTGCAACCAATCTTCTCTGTGTCGTGATACATTCCAAAGCTAGGCAAAGAAAGGGAAGGGGGAGTTGGCTGTTGGTCGCGAGCTATCTGGCTGGGCTCTAATGTGGCCGTCGGATTCACAAGAGATTCGTTGCTCACTTGTGTCCCAATTCGTGGGTGATGGTGTGTGCCAGGGTGATACCATTGTCCTCGTTGACGCTACAGCTGCGGTCCGGCTGACACATACCGGCAACATGGGCGACACCGAGGGTGCTGCACGGAGTATTGGCTCTGGAACATATGTCTTCCCTGGTCACCAGGATCGCCACATCGTGGTGATTCGGGTGCGAGTCGTCGCTGGGATTGAGCTTCTGCTGCCACTTGCAGAAATTGTAGAGCGTCTTATCTGCATTTACGGCGATGTCCAAACCTTGCTGTGAAACGAACCCGGCCAACTCTCAATTTCTCTTCACCCTCTATTCACCCTTCCCGAACCCCGGGCAAATGATCCAATACTTCTCTTTGCATACACACGCACATCTGCCTCGTCTTCCTCCACGAGAATGATCCGTACGACCACGACATTGATAAAGTTGCCGATGGTTGGGTCGAGGTAGAGGGAGGATACCATGTTCATGATGGTGAGGAGGTAGGTCTCCACATCGCCGTCCTGGTGAAAGGCCATCATCGTTGTGTCGGCGACGACGAGCGCCTCGACGTGCCGGGCTCTGCTGATGGACCTCTTGGAGCGCTGCCACCGTTTCGCTTGGTAGTGCTTCCTTCGCCCTCGGCCTTGAACCTGCACCAGACCTGTCTGGGTCTGCCATTCGAGCCGCGTTTCCGTTAATCTTCTCGGCTCTGTCGAATAGCACCGTCAAATCGGCTTTACGTAATGTTGATTCTACCCCTTTGCCACCAGTCTTTAATCATACAAGTACCACCCGCACCCACAAACGTGCCGAGCGACCGCTCTATTCATACTCTCGTTACACATCTCAGGTTTGCATTCACTTTGCATGACTTCGTTTCGTTTGGCGTACAGTGGCAACGCATTAATGTCTCTATTACAGCTGGAATGGTAGCATTACGTTGCAATTGCTGAAGCCAATTCGATTGGGAGTGTATCTTTTCGGAGCATGCGAGAGGATCAAAGTTAGTGGATTCGACTAGGAACCTATAATCAAGCCTTGATTTAGCCCAATCGATGCGCGGTGCAAACAGGTATTCATGGTAGTTAATTAAAGGTTCGCTGCGAATTGGATTATCCCTTCTTGGGTGAGCCAGAGCTCGATGCGACGGTTCGCCTATCAAGTGGAGTTATCTTACTTCTATATCGATGCACTCGTGAACGTTTAACCCTTTGAAATAGAGGGGTCGCCGTTCGGATAATAGGTTCAACTGCGTGAAATCGCGCCAAAGGTCGCGTGGGTCAGCGCTTTTGGGATTCGTGCGGTGAGCAAATTATCCCAATTGCTCTACTTTGCGCGGCCGCTCTTCTGCCTATACCAACTGGCTTTTGCGGATTGCCGGCTTTCTCACAGTTTCGCCGGACGTCTGCTCTAATTTGCCCACTGTGGAAGCACCTAACAACTCGCGATTAGCCTTTATATGATAACGTCGACTAACCAGCGTCGAGATTTCAATGTAACTATTAAATAATCGATATGACGAACGCTAACCACATCAAACGTTCAAAATCCACAGGATCGATTATTCCTACTGTAGCGAATGGTGGGACATGCTACTTTGTACATGCAGTATAATCCATGTTAAAAGTGAAGTATTAATGGTCCCAGATATGTATTGGTTGTCCTATAAATCGCGACCCACCTCGTGTTCGTGGGACAAGGAAGGAAAGAAGGGAGAGGCAATAGGTGTGAGTAAAAAAAGGTGTCGGAGAGCTGTCGCCGTGGGTTCTGGAACTTGCCCTGTTCCCGCTTTGCTCCCTGATGCTGCTATTAATAATAAGCTCGTCGTTACGGAGCTGGATTAAAGGACGCTTGGGCCCCCGGCTATCGAATGTACGCTGTTATCGATATAGTCTCCGCTACAGCGTGAACGACGAAAAAGCACATAACGATTGCCTTACCCCGGCGACGGCAACGGGAACTGCATATCCCTGATCAACAGTTCGGAAGCGATTGCTTTCCCGCTCATTCTATTAAGAGAGTCACGCTAATCTTTCCCCATTGGATTAAGGCCCAGCTGCTAATGCGCAGCCCCCCTCGCATACTCTCAATTGCTAACACACTTCCGAGGAGCACGAAGCATAACCAACGATACAGCTATTACTATGCAAAGCGCGAATGCCGTGATTTGTATGGCCAAGGTGGGGAACTCGCTTTTGCGCGAAAAATCTTGAAAATGAAGCCGTCCGACGGAAGGAGAGATAAGCCTGCGCGGACTATCATCCACTCCAATTAGAATGTAGTTATCCAAGGAATTGACAAATTAAAGAAAATATATTCTGTACTATTTTAACTGCTATAGTTATCTAGTTTTCCGTTTGAAATTACTTACTTCCGTGACCTATCTTTATCACAGGCCCCATTACTATTACACGATAACTGATTAGTGTTTACCACGCGTTCAATTAGAAATTCCGTCACATTATTGCAGAAAGAGTGCTGAATATCTAGTTTATCGGGCATGCGACCAGTCCAGTGGTGGGTTTCTTACTACTACCTGATTTACTTAAAAGTGTTTACAGTAATTCTCCACAGATCCCGAGAGAATTCCCTTTCCTTCCCGACTCAATCTTACTTGGCAAATACTTTCGAAGCGTTTCTCCGTAATTGATAAAAAGAAGTAGGAATGGTACCATTCTTACCGCGAGTGCCGCAGTTCCTCTCTTGCTTTCTCTTCTTTTTCCGACGCCGCTTGGCTCGCGGCGGTGGTCCAGGCGCGCTCGAGCTCGTGAGATTGTCATCAGGCGTGTTGTCCTCTTGGTGCCGGCGGTGCTGCTCGAGGGAGCGACGAAAGACCAGATGAGGTCTACCGGGAAGGGAGTTCCGGCTAACCGCCGAGGCCGAAGGAGACGCACTCTTCTCGGTGGCTTCCTCGAGCGTGGATGATTCTTCTTCCGGGGACACGGCGACTGGTTCCAGCCAGAACTCGCCGTGTTCGCCACGCAGCATGCCCGCCTGAAACACAAAACCCGATCTCGTGTTACGTGTTACCCAGACACTTTGCTTCTCCCACCTCTGCGAGCAACGAGACCATCATTCGCGAGGGTCACATGCAACCCCTCAGCCCCTCTCCACCCATCTATCTATCTGTGTTTCTGCCACCCCAGGCCTCCCCAATCAGGATTGCTAGGCTCGATATTGTATCGCAATGTTTTCATAATTGAACCGGAGAATCTCCTGCGCGGGCATATCAATTGATAAGAAGTGCCAGAGACGCCGCCACGCACGTCTGTTATACATATCATCAAAGGACGGGCGCCCGCGAGCGCGTGCCCGTGTGCGACGGGATGCCATATCGAAATGGGACGATGGGTGTTCCACCAATCAATTGTTCCTTGACAGCTGTCGATGATCAGGAATGATTAATGATGCGGCATGGGCATAAACGCTGCAATCTCCGGCGGGATCGAGATCGATTTACATTGTACCGTTTCTTGTTTCAAAGGTGTTGCCTGTCAAGCCTACCTTTGTGCATCTCCAAATGGCTGTTATCGCATCCAGCGACACTAATGGATGAGGGACCCCACAATTGAAATGGACCAGTGTTAGACTGAGGAAGGATAGCCCTCTTCACCAGAGTACAAATAGAAGCTCGCGAGCATATCAGCTAAAAGATTGCTGTCGGATTATACTTCAACATCGACGAGTTATATACTCAGTAAAACTTGAACCGTTGAACGACCGATTTGTCGACATGTCCCACTCCAAGTGATGGACCCTGAATCTTTGTGCTTGAAAAATATCTAGTCGCCGCCGATGCGAAATTGATGGGTCAGGAGCACCTATTCGACGAATGAATTACAATTTGATATTGATTCGCAAGAGAAGAAGTCTATCTATCTTCACAAAGATTCCAAGCATCTACATTAATCGTGAAGACTATGCATACAGTCTTGTAAGAACTCGTGGCTACTTGATGCGCTAGCAGGTTCGGAAAGAGACGAATTAACTAAAAGTTAGTGGAAGCATGGTGTTTAGAATCGATTTTAATTGATTGACTGTTTTTCAATGGTACCGCTAGGTACCGTGGGTGAAAAGACGTGGCGCACGATGGAGAAGTGAGGGGGGCAGGAATAAGAGGGCGAACGGATCCTGAATCGAAAAAGGCTCGATCGTGACTCAGCGACGCATGGGGCCTCACGACCCAATCTCTTCTTCTTCCTCTACTTCTACTTCCCCCCCAACCTCTCACTACTCCTCCCCGCCGGTAGTCTTCAAAGCCTTTTTTTGAACCGCTTCGCTCCTCCGTCGTTCTCTTTATTCGCCGGCCGTACCTTGCGCACCAGCACCAATCCTTTTTGCCTCCTTCGTTGCCGAGTTACGCCTTTACAGCAAGCACCCGATCGACTATACATATAAGGAGTAATTCGATGCCCCCGCGAACATTGTCGTCTCTGTGCTTAAAGAAGGCCGCCGTACTTCTGCGAGTCCCGACTCTTCAGTTACCAGTCACGGGTGGTAAGTGATGAGTGGCAGGTCACCAGTAAGCATATTACCCGAGAACATTGGGCCTGAGACTAAATGGGATCACCGAAGATCCACTCAGTTAAATGCATTATTAAGTGTAGAGTGTCGATGGGTTCGGGTGCCTCAGGAGAGAATGCGGCCGGAGTTCCTGCGTTCTCCGTGGGAGAAGAAGGATGAGCGATCATTTGCGAGGGTGTGACGTCAATTGCTATCCTTCGCGCAATTATACGGCGCGCGGAGCTACGCTGCGGTATCCCGCGATTGGCATTTAAAATAATTTCTCCGCTCACTAATAAATTCCTTCGGTGCGACATAGGAGAGAAGCACACAATATACTATCTAGTCGTGTCATGTTCCGTTGCTGAAGGTAACATCTCGGCAATCTTTAATTGCATTATAACTGTGCTCGCGCTACGCCGAGAACTCTAGAACTCGGTGGAAACGTACGAACTCAAAGTTAGAGCATACATATAGAAAAATGTCCGAAAGCAGCGCTCCCGCTTTCAGGAAGAATACGAGGAGCATTGGTGCAAGAAGTTACCTCGCCGCAACTTTTTCCCTTTTATAGCCGTCTATTAGATGAGTTAAAGCTCTAATTCATGACGCGGCTGCGTGGACGAATTGGATTAGAAAAGTTTTGGTCCCTTGTAATCCCGGGGGTGACGATACGCGTGGAAAGGCGCGCGTAGTATGTTGGCCGAGTAAACATGGGCGGCATTGTGACCGCCCATCGATAGCCAGTGCTGCTCGCCCTGACAATAGCTTATGCTTATTGTTAGTAGGACCCCAGACGGAATACGCTGTCAGGTCCCTCCAGGTATCGTGACCGCTTTCGACAGATAGCCATTGGCAATCCGCCAGGATGCACCGCTTGGAGAATGTGCTCGCTGGCGTATCCGACTAAATCAGCCGTCCGATTTTCTTCCGTTGCATCAACAGATTTTGCAATGGCCGCTGCACAGGCTAGAGGCTAGATTAACAGTGGACTAGGCTAATAGCGCGGTAAGGCGTGGCATTCTGTCTCCATGAGGGGCTCACGCTTGAACGGGCACGTTCCCTATTCCCCGTAAATATCATTGCTCGCGGTGAACTTTCATGGCATTGGGCTGCCGAGTCGGAGACGCCGACCACCTTCCACCTTCCACCTTCCACCTTCTACGAAACAAAACCCCGTTAGCAGGTAATCAGTGTAACTTGTGCGAATGCAAGTATGAAAAGGCGGAGGAGCGAGAGCGGAAAGCAAGCTAGTTTTATGAGATGCCCGTGGCGTCTCGTGCATTAGAAGAGTGGGGAATGGGAATTAGTCAGACCGGAATGCGCCTGACCGCGAGCGCTACACAACTCCAATTAAAGGAACAAAGCCGTGGAAAATGGGATTCTGGTCAGCCAGAGAAACACCATAGGTGCATGCATAAATAGTATACTGGCCGAGCAATGACCACGAAATAACGAATGGTAGGTACACGGCGGGATCGATAATTTACCCATCCATTCTCATTGAATGGTTAAAGTAACACCTCTCGCTGAGGACGAAATTACTTAATTCGAAGGTCGGCCATAGCACACGTTCCAGAAATAATCGTTATTTATCGAGGAACGAGTATAATTCAAGCGGCAGCCATCGCCGCCAAAGCACCGGCCGCTTATTCCCCGAGCGCGTGTTCACCTGTGTTTCATTCCGCAAATTGGTCGGCAGACTGCCTTCCCGCTCGGCTGATTGCATTATTCATCCAAGATCTATTATTGAGAGAGGACTGTCGTATAGGTTGCTTCGGATTGGCCGTTAACAGAAAGTTTGTTGCTGTCCTGTAACGGATTGCAACAACTATTTCGACTAATCTTCTCGTGGACGCTTTATCTTGAATAGAATCTACCCAGTTTGCCGCTGCTGATAGATCTTGCCTGGAGATCATCAGCAAGATCAAGGAATCATTCGATTGAAACACGTTACCGAGGCTCGTCGATTACTCATGGGCCTGTTTCTATTTCGCTCTCACTTCTCATCCTGCCCGTGGCCGCTCTCTATGAAAGACTGACCACCGCGACATTCGCGCGAGGATAATTTATAATCTCACTAGGCGAAAAGTGGTGGCAATGGTGAATTTATAACCTGGCAAGTGCATAAACCATCCCGATGTACGCGCGCTCTCCTCTCGAAGTCAGTTTTTACTCAGGCCTTTGCCGGGGGCTTCGTAAATTATACATATGTATATATACATACGTCGTTTATCGAGCGCAAATACAGGGTGCTTTGAAACGGCTTGTATGTTGACCTCCCTTCCATGGTTGTTTTCGCCACCGTCAGGTTGGGGTTGGTCGGAAGAATTGGTTCTCAATACTGCTCCCCACAACGAATCCAAAGATTCGGAGAAACTGCATGTACGGATACTGCAATTAAGTATTGGAATTTCGTCTGTGCGTAATTGGGCTCTAATGGCGGTTTAACGTAATAACTCCGAGGCGAGGAATTTCCAGGAAGGCTAAATGGAGTATTTCAGACGGCCGCCGTAACAGTTGCCCTCCGGAAGTGCAGATAGTAAAGCTCTTATTGTATAATGTTTGCGTATTATCGCGTGTTACGGCTCTTCGAGACCCGGGCGTTCTCGGTATATAACGCATATTTTACAGGAAATTCTGTTATCGTCAAAGTATAAAATCCCTTATTCCCTGGAATAACTGGTTGCTCTATAGTGGCGGCTCCGGCCGCGAGTTCGTAAAGTTACTGATTAAAGCACTTAAGCGGCCGGCCATTCTAATCAGAGGAAGATACTGTGCCTTCGGCTATACGTCGCTATAATTAACGATTTACCTTTTAACAGCGCTGCAGTCGATAAAGACTCTTTAGTTCATATTATGTAAACCTATCAGTAACAGGGCAGCTTGGCAGAAAAGGATTCTAGTATCAGCGAGATCTCGTGGCGCGTTCGTTGAGGGACGGTATGTCCGTGCGTGAATTTTCATTCTGTTGGAGTTCAGCGCACTATAATATGAATCAGGAAGGCTCGCCGTAGGTAAGGCTGACAATGAGTCTGGAAGGTAGAGGGTGGAGAGTCGGAGGGTCGATGCTTCCGCGTATGCCGTGCTTTCGTGATAGTCTGATAACAGTGCATGCAAGCTGTCGGCGTTTGGGCCGCGCCTTCCACCACACCGGGATAAAACGATGGAAGCTTATTAAAGTAGCCTCGTATATACCAGCGGCTCAAAACCTTCCCGGCAGATTTACGATATCATGTCATTTCCTGCATTACGCGTACACTTTTCCTCCTTCTCCCGAATAATCGGAGACTTTCCTGCACGATCGATACAATCTCACGAAATAATCGGAGGAATGAAGACGTGTTTAGCATGCAAACGACGAGATAGCACGGAGAACTTATCGAAACCAAGTGGAACTGCCATCGCAGGCCCATTAAACTAATTGCAAGAAGGAAAGCAGGCGCGAATAAGAGTGTAACTATTCAACGCAAGGTGTCTCGGTGATTGGTGACTTGAGATTGGTGATGCTGCGATAGGCGAGCATCGTGTATGTACGTCCCAGTGCAGAGTCGTTGCGTGCAATAGCACTGGAAACAAAGAACAAACTCGCATACCGAGTGGAATGGAATGAGGGCTTGAGCGCAAGTGGAGTCAAGTTATGTCGATCGAGTCACTTGTTCAGGGCAATAATGGAGGGGCTGATAGCGCTCGTCCTCGAGGGTAAGGAAAGACGAGGAATAGGAGTGGAGGAGGTGCGGGAGGAAGGATATAGCTCGATGATGATAAATGCTTCCTGCGGAGGAAGGTGATTTATGCCATCATTAGAATGGTCGCCTCGAACCCTCAGGAGTGTGGGTGGTTCATAATGATCGCTACCACACGTGTGTCTAGCACGAGGTGTAAGCAGGTTCGCGGTACCTCCGGAGCGGATACCTTCGAGGCGTACGCGCAAGCCACGTCCGCCAGCAAAAAAGGTAGCTGCCCTCGATCATTACTACGCCCATAAACACCATCGGCTTCGGCACATTGGCTGCTCATTGCCTCGGCTTTACGTCAACAGACCTTTTCCGCTGGCCTGCCTCGAGCACTGCTGTTGTCTGACACTGAGAGACTGCCCCGCTCGCTCTCGCTTGCTCATTTTCCACCGCGGCGATCAACCTCCGCCTATACGGCATGACTGCTTTTAATGCCTAATTAAATGTTGTCAGCAGAGTTATTGATGGATCGAAAATGTTGGAACGGTGGAGAGCGTAACAGAATGAACGACATAGTCCGTGGGGTTTAAGCAGATCAGAACGCCAAGCAGATCCCGGTATCGGTTGACTGGGTCACTGTTACGACCCAAGTTACGACTTCTAAGTGCAGATAAAATCCTTCCTTCCTTCGGCGTCGCGGCAGTTTATTGGTATTTAGGATCGACCGGGGATTTCTGACAGGCTAAAACAGTGTCGATTCCCTTTTTCGCGGCACTGTTGCTGGAGTTAAGGAAGTGGTTAAAACCTAATTGTCAAAAGTAATAAGGACCACCCACCGGCCGGATAGATCCGGGGGAATAGATACGCCTTAATTGGACGGGGTAACAACGTTCAAGCGATTACCTATTACCGATAATTATATGTTGAGGCAGGTAGAGCCAAGCTCGCGTATTCATGCGAACCTGTTCCCCTACAACGGGGCACATTGAATCAAATTGCGTGCACGCGTGCAAGCCTCCGCGCAGGCCGTACTCACGCCTCCCGACCTTTTGCTACCGTCTACACAGGTTACACGTACTCTCGAATACCTACACGTCTCGTCTAGCCCATTTGCTTTGACACCGGATCTGCACTCACTAATCTAAAGGCAGCCCATTACTAGTTTAATCGGCACAAGGATCGTCATTCCAATCGCGCTCAGACTGATAGCAACGAATGGATGACTGATTGGAGCGATGCAGATAAAATATCACCTATCAGTTTTTCTCTTGACATATAGAGTATCCTGAGTTCCAGATTCGAGCTTTATCCGACCTCTAGGCTGACATTGTTCCTGTCCCGGGCATTATTCGCAAATTGTTTTGCCTGCAAGTGTTTTCTCTCACAGCTGTCGATGGTATCGTTGCGAGAAGGGCGAGGTGTGGCGAAAGCGCGACGTTTGTGGCCCGCGGTTTCTTGACCGTTCGATCGTAATTCAATTTGTCGTCGAACACCCGTCGGACGATTGGCACTCGATCGGCCACGAGCTCACGATTTGACTAATGCCCCGCGAACACCTTCCTATTCCGTTCACGTCGTCGACTCGTGTTGTAGTTAACAATACCTTTAATCTCCCGCTCCACTGACAAATCGGTCTCACCAACGGAGAAAACCGTCAGTACCGCTGCCCATTCGCGTCGCAAATGCCTGAAACCATTGCGATAATGGGACAAAGAAAATCAAGAAAAACACTCTCGCTAACGAGTACACCCGCACTTCAAAATATTCAGAAACTAAAATCCTCAAACAGTCCGCGGACGGCAGATTTTCAAAATTGAACCGTGTAAAGGGATATGATATTAAATTACGCCGGAATGAAATTACGTGCAAACCCAACCAACGTCGCTCAAAGTAATTAACGAAGGAGCGTGCGTGTATTTGACTCCGAATCTATTGAATTAATTGTAATTTATAATGTAGCCGGGGAGACAGCGTGTTGATGTGCTGATTACTGTACGAGCTTGGCAACTTAATCGCTGTTGCTGGTAGTTTATGTTTAAATAAAGTTTAATAGCAGTAATACTGCAACAGGTCGGGTAGAAGAACGAGCCTGATGAATGCGCGATGAAGCCCTTATGCAAAAGTAAGCTAACTGCTCCTAAAACGATTAGATTGGCTGTCGTTTTGTTCCATACTCATTTTACTACATGGCTATTTTGTCTATCATGATCTTGGCGCATCATTTATGTCGTTATACGATTAACTCCCCTAAACTACTAGAATATTCATTATAGTTCACAGGCGAAGAGAGAGGAGGGTGGGAAGGTGAAACTTTTCGTACATCTTCTTCCAGACTTACTTGGCCTCGAGTATATATTTTATGCATCAACTAACTAGTTGGCCAACTGACGTTCCTCCGACCGAAGACAGACGCAGTTGATGTCCAGCTACAAGGCGATTGAATGCTTCTCATATAATTATTTAACTGCCATTTATCGAGCGAAGAGAGAAGGCTAGCGCAAATGAAGGCTGTTTTCCAGTCCACTTTGAATACAATACTTGGTCGTGGTACAAAATGCAATAGGTGATGACAGGAGGTATGTGTGTTACAGGGGGGAAAAGGGGCGAGTGCTCACGACTCGGGACTCGCCACTCACGACCATTGGCATAGCCTCGCTTGATCTATCGGCTTAGAAGACGGCCGCGCAACGCCGCGCCGCGGCCCCTCCTTTTTCATTTAATCAGCAACTATCCCCGGCAGACAAAATCACAGAGGACGCGTCGCTTAGAAGTTCGCCACGCACTAGGCACGAGAATTTACCTAGTAGACGCTGATAGCAATGACTTCTGCCGGCGTGTCATTTCTTAAGGGAAGGCCTGGCGACGCGATCTATGTTCGTAAGCGCATTTCCCAGGCTTCGTGAGAGAAGCCGAGTATCAGGGTCCTCGATCATTCCTGGAAATTTAATAGACACGTCTCTTCCCGCCGCATCCTTGATTCCTCGTGGATGATAGGAAGTCTCGGCGTGCACACTTTACTCTTTCGTGCATTTCGAGATAGGATAGAAGCCCCTAGAAACCACCGCCACCTCCTTTCGCCTTTGACACGCAACTGCCGTAAGCGGTGCCACTTGCAACCAACTTTCCACCAAGTTCTCCATTACCACCAGGAATCTTCCCGCAACAGGGGAGCCCTCTTTCTCGGAATAATACGCGCACACGTCTCCGCGCAGCTCTGCGAGCTGCTCCGAGAAAATTGAGCAATTACACGCCGTTGCGTGAGGAGACTGCGTCTATTAGTTGAACTTTCCTATCTAGTTGCTAGCCTTGCATCCGGCTCGGAGGATACAAAATTCCTGACACGCCACCGTCCGTTGAATTTCTATGCAAACCGCCTGAACATTCGCCGCCTTAACTTTTCTCCAATGTCTGAATAAAAACTAATCTGGATAGAAGCTGCTTTTTGGCATGGTCAGATTGGAACGGGTTCTTTAGGCGAATAATGTCTCCGCACGTAAGTGAGACAAATGCTTTTGCACAGCTGGAGCCTAAGACTATGGGAAAGCTCTATACACTTGTAGCGCATGGGATCGCAGGTGAACGAGGACTAAGGTGCGCCGTCATAAATCTGCCAGGCTCTGGCAAATTAAATCATTATCTGGAAGCTGGCAGCAAATTGCACTGATGCATGCTTCGAGGCTCCTCCCTCGACTTTCCTACGCCTACTGCCTTCGCGTTCCTCCTCATCGTCACCTTCCCACTCCCCCCCTCTCAGGCGCTCTCTCTCTCTCTCTGCCCACGACTTTTCAATCACCTGACCAGAACAAAAGTGCGCCGAGCCGTCACGCCGGTATCCAGATTCAAGGCGAAACACATCTAATACGCATGCGCAATTCGAGCACAGTATGCATTGCCAAAAGAAGTAGCGCATGATTGAGCAGTTATAGGGAAATGACGAAATAGCGGGGCGACAGAGTTGCTATCTGGAAAAGCCTTGAGCGATTAAGAAGCTAGTTGTAAAAGCGTGTGGAGGGAATATGGAGCTGCTCTTGGACGTGCACTCGCGGGATAGTAGAGCGGAAAAATAATTAACACGTCGGAAACTCGGGCGTACATCTTCCTTACGAAGATGGAGCCGTACATCTTGCCGACACACTGTCGGGGCTTATTAATCACTATTTGACTGTGATACATCGCGACGTGTAACTGCGTCGTATCATGTATCACCCTGCTTACTGACTTGCCCGCAATTCCTTTGATGCACCACGTTAACGTTTCAGCTTTACTAACCATTAAGCCAAGAGAAGTACTCCACTTGTACCTACTCGGGAGATTCTTACTTGCTACCTAAGTGGAACATGTGACTTACGAGACCGTCACAGGCGGATAATGCCACTTGAGACTTGCTATGCCCGTGGATGAATCCTCGATAATGACACTTGCTGGATCGGTTTTTTAGTGGGGTTCGCACGTGAATATCACGCTTCCGCCGCTCGACTACCATAGCCGGCCCAATGAAGTTGTCGACTGCCCTCAATTCGAGATGATACTCTTTTCCACCAACAGGCAATCGGTAATGGACGACTGGTCCATCCTCGTTGTGATGGTGGCTCACGTTGTGCGAGATGAGGTCACCTAGATGGGTCACCTTGCGTGGTATCACGATCTCATGGCCGTGAATGTGCTCCTCCAGAGTGTATATCCCTGTGGCAAAAAGCCCTACTATTGTAGATCTTGTTCCAGAAATAATTTAGGGGATGTCGATCTAATTTTAGATCTAGTTTATTCATTTGACTTTCTCTCTCTCTCTCTCTCTCTCTCTCTCTCTCGCTCTCTCTCTCTTTCCGCTTTCCATTCGTATTGTTATATCATCGCAGCACGATAATTAAGTTAGTGCTCGCGCACGTGCCCTTCTTTCGGTGTTTATTGCCACCTTTACTGCCAATGGTTTCAGCTAGGCTGTAAAATGCGATATTTATTATATTCCACGGCAAGTGGGCAGACGGCCATAAAAGACAGGCCGAATAAGTAACACGAGGAAGGAAATGAGAGAGGTGCACCGGTATGCCTTCGCCCAGTCGTGTCGGCGACGAGACACGGGAGCGAGTGTACGACAGTTATGCACCGTAAAACTGTTGTAATGATTCTCCAGTGATTTAACGGCAGCATGCTTGTATACATATACGCACACACGTCTATGCCCACTGCATATAAAGACCCTATGCAATATAGAAACGACTGTTTTACATCTGTGGATTTTTTTGTTCCACGCGTAGGAAACAGTCAACCGTCATTGATCAGTCTCGGCACTCGCTATTGTAAACGATGATCTAACTTCTAATTGAGTGATTGCTAGAGCCTCCAGTAACCAGAGCCAGAAAAAAGGATGGAATGCACAATTGCGCCGCGACAATAGCAAAATGTATTCCCCTGACAGTCACTCCAGATTTAATGATCCTGCCTTGTCATCTACATCTTTAGATCGAACGCTCCTCCTCAATGGAGTACATACAAGTGATTCAATAGTTCGGCATAATAATAGAAATCGGAAGAATAAATCTTAGGCGATTACTTGTCCGACTACGATATTACTACTCTGCTTATGCTGCTTGTGCAGTATGTGCCAGTGCCATGTGCGGCGTTACATCGATTCGGACGCCGAGTGCAATCGCAATCAAATCCCCTGATTTTCAATCCAGGAGAAACCCGCATAAAGAGATTCAAAGAAATGTGTTAATAAATCAGTTCTGAGGGGTTAATTATAACGGTGGTTTGTTAGGGTGCAGTGAGTGGGGAAGCATTGGAATCGAGTCCGGAGGAAACGCGGTGGGTGGTTTCGCGGCGGAATACTCTCGGTAACGACTATCGGGACGATTTACACCGGTTTATCGGTTAATTTCATCTCTGCATTAATATTAAGCGGTAATCAGCCTGTTGGTAAGCGGCGGCGTTTCGCTGCTTTCTCTCTCTCTCCTTCTCTATCGTTCATGCGCAGTGTGTGACACGCCCTTTTGAAATAGAGTCGTGAAGTGCATTATTCATGTAAGAGCGTTATGACAAAGCGCATAGCGCAAGTTGGCGCTGAAATATCTTGGAAATTTCATGACCCTTTCCAAGCGGCTGATAGAAATTTTGTCAAATATGTATATTGACACCGCTTTAATGGGATCAGTGCATACATGTTTCTCTACTGCCGAGCTTTGGTGGTTGGTGGAGAATTGGTGAAGCTAAGAATCGATTGAAAGCTCACTTGCCAATATCCTAATCTCAAGGAGTATTACTTTTTCCGTTGAATCGTGGCTGGGCGCACTAAATAAGGCTCCATTTCCTTTAGTAAGTTGTCTCAAAAGAGTCACACTGATACCTGAGACAGTCACAGAGAGTAACTAAATGGAGAAGGGCTAAGGCGAGGCAAGTGAGCTGGAAAGAATTTGTATGGATGGAAACGGTGTTGGCTTTGGCTTGCCTATCGTTGTTAGTAGGCTCGGTACAGGTTTGCTCCCATGCAGATAAATAGTCCGTGCAGCTGGAGAAGGGGAGGAGTAGCATCTAGTGCTGCGACGGGTGAACGGTATAATCATCATTATCCCATTATCATTAAACTCGGAAAAATGGCGGGGCAACCAATGGACGCGAACCTCGAGCGAGAAGGGGTTAACTGCAGGTGGGGAGAACGGCGAACACGGCGAGCACCGTGAGCACTTGGACCTCCCATACACACGGCTCTCATTGCAATGATCCGATCACTCGATCCTTTCTACAGCCTTCCCACTGATTGAACGACTAATCTCTTACTCATCTCAACCTATTCCACCTCCCCACCCCCTCCACCAACCAGCCTGCCGACCTCTCTAGTCCCTTCACTTCCTCCTAACATCGAGCTCGACACGCACGTATAACAGTTCAACATAAGGAATTATTTATTTCCTTTGATCATCGTCTCTTCAGTCGTAAAGGGCGGTCTACCCGACCCTGTATAGTATTCGTCGAGCGTATATTTCGGGCAGCCGAACTTCTTTGAACGGCAAACCAGACGAATATCACTTATATATTGATTCCGTTGCCAGAAAGGGATGCATGTATATTGGAAGCACCTTCGTTTTTGTATCCAATAGTGCACTGGCAAACGTTCTCACCGACTGTACCTGCACTTTTTAGGAAAACCTAAACATAGTTCGTCAGTAATTCTAGTCTGACAGAAAACTCTGAGCGAAACTGTGGGACATGCCAGCCGATAAAGAAATAACCGAATGAGAAATCATTGCGCGACATAGAATTCTTCCGTCCAGAGAGTAGTCGGGGACTTTTCGAATCAATTGATTTGCGATAATTAATATATTCAGGAGTAGGTGTACCGCAATAGAACAAATTGAAATTTATCGGGCGAAATGTCGCCGTTCCATTCTCAAAGTGTAAACACCATCATTTTCGAAAAGTTTAGAGTAATCGTACGCTCGCGACTATTTGTGCCATTCACGTTAATCACAGAAATGTGTATACATACGTATAATTCACGTCACCACCGCAAACTCACGCAAACGAATTTCCGTACTGCTTACCATAGGATGGGATTCAACATTTACCAAGAATTTGTCGTGAGAATTATCGCGTTCGTGCAGGTTGCTTCAATTACTCTTTTCGTTGAAGCTCCTCCTCGTTTGTCTTCCTCGAAAATCGCTGCGCGCCTCTGTACAATTGACAAACGTATGCCCGTGTGTGTAAAATCATTTGCATCGTGTACTGATCTCGGGCTGAAGAATGGCTGGTTTGAATTAACGACATGTGGAGGTTTGTACTGGAAAGACAGATGTTTTTACGTTTACGGGGAATTAGGCGGCCCTGATTCAAGAACCCAAGCCTCAAGGTTCCACCGTACCGATCGGTGCGGTTAATGCGATCCTTGCTTCTTTAGAGCTTGATCGAGCCGCGTCTCATCATGCATCACCCTTTCAACCTAACCCCTAGCCGCTTTTCTTTTGCCCTGCCCTTCAGACATTGTTTCTTAGAAATGCGTTGCGTGCGGCAGAAAGCGTAGAATGTTAACTATTGAGTATTGATTTAAGGTGATGAGAGGGTAGCTGATGTGTCGGACGGCAAATTGTTCAAGGTATTGGCGGCATCGAGCTACTGGAGTGGAGGCAGATGCAGTAGGCAGTACATAGAGTAGAGTAGAGGGTAGACTCAATCAGCAAGGAAAATAAATCAAAGGCGAGGGCAATTTAATTATTATCTCGGCGTTCGTTACTGGTGCACGCATACGTACATACGTTGGTACCTACAATGCAGACGCCGGGTCTGCATTGCTAGTTTGCAGCATTTATCGCCGCCAGCTGCTAATTACGAGAAATGGCGCGGTACCGCCCACCGCAACCCAAAATTTATGTCCTTGCCAATTCTCGGCAATCCGCCCCGCATTCTTACACGTTCACTTGTAATCATCGAGCATGATTAGACGAATGGCGGTAGATGTAGAAGGCGATGGCTAACGGGCCGAACCGGATGGATGCTGATGCCAGTGCGGTGGTTGGTGTCAAAATTTTGGTGCAATGCATGGCGATTCTAGAAGAGGGAGGTTTATCTCACCGATAGTGGCGAACTGGACGTGTGATTAGGTCGCGCTCGACTGGACACGGTGGTGCCGATCGCCCGATGGATCAGCGATAACAGGTCCGCCGCGTAATTAATCGAAGTCGATTTTTCCGCCAGTCGAACTCCGGGAGCCGACAGGCCGAAGCCCATTTTTCCCGGTGCGCGGCCGCCTCGGAATAGTCGTAGAACGCGATATACGTGGAACGTGGGTGTATCCGAGTGAGTATAATCTCGATCGGAGCGTTCTCGCACCGTTCTCCTTTTTCATTAATTACCACGCGGCCACGCCACACGAGCGCGCTCTCCTGCGCTCGTAATTCGTATGCTCGGAACTGGAGAATTTGCGCTCGGCCAGATTTCTAAGAGCACGACACGTCTGACACGCAGGTTCCACAACGCTGGCTCTTTCGCAGCAAGCGCATTTCCGATTCAGTAATAAACCACTGGTGGATACGAGATTTCATCCGACGAGATACCTCGCGCTCGGAGAGTTTCGCTCGGGCGTGCACCTATTGGCACTCTGTGCTGTATCAAGTGTCTGGCACTGACAAACGCGGGTAACAAAACTCGTGAGCTTTTGTCTCGAGGAAATGGAATAAATCGGGATAATAGGAAGGAGAAACGGTGATCGTAAAGGGCGCTATCAGGCCCTTACCGTCACGGTAACACGTCGTTGTCTTCAGATACAGGCCGCGCGTAACGCGACCCGACGCGCCGCCCGACACTCTATCTATCTTTTCATGAGCCAATAAATCGCGCATATAAGCAGCCATTTACATGAATGCCCTTACATCGTGTATTCGCCGGGTGTACGAATGCGCATCTTATCAGGTAAGCCATTCTCTGAAGGACATTCTCCAGGCATTCCAACTACGATTTGCTCGCGCGCTTGCTCGCACTCTTGCCGGGATAACACCGAGCGGAGACACTTCATGCAGCATACGTGCTAAACATCTTTTATCCCCATTCTGATTGCTACACTTCGTTACCTGATAAGGCCGTCCTCGTGTTTCCCGATGCCGGTACAGTTTTGGACTATCCTATGTAACAGGTGCCATTACTCAACAAAGGCTTCGTGTGCGACAGGTATACCCCGTAGAGTGGGGAAGGAGGGATCTCGATACATACACTTATATCCGTTATTTGTAAAAAGCCTTCCGAGACAGAAGAGTTTATTTTCACTCGAGATGTCTTAGCCAGATGACCCCTGGGAAATCCGGAAATCCGTTATTGCACTGTCTCGCACGAGGAGTAGCTACTGGCAGGTAGTTTAGACTTTCGATAACTTAGCGGGATCCTCGATACGAGCGTGAATCCTTCGGCTTGAAGGATTTCCTAGAAAGCAGTGGCTCCTCTCTATCGAGCCGCGCGGCGCCGCGCGCCGCACCGCACCGGAGATTGTACATTTGATTTCACGGAAAACTGTTAGGTCCTTATTGACAGACACGAGATTAATACTGTTACTTCACCCGACGTTACGAACCGGAGAATCAGACGATAATTATACAAAATTTTGTATCATTTTTGTTCAATAATATCTTGAGAAAGGTCCATCCGACATATAAGAAGCTTGGAAGAGGCCGGCAGGCTTAGAAGAGGAGGTGCATAACTGATAGGAATCTCGCAATGCACCTCTCGCGTATCCTTCTTTAAGCATTTAGCATTTAAGCGATTCGCCGAAGAGAAGGAGGAGGAGGCAGCCGCGCGAGAAATTGCATTCGGAATTATAGGATTGGATCAATCCTGGAAACAGTATCAATCAGAATGTTGGAGTGCCGGCGCATTAATGTACCGTCTGAAAACTGACTGCTCGCTGGATCGCCGCGAGCTTTTCGAGAGGAAATCGAACGATTATCCGCACGCAAAAGTGCTTATCCGTCTATGACCTGTTACCGCTTGTGCGATTCCGCCAAAGTGGGGCCACTCATTGTGCGTTACTGCTTACCTCCATTTCGCCTTATTGCCTTCTTTTCCTTCAGTGCGATTCAACTGCAATCTTTCCCAAGAGATCGTGAACATGCTGCCCAGAGGAGCAGGAGCGGGCTGCAAATGCAGCCCGAAAACACGAAAGTTAAATATATGCGCACTCAACAACAGAAATCCGAGCGGCTAGGATACGCATTATTAATGGGCGTTAAAACGTCCTATTAATTACCAGAAAACCGATCGCGATAACCGTTCACGAATTGTAGATGCAAACTTGTAGAGTAATCTAAATTAATAGCGATCACATCTATTTTCGGATTGGCGTAATCGTCCAATTGAAACACGACCATTCCCTCGAATAAGAGGTGCAGCAGTCAAGCAGGGATAGCCGGTGGATTTCTGCTCACGAATTTCGCTCGATCTTTGGCCTTTAGAGGTAAATGTTTACGTGGAAATGGGAACATGTTCGGCTACTAAGTAAAGCCTGCGTTAAGAATGGAGAATGAAAAAGCATCGGTGTTTCGAGTGGAGGGTTGTAATGGTTGAGAAGGAGCAGTTGGAATGATTGGGCGGCAGAGGTAGAGGCAGCGGTCCGGTAACTCAAAGGCGAAGCAACCCTGACCAAAAATAGAAGGGTTGGCGCTTCGGCTTGCGTATATATGTATGTATGCAGAAGCGAACCTGAAGCCTGAAGCGGTTCTGCTTCGTGGGTGCCGGTCGCGATGTATCTCTCGAAAAGGATCACTCCTGCGGCACTTTCGAGTCTCAGTGGAGCGTGGGTTGGATTCGTTATTACCGATCGGTTGCGGCCCACGCTCTCGACCGAGTCGCGTCTTCGTCCTGTCTGACCGTCCGGCTGTCCGACTCTTTGCACGTACGTCTCTTTGATTGCACCGAGGCCTTTGATTCCCCGACTAAAACGCACTGTATCGCATCCTTGTACCACACCTTCGTCGTCCTGTATCCACTCTCACCCTCTTCATCTCTTTCTCTTCCTCCACCACTTTTTGGATCGTGTCTCCTTAACGGACAGTTCCATTCTATTCGCATTGCTACCGCATACGACGCCTCAATTTGACTACTTCCTTCTCTCCTTCTTTCGCCGGTCAAAAGTGAAGTGTGCTAAAGTGTCGGTTAACCAACTATAAGCAAGTGCCTCCTACATACGTTCATATCGTGCCGAGTGGCCTTTTGCAACGGTAGAGTAACCCTCGTTAAAATGTTACAACTTTAGGAAAATAGGTACCTTAAAAACTCAACAAAGATATGCAACTAGCTAATAGTGAGTTTGTGTTGGCGGGCCGAGTGCGGTCGAGTACTGAATGAAAATAAAGATAACGCGGTGTTGCGATTGAGGATCGAGAGTGTTGAGTGCCCACGCGGTCCACTTCACTTTCAGGGTTTTCGAATTCGAGGGAAGGAGAGACAGGCTCTCATACGCCTCCGTACGCGAATGGTTTGAGTTGGTCCTTCTCGGTGCTCGCTGCGCGTTGCGGTTCAAGTTTAGAGATGGAAGGAGAGCAGCGGCAGCGCAACGCAAGCAAAGGCGAAAAGCGGGCGAGCATGCTCGATTGAAAGAGGGTGCCCACGCGTATACCAGTGAGGCGCCCACTAGCCATCCAGAGTTCCTCGGCTGCCTGCCTACCTGCTCGCCTGTCTGATCACTTCTTTGAGCCGACATTTAATCCTACATTACCAGCTAATATGGTTTGCCCCAAATAATTCACGTATTCTTCATTAACCAGAATTCAAATTGAGCCCTTCGATATAGTCGAATTTCCAATTAGTAAATTCCACACCAATTACTCCATCGATTGTCAACATATGGGGAGATTTGCAACCAACCACCCACGCCGAAAATAATCGAGGAGTTCCTCGCGGAGCGAGGGAGCTATTTTTCAAGAGGCACCAGTCGCGTTCCATGAATGGGCGGCCGGTCGGCTCGCTTTTACGACGACGCAACGTGCTCCTCCTCCTTTTGGTCCTTTTTGCGGATGCTTGGCGCCATCCCAGGGCCGCCGTGCCGTGCCGCGCTCTTCCTGCCCGGATAAAAACGCGAAAGACCTTCGAGGTGATCTTGCAACGCGCCACCAGCTATTATAAAATCCTTTTCATCCGGCTGCAGAGTCGCACGTCCTACAACCTACAGCCACTAGCATGGAATATCCCCAAGTACTTATATTGTATTCTCGGAGACCTCTTCAAGCCCTCATCAGTCTTCAAAAAGTTGAAGCACATGGTCGAATTCGAGCAACACACAGTCTCCCCTACTTGCTTATGCCCAAGGTTCGAGCACAGATTTCATGCGTTGGATACACCTGAATGATAGTTTGGATGTACACGGTTACTCGGTCAGATTGGAAGTTTGTCGAGCAAGTCAGCCCGACTCGAGTTTTCGGCGTTGACTTCGAAGCCGAGGGAAACTCTCGGAAAGTCTGCTAATGTCGCGTCATTACGTTACTCCGGGGGAGTTAATAACTTGGTAATAAGCGGAGGGATGCCAGTCGTTATCCCGAGGTAGACGGATTATCCCGTGTCAGCGAGGCAGATGTGCAGTCGAGACCGGCCAGTGTAATTTCCCCCGATCATCATAATCACTCTGGAGAGCGAGGAAGCCGCGGGGAGCTGGGGGATGCCAATTTGGAAATGTCTCAGGCTGCTAATTTCACTCGTCGCATTGTCCCGCGCCCACCAAACAAATAAATATTTACGAGCGCCGGTCCCTCCCTTCCGCCGACTTTTCTCCACAGCGGCCAATCTACATGGAAATAGTGCGGGGGCTGCGTATCGGTTTCTCGGCAATATTCTCGGTGGCTTCTCGCTGATTTTAGCTCGTCCAGGCCACTTTGAAATTCTGCGAATGAAAATCGCCATCATTCTGTGGAGAGCAGCAACTCGCGATCCGGAGAGGCTTGCCTGTAGCCTAGTAATGTCAAAGCCGATACTGACACTGGAACCGGTATCGCGATAAAGCAGGGGGCCAAATGAAAAAATAGATGTGTACTATCTACATCTGGCGAGAATACTGGTTCTTCGATCTTCCTCGCTTTCGTTCGAATTAATGAAGCCCCTTGTTTTCGTCGGCGTCGCGCGAGTGCAGACAGTGAGTTATTCCTGATGGGCTCGTTAATAAGAGAATTAACGGCTGTTATTGGCAGAATGCAAAAGTGGCCGTGCCGGGCAGGAAGGCGGGCAGGCGGATAGGCAGCCAGGCGCGGCGCGGCGGAGTATCAATAATATTAATGTCAGAAAGGAAATCTTTCCGAGAATAATTAAAAAGTCGAGGTGGGCCTTTGGCGGGCATTAACGCGAGCAGTGTGGCATAAATAAGAGGCGGATTAGCATTTAACGAGGCTCACTGGGAATCACCGTACTCTGCACCAGACTAGTCTTCCCTCCCGGAGTAGAGTGGAGTAGAGAGAAGTGAAGTGTCCGGCCGGCTCTTTCTTTCGCCAAAGCGTAACTCGATAGTATTTGTGCTCTTAATGGGAGCGTCTCTGCTAAAGGCAAGACTTCTATTTAAGAACTTGTCACGCCCAGTTCTCGAGCAACACGCTGACGCCGCAGTCGCCGTGTCGAGAAATCCGAGAGTCCAGCCGGATAACAACTCCTCGAATCTGGATTATACATTTTTATCATTTTCATCCCGATGCTATCGCTCCTCTTGTTACGTAAGTTATCCGCGATATTTACTCCGCGTGCTCGCCTGGTAGTCGAGGCCAGTATGTCTATTACCCTAATCTGTATCATATTCTCGAGCATTCTCTCATAGATTCAGTTCATAATCAAATCGATCACCCTGTTTCTCCATTTCCTATTCCTTCTCGGACATCGATGACACTTACCTCTAACATTGGTCTTTTGTAGTCTGGCATTAGGGATGGTGTGTGCCACCGCGACGAGTACTTGAAGCATCAGCGAGTACCGCATGGTTACAGCTTTGCACTAGTCCTTCCTCAGCAACAAGTGTAACTGGCTGCAATAATAAGGATCTCTTGTTAACACATATCCCCATTAGATCCCTCTCTAATTGGCGCGATTATTTCTACAAAAAAGACGAAATACTGCCCGAGTGGCGCGTAACGACTTTTTCTCGTGCATGTGAATTCTTGTCCAAGGAAAAAATCGACGTGGATTTTGGTCTAGGGAAACTCGTTAGTTTGGACCCGGACTATTATGGTATGCGGTGTCACGCGTAACGCGCAGACCAGTCAGGCTAATCGGCTTTACTTGGAGGGTTGTGGACCTGATGATTCAACACGAGCGCCATGGCCCTCTTTTTATACAGGTCCTCAATTTCGTGTGGATCTTATAAGAAACTTATGCGCAGCGCCGCTTTTTATGTATAGCATGCAATAGGCCGCGCAATGTATACTCCGAATATTAAGTGCGGCTACTATGAAATTTCATTCCTGCAATTATATTGTCGGTATAGTAATTCAGTGAAATAAGAGTTGATGATTAAGATCATCCAGCGAAAAATCAAACGTGGAATAAAATTGCAGATTAATAGAGGTTGGAAGTTGGAGAGGGGGCGCGAATCATTACGATCCCTCAGTCTAGATGACAATGGAGCTGTACGCTTTGTTGTCAGCATGAGTGGAGTCAAAGTTTCAGCTGCGACTGGGCTCGTCCTCATTACTGACCTCCCCGTGCCGAGAGCAAAGGTAAACGCGTGCGAAGCGTATCCATAGCCACGAGGTTGGCCGACATTTCGCTCTGAGGGCCGCCCTCGCTCGATGCCATATCAAAGTCGCTTGATTAACGCTTTACGAATTAGCTAATTTGCCTCACGGTGATATGCCCGGGCAGAGGCGAGGCCTTATTGTCTGCCTATGCGCCAATTAACATTCGTTTCCTCGTGTCTCCCTGACCGTGACGTTGTGCTGCGCCGCACTGCCAGGGTGACATCTCCATTTGCCACCTGCCTTCTGATACTGGGCTGCCAATCAATTTCCTTTTATCTCCAAGGAATTTAGATCTCGCCCCTGCGAGTTACATCTATCACAGTCGCCCGAGTGTCCCTTTGTCCGATACTATTGTCTATTGCTACGAATCTGTACTGGCGATAGTTTGCAATGTATCACGCGCATTCGCACCGAATCTAATGAACGATGCGAGGCGGCCGAGTAATCACTTTGCGCATCGCTGCCTAAACAGTGGTTCGAGAATGGTATTATTGATATGTCTGGTCCAATTAGATATTCAAAATACACAATCAATCTTAGCGCAGCTTCGAAATCGATTCGCGGGCCTTTTGTGATGCGTCGTTTTTAAAACTTTTTCTTACATCCCAAATGTCATTATAAGCGAGTTTTGACGCGAGATATGTCTGCTTGAAAAATTGACAGGGCGCCGAGTGATAGGTTGTCGGTCTCATTAGCGACTGGCTCATTTCCATATGCACGCGCGGCTTCGCATTGACGAAGAAACGTCTGCCAGGAGTTTATCAGAGTCAGTCGCCGCTGCTGGCGCGGAATATTTGTAAGTGGGGCGCGGTTTCAAAGCGCTCGTCGTGCTCGTGCTGCTCGCCTCGTGCCATTCTGAATTGAGTTGTCGCGCGCGTATAATACGCCGTGCGCACACAGGACTATACGAATGCGCGGACGATCGCCGTGCTGGGGATTAAGGCCGACCGCACACTGAATGTACTCAAATCCACTCGGAGCAAGTATGCACTTGCAGCTTCAAAGAGATCTTCTCGCTTTAAACGCTTTCAAATAGCTATTAGCCACTATGCGGTTAGGCTTGCCACGCTGTGTGGCCGCCAGTCCGAACCATTGCCCCTTTAATCATTCTTTTGCACTGTGTTTACTTTTACCGCGAGGAGGCACTGCCCGCATTACTACCCGCCAGGACTTTTATACTGCATCTGAGACAAATAACACTTCCATCGCCGTGGATAGATAATATTTATCCATTCGAGACATAACATTTCTACCGTGTGGCGGAAGAGGAAGCCGAGTCTGAGAGCTGAGAGGGAGAGAGATATGGATGACTGGGATCTCCGGCGTAGTGACAAGCGGATGTGGAGGAGAAGATAAAGGAGAGCTGTCCAAGAGGCGCGAGGGTCGACTTAAAATCAGGTGGGAGGTCAGTCTTGTCGGCCGCCGCTCACGGCAAAAGGGAAACGCTTAGTTGACTATCACAAGTGAGCGGCACCGGAAATGCGTTTCAGTAAACTACCTGTGCACGTACATGTGCGTGCGTGGGTAAGCGCGTGCGAAAACTCGAGGGAACAGCGCGGAAAAGGCGAACGACAGGCTACACGAGAAAGCGGCACGGCTCGGCTCGGTGGCGCGTGTACTCCCACGAAATCGTCGGCCCTCGCCTCAAACTCGCAGCTATTCAGTCGATAATCTTCTAGTCTTACGAATACCAATTGCTCTCCAGAAATCATGCAATAAGTCTGATACACTATTTCCAACTATGTATTGGTAAGTACAGGTTTGATAACTGAAATAATTAAAATCCCTTGATGCTAGGGCCATGAGCGACTAGCTTGCGCAGTCAATAAAGCTGTCCAGCAGTGATGAAGGTGCAGTCGTAATTAATAGCGGCGGAGTCGAAGAAGACGAGCAAAATGAAGAAGAAAAGAGGAAAGAAGTCGCTGGTGGAAGAAGTATGGTGGCGAAGCAGAGGGAGTAGTGGAAAGATGCGGCAATCAAAGAGGCACAGCGCCCAAGGCAATGGTAATGAAATTACCGTTGTCAGAGAACGGAGAAGGCGATTCTATGGGTTGCAACATCCGGTCTCCCACTGGGCTCTAATAAAGTCGACCCCACATGCTAATACTTTTCTTCCTCATTGCTAGGAACTTGGCCGAAAACAGTGAGGAAGGGTGTGTGTGTGTGAAAAGTGGGATGGTGTGTGGTGTGACCAGAGAGGTGTTCCCTCCGTAGAGCGTGGATAGTGGCTTTCCTCATCGAGTTTTCAAATTAATTTAGAGGCCACGAATTTATATCACGTTCAGATAATACAATATGCAACGGTCGAGGCATAATTTACGAGCGCGATGGGATGGGATGGGATGGGATAGGTTGAGTAGATTCGGTGGCAGGGAAATGTCGCTTCAGCTGCGACACGTACAACGCGTGTACCTCCGAAAACCGGAGCTGTAATCGAATAGAGCCTGATTCACATTGTTGGCCGAAGCACGGCAGACTCGAATTTATTTTACCAGCTAGATTCTTATTTAGTGCAGCACGCCGCATACGGCCCGATCCATAGCGCCGATCGTATATATCTCTGCCCGACAATCCGCCTAAATAATTCTCCAATTCATCGTCTGATTTATGTCCTCGCCACTTCCGATCTGTTGGCGGACAAAAGCTTTCACGCGTCGACGCGATTCTACTTGCTCTTCGCAGATTGACAAAACTCCTACCAGTACTCTCGCCGGCTGTTCTCCGCCATTGAAATTCACTTTTGGCTATGCTTCTTAATTAGGCTGTGAGTAGCTAATTCACCTCGGTATAAGCCCGATTCGGGAAGCAATTCAATAGACATTGGATCAAGATATCGGCGATGATTTATAGATATCGGTGAGAGATGCCGAGATCCTGATTAAAAAGGTCAAATTGCTGTGGCCACACAAATGCCAGGCCATTTGGAACGCTAATGAACACTGAGGAACTCCCGTTTCGAATAAATTCGAGAAAGGTGGCTTTCGCACACGGCTACACCTAGCAAGCAGCCCATTTGTACAATTATTAGCGCTGCATCTATTCTGCATCATGCAAATCACGAGTAAAATCTAAATTGAAGCTCCTGTTTGCATTTGCTTGGTGAGCCTCTTCAAGTGTAATTTCCTCAGTGACTGTGGCCGAGTGCCTATAATTTACGGGGCTCTGTAATTCTTGCTGCTCAAGGCGATCCCGCCGGCTGCGCGTCGCGTAAATGTTTGCTCAATGCAATTATCAGTCGGTAGAGCTACGGGCTGCTCGTGATTTAGGAACCAAGGGATTGGTAATGCAAGCGGCCGCACACTGCCCCAAGGAATCTCTCCAAACTAGGCGGTCAAATTTAATCCTTTCGATGTATCTACAAAAGAACTTTGTCTGTACACAATTCTTTCACACTGTACGGCTATATAATGACAATTTGCATATTTTTCTTAATCATTGGACGATTATGAGTGGTGGACAATGTGGGAAAATGACCTACTGCCATCAAAAATGATCCATAGATGCTGGAAGAGGAGTGCACAGGCGTGAATGGGCTGGAAGAAAAGAGGATTGACGGCGATGGTAGATAGGGGCCAAGAGGACGCGCGACCGTGCCAGGTAAATATTCATTTGTGATTTATGCGGGATATGCAGGCACAAAGCGCGTGCAGGGGCCGAGGCGCCGTGCCGCCGTGCCGCCGCACTCCCGATATCCCACTGATTGTTCACAGCGACTCTGATGGATCGAAGGAGAATAGAAAGGTTATTTACGTTTCGAAATTAATCGTGGCCAGTCACTGGCATCACTCGACCTCGAAACGTCGCCCCGCGACGGAACGCGACGCCCTTTTCCTTTTTAGCCCCCTCGAAGGGCACATATTATTGGCACTTTAATGCCATAGCCATTTCATTTCCGCTTTACTTTCCCTTTTTCAATGAATATTATCATTATCCCTGTGATTTGTGTGACTTTAAGCTTTAATGATAATTTGGAAACTAGTACAGTCGACTGCGCTGCAAGTTGGCTCGAGTACGATGCTTCCCGTAAGGACGTAATAATTGCGAGTTGCGAGGGAAGGAAACGAGCCTACCATTGAGTGCAGTATAATCCGTCGGTGTTGGCCCTAACGTGCGTTTCTTTTGGGTCAACTGCCCTCCCGACGCTAACTGGTCATTATCGTGATGGATGTAACAAGATAATAATGAGAAAGCCGAATACTTTTATGTACGAGCCCTTCGCCCGGCAACGAAATTAGTGGTTAGACTCCGACACAGTGGCCCACTTCGAATGCGAGGGATATCTTCATTGGTAGTTGAAGGATACTTAATATGCACGTAAATAATCCTGGTCTACCGGGAAGGAGCGTCGTTCCATGCGTCGCCGAGGCGTCGCGACGGGTGTTTGGTTGCTTTATTCATGGCGGCGAATTAAGGCGCAGCATTGCCAATGCAGTGTTACATCGCTTGTAAGGGATCGAATTAGTATGTCATTTAAAGACACCGCGCCGGTCCAGTTTCTGTTTGAGGCGGCTCGTACGCCGAGTGTAGCAGCCGCGCTACCGCAGATAAATCAGCATTCAAGATGCATTCGTAGGGGTCGTTAATGGATGCCCGTGTGCCGAGAGTTAATTTGCGCTAGGTAGCCGCGAAAGATATACACACTCCTGTAATTACACTGTGTTCGTTCGAACGGTTAATTCGATTCTCGCTCCTTTCCAGCGGAACAGTCGATTCTTACGGTGAAATAGAATCACGCAGCAAGGCCCTGCCCATTGCCTATTATTGGTGCATCGATGTCCCTGGCTGGTCAATGGATTATTCAATGTATCAAAGGGTATATAAAGCTGTCAGACACAGAAATGCGTACAGGGTGAGAATTCGAGTACTGTGTGTATAAAGTATTCGAGTAAAACGTATTGAGACGTACCAATGCGTTCCTTCCTGGACCGGTGCTGCACAACTGTGACCAACTTGCTTTTCCTAGCTTCGAGCATCCCTTGAGTAGCTCTGGGTGATTCGGGGCACTTGCACTAGTATGAATTATCCTTGTTTATCCGAACCACCGAAATACCAATCTCTTTAACTGGAATGGCAAATCTGCAGTCCTTGCGCGGAGTTCCCGTGCAGGAACAGTCGTTTTTTTATGGGCATCCCTTATGGAACTTGTACGAGCGTCGAGGAGACAAGCAGGAAATTCGTGGATTACTAGGATAACGGAAGCACGCGTATAAAGGATTGTCGAGGGTTCAAAAGAAGGCCTAAAATATAATGGAATGATAAATTAAATTTGCCGGTTTGCTCTAGGTCGAGGAGTATTTCACGAGTAAGATGAAGACAACTGTCGACGAAGAGAAAGGACACCACCCGACGGTAAGAGTTGGTAAACAGCGAAGGTCTTAGAGGGTGCGTTCCATGTGCAAGGAAGCAAAGATGCCCAAAAGGGACTGGGAAAGGGCTGACTCTTGGTGGGAATTGCTGAATGAGAATGAAGCGTAACCCCGAGGGAGAGAGACGCAGATAGTTCCGGTACGAAAAGGTGGATTCTGCAAGGGTGGCAGACTATGTACCGTGTGTGTGTGCTCGTGCGGAGTACGAGGTTTGAAAAGCGGAGCAAGGATAGTCGGGGAAAAGGAGCAGCAGAAGGGACAGAAGGGAAGGAGAGAGGATCTAGAGAACGCGGATGCCGATCGGATCGAGAAGTCGTGGGCACGATCGCCGTGACAACACTAGTGCTCCGGTACACTCTTGGACCGCTCGCTACGTGCACAGGGCTCTCCTCACTCTGTCTCTCTCGGCTCTCCCTCTCTTCGGCCGGGTCCTTTCCTCTCTTCCATTGCCCGTTTTTCGCTCTCGATCTCTCTCTACCTTCGCCGCGCGCGCGGTCTCTCCTCTAAGGCTCGCACCATCTCTTTCTCTCGCTAAAGCCCAGCTTCTCTAACTTGAGCTCTCGCCGCGCCGGATCCTTCGATCCGCGCGCGGCTTGGAGGCTTTCCTGTGCTGCTCTGCTCTCCTTTGCTATGCTCTCTAGATTTCCTTCTGGCGGTCCTGGCGGCTGGCTCTCGCCTCGTTTGTTTCTCTATTCTCCACCTCCTCGTGCGAGCGGTGCTAGGAGAGACCACGAGGCGACGGAGCCGGCAGAGCCGCCGGAGCAGAGGGGCACCCGCGAAACGGAACTGCCCGAGAGACAGGCCGATCTACTAGCTGAATCTGAGACCCCAGACTAGTTATCCCACCATCCAGACGCGTCGGACCCGTTTCCCACCTCCTTCCCCATCTCTCCCTTCATTTCTCACTTCTGTCATCTCTTGGCCGGGGTCCGCCTCTGACGGGATGCCGCACTCTCGGTGTCACTCTTTACTTTGAAGACTGTCCTTTAGAGACTGTCCCAATCAGATCTATAAAGGTTTCAAATCTTAAAATCCCAATTGAGAATTCTCCATGGAGCACAGGGTAGGAATAAAAGCTTGCGATGTCACGTTATGGGAATACCGCGCTCTCGAGTACACCAATACAAATAGAATAGAACGTGGGTATCGAGTTGAGAATTATTCGAGGAAAAAGTGGGAACTACATACATAGCAAGTTCGGCCGGTACAAAGCAACAAGCAACTACCTTCAGATGGGCTTTTATCATGGAAGCACATACCACTTTTTAATGACGACGCTAATGCATGCAAATTTCTCTAGGGATTCTTCGAAATTCTTTGTGCTCGCTTTCAATCAGCGGCTCTCGCCTGCGAACCTCGTATGCTTTGTGATCTGGAAAATACATAGTCAAGTTCGATCGCATTTAAGCGGAAAAATTCGCGGAGATAAATAAGGGTTATTGAAGTAGAATGAGTGCAATGAACAAGAAGGCAGAGGGAAGTCATGCACATTCTTTCCAGTTTTATAACCAGCATTCATCTTTCAAAATGGATGGTAATCGTCTTACGCCACCAAAACGCGCTGTAACGGAAAACTGTTCTGCTACTTCCAGCGAAAATATATAATCTTTTAAACGCCTGTCCCCTTTCACCAGATCCATTTATAATCGCTGTTGCTTAAATTCGGTGTCTTGAAGTCGTGTTTCGCAATTTCCAAGTGAATTCCTCAATTCCGCATTTTCATTCGATACCTTTATTCGATCCTTTATCCACAACTTATCTTTCCGTCAGCAATGCACCTTCCATAAAGCTGTTAGGCGGATTCTGCTCTTAAACTTTTACTGTTCGAGCTACAAATGTTGCATGCTCTTTACGGCACTTTACTGCCAGTGTCAATCGTTCTCGAAAGACAGGATCCGAGTGTGTGTGTGCTGTTTGCCTTATAAGTTATGATAACAAAGCCGAAGGTTGTGCCATCGCAAAGTGGCTCGCGAATCATAGCACTTTCTGCTGCTCCTCACAGCTTTTTACGCGCCCGAGCGATGTATCGTTGGAAGATAACACATCGGCCAAAATTTATTCGAAACGCAATGCAGTTATCACTTCAGAAGTCTGTGGTGTAAAGCATGATTTTGCAGCAGTTAGATCCGAAGGACTCGTGTCGAGACTAAAATTCACAGATACATTCGTCCCTCGCGATAATCTGCCTCGTAGACCGTACGAATAGCTTACCGGGCACTTACTATGAAGAAAGTCTTGTGAGTACACGCATATCTATGCTGTACAATTAGCTCGCCTCGATCTCCAAGCGCAGCTAATTATGTGTTCACAGGATCGGGGAGTGTGCGAGTGTGAGAGACAGAGAGAAGCGTCTGTGGAGAGTATGAGATATCGGGTAGCCACAATATAAATTGCGTTTAATGCAGAGGGGGTGTCAAGTCGGCTTTGCTGATTAGTGAGTTTTATGGAAAGGAAAGGAAAGGTGACGGGGGCAGAATGACCTGATGGAACGCAATAGCTCGAATAGTAAGGTTCCCTCCTTGCGCACATGAGAAACGAGCGGCCATAACGTTGAATTAACTCGGAGCCGGTTGGTATGTACCTTTGATTAAGCTTGCCGGAGCGTGTCTGCGATGCATCCGACGCCCCGCTCATGTGCAATGCGGTTTTGTTCGAGTCACTTACTTGTTAAATGCTAAATTAACGAGTAAGACAACAAACTAATTCGAATTGCTGTCTTGTTTTACTGTGTTTTCTGCCATATTGACGCTGGAAGGCGTACACATAGCTCATATGGTTCCAAGTAAGAGCGCGCTATTAAAGTTCCACCTGCAAGGCCGGGGTCGTAAACAGAAATTAGAGAGGAGTCCAAAAGAAGGAGGACCTAAGAGATTAGCAAGCTTGATCCCTCTCAAGGCGTCTCCGGCCAAAGGCGAAGAGTTACAGCCGTAAATACAGGATTACTATCACGGGTGTAAATGTGGAATTGACTCTGTAAGGCAGTTCTCATACGGTGTAGAATGAAATCTCGACTGTAAGTTCCCTTAAAATTGCTACTGAGACGAATACCTTTTCAGTTATCCTATCGATGGGTCAATACCCTACAGCATAGTTGCGGTCATTCCCTAATTTTCTTATCGGGAGTGCTGACCAGCTTAAATTGACATATCGACTATTATGGGTGGGAAAGTTTTATATACACTTTCTGTTCACTATCAGTATAAAAGACTACTTAATACTGAGTAAAGTAGCACTGCTCCGGATAGAAGAAGTGCATCCTGAACTCTGTGTGAGGCCTGCTTAAGCAGAGCTCTCAGGGTACCTAGTCCGAGAGGTTGCCGGTTGTCGTCGCTCGTTTAACATCGCTAATACGCGTCCACGCTGTCCGAGCAGATAATTGATCGTTAGTTAAAGGTCTCGGCTTTCATTCTCAGCCCCGGAGCCGCATCGGGGTATCGTCTGTACTCTGGGGCCTCCGGCACTCTCCAAGAAAGCCTTTCCGCTCGGAGAGAGATCCTGCGTCGCCGAGACGACCTGACTAGGGCAAGCCCACTGATCCTCCATCGCTTTGCTGATCCTTTTTCCTTTCCTTTACTACCGCGCTTACGGCACTAATTATTTCCACAGCGATGACCGGTTGTCACTGAGCGACCGATTGACGAGCACCAGTGGACCACACACAACTTTACCCTTTCAGGTTCTATGATAACAGCTATACGTGTACAACCTCCCCCTGTGTCTCATCCTTCCACCCCCCTCCTTGCAACGGAATTTTCATAATATGAAAATATAGTTTCTAGAATAACCAGTTCTTACAAGGGCCCAGTAGTTGTCTTTAGTTATAAAATTGATACGTTTGGTTAGTTTCCTCGAATATTTCGTGACCCCGTGAAAGGCTACTGAAAGGGATGAACGAACGAAACTGTAACAGCACTGATCTCAAAATGCCTTGTGGAGAAGAAACGGTGGATTATTCGTGGCTGTATTGACGTGGCCAAAAAGTCAAGCAAGATATTGACCTATCAGGCCCGATCCGGCGGCTGATTGGGCCCATATTTGGATCGAACCGAGCATACCCATAGGTGGTCATGCACGAACACATTCGTTACATCGGATGTCCCCCTCAGAAATGGTCCCGGTCTCATGACCAAGCGAATCTGGTATGAGCCGAAACTTAGAACAGCCGAGGTATTTTAAGATAGTTACTCCTGGATTCAAAACTGTACAAGGTACAGGGTGAATATTCTTCAGGGTTGAATCTTATTATTCTTCGTTTTGGCATCTCAACAAGTCTCACGCTTCGTTTTCTGACGCTGGCTGGAAAAAACACGCCTCTCTTTGGGGCAAGTCCACCATTTACGGAGCACCGACGACGATCAAAAGTACTGCATCAAGAAGCTGGTAGGGTATTGTGTGCATCAGATATTGGTTATTTATGTCGGCAAGAGGCTGTGTTCACCATGCAAGTTTCAGTACTGAATTAAGTGCAACAAGTGTACACAAAATGATTGTCGTAGTGTCAAGCTAAGCGGAAAATTGAATGGGCATTCATTTCTTGGCGATGCCGCAATGATAATATCCGGTTCGTAAAATTCTGCCGTTTTCCCCTCAAACTTTCGCACATTCATGTGTGTATTTTACAGATAGAAATTTTAGCCATTGACCATAATATAAATATAAACATTAAGTACGCACCATTTATTGCAACCACATTTTAATAAAAATCAACAACCAGCTAAAGTGAAATACACTCGTAAACGGAAATGTTAGGTTCTCCCTCTTTCGCGCGAAACAACCGTATTTTTCAATAAAACTGGGAAAAACATTTACGTGTACACAAACTTCGTTCACAAACAATGAAAAAGCGTAAAAAAACTTATGGTATGATTTTTGCCATAAAACCATGATCCATTTATGTGTTTGCACAGCTCTATACGTGGGAACTTGATCTAGATTGCTCTTCACGAGTGATGTGAAGCGATTAGTTCTCGAATCGAAACAATTGCCTGGGACCTCGAGTGTCCAGTTGAGGTGGACAGCTGGCTGTTGGAGTGGCGGTATTCGCATCGAAAAAGTAGTCGGTCATGAACGAATTCCCATCACTTGCGAGGCTCCTTCCTCTGCTTCTGATCTCTCTGACTTCGAGTGGCTCGATTCTCGACAAGTACACCAGCACTTCCAGCGAAGTGTACCACGGTAGGTAAGCCGGTCAATTTGAATCTTTTATTCACGGATTAAGGGGCCAATTTGCAACAAGTCTTGCAGGATCCGTTCAGTGATTCAGCAAATCAATTTCTTCTCGAGAGATCTTTCCCTTCGTATTTCCATGTCAGATACACGAGGAACGTTCACCAACCAGAGCTTTTCGTGCCGAGAAGAGTGTTCGGAGATGGGAGTTTCAACACGTACTCCCTTCCGAATTACTACGACACGCAGGAGATGGCCAGGCGCAACAAGAGGTCCTTGGACTCGGAGCAGAGAGATATGGATAAATTGCATCTGGTGCTGCCGTTCAACGGGATCGAGCATCACGTCGAGCTGAGCCCCTATCACGAATTCATCTCGCCGAACATGGTCATCGAGACCAGGTCCAAGGGGGCACACGCCAATCCCAGCGAGGGTCTCGACTTCAGAAGAGCTTCTGATAACCAGTGTCACTACAGGGGCACTGTCAGAGGTCACACCAACTCGAAAGCGGCCCTATCGCTTTGCGACGGTGTGGTTCGTACCTCCTACTATAACTCATTGCAGATTTCTATATACCTTAAGAGAGAGAAAGGGAGTCTGGTAGCAGTTTGTTTCTGCGGAGACCTCGCTCGCTTTCCGGCAAGAGCGACGATACTGCAAGGCTCTCGAGAAATTGCGTCAACTGCGAGCACCCGAGAAAGAGCGAGAGAGAGAGAGAGAGAGAGAGAGAGAGAGAGAGAGAGAGTGAGAGAGAAAGAGACCGACGAGGACGAGACACACAGAGCAATCAGTCGGCTCGACTTTTCCAAGGCTTCTTTTTCCTCGGGATCGCTCCAGATTCCATCGATCCATAGCCTCTGCCCGTCGCGCAGAGAATGATCGACTGCACCTCGCCCACGCAACGCGCTGATCGCTTCGATCCGAAATTTACGATCGGTACCGACTGATTCACGATCCCGGCCAAGCGACGCGACGCTGCGCGCACCTCGATCTATATGTAAATCGCCTGATATTAATTTGCATGCGCTTAAGTGCGTAATAAGAGCGTTGATTAGCCGCGCACGTCTGCCTGACGACCCATTGTGACAGCGAGCTTCTATCCTTCCGTGGTGACGTTCATTTTACGGCTCTATCCTCTCCATTTAGCGCACGGCAATACTACCAATATCTTCCTCGGTGTATGCGGCGTCGCCGAAAGGGGGTATTCTTTAGCAAACTTGGCACATGTTCCCTGGCAGCTCTTCCTCACAATTCTATAAAAATTGGACGTGCCTAAAGAAATGTCAACAACTTTATTTGCTCATAAGTGATGTGCAAATACGGGTATTAATACAGTAAAGAGACTTTTTCTGTAAGATAGTTGAGAGGAGAGAGCGCGTTATGAATGGAAGGGGGAAACTTATGGAAGTGTCTAGTCTAGACACGAGTCAGTTAGTCTCACCGCAGCCTTACTTTACTTCTTATTCCTCTGACAACATTTCACGCTGTCGTGCTTCCTCAGTCGGGACTCGTCAGACTGACAATGAGGCTGCTCCACTGGCACTCTCGACGAGTGCTCGATTAGTTAATGGATCGATGCTGTCCACTAAATTATAGCTATAGCCGTGACGCTTGCGTGCTGCCGGAACGGCGATATATGAAATTTGCCCGTGGCCGCGCGTTTAATCGGTTCGAAAGCTCTCCGCGACGCAACGGGACGGAGCGTTTCCACGGCTTAACCGAGAGAATACTAATGATTAACGAGAACTTGGTGAAGGAGAGTTGTCGATCGCGTGCAGGCTGGTTACGTGCAAACCAATCACGGCCGCTACTTCATCGAGCCGGTGCACGAGACGGAGCCCGAGGTGGATGGACAACATGTTCACATGGCCTACCGAAGGGAAGCACCCCATGAGGCGTTGGCGAGCGGGAATACTGACCTCACACCCAAAAGACAATGCGGTACCAGCGGTTAGTCATGACTATCATTATTAAAGATTCAACATTCGATTTATTATTATAGATTGAATTCATTCCATTTATTAAGATTATAAACATTAGGATTTGACTAAGAGCCCCAACTATTTGGCTGTTCATTAAATCGTGCTTCCCAAGGTTTGTATCAATTGTATTTCTGCTTGACAATGGTTAGATAATTGGGAGAGTGCATGGATGGAGCAGTTAGCGAGGCGGCAGCGGGAGTTAATGGAAAATAATTCTCCCGACGCGAAACGGGAGGCACCGGTGTCTTCTGGCACCCACAGCATCCATCGCTACATAGAGCTCGGTCTAGTTGCCGACAGGCGCTTTCTCGACTTCCATAATAACACTAACTATGAACAGTACCTTCTAACGATCATGAACATGGTTTCGGATTTCTATCACGACAATTCCGCTGGGAATCAGATAGATGTTGTTCTAGTGCGGATGATATTCTTGGAGAAGGAAAAGGAAGAGGTACTGTCTCACCTGTCATTCATGCTTGATATTCTACCCTTCAAATAATAATTAAAGAAGTCAATAAACATTCGATTAATGCACAGACGGTGCATTAATTATACAATATTCCGAGTGTTTCACAGATAGATCTGCTTATCAGCACCGCCGCCGAGGACACCTTGGCGAGTTTTGCTAAGTGGGCCGAAAAGATGAATCCGACAGATGACAAACATCCGAATCACTATGATATTGCCGTCCTTGTTACTAGGTATGCACAATGAATATCTCGGTTATGGTGGCAACATTGCAGCGATGGTTGAACTTCAGATACGATATTTGTTCGGAGGGGACCAACTGCGATCTGATGGGCCTGGCTTACGTAGCGGCTGCATGCGATTCGGGGAAAGCCGCTTGCATCAACGAGGACAATGGTCTGCTTCTCGGCGTGGTGGTTGCTCACGAAGTCGGCCACGTGTACTGAGCAAGAATTTTTCTCATTTTTCGGATACCGAGGACATTTCAGACTTGTATAGGAATGAGCACTCTTGTAGGATGGGATGCTCCCACGACGAGCTGGAGAGCAGCGGATGTCCACCGCAGGATAAGGACGCGAGCTACTTTGTTATGTCGCCCATTGTCTTCATCTTCACAATCAGGTGGTCCACTTGCAGCCGGAAATTCATGACCTCCTTCCTCGAGTAAATTATTCGACGCTTTTTCAACGAGAGGATTTCCCTCGTCCCCTTCTGCTCCTAGAGTAGCATTCCGGCGAGTGAGCTCTCTTAGCAACTTAATGCCAATTTGCCAGGAGCGGTCTTGGAGACTGTCTTAACGACAATCCCAGAAATCCACCGGAGAAGCTCAAGTACCCAAATATGTTACCCGGCGCGATGTACGACGGCGACTGGCAGTGCCAGATGCAATTTCCCGGGACGAAGCTCTGTCCACGTCAAAAGGTAATGGCAACCCTCCGCCATCCACACTTTTTCCCTACAGTTACACTATTTATTACTTCTCTCGAAACTAGAGGTGTACCTGTTTCGAGTTAAACCCCGGCCGATGAAAGCCAGCTTTTCTGTCAGCAGTGAGCAGTAAATTCGATCTCCAATCGTTGGATTGCAAGACTATCGTTAAGGCAAAAGTGCACACTATCCCAGCCATAATTTAAACTCAGTGGGCCGATCAATTCGCGTTAGTGCAGCCGTACAAGCCGCGCTGCTTTTAACAGCCTTAATTGTACCTCCACGGAGCTCTTTTCGGCTTCTGATTTCGACTCGGGGTTTAGCTGTATCAGAGATTACGGGAACGAATAGTCCGCTGCAGCAGTTCTGCGCGAGTAATTTCGTGATTCGAGCAGGTTGCGAAATAGACTCCTTTCGTTTCAGGCGGAAGCGTGCGAGTCTCTATGGTGTTCGAAAAATGCGACCTGCGTCACTCGAGGGATTCCGATGGCCGACGGAACCAAGTGTGGCGAGAATAAGGTTTGTTCGATACTTCTAATTCTCTGTTAATCGGTGACATTAATTTTCTAACTACATGTCGCTTTGCCTGATAACTGTACGCTCTGTCGAACCTCAATTGCTCGCAATTTGGTGCTATCAATTCGATTGATTTCTGCCGAAAGTGGCTGCCAATATTGTGTCAGCAACAATTAAAAGGTGGGGGTTGTTGCAGAATAGATTCGCAACAGTTGCGATCAAGTTGGTTCAACTTTAGACTAAGGGGTTGTCTCGTGAAAGCAATAGACGAGAAGAGCAATTCTGTAAAGCGTAGAGCTTTGCGGTCTGCACTCTTGCTACCAATGCCCACGACAAACTACTTGGGATGGTGAATAACTCGAATACGTAACTCAAACAAGGGACAAGGGCGGTCGAACATCTCTGCAGCAATGTAGTTCTCCCGTGTTCGGATGACTGGCAAATGCCTAGACAGCTTGGGGGTGTGGAATGGATGAAAAAGTTTGCACGGTTATCTCAGCTTCCGGTAGAAAAAGAAGCATGTCGTGGGTTAATTTTCGACAGGGATTAATAGGCGACGGTAGGAAGGGTGCGGAGCGACATAGTGTAGCCAACCCCTCTCCTCACCCCGGTATTCCTCGCGCTCAGGCAAGCAAGTAATAACAGAGTAAGGCGATTACGAAGGAGAGAAGAGAGCTAGTGCTCCTAAGTAAAAAGGTGTAATTGAAGATTTTCGTGATGTATATCATGACACGCGAGACGCGCATTAACCGATACATAATAGAACGCGCTCGCGCTCCTTCGCACAAAACCCGGGAGAACATACTCGTGGCGAAAACGCAATAATCCAGCGAAGGGATTTCAATAGGTAGAGATAAGCGCATGTCGTGCAGAGTAATATCAAGAGAACAGTGAACCGGGAAGCCCCGATGTATTGCGTTGCTGCAGTCGGTTGGCATATGTATATGTACACATGGCATAAGCCAGTATACAAGAACCATGATTTAACAGGGTTGAATAAAATCCTTTGAAATCGCCCGGCAGTAAAGAATAGAACTTTTCTCCGAAATTCCGGAAAACGAAAATCCCTCTGAGCAATCAAGGCGAAGTATTTTGTACTGGCACAATGTCTACGTAGAGGGATGAGTTTTCATAGAAAAGGTAGTTTTTCTCATACGCGCCGAATGTAATTACTCTGGGATTTGAATAGAATTTTTTGGGAAATAATTTTATTTAAAAACACAAATCGAGGTGATCGGCATTACGTAGGCGGTAGGCAAACAGAGAGATTCACGTGTTTTCGTCGGCCGGTCTTTTAAGTGTTAATGCAACAGCTACTTCTACGAAACTCAATCTGAGCTGAAATGAAAGCAGCAAACCCGGCAAGTGCTTGGTGTCGTGAGAGATTTGAGATTTTGCAGCAAAGTGTGGTAGCCTGGGATGAAGGAGTGTGGAATCTGTGGGATGCGCGGGGGGCGGGGGGTGTGTGTTGAGGGGAGGATGGGAGTCTGGCAAAATACTCGACGAAAATGAAGCCGGTGTGCGCTTGAATGCAGTGGTGCATTAAGAAGAAATGTGTGGAAATGGGCGATCGACCAGGCGCGGTGCACGGCGGCTGGGGTGAATGGGGTCCCATGAGCGAGTGCAGCCGCACCTGTGGCGGTGGCGTCAAGTATTCCGAGCGAGAATGCGACAACCCGCCGCCAGCGAACGGCGGCAGATATTGCCTCGGCGAGAGAAAGAGGATCTTTACCTGCAGCACCACGGTAAATGATACCCCTACCTTCGTTTCCCCTACACATTTCTCGGAATTCCTTTTACTCTCTCCCTTTACGCGTCTAATGTCTCCCGACATTCCATGCTGCTCTGTATCCTGTCCTCCCATTTGCATTTGTGACGCTTTTACTCGTTCGGTGAATCCAAAATACCATCCCCAGCCCTGCGATCCTTCCAAACCCGGCTTCCGCGCCCTCCAATGTTCCGCGCACAACAACGAAAAGATTATGGATGACGGACTTCATCAATGGACGCCATATACTGGCCCGGACTTGGAACCCTGCGCACTCTACTGTGTCAATGAGAAGCGCACGTTCGTCAAGATATCACCAACTACGAATGATTCCACACCTTGCAAACCTGGCACCAATTATATGTGTCTCTCCGGTACTTGCAGGGTAATATCTTCACCTACGATTTTTCCACATTAGCGTAACAGCGGCTGCTACAAGCACGAATTTGCCTACCGTAGAAGGTCGGTTGCGACTGGGGCATAGATTCCGACGCGATTGAGGATAAATGCGGACTCTGTAAAGGAGACGGGACCAAGTGCTCGCCAGTTGAGGGTGTATTCACGGAGACTTCAGATCGCGCAAGTGAATGTTGCCAATAAATATTTCAGACCACCAAGGCAGACTCGATAAAATATTCTCTGTTACTGTAATTGATTAGCGTACAAGAAAGTGGTAGTAATACCAAAAGGAGCCCGAAGTATAGAGATAGTGGAGCAGGCCCCCAGCAAAAATACCGTTGCTATGAGACTGGAGAAAGATAAGACCTATTGCTTGAACGGAAACAAGTGAATTAAATTAGCATACAATGCGCCTAATTCGTACGGGATTTCCCACTACGAATTGGACTTGTTTGCAGTCGCGAAGAGCGTAGCGGTGACTATCCTTGCGCAGGCAGTTTGATACTCTACACACATCCCGAGAAGGAAAAGGAAGAAATGGAAATGAAAGGACCATTGAGCGAGAATATCCAGTTGGAAGTAGGTTCACCATCATTTCCAAGACATTTCGAAGTAGAACTTCTCGCATTCCCTTTAAGCTCGCCTACTCCTCCCACAATACCTGAATAGTTCATTCGATAATCCGGAGCGCGCGGGTGGCTATTACTGAAGCTCTAATCATGCACTTGCAGTACGCGATGTTCGATCCTGGATCTAATCCCGGCCTTCGTTATAAGTACTACGTAATGTCGACGAACAATTCCTACACGCCAAAGTATCTTTGGGATTTCACCGAGTGGTCCGAGTGTAGTGCCAAATGTAGCGGAGGCACAATGGTAATGTCAATATTAGTGAGCTCTTCTTAAAACTAACCTGAAATCTATGCTGACGTCGAAGTAATGCATCGAGTTAAAAAAGGTCACATGCTCTGCAGATATCAGAAGCGTCCTGCATCGAGGAACAAAATGGAAAGGTAAGTCCTGACTTTTGCAAAAGCATGCCACGGCCGGAACCGAAAAGTCGTATCTGCAACCAACAACCCTGTCCAGCAAAGTGAGTGCTTCTAATCGCTATCCACTTTCGAGGGTTCGCTGTACCCTCGTAAGTTGATCCAAGTCCATATGAAACTAGAAAGCTCAATCTGCTTCAAGGTGGCGGGTAAGTCAATGGAGCCGTTGCAGTGCTTGCGATGGTAATAAAGGTACAAAACGCCGTAAAGTACAATGTGTCAAGCCCGCCGCCCAGCCGGGTGAGGACGACATACAGGCAAAATTAGATGCGTGCAAGGGTCGTGTTCCCAAACAGGAGGAAGAGTGTGTAGGTACAGTAGACATCAACGTATCTACTTTCGCTCCCAGAAAAAAGCAGTCCTCTTTTTTTCCCTCTGATTTCTCATCGACAGGGAAAAGGCCCTGTAAGAAGACCTGTCCTAAGGTGGCGCATGAAGTTAAGAGAGACGCGAGCGACACGAAAGTAAAGTACGAGTTCTCTGCCGAAGATCAAGGCAAGATCATCGATGATCTCGTGGATTTAAGTCTGATACGCTATCTGAAAAAGCGAGAAAGTGAGAAGAAGGGTGAATACGTGGGGGCGCGGCTCAAGAACTCGGACGACTTCGGACAGATCCTTCGAGCCTGGCCAGCTTTGCATGATGAAAAGAATGAAGAGAATGCCGGTTGCGATGCAACCACTATCAAGTTTACCACGCCGAAGCCTGGTTCCATTATAAAGGACTCAGTACCCCTGGACAAAGTCGTGCTAATTGAGGCACCCTATAACGACGAGATGCTGCAGTCGAATCTGTCGGATAGGGCTTATCAGCAGGCGGGCGATTCCGTCGGTATCAGCATCGATACCAGCCGCGAAAAGATCTATAGGGGTGAGCAGGCTATTAAGAGAATCGAGCAGTTGTCAAATCGTAACTCAACCTGAACGTTTCGCGGCAATCTGTTCGTTACTCCCCTGGTAGAAATAGAGCCGGGCACGCCCAGTTACTGGCCTGGCCCAGGCAGGGCATGACCGGGCATATCGGGCCAGGCCACTACAGCAAGGCCCTGACTGGGCGCGCTCGGTTATTGGCCTGGCTATGATCGGGCATGCACGGGCAGATCGGACCAGGCCACTACAGCAAGGCTCTGACAGGGCGCGCCCGGTTATTGGCCTGGCTATAGGGCGCGCCCGGTTACTGTCCCTGTCATGGACCGAACCGGCAAGTCTTACCAGAACCTGGCTAGTCCCCGATCTAAATACACGACCAATGCCCGGCTCGCAGCTCTAGCTACCGCCAGCAAACCTAGCTAGGTGTCAATGTTTTTTCCCTGACTACATAATTAATACTATATCTGTTATATCGGCCGAAATTTCTTTCATGATTATTAATTCAAATAAGTATTACATTCTCTTCCAATTTTGGTTAAACTCCGCGACGATACATACATAAATGCAAATTTTCTCTTAAGTAAAATACTTAAGATGTATAATTAAGTAATGTTCATTCAAGTTTTACTATATCTAATTCTTTATCATTATTATTTGTTTTATGTTTCGTTCCGCAAGGCAGCCCGGTCAAATTTGACAAATGTAGTAAATTTGGAGTCCGTAATAAACAAATTTGAAAATTCGAATGCTGTTGTAACAAGGAGCAATTGCGGTATTATTAATATACTGTAACCAAGCATCTTGATTCTATTGTCAGCCTGCAGTATATATCTTAATTTTATTAAGTTCCGATTAGTTTCCCCTGCATGAAGTACAGGAATGGGGCAAAAAGGAATTTTTAGAAAATAGCTATAATAATTTATGCAATAGATTGCATGAGATGGAATGAGAAATATATTATATGCTTCAAAATTCATCTGCAGCGAGACGAGACGTTCTCGGAGTAACTGTTTACATTATTCCTATGTATAATATGTATAATGTCAAACATATGTATGTCTGCTACCCTGAGAAGTGGAGCTGTCTGAATGCCTGATCGGGCGGCCTAGCCAGCGCCCGATCGAGCGCCCTAGCTTCGAAGGGATGTATAAATATTAATTAATTTTAGCGCTTTAAAGTGGGACGCCAGTGTGGGAGAATCAATGTGAGGAAGCCGGTGATATTTGTTATTGGTTTATTGGGCTTGCGACTGCCTCTTCTTACGGAATCCGTCCCAATCTTTAGCGTTGGTTATTGCGTCCCCAATAGCCGCAAAGACTTTCTTCTCCGATTCCGCTTGAAAAAGATCCCGCAACAAATCTTGAAAGAAAAACAAAGAAAGCTATCATGTATTTAATCGGAGTAGGGATTGGCAATAGACAGGAAAAATATACTCAATTTACTCACTTGATATAATATCGAAGACCGGTGTGCCCTTTATAACGGTCTTACCAGGGACCTGCTTTTGCGCTGTGAGTTTCAAGACAAACTCGCGTTTTGCCAAAAATTTCATGATGCGGCTTGCCGCTCTAGAAACGCCGTGACCCACGTCGACAGTGAAACGGAGCATTTGTTTCTGAAGAAGAGGAAACAAAGTGTGATTTTGCATAAAAACATCAAATGAAAATGAAACTATGCAGAAAGGACGGTTATTTAAAGTTTCATGGAGACGTGAGCTATTTCACTTAATTTGCAATTACCAAATCATGGCAGGACTTCGGGTTGCTCTTCAACACCTCATTCAGGTGCTCCAAATGCGTGACACTCTCGCATGGCAAATCTGTGCCGTATGTTTCATTGAAACTCGACGGAGAATTCACGGCCTGCTCTTTGGTGCATTGACTGTGCTGTTGCCGTAAAGTGGCTAAAATATTAGCGTTGGACTCCTCGATCAGCTTGAGTCTGGCATCCATAGTGTCCAACCGTCGACCTATGTCTAGAGAAATGATAGAGTTCAGCACAGGAAATTAATAGGTATGTATGAAACAATTATTATGAATGCTTGATAAAAAGAAATCCTACGCACTCTGGACCTGCTCCTCCAGTGTTGTCTGGACGAGGGCTTTAGGAGTAGCTCCTTGGCACGCCTTCTTCCTTTTTTCTACATCTACAAAAATGTGTGAAATAATGTTAAAAATGTAGTAGCTGTTTTTGATAATCCAAGTGAAAAGAAAACGAAAGTGCAAACGATTCCCCTATTTTCTTGATAGGCACATAAGATTTGCTCTTCTCGAATTTGACTTATAAGTGTTAAAATATTTTACCTAATACTAATCGTCGGGATTGGATTGGGCCGTTGGAGGTCGTCGTTAATGGGGTCTTCATAATTGACGGTTCCCGTGTAAGTTCCGGTGAGCTTTGCGGAAGTGAGGCTACAATCAAACCCGTAAATGGAATTGATCAATTGGAAAGATTCTGCTCATACAGGGAGGAAGAAAGCGTGTGTACACTTTTTGTGGAAAATATATATACGTTTTTGGGTGTTTGAATTTGGCTTAGTACTAGCTTCTGGTGATACCGATGGTCCCTCACTTTCGCGTATCATTGTCCTTAGTTTATGCTGCTTCGCTTTAAACGCCATCGTTTTAAAACGCAACTGCGTTGCCTTGGCCTTTGCGGAGGGATCGGCCTTTGAATCCGGCGTAAAGGCAAATTCGTTATGGTTTAGCCGCGATAATTTGGCCACTGCGCTCGAGTATGTATCTAAAAAATGCGATTGCCTTGAGTGACAAATTTCTACTGTATACTGTAAAACAGATAGAGAATTCAATCTGCAAACCTGCATATCCTTTTATTACCACAGGGTAATCCGTCCATCCTTCCGGTGCATCCGCATTCCCAGCTGTTAGGGTTTGAATTAATTGATAATCTTCCTCCTGATACGGTGGATCCATATACTTGGATATGAGTTTTGCTTTCTTGCGGTCGAACGACACCCACTTACTCGGCACCACGTCAACCGATTTGACGGATTTCGGGCCACGCTTTACAAACTCTACCAGCATATACCTAGCAGTTTCTTCCTCACTTCTTTCAGATACTGCAGACTGAAACGAAAGTGCGAAATCAATGGCTTGATACAACTGCTTCAACTATTGTATACATAATCTAGGTTTTATACATTCTCCAGGAAATGAATGCACCACTTTAGTTGACTGAAAAATTGCCGATATTTTAAGCGGCATTGATCGATTCGAAAAATCTTTCCGCAACCACCTAGGACGTATCCTTTAATTCATTTTCGTCTAGAATTATTTTATTGCTATAAAACGGGCTAAAATCGGAACTACTTTCTTCCTGTTCAAATTGCACAAGTTCAAGAGAGTCCACGGAGCTGAAACTTTTTTTCAGGGCTCCGCATTAATCATGTCTGGTAAAAGAAAGATTTTTCGTTAAAATGAGCTGCTGGAGAGTTGGTTACGATTTGTTTAAAGCCGTGCAATCGCACTATGAGTGAAAAATGAACCGGCGGCTTTGGAATCACCCAAGGTACACCACGAGTAGGTTGCTCGCTCGGTCTTGCACCTCGCGTGTGTGACGTGCTCATGCTGCGTGCGCGCGTGCGTCGTGTGCTTGCGCTTGCGTACACACATACGAGCATGCACTTGTGTACCCACCTGCAAGCACGCACGTACGCAGCACACCACGCACACGCAGCATAAGCGCAAGCACACCTCGCACACGCAGCACGAGCACGTTACACACGCGAGGTTCAAGTCCGAGCGAGGAAGCTCCTCGTGGCGTACCTTCGGCGATTCCAAATCCGCCGGTTCACTTTTCACTCACAGTGCGATTGCACGGCTTTAAACAAGTCGAAACCAACTTTCCAGCAACTCATTTTTAAGAGGAAGCTTTTCTTTACCAGACAAAATTAATGCAAAGTCCTGAAAAACATAATTCAGCTCCGTGGACTCTCTTGAACTTGTGTAATTTGAACAGAAAAATCAAGCTACACCGTTTCAGATATCGGTAATTTTTCAGTCAGATGGAGGCGATTCATTCATTTCCCGGAGATCTTAAGAATAAGATTTAAGACTATTAAGAAAGTTTAGACTATTTAGAAATATATCAGTACATACCTCGTCGGACGAATTTGATGTACTCATGGTTCTCTCGCTCTGTCTCCCTGTCTGTCTGCTTTTCCTTGGTCCAACGATATCTCAGCGCCTCTCTGTCTCTTATCACCAAATTGATGAGGGAAGTATCACTGCTCTGATCGAATCTACACCTGTTTGGATCCTGTACTAACTGCTTAATTGCAATACGCACTAAACTTTGTCTTTGCCCGTTGGCTCATCGACGGCTGCTATCGAACCGCTCATTCGGTGGCCAAAACTGGCCGTGCCCGCGTCACCTTGCTCTTCTGTTTCAACCGATCGACCTCACTTCCGCAAAGCTCACCGAAACTTACGCGGGAACCGTCAATTATGAAGACCCCATTAACGACGACCTCCAACGGCCCAATCCAATCCCGACGATTAGTATTAGGTAAAATATTTTAACACTTATAAGTCAAATTCGAGAAGAGCAAATCTTATGTGCCTATCAAGAAAATAGGGGAATCGTTTGCACTTTCGTTTTCTTTTCCCTTGGATTATCAAAAACAGCTACTACATTTTTAACATTATTTCACACATTTTTGTAGATGTAGAAAAAAGGAAGAAGGCGTGCCAAGGAGCTACTCCTAAAGCCCTCGTCCAGACAACACTGGAGGAGCAGGTCCAGAGTGCGTAGGATTTCTTTTTATCAAGCATTCATAATAATTGTTTCATACATACCTATTAATTTCCTGTGCTGAACTCTATCATTTCTCTAGACATAGGTCGACGGTTGGACACTATGGATGCCAGACTCAAGCTGATCGAGGAGTCCAACGCTAATATTTTAGCCACTTTACGGCAACAGCACAGTCAATGCACCAAAGAGCAGGCCGTGAATTCTCCGTCGAGTTTCAATGAAACATACGGCACAGATTTGCCATGCGAGAGTGTCACGCATTTGGAGCACCTGAATGAGGTGTTGAAGAGCAACCCGAAGTCCTGCCATGATTTGGTAATTGCAAATTAAGTGAAATAGCTCACGTCTCCATGAAACTTTAAATAACCGTCCTTTCTGCATAGTTTCATTTTCATTTGATGTTTTTATGCAAAATCACACTTTGTTTCCTCTTCTTCAGAAACAAATGCTCCGTTTCACTGTCGACGTGGGTCACGGCGTTTCTAGAGCGGCAAGCCGCATCATGAAATTTTTGGCAAAACGCGAGTTTGTCTTGAAACTCACAGCGCAAAAGCAGGTCCCTGGTAAGACCGTTATAAAGGGCACACCGGTCTTCGATATTATATCAAGTGAGTAAATTGAGTATATTTTTCCTGTCTATTGCCAATCCCTACTCCGATTAAATACATGATAGCTTTCTTTGTTTTTCTTTCAAGATTTGTTGCGGGATCTTTTTCAAGCGGAATCGGAGAAGAAAGTTTTTGCAGCTATTGGGGACGCAATAACCAACGCTAAAGATTGGGACGGATTCCGTAAGAAGAGCCCAATAAACCAATAACAAATATCACCGGCTTCCTCACATTGATTCTCCCACACTGGCGTCCCACTTTAAAGTGCTAAAATTAATTAATATTTATACATCCTTTCGAAGCTAGGCCGCTCGATCGGGCGCTGGCTAGGGCTCCCGATCAGGCGCTGGGAAAAAAGTGTGACCGAACCGACCAGGCGCTGGTTAGGCCTCTCGACTAGGCTTTGTTTTAGCCCGCCCGATCAGGCGCTGGTTAGGGCGCCCGGCTAGACGCTGGCTAGGCCGCCCGACCAGGTGCTGGCTAGCCAGCCTGACCAGGCGCTGGATAATAAAGTGTGACCGAACCGACCGGGGCCCGGCTACTTTGCCAGGCCAGCACCCGGCTGGAAACCGGGGCGTACAGGCTGTGGCCCGGGCGGGGCCCGGTTTCAATTTCTACCAGGGACCTTACTCAGCATAAATAGAATTATTCGGTTCACACTATTTTTAAGGCCTTAGTACTAATAAACATCATAAAATTGGAAGCTTGTACGATTCCTCTTACTTGTAGAAGGATCATGTATTGTCTTTCTTCTTATAATCAGTTTTTATTGGATTTTTTTCGATAGAAATATAATTAGAAACATTGGGGTCTACTCGGCGAAATGGTGGAGCTGCTAGGTCGAACGATATCGATTAGAGTATGTGTATATCGGAGTGTGAATCGGTCGAGAGGAAGATCGTATTAAACGGTAGGACGCTTAGTAGGCCGAGAGTGATTTCTCGTAGCACTTCGGGGAGTAATTTATGTCGATCGGATGCGTGGGTAGCTGGTTAACTTATTGAGAGATTATCGTTACTCTAATTGACATATCGCCGTTTTGCCGCGGCTAAGAGCGTGCGTGCATTCGTCCCCGATCGCGGATTTAATGTCGTGATTAATCATACTAGCGGCGTAGACCGTTGCAGCTGACACCCGTGTGCATCGTCCTCAAAACTACTACTGATAGAACTGGGAAAAAAAGATTCGCTGACGCCAAAGTCCTGCTGATAGCTGTGAAAAATCGCGGCCCTGCCACCCAATTGTTTTAATCTCACACTATGTCCCATCTCTCCCACGCCTTTCCATGGGCACATCGTCAAATACTCCCACCCCTCCCCCCCCTCTCTCTTTCTCTCTGTCCCTACATCACAGACTTTTCAAAATCGCCCGACAAGTTTTTGAAAAATCGCCCTTTCGTCGTCGCAGTGCCATGTGATACACGAGTTGACAAAAATCCGGAAACACCATAACTCCATACTTTATGGACGCGTCCCCCCGGAAACAAGGGAATGCGCAGATAGGCAGATATATTTCGGAGGCGGAGTGTGAGCCGTGGTTTGCTGAGGATTTTCCCGGACGCGTGTGGCACTACATTGAAAACTTGACTTGGTTGGAGGGCGGTTATGATGACTTGGCGTCTAGCCGTAATTAGCCGAGCTGCAATGCGAAGGAGCAGGGCAATACGAGCAAGAAAAGTCGGACACTCCTGCTATCTTCTTTCTGCGAAACGAGTGTTGCAGTCGGCGATAAGAGACGTCGAACCGTAGACACCTTGTTCGCGATAGCTTATCGATATGCCTCCAGGACTAATTAGTGGCCCACGTTCTCTGTGTTCACCAGTATTACCGAGTCCTCCAGGTTAAATGACGAGTCTTGGAATATCAAGAGGCTCGTTCCACCGCTCTTATCTTCGTTCGACGCGTCTTGTAGAACGTCGATGCATTCCCAATCCAACACTTTTGCGCGAGCACACCAGTTGGTTACATGTGAGTACCGATTAAAACTGCCGAGGAATTCATGCAAGGCCGTTCGATCATCTACCTTACGCTTGGCTCTGTCCGAGTCTAATGTTGCCGTTTCTAGAGGCCACCCTTACCTCACTCGATGTCGTTTACTTGTCGATGTCGAAGATCATTGACACGGTAGTAAGTCGGCGGGCAGAACGATCCGAGCGGGAATGTAGTTTGCAGAAAATATCGAAGAAGTTCAAGAAAGCGGCTCCACGCCAGAGCGCAGAGAGTTCTCGGAAAGTGCTCTCCAACTTTTCACTATTTCGGTAGATCTAGTGCTCTTGTTCTTGGGGCAGGGAGGGAGGGGACAGGGGAGGGTGGGAATAGCAAGTTGGTCGGTACCCGTTTTACCATGCTCAAGTATTCACTTCACGGTTTAGTGCTTTTTCCAGACTACTATTAATTTAGGGCAGCGCTTGCAAGGGCAGTCGACGCACCGGACGGTTACCCTCGAATATCGTTCGGTTTTTATGTCTCCGGCTCACTTCATGACACTGTCGAAATAAGTCACGCGCGTTTTACATCGCGTACAGAAATTACGTGTTCGCGGCGTGCCCTTTCCTGGCGCTTCCACTGCCATGCCCCGGTAACGCCACTCCCCCACCGTAGAATGCCTTAATCAGGAGTACATTGAAATTCAAGCGTTCGTGGATTTTTAGCTTGCTCGTTTGCCGCTTAATCCCACTAGACCAGTTCCCCGGCTGGGAAAGTGCTCGGCCGCAAAACGCCCGGTGGCACGTTCCAGCCACATTATCGTATATCTAGCCGATGTAGCAGTACATTATACTCTTTTACAATCGGTTAAGGCGAACTGCATGGAACTTTGCTCTCCGGAGTCGACCTCTTAATTGCTGCCGTTTCTTGCAAGCGCACCATGCACTCTTCTTTTTCTGCTTCACCTTTAAATCCTTCCAAGTCGCTAGCACGCTAATGAACGATACAAAAAGTTTCCAAATGATTTTCTATTCGCATTCTATGCATTTAAGATGCTTGATTTACGACTAAATATTGTTTAAACTCTTTATCAATTATTTACGTAGTATTCTGTCATTTTTTGTGCATCCGTTTCGCGTGCTAGGACTTACTCAAACTAGATTTGGACAGCTTTGTCAACTATGACGATATCATTTTCATAATCCGATAAGGTAGACCACCCGAGGAAGTTATCTACGCCGCGGCTCGCTAGTAACTTGAGAGAGAAATGTTCCGCGACAGATGGTGCCTGCTTACGGACAGAACTAACTTGCTAGCTGCTGCGCTGGCTGCCTTTCTGATCTGCACATCCCAACAGTCCCGCTTCGCAATACACGTCAGTGCGCTGGCCCGATTTCGATTCTGAACTCATGACGCTTGATAAGTGACATATAGGTATTATGGTGGGTACGGCCGGCGGTTCATTATTATTTATTAGGCGGCAGGACGAGAGTGGCGCTCCTTTTAAAAGGAATTCCTCGTAAGGCCGAAATCCGCTTCATCCATTAAACAACGTCTCCCGCTCGTGACTTATTTACGAGAAAACCGGGGCATACGATTATCCCAAGGAAGGGGAAGTTACCCTTTAGAAATTTATGTCGCTCCTTCGTATTTCCGAAAGGTGAACACGCGCGATCCAGCTTCTTTGACGTCGCAAGTTGATCCGAAAGCGCCGGCCGCCCGAGACAGGCCCTTATGGATCGTCCACTCTACATACAGTCGATTATACCATATAATAAGACTTGAAGGTATTCAAGAGGATACTTGGCGATAATGTTGCAACTGGATCTGCAAACTGATGCAACGCCATTAAGTATTCATATTTTAATATTAGCTAGATCGTTAGCAGGTTTTTTTTGATACATTCCAGCACATTTTGTTACTCAGTTCAAGTAATCTCCGACATCGGGATACCAACAAACGAGTGGGTTCGCCACTCGTTTTCGTCTTTACTTGCACAATGAAGGAGGCAGACGTGCAGTATTGAATGTGTATCGGGTAGTCTGGTTCTTGTTACCACTGCTTTTCAGGAAGCTCAGCGAGGAGTTGGCAGTCGTATCCTGGCCTGGCTAGTGCTTCTGACGTTCGAAGAAAACTCCTTTCGAGAAGCTACTTAGCAATTTTACCCTTGGCTTAGCGTGTTATGTACAAAACGGTTCTGATCAATTGTTAAAATGCCAGACAACACTTTCCCCGCATAGTTCAACCGGTAATTTCATTCACCGACCCGCTCCCCTTCCGACAGCTCCAGCAAACTACTCTACACACCACTCGTATCTATTATTCATTGCAATTTGTACGCTCCGCATAATATTGCTATCAACCCTTGGAGATCTCATTCCACGTTACTTGATTAGGGTCTCCGTCGTTATCACTGAATAACTCATTGTCATTTGGAGCCATCGAATTCAATAACAAGTATAGCACGAATTAACTCCTGTCAGCCTTAATATCCTATCCGTATAACCGAATTACTCACCTGTTCCGGAAGCAGGAAATGGATTACCGACGATCATAAGAAGCGCTTCTGGCGCTTATCTAAAAGTGGCTGGGGTTAGGAAAACTCGAGAAGCGCAGGTAAAACGAGAGGAGGGAAGTGGTCATGGCTTCCCAGTTTGGTCTTGCCACCGCGAAACTGCGATAAATAGCCTTCGCATGCTGCCAGTGTTCCCCTTGGAGAGAGCTTTCATTTGATAGATGGCACTGACTCGCCCGAAATGGAACAGGAAGCTGCCAAGGTAAAAAAGGAGTGAGGGCAAGAATGCGGTGTTGGGTCCTGGTCTAGGATAACTTGAGGATTTTTTTCGTTCGGTTATCAAATAGGAGATCTGTAGACGCGATTGGTCTACAAATGCGGTTTTGTATGTTAAAGGTCGAAGATGCCATTGGGGCAAGGTAAATCAGTATCTTATAAACTAGAGTACGCAGTGGATATCATTAATTGGAAGTAGCAGGGCGTAAAAACACGGGGCGGCACAAGTGATTCAGGATGCATCTCGAGGCAAGTCCATACTTCTGTAATGAAACCGTCAAATAGTTGGAGTCGCCAATAAAGAACTGGCGAACAAGGCTCCGAGCGAAGTATAATAGAGCCAGCGACATTCATCTCTTGAATATTTTAAATCTATTTTCGGCTTGCTTGGCGTGCACCACGCCACGAAAAAGCTCCTTGTCGAAACGGTCACGGTAAAAGCCACTCTCAAGCAGCCGACTCTCTGACTTACAATGCCCGTTTGATGCAATCTCCTTATCGTGAACTTCAGATTAAGCCGAGAAAAACTTTTATAACCGACCGAAAGTTTGCTTTCCCTCGGCTCAAGGGGAAAGCCTTCGGTGAGGGAGCTTTTTTTCCAATTCCTGGAAACCAGTACCTTTTCAGACTTTTCTGGGAAGTCTCATTATGGGACATCATCGTGGTGGTCTGTTTGTTATGATTGATCGAAGTTCCTCGTAGAAAAGGGAGGCTGGGCATATTTAGAGTTCTTTCGCTAGGCGCTCCATCGTAAGGGTGGGATCGTTCAGCCGCTCATTTGGTTATTCTGCGAGGAACTGGAGAATTAAAGAATCGTTTCTTCCGCAGGGTACCTAACCACATCGCGAGGCCGTGACGACGTTCCACCCTCATCGCTGGGGTCGTGTCGCGTTGTTGCCTGCGCATTCTACGTAGTGGTGGTACACGGCCACATTACGAACAAACGAATGACCCAACTCGAGGAAACAAAGAGTTTGTACGTGCGCTAAATACAATGGGCGGCCAGGCCGTGCCGGACCAAACACCTGCACCTGCTTCCAAACGCGGTATAGGCGAGCTTGACAATTTTATCTTGGCGATCCGTGAGGTGCTTCCTCCCGCTCTCAACCACTTCCAATTTCGCGGTTTAAGATCGTCCCTTTCCCTTTCCCACCGCCATCTTCCCCCTGATGTATTAATATTCCCGACCGCGTTGCAATTACCATGACTCACCGGTTCCCTGAAATTACTGCCGCGACGAAATTACAACAGCTGCCGGCTCCGGATTTCACTGTCCGTTTGCACGAGAACGGGTAAACGAATGAGCCGACGCGGTTTCAATGATACCGAGCACGTGAAAAATGATTGACAAAGCGGCATTTAAGTCCAAATACTGCGGTGCTTTCGGAGCTGTCCTCTTTGTGCGATTGAATCTATTTCGTAGGGTCACACGGGAAATTACCCGTTCGCGGTCATATTTCCTTCGGAACATATCACAAGGGCAATTTTCAAATTGGCAAATTGATTACGCGCCGAGCGGCTTGCACCCGGCTTTTATTATTGCTCTCCAGAGTGCAGTATTTACAAGATAAGAGGGAGCATCCGGCGGCAACTTGTTACCATTGGAAGCAGTAATAAGACAGAGAGCACTGCTGACTAGCGACTCGTATTTAGCAATTCAAACTAAGGGCAAGGCTGTCTGTTCCAGGAGACACTGTGTAGAAAACGTGGAATGGGGAGGAGATGTCGCGAGAGATAGCGTGGGAGGAGATGCCAGTCCCTTCCCAGTGGAATTTTATATTTAAAACATATCCGAGGTGACAGATGCCCGTGACGAAGGCGACATGCTCTTCTTCTTGTTTTATCCTCGACTTACACGGTTGGCATTTCTTCCATTAGCCGAGCAGCCACCTCTCAGAATGAAAAAGTAAACATCTATCAGCCGTCCTTCGGAAAAGCTTTATTCATTTCCAAGCTGCGACTTAGATTTCACCGTCGTAGTAGACCTGTTCCAACGAGAGTAAGAAGTCGACACGGATTGTTCATATTAATGTACTGACAACAATGGAACTTCACTTATTCCCGTTCGACGACCGTCTCGAGTGAGCGGGCCGTGTCGGTGCTGTGCTATAAGTGGCAGCGATATCTGATTGCTTATTACTGATCTGATTGAAAATAGCGCTGGAGTTCGGCGCGGCTCAGCTTATTAATGCATCTGCGACTAAGATGCCAATATCTCGCGACAATCGGAAACCTTGAGACAAAGGGACTGGCTGAGACCGTTGAAATAGCCGGGCTATTACTGTAATCGCAGCAGGAATAAGTTCGAGTGCCACTCTAGCGCCGCGCCAGTTCTATTAAGTAACATTCGTGTCTATTCAGACAACTGTTCCATCTCAGTTCCCAGTCATGAAGAATCATGGCGTTTATTTCAATGAAACCCCGATGATGCATGATGGCTGCGGGGTAGCACGAGCGCTCGTTCGTCATTAATATCGGTGGTGCAATAAAATGGGAAGTGACTTTGCAATGTCAGTTGGACTCTTGGTCCACGTGGATGCCAAAACGTCGAGCTGGCAGCCATTACCATGAAACGAATGTCGATTTGACGTTGTAACTGTATGAAGATTGAATTAAACTGTAGGTCCTTCGCGAGAAGGTGGTGTGGGTGGGCGGTCCCGGGTATGTGTGTGAGCGCGACAGCAAAAGTGACTGTGAGGGTGACGGAGAAGGATGGAAAATGGTAGGAGAGGGGCTAAGGTGGCGGCAGGTCGCTCAGCTCTTGTGCGAAAGTGTACGCATTCAAAATTGCACCCTCGTAAATCGGCGTTAGTTGGCGATAGTAGACGAATCTGCGCGCCCCTTGCGCGCCCATTATCTCCCACGTTCTGCCGACTTGGCTTAAGCGAACTCGTTTGATAAGCTCGCGGCCGCGAACATATCAAGACTATGAATCGAGCTTAATGCTGCGAGCCCTATTCCTTCGGTCATGAAATGCCTGATAGTCTCATCCTAATCGATTTCTCCTTGTGAATGTTCGCGGAAATGTCCAATTTACTGCACTCGTAAAATCAGACGCTCATCATTGATACCCAGATCGTTCGCGAATGCGATCCAAAGAACCGATTTAGGATAGAGCGTTGCTTCCCCTTTAACTACTGGAACAATTAGCCTCATCTAATTTATTATTGGGCGGATGCTGTCTCAGCATTGCTTCGCGTAGGACTATATGTGGAGTCTCGATAGTGCTATTGAGCTCAATATACAGTCACAAACGCATCATGAATTGCACGCCCTTCCCCGACTTTCATATCGGAAATTGGATTCAGCCATTTTGGCAGAGGTCGCCGCCGCGCTTCTATCGATTGCTAATTGATTACTGGCTATAATTAGTAGCTGTTGCGCAATAATGCCAACGTCGTGCACTCAAGTATGTATAAATCGTAGCGTAGTGCTGCGAGTGCCAGGCGCGCACTGTTCGCTACAAAGCGTTCTCCAATTAATTAACGCACCCAAATGTAATTAAAGCGAGTGAATCGCCCCCCTTCTCTCACCTCCCATCCCCCCGATGCGGACCTTCATTACCAAAGAATACTGAGGGTTTATAATTAATCATACACAAATTGCGAGTGCAGTAACAAAGCTGTAAAGTAATTTAGCCAGCCAATTTTCTGCAATATGGCTTTGCTTGAAAGGGTCCCTTCCCTTATCGGGCGAACGGTGAATTTTTGCAATTTTTGCAGGATGGAATGCAATTTAGTCCCCGGCTGAGTGGTGGGGTCATAGTAATTATTCACTTTGCAGAAGCATTATTAACCCTTTTTTCCATTAAGATTGCAGGCTCTTATATCAGAGACTGTAATATCGGCTTGCCGAGAGGATACTGCGATACCCAATCCACGTTATTAATGATGAGATTGCGGGCTAACAAAACCGGTTGCCGCAAAAGAAAGAGACCGCCTGGCAAAAAACAGAGATAATAGCAGACCCTTTATTGAGTAATTGTCGAGAGTTTCTTAAGGAAGATCCATTAATTTTCTATTCCTTTAATCTGTGTTAATTCATGATAATTATATTGAAAACACTTGACAAGCGCAGTTGATATACTTGAGCAATTTTCTTGTCGCTAATATGGGTCCATTATATCAGTCACACAAATTCGTGGCAAGACGAACAACTAGCAATGACCACATATCGAAATTACCTTTTCTATCGGTACCGATGCTGGCTCAGTATGTATTGTATAACGATGCCTTTACACGGCTATTAGTAATCGGTATTCGCAATCGAATGAATTCTCTCTACCATATAAAGTGTAATACAATTGTCGTTAATTCATTTGGTACAGTAGTCGGTACGCGCTCCAACGGCAAATATAATTCGGATCTGCCTCGAAAATGTCAGACCGCTATATCTGAACGGGTAATCTGTCCACCAGGAATTTCGCTTATTTTATACTCGAGCTTTTTATACAAAAATGGACTTTCAAAAGATCTACTTTCCCAGACCGTCCGTTATGTAATTTCGGGAAAGTAGATTGACACACTCGATCAGTACCTCAAACTTTTCCAGTCACAGTAGTCCTTCAATTTTCGCTTGGAGCCTACAACACGTGATTGCGATTGTTGCGACAGTTATCGGATTGCGATATTGGTCAGAATAAGAGGTCAAATTTACACGGATTATTTTGTCGACAGGTATAATTGAGCGTTAATCGCTTGCGCATTTTCATGAAGCTTAATTTGAAAATTGAGCTGGTACTACCGATGATGCATTGGGCGAGCAGAAGCAACAACTGTTACTAAAAAACAAAGTCGAATCAACGGGGATAAAAAAGTTTGTTCGTGGAAGTGATGGTACGATATTAGTCGGAAATATTAGGGTGCCTAGCGGCAGAATGGTTGTTTGGTGCAGCATTGAATATCTCCGTGGTTTGTACAAAGCGATCAGAAAAAGCGGCACAAAGGCCTGCATTCGCTGCCTATTAGGCGTATTCCCCCGGGGCGAATCCGGAAAACTTCGATTTAAAGCCTCTCTCGTTTAGTGGAAAGAGTGCCAGCTATTAAATGAGACGCTGAGCTGATTTTTCCTTCTCCCTCTCTTACCCCAGAACGAGAGTAATCACCATGGAATTCCGCGGAGACTCGTGACCTTTCCTCAAGCATTCTTCATGTTACGAACGGAGCCTGGTTTATTCATGGGAAATTACGTTAGACTTTTCAGGAGATTCTTCGACAGAGCTTGTACCACTAAAAAGGGGGAGCAGTGCACGAGCGTTCTTCGGCCTGTTTTATGGGGGACAGGAGCATCGCAGCAGGAGAAGAATGCCCGCCTAAGAACCGACGGTCCAGAAAGCAGAAGAATGAATGAGTAAGCTCGGCGACACAACAGCAAGAAAATAGTTCCGTTTCACTGAGATTTGTACCGCCATTAAAGTCCGCTGCCGTAGGACAAGATTTTCCAGCACAACTCCCTTTGTTTTGCTCATTCCTTAGACGAGACTCCGAGAAATCATCGATTGTTGGCCATCACTTGAACCATTCATACCGCGCACCGAGATTGTACGCGATTTCCTTCCGTCACTTTGCATCCTCTTGCAAAGGTGAATTCACCATTCACCTGTGAACTTATAGTCAGCAGGAAAGTCTGCCCTACTGGCAGAAAGTGGTGGGGTAAACTTATGTGAGGCCGTTTGGCGAAATTGAAATCGCCAATGAGGGTTTGCTGGTAGGAGGACACGGCGACGGGGAATATCATTAGAATTTCCCGGTTTTACGAGGGCGTTCGGGGTCGGTTGGGAGCGTGCGGGGTTCCGAAAGGTGGAGGACGCGCGGTGAAACTCGTTAAGCCGCGATGTTCGCGTCAGGCGAAATAGCTCGTAATCAGAAGATAGGAGTTCCGCGGCCAGGCGTAAACACGTCACTCGCCACTGAGAACCTTGTACTTCTTATTAGCTGGCCTCTCCACCCCGCCAGCCGCTATACGTCGCACATACATCAGAGGGAGTTTGGGCCACAAAAACTCTCAAACGCTTACGCGGCTTTCGACTAATTAAAAGCTTCGGAGGTCAATGAGTGGAACGCTTCCCCGTCATTAATCCATTATTAAATCTCACACAGGCATACATACACGCGGGGCCTTGTCGTTTGGCTCCTTGCGCGTGACTTTTCGAGTTTGCAATTCAAGATGTGAAGGGGAAGCACTTCTGTGAAGGTGCAGGAAATGGTACTCACGTGGTCTGGCTAGTAGGCGTTCGCTCGTACGGGTCTCGTATCGCGCGGTAAGTGATTGATGCAGAAGGCGTTTCGTACCGGGAGTCTTGTACGAGGTATTGCGGGTAATTACCCGGCGGGGTAAACGCTGTGTAAACAGCGGCCGCAATGGTGTTCCCCGCCACTTCTCTCCTGGCCCCTCCGTCCTTGCGCTCCTGGTACTGTGCTCCCGATTTCTCTTCTTCCAGTCAGATTTGTGCTACCCGGAGTCCTCCTCGCGTTCGCTTCGCAGCGGGCCACGGCATCCCTTTGCCACCTTTATTTTCCATCTGTATTCACCGGCATTAACAAAAGAATGCTAGACATTACTGTCAAGGCATAAGCGTACTAATCTTAGGGTACGTTCATCTACAATTAGTACTTAGATCCTTAATGTTTAAATAGGTAAGAACATACATACGTAATAGTTATATTTAAATCGCAATTCGACGTTTCCAGTTAACGTCTGACCTATTACAGTCTATACCACTGCCGCTGGTACCCCAACCAACTTCATAAGAAGTAAGAGTGACGTCAATGTTGCTCCGAAAGGTAATTGTGACGTCGCGTTGCTAGTAGATCTGACGGCGCTGCTGGCATTCAAGCCTCAAGGTTCTCGAGGTCTCAGGGGGCGATGGGGAAGGAGCTCGATCGAGCGGGTTGACGGCTATCTTGGATATCACGAGGGTTAATCGGCGTGGCAGTCGTCATGTCGTCGCCGAGACTCTGAATTGAAATGCCCTCGTTATTCCGTATTAGCGAGTGCAGTCGGCGGATTAACGTGAGCAGGAATGGAAACCCATCGATTCGTTCAATTAGCGCGTTCGTCGAGCCGTTCAGGCCCATGATTAATAGTGCGTGGATGTGTTTATAAGCGATTCCATCGAACACCGGCGCACGATGTCGACCACTGCTCTGTTCGCCATAATGCTGCGTCATTTGTCCATATGCTCCCTGTGTCGTTATATGCGCATCACTCTGCTAATGCGGTCTAGAGTCGCCAATCTAGTTTACCCAACAGACGGCAACCTAGTCGGACTAACTGGCTGTTTCCATGGAGATTACTGCGAAATTGGATTTATTGCGATAAAAGATACCGAGTGATTACGAGAGAAATACCTAACGTACCAGGTGCATGCTTGGGTACAAAGACTACTATCCACAACCCCTCGACTTAAGGTGGGGATTGCGCCCGGAAACAGCGTAATTCCGCTGGAAATCGAAAATGCCGGTAACAGTATGTTTGCTCAAATTAGCATTGATCTACATAGAGAAGGAAAGCTCGGCAGTGCAATGTTAGAAGGCTATGCGTAGTTTCGAGAGAGGAGCAACATCATCTGCCAGGCCACTCGAGCTCGATCCTGCTTTCGTGTTCCATTACACTGAGAGCGCCTATCGGGGCAAAGCTTGGGGATTTAGATGTGCCTTTGTATATTGGCCGGGAATATGTCGTTATGTCGGGACGAGTTTACCGTAGGACTAGCTACGTGAGTTGGATGAAATCGGCCGTGCTCCGAGAATTCAGATTCCACACTGACAACTTTTATTCTACTTTCTTTCCGACGTTTCCATTACTACTGGGGAATGCTGCATGCGCACCGCGTGGATTTCCTTTCCTGCTCTATGAATATCCAATATGCATTACTAAACAACGAACTACCCTTTGAACCTTTGGAAATTTAAAATGTCAATTGCGAGAGCGAGACGATGATGTAATGGAGCTCGCACTAATTTATTATGCGGATGTTCTACCTTACGCAATTGCATTAAGAATCTCGAGAGTCCCTGGCTGGGGAAGTAGTAGATTGGTACAGAGTGAGGGTAAAATTTACGAGAGCACTGCCTGGCCATACTGGTGCTCGAAAAACTGGGCGGTATTAGAAGTGGCGGGCTGTACGCCCTATTCGAACGACGTTCGCAAGACAAATGGTCCCAGGGTCCGACCTCCCGGCCCGGCCATTCGCGGCGATAGCAAAAGTCTAGAAAAATTGGATTCTTCTGGCACTAGATGAATTTGAAATTCAGATACCACCCGAGCTCGAGCCAGCCGCCTGACAATGAGTCTGTGAGGCCTGGTATGGCGTGGCGCTGCGGTGACGGCTTATACTTGACTCGCTTACTTTTGATACACTCACCTCTCGACCGCTCGCTATCCACTAATCCTTCCATACACGCTTTACATTTCCCCCTTACGGGCCCGATTTTCACAATTTCTGTAATGTTATTTTTCAATTCCTGGCCGCGCATTGAAGAGGAGTTAAAAGCTTAAAGTCGAGTGATATGGCAGCGCCGCCGCCAGCCCAAAGTAGAGCTTTAAGATGGTGGAGATGGAGAAGAGAGGGTGGGAAGCTCGGCCCCTTTTTCTTCGTAAGGTAAAAGCGAGCCCTTGGGGTGCGAATTGAACCGACTTCGTTTTATTGAGGAAAAGGCCGTACTAACCAGCCTTTCGGGAATGAAGGGGCACTCATTGGCCTTTGGAAGCCTCCATTCCAGAAGGCCGAGCCGCATAGCGTGATTCGCATAGAAAGAATTCCGCAACTCTCTATTTTAGATCAAAATGGTGCTACCTATATTATCTGTACATTCACTTTATTGTTCCAGGACTTGGGTTCCTCAGTTTTTCAACCCATCTGATGCATTCATCAAAGTAATAAAAAGGTTGCGCTTGCCTATGACGTTTTTCCACCAATTTTGCACATTTTTCCTTTAACAATTTCCTTCGAGCCAACTTTTTGATGAACGGGTGATTGGGTTAGCAGGAATTCCCCCATTGGTATGTATTTCACGAATGCGCTTCAGAAGTACGAGGACTTTGGGGACTCGCTGTCGAAATTTGCGTGGCTTGAAACGTGCCGTCTCTTTCCCTTCCCCCCTCCCCCCTCTGCCCCCTCTCTCTCTCTCTCTCTCTCTCTCTCACGCAGTCTCCAGCTGTATGATAAGATACCATGACGGCAAATCGATGGTGGCCTATCGATGGATACGTCAACGTCACAGAGGTGCGCAACGTTAAACGTCGATAGGCTATCTACTGCTCGAGGGAAAAGTGGCAAATTTGGCAAGGACAGCCGATCGGACATTGATCGAAAGTTTCGAGCGAAGCGTGTACTGAAGCGACTTTTCAGCTCTCGAGATTTTGTTGGCCGCGTCTTTATATAGTTCCCTCGAGTTTCCTGTCTTGTTGCAGATAGACGGCAGGAAATGCCCGGACGCAGATCAAGATTCTACAAACAGGTCAAACTCTCGGGCTCCAACGAAAGGTCTGAAAAAAAGACTGAAAGAGCTACGGCAACGGGCAAACAAGAACGTGAACTATTGAATGATAAGATACATCTGGAACTTCTCAAATGCTTACGATTAACTGGCGATTTTGACAGTACCTATTTCTTTTTTCTTGTAAACCAAAAGAAATTACCGTGTCTATAAGAGCGTCCCGTGTAAATATACTGCACTGATCACGGAGGAGAGCGCGACGAGTTTGCGTGTATTGCCAGTCGAGAGGGCTTACCCAACTTCTCCGAAGTGCTTCCACTTTGCAAACTACTTGCAACATTTCTCCCAAAAATCCCCGGCAGATGTTGCAGGGCGGGAGTTTCGTGGCTAACAAATGAAAATCTCAGAGTAGTGGCTTAAGGAATAAGGTCTTATTTGGGTTACCCGGGTCGGAGAGAGAGTACGGTGGAGGCGCGAGTGCATGGTTAAATTCGGTGTTCGGGAGGACGTTAGTAAGGAGCGGGCGAAATGTAAGATAAGGAATTTGAATTTTAATATAACACCGGTGCATGCCGACAGACCGGCTCCCGTGTATACATGTACGCGTGCCGGTATCGCGTGCCAGGTGGTAACCAGGCTCTCTCATGAAATATTCACGATACAAATGCCACTCGGAATCCGATCACGAACGCTCGAGAGCTAATAAGAAAGTTCCTAAAGTCTAATGCATTTAAATTGGCTCCGCTATGCGCCCGGAGAGTTAAGCATTCAATTACGTACATCTAGCGCATCAAGGATTACCCTGACTGCCACAGTTTGTGGCCTTTCAAGCCGCCTGACCATGAATCTCTGTCCCCCCGATCCAGCCGAACTTGTGCCACCTCCGGCAAATCAAATGCAGGGCATTGCGCGCCAGCTATCTCAACTCCAATCGGAGCAACTCTTATAAATTGTAAAGCTCGCCGTCGACTGACAATAAGAAGAATGTACGGCTACTTGCCGAGAATACGGAGAAGACGAGACTCTCGAAAGCCAGCCTCATGCGAGCACAAAGTGCTCAGTGATCCGTGATACGAGACATTGGAACAGTTGCGATGCTATTACCGCCAGATCTGTGTCGGGTGGCCTTTCCCCCGAGAGGCTTTCACTATTCCAGTCACACAGTTAGTTTACGTTTGGAGGAGTTCACTCGCGTCTTTCTGGCCGACAGGAGCTTTTAAAGCCAGTTCTAATGAAGATATGCGTACTCTCTCGCCGAGAAGAGGGACCCTCTAATCCGTAAATGATTGCCCCTAGTACCGCGATTTCTATAACGTACTTTCAACGATCGCTTATTCTTCAAAAGGTTCGCCATTTCATTAGATGGTTCGTTTAATGACGTAGCTGACTCGCAACTGGAATCTATCTGAGTGCCAATCGGGTGCGGTGACCTTGTGAATCGGGTCTTAAGCACGTGTTGCCAGAGTTGAGCAGTGGCAAACATTTTGTCGGGTATTCGTGGAAGTGATGGCGATAGAACTGGAAGAAGCGAAATGGGTAAGCTTCGAGTGAGCACGTTTACCTTTGTCGCGATAAAGCCTGGCCATAATTATGTTCCATCAACGCGGTGGGGCGCGCCGACACACCCCTTAGACAAGACTGTAACTGCGAGCTGCGAGCTGCGTGCAAGCCGGCGTAAAATTGAAATAGGGGCCTCCTAACGCTTGACCGTAAGTAGATGATGTGTCCGTGTGCAGATACGTGTGCGTAATACGATTAGAGCGGGTCAGAGGGGAAATGGGCAATGCGGGCGATGGATGGGGCATGGGGGGACTGGCAAGGGTAAAAGAGTCTTATCGAGTTTGCGCCAGCATACCTCTCTAGATAACGGTTTTACGCTGCAAGCCGATACGCCCGCCTTTAGCACCTCGCTCTTTCCACTTTCTCTCTTCTACTGCAACTCTTTCACTATGCAGATTGACCGCTGACTGATCCCGACCCACCTGATGATGATGGATGGTTTTTGATTATTCACCCACCCGGTTTATCCGCCTGACCTGGCGAAAGTCTGACGAGCAATTAAGATTCGGGTTTATGAACCGGTCGGCATCCCTTTCCCGCGCGGACTATCAACCGCTTTGACTATTTTCGCATTGTGCCGACACCAATACTGGGCCTACTATTTCCCCTCGACTTAACAGTTCAAACGGCCTGTTATCACTGCGCCGCACATTGTTCGACCTTTTACACTCGTTGCATCTCTCATTACACTCGTCTTTGTTTCCTTTGCAATCATTCTCCGTTGTTCGTTCCGCCTGAGACTTCAGGCGATGCACTTCTCTCACCTTTGCTTTTCCATGTAACACCCCCGGCTAGCTACGAAAGTGCCAACATTTTGCGTCCCGCGGCAATCGTCGGTGTCATTGCCTGCGTCGGTCGCATGAAATTTCAGGCGGATATAACATTTTTAATTGGATCCATTCATGTTGCACGAATCTTAAGCTCACCGGATAAAATGTTATCAGTTTCCGAACACTATCACTATATTGCATCCTTTTTTCTTTCGGCATTCCCTTTTCCGCCTGGCGATCGATCCGCAACGTTTTTCTTTTTCATTCCCCCGTTTTCCCACGCTGAGTGTATGTGTGTGTGGGTGTATGGTACGCGCGTGTCAGTGTTTCGTTAAATGGGGCTGTTTCTATAGATTCGGCTTTATTCCTTTTTCCACTGGTGGCCGCAGCTTCCTTCCCCTCAGTCCGGTATCCCCAGGTGCTCTAACAGTTTTCCGGCTTTTTGCGCCGCTGGAAATGCTATTGTTCCTGCGCGAAAAATCACGCCGCTCCTCCGGTTCGTCCATATCCAGCAGTTGATTACCGTCCCTCCGTACGAAACACACCAGCTATATCGCGCTACATCTCCAAACTATATTTCCATTCGGAGCGTATCAAAGCAGGCCCTGCGTTATACATATGTTCGTTATTTCACTCACGTGGTACTGTACGGTCCTTTTTTTTGCCTCAAGGAAAAGCGGATTCTCACTTGAAACGGCCGATGTGTCTCAGTGATGGATAAAGCGTTCGCCAAGCACGTAATAAGAATTAAGTTGAATATTAATAAAAGCCGACTACACTTGGAGTGGAATGGGAGTTGAATCGGTGCTCGTAAGTCCTCGAGTATCGCCGACTGTCTGGCCGGTTCAAGTGAAACCGCAACTTCCTTAATAAAGTCTGCCCGACAAGAGTGGTCGGGAAGACCGACCGGCGGTGTCTAAAGGTTAAACAGCCCTTTCAAGTAGCCATTTGCATTGCGATTTCTCTGAGAGACAAGTGCTATCAAAGACGAGCGGATAAAGAATGTAACAATTATCCTATTGCGGAGGGATTGACGATGGAGGCAAGGGAGGAGGAAAGGTTGGTTTGTAGGGCTGAGAGAAATACACCCTATAACTGAATTCGGTCCTCAATTCATTAGCAGCGTCTTATTTGCTTTAAACCGGCATTACCTTGCATTATGCGGACGCCGGGGGCGCTATATTTATATACCTTTCCGACGCGAGATAAGATCTGCCCGTCGTTTCCTTTGATTGCACTATTATTCTGCTGTCGCAAATGGTCACCGAGCTGGCCTCCCGCGGAAAATGGTAATGAGCCACCCTGTAATCATCCTTATCTCGCCGTCCTATGCACGCGTACACTGCACTCGAGCACACTTGACAGAGGAATCGCAACAATTTACACTTCCAAGGAAACAGAAACCCCGGCATTTTTCTGCATTCTTTCTACTTCTTCCGCGTGGGATCATAATAAAATCGGAAACGGAGAGGAAAAATCAAAAGGTACAAGTACCATGCGCAAAGCGATCATGCAAGAATGCAGCCGCGGAGTCGAGCAACATATGTACATGTTGTACATGCATTATACATATCTTATAATGGGGCTACCCTCCGATCGACTGGATTCCTCTGATTTCTTTCGTTTCTTTACCAGATTGCATTTATGCAAGATACGATACATGTATGTATAGATCGTGCACCTCCCCCCCCCCCCCCCCCCTCCCGCACTCTCTCACACTCTCTCTATCTATCTATCTATCTATCTATCTGGCAGTGCTATTCATCTGTCTCTGTAAGCGGGAGGAAATGAGTTTCCGGCAGCGAGCAGTAGAACGGTGCGACGCGGTGTTACGAATGCGAAAGTGTATTCCACGCGTGTATGCCCCCCTCCAACTTTCTTTCGAGCTTAAGAATTCCCGGATTGACCCGTCGACTGTGCACTCTTGCCAACTTTATTTACGGTTATCCATTTTAGCCTGAGAATGCTGCGGCGAGCCCGTGTAAAGTTATTGCCCGCATCGAACGACTCCCCCCTTTCGTCTGAACCACTCAATTTTTATTATTGCACTATTTTTGAAAGCAGAAGCGCGCTTTCTCTCCCTCTTTCTGGCACACTTCGCTGGCCAGAAATCCGGCTGCCCGGAGATAAATGGTCAAATTAACGGGAGATTTTTGAGAAATTGAGCTTTGGGAAATGATTTCTTATGTTCCGTAGGGCGAATCTACAGAGCTCTCTTTCGTCTTCGCATTCCCATCGTGTGGGGGAGCGGCTGCTAATGCAATTGCGCCCGATTTCAGCTCGACAATTCGACTAGAGGAAGCATCGGAAAGCAGAGTGTGCAATAAAGTGAGTGGAATGAGCATGGAATCGCGCTGATCGGTGCTTCCAATTCAAAGAGAAGTTTCATTAATGGCAAAAATGAGAAATTGCTGGGTGCTTGCGTGCATAATGCGACGAGGGAGATAGAGTAGAAGGGATAGAGAGTTGCGTGCTCGACGATTCGCCCTGTGCAATTTAACGGCTCGGGGCTAATTAGAAAGAGGATTGCATTACTTTAAATTACGGCAGAACAGCCGGAGGATCGTGCCACTGTCGCGGTCAAGCCAATTAAGCGAGCCTCTCGATAATTACCAGCTAGCCAGCCAGCCGGCCGGCCAGCCAGCCAGTCCACCAAGCCGGACACTCATCCGATTCAAATTGCCGGATCGATCAATCACTCGGCTCTACTTGACCGAATCCAAGGATTTTTCGTATTACAGATCACCTTAAGTCTGATAAACTCATATTATGAGCAGACCTGGGTGGCGAGCTGACCAACAACAAGTTCACTGTCAGAATTAATAGTAATTGACTTTTAATTCAGGGCTTCCCTCTCAAAGGGTGGAAGCGGGGAATGTATGCATGAAGGTATCCCCATTACTTTGCATAAGTCTGCATATTGGATAATAGTGCAGTTAAGATCGCGGGAAAGCGGAGCAGCTGTGCCGCATTATGGCCCCTGGCTACGACACCATTTTGCTGGCTGCATTTAACGTCGGCTCTCGACCTCCGCGGATAATGGATCTCGCGCTATAAAAAATAACAAGCAACCAGGAATTAAGAACAGCCCGATGTTTTCGGGCATAAAATTGGAAAATACTATGTTGCCCCGTGAAACATCAAAGTTATTCACACCGGCGGTGTGAAAGATCTACTCTGGTACACGCGATAACCAAAGGAAAGCTTCCCTTCCAGTTTCTGGGGCTATCTGCGGTGGGCGGAGGGAGCTACTAATTGGAATCGTGAGACGGTGATTTGGAAGATCGAGGTCGAATAAAATGCTGGGTAACCTTTGTCTTGCAGGATAATACTGCGCAGAGAAATGGAATATGATAAGGGAATGAAGCGCAAACCAAACCGCTGATGCTTTTATCCGTCAGCCCTGTTGTACAGTTGGTTGTGGACTGGCGTTACTTCCAGTTAGCTCTGCCAAAGGAAAATAAAGGGTGGCGCTGGCAACATTATCAGATTGAGTTACAAATATTTCCCTCGGCTGCGCCTCCAGCATGGCACAAATCCTTCAGCGAATGTTGTTTCCGTGTCACGCCTCACGCTTACGGCCTTTCCACTCTACGCCGTGAACCTCTCGGGACACAATAAAACCAGTATTATATACACCGATTTTTCACGTTCGCGAACAAACAATAGCACGGCATAAGCAGCCGACAGTTGAAAGGAACTGCTGGGAATTAACATAATACCACTCGTCCGAAATGTCGATGTTGGAAAAAAAATGACTTTCCTCAGGCGACCTAGACCCTAGATTGCCGAAACGAATTTAGATCGTTTCTATTTACAAAAGTTCTTTATGTCGCTGGACACGGCGAAGCAGGGTCGAGCTATTGCCAGCGCCGAAATCGCGGCCACATTTCGGTTGCCAAGCTGGCCATTCGTCAGCGGAACGACTGCGCGCGTTCTTTCTTTTCCTACAACTATCTGTTCCGAAACGACGGAAAGAAATCAAGCGAACGCCCAGTTAGCCAATTGCAGCAGGATTTATCTGCGGCAAATGAAAGTATGTTATATGGTGTATGATCTCGACATGAGCGTTGCATCTTGGGCTGACACTTGTGCTCCTGTTACATGTAAGAACAGGGGACCGTACGTGAAAGAAGCATAGATACATGCCAAGTGAAGAGCATTGGAGAATTTCTGAATGCAGACGCTTCATCACTTGAGATAAGAGTTTTAATCAGTGCGAAATAAAGGAAGGGAGTAGTAAGCCGGAAATAAAAGTCTCTGCAGCGAAGTTCCCGGCCCATAGAATCTACAACGATGGCTGTTAACTGTCGTCGGCAGGTTTTATAGCCGAGTTCGGCCTAATGCGCTACACTTTGTCCCGGTGTTAATGGAACCGCGGATTAAGAGGGCCATAAATGTTGCCAGAAGCAGCTGCGGTGTTGATAAGTAGTCGAAAGAATTACTCGCACGACTAAGTCGCTCCGGTACATTCTATGTACATACATACATCCATACTTGCATTCTCCGGAAGAAAACCTCTTCTACTTACCGTCACTCAGTTGCTCAATTAGAACTGACGAGGATGCTTCCTATGGCACTAGACGCATTCTCCGTGATCCGTCACAGAAAGCAGATGGATTGCGTCAGAAGAGTCTGACTACCGATTCAATCATATCAATTGCATAACGGAAATTTACTGTAAACTATAGTAAGAGCTCTTTATGTACATACACTGCTACACGTCACTCGACACACATTCCAGCTTTCAGATATGACGTTCGCGTTAATAAACACAGGAATTCCATTTTGTCTAATTCACTTTTTCAGTGCGTCACCAGTTGCACGCATGCTCCCATGACCGTAGGCGTAGTTTTATTGATTAATTTGCGAGAGAGTCAACCCGTAGCGTATTAAATTTAATTACACGCTATACTACGGTCTCTTCATCTCCATTTGATTTGAACAAACGATTTCAGCCGGTGGAGTTTGACATGAGTTTCTTCGCGGTAATCGGGAACACCACTGTTTCAGACCTTTTCTTGAAGGGGAAATGCTGTTTGAGAGCAGAATCAACCAGCGACCATTCCTTATAAAAGCAGGAAGACTAACTGTAGGAGGAAGCATAAACAGAATTATGCAATTCTCTTTCTACATCACAGTTTTATTCGAACTTAGAATGTGCCTATTTGCATAATACTTCATTGTGCTTCGAAGCATTGTGAGCGGGATGGAGAATACTATTGATGCCTATTCAATAGTATTAATAACTGGCTGGCAAAACTGGCTGGCAACAGCGAGAATTCCTCACGCTTCGAGAGCAAATGAACTGAGCGCTTTCGTCCCGGAGGTTAGTATGCCACTGGGAAGCATACATGCTGCTTTTTCGCCACGGAAGCGACACCGAATCGTAATAACGTCTTACGAAGGCAGCGAGGGGAAACTCCGGGTGGTCTCGTGGGTGCACTTTCAAGGCGCTCCCGTAAATGTAGCCTGAAAAGTAAGAGCTACTCCCGTTTTTCTTTTACCTGAGCTGGCACTACTTGATGCCAGGTATTTATCGCGACTCTCTACTGGTTACTTCCATCCTGTTTACCATGATTATTCAGGGACCGAGTGATTGAATTATTAGTAGCTGCTAAATTGTCGCCGAGCTCTTTCGGTCAGAGCCAATCTCCATTTGAAAGAGGCAGAGCATTCACTTATTGCAGCAAAGGCGCTTATGGCACAAAAGGGGCTTTGATAAAGAATTAGATGGCTATTATGTAGAAATCATCGCTCAGGGCTGCCCTCAGACTACTGTAGTGCACCCTTTGGAAAGACGTAAAGAGATACGAGGACAAGCGTGGAGGGAATTGTTGGAGCAATTAAGTATTAATTGAAGGGTGGCCATCAGCGGCTACCCTCTGATGTTAAGGATCTTGGCGTTTCTTTCCGAGCGAAAGGGAAGAAGTTAGGGGCGCCACGAGAGACCATACCAAATGAAGGGACTTAACCAATGGCAGCGGACTGCCTTGTTTCTCGGCAGTATATTTTCACGTGGAATCTCGCCGCGCGCAGCGAGCCCTGATAAATGTGAATCGTAAAGCAGCGAGAGAGCGAGCGGATCCGGAGAAGTAATTAAGAAGCGCCCGGCAGTGTCTCGTTGTAACGGGAGAGCACATTCGACCACATAAATCTAGCCTCCAAATTAAATTGAACTTTACAAATTTCCCGGCGATCGCTCTAACAACAGCTGCTCTCCTTTTCAAGACTCCGGCGTCTCCTCGCTCAGCTTCCTCCGCAGAATGGAAGATACCACGCTACTCTAATTGGGACAGATTTTACGAGTTCACTTTTCGCCATTATTCAAGTGTGGCTTCCAAGCGTCTATTCTGTCGATTTCTCTTTATTTAGGAAATCAGAGTGCTATATAGCTAGCTACTGAATCTAATTTACAGAGCTCCAAGCGAGCATAAATAGAGAGAAGTGCTTTGCCTTGCAGAGATGTCAGATTCTCGCGAATTACACAGAGCACTGCGTCTCCTTCCTCGTAGAGTACAAGTGAATAACATTTCAATGTCGCTTGCACGAAAGTGTACTACTGTAATTTAACGAAGTTTTCGCGCCGGATTCAATTTCTCGAGCTAAAGGCTAACACGCTCGGCGCTATAGCAAGATTGTATGTGCTAGAATTTCCAAAGGGCGCCGGCGAAGCAATAAAGGGCGAGTGAGCGAGAGAATCAGATGCTTTCACTACTAATTGGAGCGACAGAATTTCAGCGGTCCGTGACCACGATGCGGCCGCCGGTAAGTAATGGTCCAGCCATTCGCACGGTCACTTCTGACAGCGCAATGGTCAGCTGCCAGACAGGGACGAGCAATCTGTCCCTTTGATTGCATTCCAAATCTAAATAGAGGAGATACCTCGGAAAGGCACACTGTTCAAGCCATCTTTTATTCATTATTCTGTCGGGACTGTCCCTAATCAAGTGGAGTACTAATCTCGTTCGCTCCTTTCCCAGAGGAGCGGCGTATGACCGCGTGCGTTTCGTCGGAAAAGTGTGCTATCGTGTGATTTGGACAGCTGTTACATCGAGGCCGTCACGGGGGATATTCAGAGATGGAGCGTGACACATGTAGATACTGTTACATGTATATCCGCGGCGAGCGCGGGCGTTGCGTATGTCCATTGATTGACCTATTGTATTAAGCTCGGGGCGCGCGACGCGCGCTAACTGGCCGAGTTCCATGTGAACTGCGGCCCGCGATCCATTGTCGAATTCGTTGATGTACTGCCTGCGGTGGTATCAATCATCGAATTTACCCCCGGCGCACAGAAATCGCGCAACTTCCTTTCCCTGTCAATCAGATACGGCTAATCCTGGTTTTCTAGTGCCACTTTAATTACCCTCCCAATCTCACTCCCTTTACCAATGAGTCATGCATGTCGGAGAATTCTGATACACACGTAAGTGGAATTTCCATATTTTTACATACGAAGCGGAGCTTGTAAATTGAAATTGCACACACTGTAGAATTTCGCGGTAGCCGTATCCGTTTTGCTCGGGAAATAAATGGCAAATTGCCGGTTAGCGTATAATAATTGGCTTCCCACTACTCCATATGTAACGAACCACTGTGCAGTCACATCTCGAGCGACGGGGCTTCTATTTGCACATTAATAGACCGGGCGGATTAGGTGTCTGGCGTAAAGACTCTCGAAAAATAAGAGGGAAGTACCGAGAGGGGGTGGGGGAGAGGGTGGGATTAAGGGAGAGTATGAGAGGGAGAGGGGCCGACCGTCCGGAAGATAATTGCGCGGAACACAATCCGTCGGGGCTTCCAATTAGGAGTTTTTCTCGACGCGCCTCTATTTGTTGCTCAGACGGGTTGGCGCGAAATTTTTAATTAAACCCCATTCATTAACGCGGCTATATTACGCGCCACGGCGCCGAGGACGGTTGCTTTGAGCGGAAGGCAAGCTGTAACGCAAGCTTTCCGTACTGAGCATCCGCCACTTTGTGCTCACCTCACACTCTTGACCGACCCTAAGCAGATTAAGCGACAAATTTATTTAGACTTTGCGTGACACTTGACACCCTTCCTATTGGACCCAGCTTATCTGCCTGCTGCGTCCATTATTATCATTCAGCAATTTCATAATTAAAAGTCGAGGGCGCAAAACAGTCTTCAAGAATGCATCCCCCACCCCCGTTGATACAATTGATAGTATTATTCACTATCTAATCTAATACGTACTTACTTCATTTATGCTCGAACTGCGCACCTAAAATCCACCTAAAAAGAAAGGCAATCAAAAGTATGGATGCGACGCGCTGGGTGAAAGCCAATTGGGAAAGCTGTGAAATTCGCGGCTTGCCAATTAACTCAGATGATTTCTGTGGACCTATTAAAGTGTGGAAAGGGGGAGGGTGGAGGGGTGGGGGTTAGGGGTTGGTCCCTGTAACAGATAGAAGAGGGAGAATGGCGCGAAGCGAGAAGATAAGAAAAAGCGGAGCTACTCTAGGTGCCTACGGCAGGTGAAATTTAACGGGAGATTGAAGAGGATGGTGGGCGGCTGATGTTACAAAGAGCGCGAGAGGAGAGGCACCAAAAAGTCCTTCGTCAACTACAAAGGAAGGTAATTAGCGTCAGTCGACTCCGAGCTTAATTGAAACGTCTCTTTTTTAAAGGGGTCGTCAACGCTAATCCAAAAGGAGCGACAAACTCCGCCAATTAGTTGTGTTCCCGCCTTCGAAGGAGCTATTGCGTGACATCGTTCTAAGTAAACTAACCAGTAGCTCCCAGTATACTAACCGAGGGATGCTGATGAATCGGAAGTCAATAATCCTGGGAAGAGGATCGGGAAGGTGTGCAGTTGATCATATCAGTCTATGGTTGTCTCTTTGGTTTATTAAACGACTACAACGAGGGAGCAAAGTGCTATCGCCGGGAATCTCCAATTTCGCATCATTATTTACATATATAAAAACGTTCGTTAAGCAAGTCGGTACTTGACACGAATTGTAAGTTCTAATTGTGTTAACATTACATATACTGGACTCTATAAAAAGTTGTGTGCTCCGTGGGAGCTAATATCCGTCAAGCTATGTCGGTTCCGAGTAGCTGGCAGTAAAGTTGTTACAATGATGTGTTGCCATATTTCAATGTTACCAAGTGTCTGTTGCAATGACTTATGCGCATGAAAGACCCCCGTTGGGTGGAAGCGTCCTTTAACACATTCGCTGCCACAAGTTCTGACATCTAATGAGACGAGGGAAATTTTGTGGACTTGTGGGCGACTTGATAATTACTGGGAGCCCATCGACTAAACGATGAATCCACGTAATGCTAAAATGATTCATGTATGTGTATGGCAGCAAACTTGCTAAACGGCTGGCTTTTCCCAACATGAGCGCGTGGTCGTTAGAGCTTCGGGCAATGGGAGCGTGCGTCTCTCTTCGTGTGACTCGATGGTCCCTTAGGTGTAACGAAACACAGACCATGCTTATGGAGGAAACGTAACGATGAGGACAGTTATAATATTGATACGTGTGAGGCTGCCGTAACACAATAACAATCGCAATGTATATAAATTCCGCGAATCTCCCTGCGATTCATGCTAGATACGAGTTTAGAGATTTTCAAGTGGTTCTTGGAGACACAAGATTAGGCCAAATACGACCAATGCGAAAAACAAGAAACTACAGCAATGATTGATTCGACAAAAAATTCCTGTTTCGGAGAAATAGCTGATCGAAATCGGGCGATTTACATGGGAGAAACGCCTGTCAACTAAGCCAGCAATACTGAAGATAAACTTCCCAGCCGAAACTCGAGTCATTATAACTTTACCAAATGAACCTGAGCGCGGAGTTACTAAAAGCCTGGAAGCTCTATATTCATTGGTTCCACTTTGAAATCGTCTCCTTCGAAAACAATGTATTCCAATTATGTCAACCTGACTGGCACGGGAAACGCTCGCAAATTATCACTGTCGAGGTAATAGGGTGGAATAACCAGAAGTGTGGGGAATAAAATATTGCGAACACGCGCAGCATGTATCCTCGTTCACAAAGCACCGCAGTCATTTCTATGTTTGGATTACATTTGGCTTTAATCTAGACTGGGGTTGAGCAAGGTAGATTACCTCCGAATCAAGCGTGTTATTTGGCGAAGGAGCCTTGGAGTTTGGCATGCATATACTGCCGGTGTAGACCAGTGTATTCTGTGGCGTTCTTCTATTTCCGGGATATATTCAAAGGGAAAAAGACTACCAGAGAATACAAAACCGGGTTGAATGATATTGAAAAGAGCAGGAACACAAAGAGATCATACATGTTATTGGAGGGCGGAAATATGTGTATGGGAGGCAGGCTATCTACGCGTGTTTTTACTTAATTAAATTCTGCCTTCGTGGTAAGACCAAGGGAGCGGCTCCGTTGCTGCGGGCCCCAATAATTCGATATTTCGATAACAAGATTACGTTAGCATACGCGACACTACCCAATCACCGGGCAGAAAAGCTTATCGGGATTCGTATTGGCGGTGCAGCGGCCGGTTCGTCGTCGCGCCATTCCACGCTGATACCAGGGCCCTCGATAATTGTGCGCCAGCAAGGGTTTCTAGAGACCAATACTCGTTCCCACCAGGACCTCGATCGCCGCTGTCGTTGGTCGCGCGCGTTACTCTGACATTATCTTCGCAGCAAAGAGAAATTCCTTCTCGGACCAATTAGAAACGCACCAAATCCTCTAGTTTCACGGGATATTTCTTGCGGCGGTTCTCCACCCCTGTACACCTGAGGAGTTTCATCTTACTTTAAAAAGCTACGCAACTCTCTCCCATGTGGCTTGCCGGTCACGAAACCTATCTCCCAAAGTGTGTGTGGAATCGGGAAGTTTTCCCATTACCGAGAATACAAGATGCACGTGTTCAGACACCAATGTAAAAATACTTGTGAGAGGAGAGCGCAGACGGTCTCGCTATGAAGCTATTTCCCCCTGGGTTTCAATCGACCGTAAAACTTGGCGAGGTTCCGGCTTGATTTTGTCAGGTGATATAATGACAGTCCTCGATCCGCAGAGTCACCACACTCTGTAGTATCAGTAGGGAAGAAGCACCTGCCGGATTATCGCCGAGAGAAGAAGTGGGGCGAGTACTGGTATCGCCGCGGCTATTCTGTCAGCGGTGCCGTGATGCATTGCCGCTGGGTGTTCTCCTGAAACAAATTTCACACTGCGACACTCGCCAACCAGAGGCGGCATGCACCCTCTCTCTCTCGCTTCCCCCCTCATTCTCTCAGAAGGGCCTCCGCAAACTAAATCCCCTCCACGCCTGGCACAACATCCTCGATCACACGGACTAGCCAAAGTTATGAGCTACTAGCCAAATTACTCCGGCTGCATGCACACTGTCCCTTAATTCCAGTGGAATCTACACGAAACTTGAAATAAAAGCCAAGCTCAAGTGAAACTACGTTTCCAACATTTTTCAAAAGCGAAAAAGCGACTAGGGAGGATCAACACATACACGTGCGCCCACACTCGCAGACTGGAGAAATAAAAAAGTAAATGCAAAAGTCAACTTTGGCGGGCAAGGTTAAAAAAGTTGTAGTGTTATTTTCGATTTACCATTGAGTATGTGTACCCTGACACTATTGGGATGAGTGTTGGTCGGTGAACACGTGTAGAGGCCGGAATCCTTCTCGATTGCTTTTTGAATGAGCAATCGGCTCGACGTTACAGGTCCTTTTTCCGTTACCAGACTAATGCCACCCCTCGGCGAGTCGAAGTTAATTGCCTTAGAAAGAAGTACATCGTAAAGTAGTGAAAGTTCTCATAAAAACATATTCAGCTCATGGAGATCGATTTCAAACGATACTCCCGAATTGCAATTTCTCTTGCTTTTATAGGGGCTTTCTCGTTAGGAATCTGATTAATTGGGCCGCAATTGCGAGGACTTTGACTAATGGATATAAAGTGGCCTCTGAAAGTGCGGGCAGTACGAAAGGACTGGGGCTGGAAATTATGATGAATCTCACATCATTCCATTCAAATGAATGCGACGGAGCACTATAGTATGGGACGTTAAGGAAGTGCTTGCTCTAGCGCCATTTCATTTGGCACTGAGAAACTGGAGGATATGAATTCACACGCTTCAGAAGAATTAACTAACAAGTATGTATAATCGTAGGCGTAGAAACAGGATAAACGGGAATGTGTGAGTAAGTGGAGCATTAATGGCCGCACTGAGTGTGAAAAATGTTTCTGTTTGCCGAGAGGAAGGTTTTGCCGCACGTTGCAGGTTCTATGAAATTTAGATGGGCTGTGGGTCCAAGGGAGCCGGCTTTTAAAGTCGGCCTTTGCGGTCGGATCGCAAACGCGACAAACTCTCCAAAAGAAGACACGAGACTGCAACCAGCTATATACATATATACATATATGGCTGTTGCAAACAGACCCCTGCTCCAACAGCATCTATCCCTACTTTCGACTTCTTTACTTTTCCCTTGTCTCTTCCTATATCGGTACTCGAAACTATTATTGATTTACTCCGGATATCTTGTCATGCAAATCCGTCAGCACAACAGTTTTTTAAAAATTACCTCATGATTGTGACTCCAGACTATGACTGACGGTGGTTCAGGAGCATGCATCACCAAACACGTCAAGTTTATCGTACTATCCTTGTTTATAAACAAGTCGGGTCCCCCAGAAATCACAGTGACTGGCTCTGCAAGAAAAACATTGTTTTTGTCAGTCCATATCATTGAATAATGGTGCTCCTCGTTGACTCATTCAATCATGAGTTGCTTGTTTTGTGTGTCGGAAGAAATCCAATAAGGCTCAATGTCCTTCTGATGCTGTGTATTCGTTACTGTATGCCGAAAAGCGACTTAGTCGCTCAGAATACTGACCGTATCAGTTTCAGTGGAACGAATCTTTGTGACTTTCGTACAAATTCGGGGAGCGTGCAGGGAAAGAGGAAAGAAAGTATAGTTAAACGACGAAGTATAGTGGTCCAGGGACGAAGGTGCTTGGCTCTTGTTGACGTATACTTCGCCATAAAATTTGCGAAATCCATTTGATTATTGGTGGAATGAGTGAGCTGAAGTTCGAGAGAGCTAACGAGATGGAACGTAACTGCAGGAACTAGCTGGAGTATAAGCAATTAGTGGCTGATGGGATTATGTTGCAACCGTCTAACGTTATTCCTTGAGCCAACAGAGGAAAGTGGTATTGACTACGTTGCGGTTCTCTCACAAGTGCCTGGGAGCCTTGGGGAATCATATTTTAGGATAAAGGAGTTTGCAAGCCAAGATGACAAGCTCCCAGAGCTATTTCCTACAACGCTTCTGTGCCTTGACGAAGAAGAACGGTGACACAGCCACCGCTCTAAATATGGCGACGTCGAATAAGCCGCAAATCCGCTGAATCCATTATAGCACCTCAAGCTTTAATGCCGAAATGCTTATAAGAGAGTACACTTCCATATGCATTCATATATATACATGGGCTGTATAAAATGAAGTTCTTGCATCTTCTCTATCATAAATCTTTAAGAACGCTTGTTCTGTCCTTGATATAAATATTAAAGTTAAACTCCCGTCTGCAAAGTAGTCCATGATATTGGTAAGAAGGAAAACGTTTGTTGATCTGGCAGTATTGATGTGCAAGTTATGGGTAAGAGGGATTATTCGTGGCATGTGAGGCCGTTAGCATGGAGTTTAGTAGGAAGGAATAACAGGCCCGTCGCTCTGGCGTAAATGCAATCGGGTAGCAAAGGGGTAAGACCGACCGTAGGGATTCCACGAGTTTCTCGGATTCTCTTCGGCGACCCATGATTTGCTGACCAACTCCGCACTCGCAATCCTGCACCTGGAAGACGTTGCACGGCCGACAGGACTCCGTGGCCCACGGGACGCTTTGCGAAATTCTAATTATCCTAGATGCCTTTGCTCCTAAGCAACGCTCTCCCGGAGCTTCCTTTAGCTTGCGGACCGCAAGATACACTGTAGCCGTAACGTTCCGGCATACAGAATAATCTACCACAGTCGAGGAGAATGCTAGCGGTCATCGCGCTTTTGACACCAACCAATACACTCGAGCTGTTAAACAGAGACCGAAGAATTCGGCGACTTCGTTCAATTTGCATGCTTCCTGAAGGACTTTATTTCAGGAGCTGGGGATGGGTTACACTCCTGATCTCTTTTTCTCTAGCTATTTTAGTGCATATATAGCTCTAACTCTAAATCCATCATCTTTTACACACTTTCTTTGAATAACAACCAGAAGTATAAACGTAGTATATCACTATGCGTAACAACTGCACCAGCTCTTTGTGTATTATTGAGAAAGCGGCTGAAAGGCTGGCCGTCTTTTTGAACCTGTCGGGAGGGCTTGTGAAATGCCTTTCCCATAGGCATACTGCATCTCCTTTAAGGAGTCTGAAGGGTCTACTGGGTTCCTAGGCCGAGTGGGGAACTCTATCTTTATGTATAGAGCTGTTTTACGAGCTGCTCCTAAAGGAATAATCGATCGACTTTTTGCTGAAACCTTCAAGCCGATCGGCTGTGGGACGACTGAGCACCCGCTGAATCAGTCGGTTGGTTAAATTTCCGAAAATTCCGATGACAAATTGGTACACTGAACCTATCCTAAAGTAAGCGTGCCAAATCTGACCAAGGCAGTCACTAACAAAATGCATTCTTACGTTTTGAATTCCGATCACATCGCTTAATTTGGGAGAAATCTGCAATCGATCTTGGAATTGCTTCTTGCGAACTAGTGGGAGATAAACTGGGGGTCGATCGGGTTTGCGGTTCGACCGCGACTTCCCCCGCAATTGGATCGACGCAGTTGAGAGCGCGTATTGGATCGCAAAAAGGTTAACAAGGCAGAAAATAGTGAATCGAAACGTGGGGTGGACGCTCGACGAAGAGCCGGACTCTTCTCGACATTGATTAAGTGGATGACCGGCTTATAGTCGAACTGATGAATCCAAACGCACTCCTTGGGCCGGTCATTCTGGCTTCGAAAGTGTACCTTACTTTTTCGACATAATGAACGGATTGTTGGCATACATTATTGCATGTTGCACTCAACAACATGTAAAAATTCAACAAAGTAAAAACTAAATAAGCATAATGTGTAAGTAAGCATATATAAGTAAAAAACGCAATGAACACATTTACCCGGTCTCCAGATGTCCAGGAGTTCTTGCCTACTTCGGACATAGTGCCGCCGTCGTGGAACTTAATTATAGGGGCGCGCATTCGGTGGACCTAATAGGATTGGGCTCGCTGCAGGCTGGCAAGTGAGCCGCATGCGTGAACCGAAACAGAATCCAGAATCCATCGGAAAAGCGACGCTGGGTAGGCAGAGTGGCCTGGCATCGCAACGCAATCAATTTCTATCGGCAATGGCGCGGACGGAAGATTATTATCGCTGCCGGGAATGTTCATCCCGGGGATAGCCAGCAACCGCCCAATAGGGATTTTGCAACGATATGGTGCGTCACATATGGAGGCCATAGCTCCTCTCCTCTCGCAACCGCACTTCGCTCGCCCAACCTCAATAATGTATGATTTGATCGATTTGTTTGACCAACCACCATCATCATTACATCCTCCTTCCTGCCGCTTCGCAGTCCCCAACCCTTAAAGTACAATTATTAACAAGTCATCAATCATGGCGGAAATATCAATCAAGATGAAAATATTCTTCATTGCTTCGATATGCGTTTCTTGTCGCGTAAAATGGCTGGATCGCAATTGGCTAACATTCAATCAAATAATGAATCCTGATCCCTTGAGCCTGTCGGGACAATTCGGCGAAATTCAGAATGAGAATCGAGGGGGTCGACTTTCAGAGATGTTTCTATCTGGATAGCTGTCGTGCGAAGGGGGGCTACCATTAGCGTCCTTTGGAGTCAGGTCACGATTTCGTCCCGGCATGGAAATCGCTCTGCGGAATCGAACGTTATAGCTTGGGCTCTTTCATCATTGCTCCTGATTGGACGCCCTGTCTTTAATGGATATATCTCACTCTTATCGCGATCAAACGCTAAGGTACTGGCGGATTAACTCAGAGACGGGTAATTAATAGTCTGTCATTTGCTATGATGCTGCTCCTGGGGTGTTCTGTGTGGAGAACTAGTTTCAAAAAAGTCCTCATAAAGCATACTGTATTTAAAGTATGACCGCAGGCAAATGAGACCACAATGGCGATGAAACCGGCGGCATGTAAGTCACCCGTTCGGGAATCCAGAAAGTTTAATTAACCGCTTTTCAACGGGCGTAACGGTCGGCGAGGCAGTCGACAATTTAGGGCGTTATAATCGCCCTAAGGGTATTAATTCGCGTTTGAACAGATTTATAGAGACCCGTCGATCTCCAGATATCCGAAAGGCAATCGTATCGTTTAAATTGCCTTAATCACTCATTGCCGCGCGATTCTAAGAATTATTGATGAAGTTAACCTTTTTTAGCGGACTGGGGTGAGAGATAAACAGGTAACGAAAAGCGAATTTACGGGTTTAACTTTTGAGGGACTTCCTGAGATTATTAAATACTGCATTCACGTACGCTCGCCGTGGCCCGGCGTTCCAAAACCATACGTATACGTATGACTCCTTTTTAAATTAAACTTTCCGCGAGCCACTCGCCTCATCAGGGGCCTCTCAAAGTTATGTTACACAGCGAAGTCCGAAAGCCTGTTTTTATGCCGCAACATAATTAGTCATTTGAAAACTAAGTTTGCGCTTCGTCGCTCTTCGCAACATGCACAAGTGGAGACCCTTAATGCAAGCATACCCCAGACATGAGTATATTATTAATGGCGAGATAAGAGGTAGATCAGGCGAAGAATCAATGAATCTTGTTGTTAGCACGATCAAATTTGTGTTCTCGACTCGAGCATGAATCGAGATGACCGTCTTTTGCCGGGAGCTTCCTCAAGTTCTCAAGCGTCCTCGGTGGCAATAAGGGAACTGTGGACGAACTGTTAAACAAGAGCCATTTGCATAAAAGGCTATGGTAATGACAATGCTCTTCCGATAGCCGTTTTTCCATTCTAAGTTCTCGCTAAGGAAAGCTACTCAAATACCTATGTCCTAATAAGACGTGTTCATTACCTGGTTGCTTAAGTGCCCCACAGCCGGGAACCCATAACTGTCCCGAATAAGAAGCTTTTAGATACTTTTATCCATTGCAACAAGGCAGAACCGCAGCCTTAATTGGATCATCCCCGGAACACAGTCATCCACTGCAGTTTCCAGGGAAATGGCCGTCTTATCCGAGGATATCCTCTGTGCTGGCTGGCCGAGAAGTGGCTATACTTATCGCATTCCTTCTCAGCGTTATCTTGACTTGAGCATAATATTGCCACTTTGATATCCGTAATTATCCTCCATCTTTTCTTGTTATTAAGCTCTCTTTGGTCAAATTAACATAATAGAAGTGAAGTAACATTCTTCAAAGCAAAAGCTCCCCAAAGGTCAACCGCATAAATCTTGTAATCTCGTAGGCAGTGGATTGCGGGTGAGAATTATTGAAAATTGGCGGCAATAGAACAGTCCGTGAAAACCCCGGCTAAATCCAACGGCACTAGGCTAATAAAAGTGGTCATTATTCTCCAAAGCGGCGACGCAGCAGGTTTATCGTGCGCGATAATTTCGCGAAGCAGGAGTGCGAGAAACCGCGAGTCCAATCGCCTCAAAATAGCACCAAGTTCGAGGCATTACTTTTTCCCAAACTCTCAATATATGACATCCTTTATTTCAGTTAAACCGGGCGGAAAGAGCTTGGCGCCCGGCCAGGATTGGAAATCACTTGGCCCCTTACTAAACTAACGAAACTTCGAATCCACCCCTCCCCTCGATCCACGCTAATCGTTGTGTACTTTTCTAATAAAACCATCCGATTCGCTTCACCGCGTATTCTCCTTGTCATTTTAATTTAGGATTAGTTCAACGTCTAACGAGCCCTTAAGCAAGTTTTCCAGGTTTGTAGAATGCATCGGAAGGTTTTCTCCGTTAGTGACATTGATAGAGGCAAGTTGCCCAACAGCTTAAACAGGCTCTATTTGGAGGGGAAGTTCGAGGGCGGCCTTATCTACCGTTGCGAACCCCGATGAGAGGATTATCGAAACTGGATTAAGCATTGCTTCCTCAGAAATTGGCTCCCCACTTCAATTTCCCATCAGTTACGATATTCCCTAGACCCAAACGTGTTCGCTTCCTTCGTCTCCCTTCAGATCGGAACACTGTGCCACACTGGTGTTCTAATAAGGCTTCCAGTCTGCGAGTGCTATCGCTTTAAGGCTCGGCCAGCGCCCTTTTAGGAAATGGGAAGCCGCATCTCAGAATTTCCAAGAAGGGCCGGACGGCCTTTTCCCGGCAACATTACATTCAGATGAAAGAGACTTTGTTCAGGGTGGCAAATGGGGCGGCAAAGGTACGTCTGGGTGAGAGGCGGTGAAGTAGATGTGTGTGGAAGGGGGCTTTAGTCCGAGTGGCTATCCCAATGTACCGGCGACGATGAGAGGATTATCGAAACCGGATTAAGCAATGCAGCGCCGGAGAAACGATCGCCGTCGTGTTACAGCAACAGCCTGGAGCTGGTGTATCCCCGTTGGCAGGCAGGGCGGGCAAGGTATAGGTACTCCTCGCAGTCGTTAAAAGCTTTTCCCGGACTGGCTGCGGAACGAGTGGCTGGCCACCCCTCAAAAGCTGCCAAATGAACATCATGAAAATTTACGAACTTTGCCACCAGTGGACCAATTCAATTCCGGAAGTCGAAAGCTCCCCATGCACTCTGCGGACAAACATTTCTCTTTCCACATTCTCCCGCGACTCACTTGCCTCGCTCCACTTTCTTCTCGCTCGATCTTTCTCATTTCCGAATGCATCTCGAGGATTTTTCTCGTTAAGCTCTGGTGAACGTCAAACAGTTTGCTATACTTTTCGGTGCATTTGGCATGTTTGGGGTGCAATACGAGGGAGAATAGCAACTAACTGAATGCCATTTACAACTTTCGGTTATTTCCAGAGTTTATGTGAAAATATGTGAACACATCGGGGACGGTGATATGTGCTTCCAGATGTTGGAAACAGTATTAGCGTGGTGAAAATGTTTAATTTCGATGAATAGGGCTGATAAAGCGTGAAATGGTGGGTGGGCCGGTTCTAGTATTAAAGCGTAATAGGCGGCCGTCATCGTGACGGATTAACGAGACGCCGTTGAAAATGTGGGGGCTTTAATTTCAATGACTATAGGGCCTCGACGGTCTATATTCTGGTCGATCTGAATAATTACAAAGTGCTCGATCATCGCGATAACAATACCCCGGGTACTCCCTGCCCTCCCCCCACCCCTCTCACTCTCTCTCTCTCTCATACACACAGTCTCGGTTACAAGCTGCTATTGTAATTACGTATCGTGCTTAAGTGCACTGTGCTATTTTCGCAAAATACGAGGCCTTCGACGCCTGATATGCCCTGATACATCATTACCACTCCTGCGTCCTCCATTTTTTCAAGAAACAACCAGCCTTTAAGAAATTAATCTGTACACTGCTCCATTTTCCGTGAAAGGTTATCGGATATCTTTACTACTCTTGTTCTGCTTTTCCTTACTACATTCTACTATATGACCCCATCTTTTTAATTAAAAACTTGCTGTATCTCCATTCTATGTTCACTAGTTGTTCCAATATTGGTCTTAGTCCATGACTTAATAATGATCGGCGGCCCAAAGTGTATTCTGCAATGCAATAGCTATACATTTTTCGGTGGGGGAGGAGGAAGGAATAATCTTTGGGGCTTTAGGAAATTCGAGACCGGCAATTTCGGTGGTTTCCGCGAATCCGATACTCGGCGGCTAATTAATAGGGTACTCTCATCAGCCTGTCAGAGTGTTTAGTCTATCCACTGATTAAACCTCTTCCGATTCGCACTTGATATCCTTGACAGCTATCAACCCCGTTGTAGCGAATGCAGTATAACACCAGAAAGTTCAAGCCTGCGTCGATTCAAAGTTTTGGCCAGGAGCGTAAACGTTGACGCGTTAGTAGCTTCACGCAAGGAAACACTGCAAAGTTGTCACATAAAAGTGGGTGTATATTCTATAGAGATCGTAGAGTGCCGCGATACGTTCTGAGTTCTGACACCCGGGGAAAGTTACACACTTTTCGGGATATGAGTCGCGCATCGAGGAAGCGTAAAAATTTGTCGCTATTCCTCAGAAACCACGAATGCCTCTCCGTACTAAGCGCGTTTAATGTTCGCCCCTTTTTATTGTAACGGCGAGCGAGGGCATTCCTTTGCTGGCATAATATCTACCATGATGTAATCGGAACTAAGCTCGGACGTTGAAATAAGGGAAGCTGGTGACATATAATTTCTTACGTGACCTGTTTCTCCCAGTCCTTCCTACTCCCTTCATTCCCAGCAACACATAAATTCAGCTATCCTCTCGACTCTTAATACCTCTAATAAATTTTGTGAGATGAATTTGGATTCACTGGAAGCTCCCCGTAAGAGTGCAATAAAAATTAATTGGGGTTAAAGTACTTGAAGTTCTTGAAGTCCAGTTACCCCCAGAGGAAAGCACCAGTACTTCGACAAGACCGAAGGGTTTCGGAGGAATGTAATTTCATGGATTAGTCAGTGGATGTTGAGCAAGATAGATCGTCCCCGTTAGTATATATGTTAGATAGACCCAATAGATCTTCCAGCAACACGTTCATCCGGTTTTCCCAAGGAACCGTGTACTCTGCCGATTCCACATCCTAATCCTGTGCTCTGATTTGCACAAGATTTCAAGGGGTCTCTCCGCCTTTGTGTGGATAGGGCCCCGAGATTTCTCAGTTCACCGTCTAGCTAGCAATCTGGGCAAAGAGGAATCAGCCTGGGCTATGATGAATTTGATGAACAGTGTTGTTGCAAGGGACCGTCCTGTTTGTCCTCCCAGAGCATGTTATCCGGTGGTGATGGCTCTCATCCAAAAGGTACGATTTCGAAGAACGAGCGGTCTGATAATAGCACTACACTGATTTTTCAATTCACGAATAAGGTAATGAAGGACAGTATCTAGTCAGGACTGATCGTTTCGGAGGTCTATCGGTATTCCACGGCTTCGCCCCCTTTTTATCTTCTCTTCGACAATGTTACCTGATATCTGTAGGACGAGGACTCCACGGAAAATCATGCAGTTTGCGATGCACTATAGTTAAAAAACTCCCGGTCACCAGGGTAGCCTGGCTTCTGCCTCGTTACGTTGTGTCCGTGTGCAAATATTTACGACATTCGCTACAAGTCCGTGTACACACCATCCCTGTGTATTCTGTTACCCATCCTACTCTCGGCTTTTAGCCTGATTTCATTGAAACAATGTCTCTGTAGTTATTTGTCGGAGTCGTTTAAATAACATCCATCCGACAGGATTAGCATTTTTTAAGTATTCGACATCTTCATCCCCGACCTCTTTGTCTCTCTGCCTCCCTCCCCATCTCTCTCTCTGTCCTTCCCTGCGATTGTAAGGTATGAGGGATGACTTGGTCAAGTACGTGACACCAGGGAAATTGATTCATAGCGGAAACGCGGAATTGCTTTTCCGCTGTTCACATCGGAGGGACATGAGAGGAAGGGTATGGGAGAATGTCAAATTCGAATATCTCCAAGCAGTAGAATACGACGATCACATATCTCCGCGCGATGCCTGCCCTATTGCATTATTAAAGCTATTTCCTCCCGAGATGAAATGTTGCAAGTTTTACCGCCGAAACTGGTGGATGCATGTATGTATGAGTGGTGCGGTGAATATATGAAACAATAAGGATGAAGAAATTAGACCGTTGCATATCCCCTTGGAAACGGTGAAGCGTAATAGGTCCTGTGAATAATGTGTTCCCAGGAATACATTAACGCTCTGCAAGAGGAGTGCAATGGGAGCGGAAATTGCGTCTGAAATTCTTCGTTCCTTCAGTAAGCGAGGGGGTGGGAGGGAGAGAGCGGGAGAAAGAGAGTAGAGGGGTCGATATATAATACGCAAATGAGGAAATTCTCTCTTTAAACGTTTAAGCTCGAGCCGTAACTCTCCACCGCCGCCGGGGCAAGAGGGATGCTTTTATCCGAGCGGAAAGCGCCCGGTGTTCTTTCGCTTGAGAAAGAAGTCTAAGGCGAGGGAGGAGGGTGTGCCAAGTGGTGACCCTGGCTCGTTTTGCCCGGATAATTTATGCGAGCGGACTAAACGAAATTCCAATATAAAGGGACCGTAAGAACTAGCTACACATTTTCGGCTCACTAAGTGGCTAACAGATACACTTCATTTAACTCTAACTTACTGATTCTGGAAGCTCTCTACCGCGTCAAGCACAAATAGATTCAATGTAATAGCCATTCTGTCGCTTTCGATGTTTCGCTACACTTGGACTAAGTGGTCAATGGTTATCGAAGAGTGCCCCAGTATTTAGTTAACTATTGTACTTAGATGTAGAAAGGTAAGCACCCATACGGGCCATAGAAATAAGCATAAAAGTGATGAAAAAGCCGCGAAGGGGGATCTAAATCACGTCGGTCATCGGGAAAACTCAACTTCGCACTACAATTTCACGGGTATATCGCGCGCCGAGAATTTGTGTTTTTCTACGGGTGATCTACTCGACTTCCTTTATGAGGAAAGAGCACTGTCCGGCCCCCGCTCCAATTTACCAGAAACTTTCAAATTGCTAGGGAGTTTCGCACGATAAAATCTGTTGTCTGTTCCGCAGCTTCGGCTCTCTTCTTAATTACGCCAGTGGCGCGCTGCTTCTTTTATTAGAGTCCCAGCTGGTGCCAGTTGGAAGCTTGAGAGGAGGACGTGCCGTAAGTAGGCGGCTTTGCAGGTATGTATCGCAGTGGATATCGGAATTGTGCGCGGTCGCCTTTCGGTATTGGGAATTCGATTCGGAGCAGCCACGTATCGTTCCGGTGACATATTGCTAACGAAGAGAGATCGCCCGTAAAATGAGAGAATTGAGTAGGTTAATATCTTTCTAGCAGTGAATCTGAGGGATATGCCGCCGCCATCACGCCAAGTTCTAATACTGGATGAATAATACTGTTACGTGAGGCGGTAATCGTAGATCGCGTAAGAGCCATGTGACACGTATATGAGAAAGGGATAAGGGATTCATTAAGGATCAGAGTAAGGAACGTCCGTACAACTGGAGGTCTCGAGCTTCTCGTCTCGTTAGACATCAGTTGCTACCATTTGATGGTGTATTCAGGGGTAGCGAAACATATTTAAGGGGAACACGGTAATATGATAAGAGACAAGTGCAAATTCTGACTCACCGACGACCGTAAGGTAGACACGATGCCCTACGGGCGGCGTCGTTGATATTTGGCACTCGTAGATTCCAGAGTCCTTCTTCTGTGGATAGCGTATCCTGAGGGTCCACTCCTCGGTGTGCGGTGTGTGCATTGCCTCGAATCGCTGGTCACTCGTGTACGTGTAGCGACCAACGGTCAACAAGTGAATGTCACGGTGTCTCACCCACGACACCTAGAACAAGTGTAAACATGACCCAACGCGATTATGACGGTCTGCTATCACCGTGCAGCTTTGACTCATCGCATCGTGCCGCGCCACACCTCGCCGCAACATATCCCCATTAGCCTGGATCACACAACGAAACAATCCACCTAAACCATTAGTGACATCTCCGGAGAGCATTTTCATTATTCCTCGGTTATTCTCCCAATTACCTAAGGTCACGCGGAGCACGCGGAGCAGGCGAGTATAAAGACGCGCTCAAAGGAGGGAGATGTAGAGCTATCTAGGACGTTGGCTGGAGAATGGGAATAATCGTAATGAAGATCAGAGAGGCTTTCGGTGGCTTTCAATACGATAATCAGCGATTTGGCAAAGTTTCCCCGGGGGGAGGTGGTGTAAATAAGCGATATAAGGGAACTCGCTCCAATAGTCGAAAGTTATCGGGGCCGCTAATTGGAAGATCTAATCGATGGTGCGGGGTACTGCGTCATAGCTGTGAGTGGTGGATGTCGTCAGTAGAAACGTCTTAACGCTGACTAATTGGCCGTAAATCCGATTGGCAATTGCAATTGTTTTTGCCGTTCGTAATTTAGCAGATTACGCTCGTCTCCCTGGGCGGGCAGACTTTGTGTGCACGTACGTTATCCGCATGCGATCCAATAAAACCCGATGCTACGGCCCATTCATTAGCGTCGACCTGCGCTCTAACCGCTCGTAATTGCTCAATGGACCAGATATTGATCGGCCTCTTGTTTGTTAGCGCATCGCGACACGAACCCTTTTTCCCTTCCTTGTAATCGCGATCTTCCGAAATCGAACAGTTCCACGTGTCCGATGACAATAAATAATACGTATGCGCAATAGGTACTCAGCCTCACTACGTGTGGCTCGAACAGCGTAAGAGGCAGTCGTGGAAAAGTTCGCCCGTCTGGATATCACTCTCTCCTCTCTACTTCTCCTTCACATAATGGCCACGATAATCCACGCGAACTTCCGGACATTCTGGTATCGCGGGTGTCCATTTCATGAAGGCTCACCACCAAGATAAATTTCCTACTGTGATGCCTCTTTCCCCTCGGCTGTTAATTTACCAAACCGTCGAATTGCCATTCGCCGCTAGATTTACCAGTTTCAGCGAAGAACTTCTCATGAACATTCTACAAGTGCGCGCATCCCTCCGTTAACCTACAGTGGCAGCATCCGGCTACTGTCGCTCTCCAGCTAGTGAACGGGTAGCTTCCCTGCTGTGGCGGGACACGCCACTTAAACATAAATACTCTTTACCTCAAAGGACTAATGCAGCTGAGGTATGGCTGTTTAAACGAGTGTAGAGTGATTCTAACTCGCGTGGAAGATGGATGGAACGGTGGCGCGTTTCTTTAGAGTAACGAAGGGGGAGAGAGAGGGGGATGGTGAGGGTGTGGGGGAAGGGATAAGTCAGGCCGTGCGAGAGGCGGGCCCGAAAACGTGGCAGAAAGCTGGCCGGCTGCAAAAAATGTTGGTCCGAAAGGGCCAACGTGGCATGAATATTAACGGATTTAATTACGGCAGGAGACAAACAAGCGAATGCGGCTAGAGCTGCGGCTGCGAGAACGCGCGTTAGCATAGAGAGAGAGAGAGACTCTTGAAGCGCGAGTATACTCACAGTTGGAATACTCGTCAGAAGCAGAGAGGGTGAAATAGAGAGGGAGAGGAACGGGTTTTGCTCTTACTGGCAGTCTGCTGGAGGCGTCTTTAGTAGCGAGGGGGTTGAGTTAATCAACGCGGCGAAGAGGCCGTCGAGACCGACTCGTCTCGTCTGGTCTCTCAGCTTGCCATCCAGCCGGGTTTCTCGTCTTTCGAGGCGAGGCCTAAGCATACCTAGATCAAGGAGCGAGCCCGGCTAATTGCATAACTCGGATAATGGGGGCCTGGGTTTTCATGAGACGCGATCTAGCCACTAAATAGCGTGTTTCTCAGGGCAGCGTACACTTGGCATAGGATAGTGTCAATCGGCACGATGTAAGGGAAACATTCACCAGTGTGCTGGTAGATACATATTCATATTGAGATCGCTCACCCACCGTTTTTCACTTTACCAATAACTCCGCTAACTGCGCTATACATACTATAGTATTTCAGGGAAGTTGCCGAACGTCTTACATTCGATCGCACTGAAAATTACATAATTGTCTTAAAAATTAATTTATCTCTATCAAATAAGGAAAGCGGGCGAACTACTACAGGACGATGACGTATTGTTTGGCAATGGATCTGTATTGTATTCCTACAGTAAAATGGATGTGATTCGAGGATAAACGTGGTCAAATGTTGACAATGCTCCTCGGCAATCTGCGCCGGAGCCGATGGAAAATTGATATCCGATTTGTTATTGAAAGCCGGCAGTCTAGTACACCAGAAATTGCCCGATGCCGAGATATTCCGAACAGTGACATTTACTTCCTAACGAGCAGTAAATTGATATTCGTTGTACTTTGAAGCGTTAAATGGTTAATGCGAATGGAACGAAAGGTGTGTCGGCTTTCATTGCAACGAGAGGATTCTCGGTAAAGGAGACATAGCGGATTATGGCACTCACTGTTCTGTTGCCGAGGTTTTTTACTTTGCAGACCAGCTCGATCGTTTTTCCGACGAGGCCTGTCACATTCGAAGAAATGGAAGTGTCAAAGTAAGGCCCGCTTCCTGGGGTTGGCAGCTCCTGCAGGAAGTCCGTCTGGAAGAGTCGAGTACTCCGTACAGTTTCCTCTGGAACGGAAAATCAATTTCCATCAGTGACAGAACGGGAGCACGCGCACATATTTTTATGGACCTCTGGACTGGACCAAGTGAATTTGTCTTCCAGTCATAAGCACTCAGCCAGAGTCACTGCCTGATGTTAAGCAGTTAAATGGATTCTGTCACCGGATATATCAAGCTCCAGGATCCAAGCTAACAGGAAATATTTCTTCCACTAGCACTCGAGTATTTTGTGCACTAATAATTTGTAGTAATGTATATTTATGTATGCCGGCGACAATAAGCGCTCAAGCCTATCACTCAATATTTCATCGATCATATATTGCACGCTGGCGAGGAATAAAAGGAGCGTACGTGTGCGCAGAATATATGCCGGTAATCTGGCATTGAAGTAGTGCGATATCGGGAGGATAGTAAAGAGCGTTGTCGGAAAAGTCCATTACGATCGGCCCAGAAAAAACGTTTACCCGGCCGTTCTCTCGTACTCCTAGCCGCGCTAATCCATGCTGATGTAATTTATTCGCGTAATTTCGAGTAGAACAACACGGCAGTCATCGCTTTGGAGGGAATATACCCGTGAATCGGAGGGGCTCTCCTAATCCGAAAGCCCGATACCGATGCTACATAGCGGCCCGGTACTCCTGCACTGCGGCAAATACGATCTCGTTTGCACGAGTACCACTAGCCCACTCATACAACCGGGGCACGCACGCACCTCCTACGCTTTCCCATACTTACACGTCCTTACACGTCAAACCAAGCCACTTTCGCCTAAATGGACACGAGTGCGAATCCTATGCGATTACTTTATTATATATCACCGTATCAGTAGCATTATGTTCTCAAGTAGTCGACTCTTTCGACTAAGTCGCTGTCTCACTAGATACATGCAGTGGTGGGAATCAAGGCCGAGCCGGCTGGCGTAGAAATTGACGAAGTGTATTTTACGCGGCACTCGAGAATATTCACTGAGAGAGCGTCGGAGATGATGCATATCGGTAATGCGTTCGCCGGGACAAGGAAAGCTTGCCGCTGCAAAGCCCAGCCATCTATCTGACCCCTTTCTATGGAACTTGTCAAGCTTACTTTCCTTGAATGCAATCGAGAGCGTTCGAACTCGTCTCATGTCAATAAATCTTGGCACCGAGCCTTTTTCAAGGATGTACCGTCGGTCGGCCTCATGTGTACTCTAGACACTTTCTCCGATCACGACTTAGCCAATTATATCGCTATAAAAACAGATCCGTAAATTGTTTGGAAATACATTTATGTACATACACACACATGTACTGAAAGGGACATCGGTAGTAGAATAAAGATGAGGCTTGATACGAGATGATACTTTTCTTAGGTACAAACTTCAGCAGCTCCTACTTTATACCGGGACTGCTGCCTGTCATTACTTTGTCTTTTTAATGACTGGGCTTGGAGAGACTGGCAGACGCGTGTCTCCTCATCCTCCCTTTTCAAGATTACTGTCGTAATCCCAAGCTAAACTTAGGGTAGCCTTGACGCCCATGAATCACTTGGTTGCTGAAGTTCCCCCGTTACACAAAGATCGCCTGTGTTGTACATGTTAATAGTAACTGTTAATAGCGGGTAAGTAGGCCAACTTAGTATCTAGCTAACCCGGAGCAATCTAATAACGCGCGTGACTCCTGTGGTCATAAACTGCTACACCTCAAGGAAAGATCGATGATTCAAATAATGGTGAAGCCTCTGCACGTTATGAAAATTGTATATCCTAATATCAACAATGTCGCACAATCCCGCCCGTCCGACAAAAACTTCCATGATTTAAACCATTTCATATACAAAGCGCGATTGCAATATCGAGCCAAGGGATGTTTCAATAATATATCGACGTACAGTTGATTTTTCACTGACAAAAAGTGGCATACATTTCATTTTACAAATGCCATTTTTATCATGAAACACACGGCATATTCAAAGTAAAATAAAACGTCGTTCCCAGAGTTCAAACGTTACTGGCTTCCACTCACTTAACTAATTCAGAAGGACGACTAATTAAACTGGTGAATGTTCATGGACACAAAGAGAGTGAGAGGGTGAGAGAGAGAGAAAGCGGAGGGAGGTGCGAACGAGGATCTCTAATACAAACCAGAGAGAATTTTGAAGTAAATGGGTTAGTAAAGGAAATTGGGATGGGGTAGCTCTGGAGAGCCGTATAATACACGATCTCCTATGGTATTTACTGTAATAAACCTGCAGGAACCCTCAAGAGGATTCAACAAAGACTCGCAAAGTAACCCTCACCAATGTGTTCCCCCGTGAAATTGAACCTCTGTTCTTTGAGGGGGTAGAGTTGCTCGGACCATTTACGTCTTGCCAGCCACCATCAAAATCTCTTCTTCCCTCAATTAAACCAAACCTCAGGCACTATGCGAATGAATAAGGCCGAATTAGAACCTCCGTTATATCGACGTCATTCTCTCCCCTTGCCGCCGCTCGAAAAATCTGGGTAAACTCGATTTAACGATGAATTAGCTTAAAGGTTTGCCTGTTGAGTCAATTCTGGCTCGAGTGGGACACGAGACGTTACCTAGATAACAGTCTATAGGAAATGGAAAAAGAGAAAGTGGGGTTAACAAGTGTAATTGGGAGAATAATATTTGTCTTGCTATTCAAACAGCCGTAACCTCAAGCCGGTGGGGACGAGTCAAGAGGAAAAGTAGTTGGGGTGAGCTCGGGTTTCAAGTGTAGCAGAGCCAAGAAGTCGAAATCCAAAAAGCATGGAATCCAGCAAGCGGAAATACAGCCGGAAGATCATGGAAATGATACCGGAGCTGGGTAGGAAGGGTCGTTGAAGATTCAGTTCTCTAAATAAGATATGCACGATATGACTCCCTAGACTTTCGATGCATGAGGAATATGCAGAGCTTCATACCGAATATAGATATGTACATTACATTATTTGCGTTTGACGTAATTTGTTTATCTTGTTGCAAATGAAACCGCATTACCCATATGGAAAAACGCGGCTTATTTTAAATTTCAATCGTACATAATCGGTATTAACCAGTTGTAAATGTATTCTTATTGTGAACGATATTCCGAGAAACGTCATCTTCAAAGGGACTGCGGTACAGGATCTGGACCTGAGATGAAATATAATATTTCAGCTGCTTCTACAAACAACCAGAGTGACAGAGTAAAAATTAAAGGAAAAAGAGATATGGCTCGCGATCACGATGTGCAACTCTTCAGAGAAATGTCGGAGCTAAAATATCAGGGTGTTTTGGAGGAGTCACCCCTTCGAGTTCTGACAATAAATCTCAAAGCTTATGTTCATGTCCTAAATAAATCATTCCGTTTCAAGATTAAGCATTCACGAATATACCAGCATTTCTAATATCTGTGATGCGAAGAAGCTACGAAAATAACAAACTGCCAACAAGGTAGTCGTTTGCTATCCACGAATTTATGCGACAAAGCATCCGCGGTGGCCATGTGAAAAAACCATGTGAAAAAATGGCTGGAAAAGAGGGCACGTTGAGACGACATCGGCTCTGCTATAGCGAGACTCGAGAGAAAGACCCAAGTGTGGAGTACGTGCCTGTGGGGGAAGAGCCAAGGGGCCAGAGAGTAGTGAGACCTCGAAAATCTTGGGAGCGGAAATAGTGGTTGAAATTCCGTAGAAATAGCACCCGGGGCTGTCGTGACGTGTGACGTTGACGATGGAGGTCAACGCACGCTGCCAGTTCCTCTGACGTTCTGCTCAAGGAGCAACCAGCCAAGCGCAAAAAGTGCATTCCGAGGTAACCGCCACGTTTGCCACCCTGCCACCTGACACCTTCGATATTGAGAGTCCTAAAGTTTCCGCCTTTCTGCGACTTGATTTGCCAAATATCGGTGCGTTCAACTAACCCAGGGTAATGGATTGACTTACTGGATTTTCGTGTGGTAATTGAATTGAACGGTTATAATCTGCTATTGCTATTTAACATTTAATTCCCGTGACGGTGGATCATCCCTGCGGTCAGGGCAGAGTCCAAGTTACCTCCAGGAGGAACCCAAGCACATTGATTATCCCATCAGGAATAGTCACGCGACGCATGTCAATTTACTGGTCCTCAAGTGGATTGTGCTCAGCATAAACGACCGATAATTGGGTTCGTCTTCCGCGCCCCAGCAAGATCCTCCAGGATCTCCATACACATTGTACATGGATATCACATTTTCTCCTGGTAATAAGCTCGGAGACGGTTTACACTCTATTGGCCCGTTGCCATTTCGTGTCATCGCAAAAATGTCTATGACGGATGGAGCGTGCACTCGCTGTAATATCGAGCAATTCATTTTACAGGCAGTGTAGTTTCATCTGTTGTAAAACACTAGCTCACATCAAACCAAAGGGAGCCGGAATACGTGGCCTTTGAATAATTGCCGAGTTTCTGACTTTGTCGCATTCGAATATGATTAGGGGTGTCAGGAATCTTCGCGTATACTCTCGACATTCTCCGCTGGAAAGAGGGGAATCATGCACAACCGATAATTGAAGGACTATTGGTTTTAGTAACGAATTTATTTGTATTTGACCATTAAACGGTTTAAGAGCAGGGAATGTTAAATTGGCTGCGCGGATATTGGGTCTGATTCGCTCGAATATCCGGTTCGCAAAAAACGAGATTATCGTCCGGAAATTGGATAATTTCCAGGCGTCCTATAGTCCTGGAGTCTCCCTAGCAGACAGCAGCATTAGATTGAGTCCGCTTCCCACGAATCGTCGCTGACAGTTCAAAATGCTCAGGAAATACTGCGTACATGCATATATGTATGTACATAACATACACCCACCCCCCTCGCTCTCTCCCTCCTACAGAAAAACGGCAGGCCAAGTTCTGCAGTCGTTGCTTTGAGGGATAATAAAAGCCACTCGTGACTTGGTAACAGCAAGAGGGGCCTTTCAGAAGAAATGGCTAGTTGGATCTCTTTCCATGATCTTCATAAAGCCCCTACTCATTGCTCGCCCATAAAGGCAATCAAAGACACTCACTGATTAATTCTTTCACGAGCTCAGTAAATACGCGGTCATGCGAGATGAAAGCATTGGACGAACAGATGCGAAACTGCGTATGAATGATTGGAGTAAAAGTGCCAAAAACTTGGGGAAAGTGCCGACCCTACGTCGGCTACATATACTGACGTTAGTCTGATTAAACTCCTTCGAAAAAACAAACCCGAATGAATACTGCTTTCTAAACGTAGTGAGAAAGTCTTAGGAAAAGGTTTGACTGGTAGATGGAGCGCTTGGAGAAGCGTATAGTGTTATATTAAAAGGTCATTCTGGGCGATGAGGGGGGTGACTTTCAGGACGCACTTAGGTGAATCGGGGATGAAAGAGGGCGAGAGGCGTGTGCTCAAAGATTATCGGGCCCGGAGGGTGTTCTCGCGTAGCTCGAACGAGGAGGGTACGGCCTTTTTTGTGCGCCATAAAGCGTCGACGTGCAATCTAGACTGGCGGATCGAGCCTGATTGAATCAAACTGGGGACCAGCGTGGGAGGTCCAAACGCAGCCCTGCGAGACAAGCTGGAAGACAGAGCGCCGATATTAATATGAAATTGCTCTTGCCAACCTCCCGACCATCTTGGGAATACCTTGTGCGCGGAATTACCTCGAGTTATGGCAGCAAGCCGGCATTTTCCGAGTGGGCCCTACTGCTTGCCGATCTTCTGCAACGGATACCTGGGGCGTGCCCCCTCGATCTGCCTCCTATATCATTCACAATGAATAAGCACTTATTTAACCCTTCTTTCCCCGCCCGTCATTTTTTAGTTCGCACAGTTTTATAAACCCAGACCTTGAATCCCTCCCAGCAAGACCGACGTCATCCCGAAAACTCCCCCGGAATTTATACCGTCCTAATTAATGGGCTTAACTGGAAGTGACGCAGTGGACGGAACCCAATAGCGAAAGTGGGTGCGATTTTCGCTCAGAATTTCAAGCGCAAGCGGGAAAGCAGGAATAATGTGGGCGCAATTAAAATGATGGGATTTGGGTAAATGAAGGGCCCTTCCAGCCGCGAGTCATAAAGAAGATTCCACGATGCTTTTCCCTAATTAGACTGTATAATGTATTACCAAGTCCTCTTAATGCTAAAAAAACTAACAGAGCATTTAGTCCACCTTTTAATCCTCTCGGACAAACAAAGCTTCGTCTGGCAGAAAAAGTCGCCGACTCGAGCTAATGGAATGAACTCACGGGAGCAATTGGCCTCTCTGAAGTTCGACTTTCTTTAATTAGCACGATGCTCGCAATTGTACAGTACCGGCTGATAAGTTCTTACGAGGACGAACGCAGTCAGCCAAGCGGCTTCCAGGTTGTAGTGTCGAATGGTCTAGTACACAGTTGGACACACACGGCAAAGGGAGCCCGTTCAGTGGATCAATTCTCGCATATTGGATTACGTCCAAATCGGGTTATTACATTGGCCAGCACGCTCTAACGCGAGGTTGTAAGTTCGGATTATATCCATTTCGCATTTCAAACGGGGCCACCTCACCCCGCTTCCGGAATTAGAAGTCGTATGATATTACCGGCAATTAGATCGTGGAGCCGGAAGTCAAAGGCCCTCTCAAGATCGGACGGACTCTGATTGACTCTGATTAAAGCAGCGAAGCTTTTTAGACTACCCACTAGCACCGCTGGAAACCCTGCTCCGATTAGGATTGGTTTACTTATGCAAATTCCGAGAGCGACCAAGCAGCCGGGCGGGACTGGGTAACCGATGCCTTCAGTCAGCAGCTCCTGAATTAACTGCTATTTTATATGCATCCGTGGTAGGTAGCGTAAACAAACGTTGTTACCTCACAATACTACCTGCCATAGCGTATCCCAGAGAGAGTGAATATGCAACAAACCTTTAACTATTGAAGCTGCTTTATCTTGCAAATACACTTATTACACCAGACTTCAGGCGTCGGCTGATACGTTAAGCTGTATTACTCGTCCAGATCCTATACTTTTCAGTTCGCGAAGATGCATGTGTTTGTGATAGGTACAGCGAGCATGATGTCCTATTTACTAAGACAAAGAAATGCTGAAGAACCTCGGGGGAACTCGGAGAAGAGCTTCGACGTCGGTCTGCGGGGATAAGCCTTTCAAGGCTCGTTAAATTTCCATCGCTCTTAACGTAAGAGAGCTGTGGCGCAGTGAGCTGATTCGCAAAGGGACGGCAAAGAAAACGCACCCACTTCAATCTTGAAAAAGAGACCTTTTACCAGAGGTATGAACCTGGCCTGGCTGGGATGCGGTTCAAACATTAATTTGTTATTCTGCTCGCCAATGCTGTTATCCACATGCTGCGATACGTATCAAACTTTTAATAAAGGCAATGCACACCACTTACGTGAGAACGGCAAGTGTAAGATATAATCGAGAGAAGTAGAGTGAAGTGTGGAGGTTGGTGCATCCGGCGCTGGATCGAAATTAATAACCGGAAGGTAAAGCCGTGGTCGGTCGGAATTTGGGATCGAAATTCCCAGGCTTTACCCTTTATTTTTCCGGGGGAGGATCGTTATGGGGCCAGAGCGGGGATCACGCGACCGAAGAACGAAGTACCGGGCGGCCGTACTCGTTCAATGAATTCACTTAATGGGAGCATTAGAGCATACCTTTCAAAGCACGTTTTCCAGAGGAACGCGATTACCGCTGGTTTTATGCCACGGCCGCAACAATGCAGCCCGAAACCACGCCACACCAAGCGCATCCCGCATCCGTGGCAGTCATGGCACCTATCAGTGATGCCTACCAACATCATTCCAGCGTAAACACACGAAATTGCTTCTTGTTTTCTAACAAATTGTGAGTTAACCGCAGTTGAGCAGCCACACTTCCCTATCCTCGTCCAAAAACCTATTTGAAAATGAAGATGTTTCGAGTCGCTCGAAACAATTGAAAACAGACTGGAGCTTGGAAGGTTGAAAGTGGAAATCCTACGTGTAATTTGTTATCCCGGAACAAAAGATGTCAATCAGAAAATGGATGCAGGAGGAGTTGGAACGCGGCAGGAGTGTACGGAGCGAACTACTGCTCGAACTCACCAAACTATTTCTGCGTTCGGGCGATCAGTGGTCCGGAGCCAGCAACGAAACTATCTACCCTGAAGCGGGCCCATTAATCAAAGACTTCCCCCCACTGTTTCGCCGGCCCCGCTCCGTTTAATATCGCAGCTAAAACGCGACGAGCGCCAGTCCTAACGAGAAATTTGTATAGCGCGACAGATACATGCACTCTGTTTAGACTGTAATACTCGAGGAGTATTGCGGTGTGAGACCGAGTATGGCGAAGCCCCCTGCATTTGGTTTGTAAATCCTACGGGGGTTCCTTGCTGCGTCGCGAGTTTCATATTAAATGCATAATTTCATGGCTTCTTCCACTCAAGCACCAGGCGCGTCTCTAGCCGGAAAACTTTGTCGATTCTTCCTGTGTGCTAAAGAGGATGCGGTAACTTCGAATTTCAGAGTCTGTTTGCCCGTGCCTGGGTAAATACTGAATTGTTGAACGCGAATAGTTAATCGTATAGAAAAACTCTTGAAAAATAAGAACGTCCTGCTCACGGACAGCAGTAAATTGCCCACGGAATATTCACGTGCGCACCCGCGCATTATTGGCCCGCAATTATGGACGCGTTTTTCCTGGGACCTGAACTTTGAACCCGCTCTACTTCGACCAAATATTTGTCTTTTCTCGCATGGAATAGCTTGCGGAAGCTCGCAGGCTGCAAACTCGAAAAACATAGCCGACTTGCCGCGAACGTTCTGCCGCTGAGTGTCCTTTCCGAACTATTCCACAAGCGCTCTTCCCCTTCCTGCGCCCTGCTGTACACTCGGCGCTTGCCCGCAACAACAAAGGACAAAGTCGCGCTCAACTTTTTCCTTATAGAAATGAACTGATTTTCATTAACTCGACGCATTACTTTTCCGACTTTTCTTGTATACTTTCCCCGGTGCTCGAACCTATTCGGAAAACAAGGTACACGATTAGGAAGGGCGAGAAATTTATTGGTACACTGTAACCCCCACTGGAGAAAGAAGTCAAAACGATTGCCCTAATGGTATCATTAGTCTTTTTTGTAGGGCAAAGGAATGGAACGGGCGACAAAACATGAGCAGCGTAATACACAACAGAGGAAGTGACCGGCGATGCATCTCCTCCACGAGACAGGGGAGATGGCAACGGCGGCTTGGCGCTTAAGACTCTCAAAGGAGAGCTGATTTAATTAGACGGGAGAGCGCAAGACAATGCACAAGAAGATACGCTCCTTGAGATCCTAGACGAAAAACTGCTCCTTTTCGCCATGTAAAAACACCTGCATCTCTCTTTCCAAGCACTAATTCTATTCTATTGTGCCTTCCCGAGACTGCATTGGAGTGCACCGGAGTGCTAATTTCTATTTAACAGGCTGATATTACAGTAGTCTTAATCACGGGTCTGAGAAATGCCGCTTTTTATCTCAATCGTTAAATCTCTTTACGTAGTATTATTAGACGATTCTTAAGGTTGTATCTTACTCGTCTGAATTTGTGGTCGCATACCTCGGATAGATTGTTATGCTGTTTTTACATAAAGAACCATTGGAGTGGGTTCGTTAAAAAGAAACGATCGGGATCAAGGGAGCGCGTTGGGAATGGAGTTACTTTAAACGTCAAAAGCAATCCGAAGTGGTCTCGAGTGGATTCTCGGGGGATGGCCCACAACTTGAATTGAATATGCGTCTTGCGCGCATAATCAACTGGCAAAAGGAAAAGTTTGCAATGGGACTTCATTGGTAACTAAGGGGAGGAGTCTGTGACTTTGTGGTATTCATCATGAGAATATAGTTCGATTCAACTAGCAAGAGACATGTCTTTTAATCAAACGGTTATTGGCTAGTATCCTTAGAACTGCTTGGGATTTGAAATTCAAGCTTGAAAGCTACGTATTCCTGATTCGTAGAATATCAATTAAAATAATGTAGTAGCTGTGGTTGGTTCAGAAACGCTGAATTTAATAAAAATATGGTTATGGGCGTGCAAAACCTTGGATACATCGTCCTATTCGCAAGAAACTTTTTGCTGAAGGGAACTTTTCCAAAGCGATAAAGGGTCCGCCGTCGCGCATTCACCTTTTTCCCCTCGGTGACGGTCGAAACTTGATACCGGACGCGCTTAAGTAACGTTAATGACGTTTTTTGGTTCTCTGAATGTAATATGAAGGGCTGAAATAGCCATATAAACGCTTGCCGCCAGCAATCTGAGGGCGGCCTATTAAATTCATTACCCCTTGGACTAACAATAACCGCCTTCTTATGCTTTCGGGCAGCTGAGGCTCCCTAGAGACAGACAGACCAGTAAATCACTGTCTAATCCCCGACTATAAATTTCGGAACGCTACTTTTTAATTGTTCGAACGACTTTCCGAGGCAGCGTATAATACTTTTATTTACGTGTGCCATATAAAGAACGAAGCCCCGGATAAATCTTGCAAGAAGTGCGGCAGTCTAAAGTCTAATAATACCTGTTACTTTTACCGGACACTTTAGTAGCCAGCCACTAATAAAAAAGGGCGAGTGAGAGCTCTCTCAATTTGCAAGTTAAGGGAATAAATCAGTGCTTCGAAGGGGCATTAAAAAAGTCGGGGAAAAAGTTCGTATTATCGCGTCGCAAGATTGCATAGGAAGAGGGAGCAATGGTGGGGGGGGGGGGGGGCGAGGAAGCCGAAGAAAATTGCTGACAACTGCAGACGTGTCTTAACGATAAGGCTCTCCGGCAATCTGAGCGCATAAGCTTCTTAAGAGCTTTGCCATTTAATTAAGAGGATGGATACAGAAATGAAAGATGTATTTAGGCTTTATACATATACACTCGCGCCATGTTAGTAAATAAACACATCAGATCTTGCTCGGAGCCAGCAAGTTTTTTTAGCAACTTTGCTCATGTTATTTTCCTCCGAACCCTGCTTAGCCGTGACAAGGCATATTGACCAAGTATTAAAAATGCAACTGTTGAGATGCGGTTGCTGCCGATTGCGGCGAAACACAGTTCGAATTTAGCCTAGAATTACAGATGTTTGTCATTCACTGATGGGTGCCTGCCTGCCGATCACTCGAACCGCGATTTCGATGCTGATGAATCAGAATGATCGATGCATCGCGAGTATCCATCATCGTGCATCCAGCGCGATATTTCCGCTATTACGCAACAGCGTGAAAGAAACCACGACTGTGGGGTCGGCATTCGATTGATACCGAACGTTTAAACCATCGCTGTTCTGCCCCGATCGGCAGATCAGGTCAGGCAGGTCAGGCACTACTACAGTGCGGTCTCGAGCCAATTACCAATAATCTGGATTGCCATTCACCGCTGTACAAAACTCGCGTAATATCGCTGGAATAAAATCCTGGAGTTTAATATGGCAAAGATTCTCCTGAAGGTATAGCGGTCCGGCAAACTACTGAAGATAGCTCGGCGGACGATCTGATAATGACGAGTGACAAGCGGATATCGAAGAGAACGAGAAGAGTTTCAATTCTTCTGGGCCGTCGAAAGGAGTTCCGACCTAAAGTCCTTTGAAAGCTGACTTCGATGAGAATGCGCGGGTCAAGTACGGAGAATTAGGAAATGCAATCGGCCAGGATAACTTCCCCCGCATTCACCGAACCAATTTCCAAACTCGCTGGGACAAAGTCAGGCCAAACAATCCACCTGTCGGTCTTTTTCGAGTTGGATTATTGATCGCATCATGCTCGGGCATTATCGAAGGCGGTCGGGGCTAAATTCGAACTAAATAAATTACATGCACGAATTGATTTTGGTGGCTGGAGTGACCGGCGTTTGATCGAATGACGGCCCGCTCGGGCAAGTGCCTGTGCGTCGGCCGAATAAACATTGATTCGTTGTGATTCAATTATTACTCGGCGTTCGCGACTGAAAGCCCCTTGCAACAGCCGGCTGAATTAGCTGATCGGCTGATTTAAAAGTGGCAGTGCTCTCGTCCACACAGGCCCATACCGACACAAGTGGTTCGTGTGAATAGCCTTTCCACTTGACGTGCAAAATCACAAAGCAATTACCGCGCTCGACGAGTTACTGCCACCCACCGCTGGCGTTGTATACTTTTCATCTCGATATTGATTCTCTATCGCACCGTATTTACACAGGCAGTCCGAATCGACTTTGGTTTAATCCGTTCAGCGTGAAATTGCCTTCGATCTTTCCTTATGTAGAGACAGACATAAGAATGCATACTCTTTCAAAGTATGGGACCTTAGTCTATTTTTCAAAATCCACGCGGCCAAAAAGTATCTTCTTTATTTACTGTTGTCGGAGATCCGCCAGTTTTTGACAGCCCACTCTTTTGAAGATGTTCGTCGGTTTTGCCGAACAATTGTAAGATATCGTCAGGAAGAAGGGCGGAGCGGTGGGCGCTCAAATGAATAGAGTCGAGGATTCCAAGATCCAATTTCACGTACATTGTTACAAGATCGTTTGATGTCGAACAAGCAATGCTACGTGGTGTTATAACAGTAATGACAAGTCAATGTGCTACTTCAGAGTCAGCCGGAGAGTAATGCTCTCGGTGACGGCTCGTCCTTAGGTCAATTCAGTCAGCGTGGCCAAGTCTGGGGGTTTGTAACCCCAGGATTTACCTAACACAATGCATCAACATTTAGAAGGTATATAATTTGTTCGTACAGGAAAGCTTTTGTAGGGGCTCTCTTTATGAACAAAGCCAGAACTAATCATGAATTTCCCATTCAAAGGTAACAGCGTCTTTAATGCCGGCCGTAAATGTGATTTACAGGAGTAATCTTAGAAGCAGAATAAAATGGAATAGTTCGTAGTACGACGCCCCAAGACTATTCAACACTCTAATAGCGAAAACTATCATATTCCGGGTATAGAGGGTTCGCGGAGGAAGTTCTCAATCTAGCACGGCGGTATATACTTTGTATTCACCTTCCTCTCGCTTTACATGCAATCTTCATTTTGCCTTCGCGCTTATTCCAGCGGTGGCGGTGGCGGCGGTGGCGTCCTGGCTGATAAAGGCCACTTCCCCGAAACGTTCTTAAAATCTGAGAGGCTGCCTATACGGACCTTCGTCCACTGATACTACCAATGTTAAAGAACGGCAAAGAAACTTTCAAGCTCATTCCACATTCAACAATGAATAAAATAATCAGAGGAAAGGATCTAAATACGTATAGACCATTGCATTTGCAGTGGCCTGGCGATAGGTGGGCGATATCGCGAAATGCGATAGGGACAGTAATACGTTTCCACAGTAATTCTCGCATGTGTGCGACATGCACTTGTCCGTCCGTGGAGAATAGGGGTCTTTGCTCTGGCGAGCGTCCAAGGGGGTCAGCGTAACTTCCAACATTCGAATTTAAACAGCTTGATAGTGCAATCGCCAATTTATGTCGCGAATTACTCGGGCCAAACTTTTCCACCGAAGGGGACTTTTATACTCTTTTACCCGAAAATTTGCCGATTGTCGTCCATTGCGAATTAAGGCTGGGTACATGCGTGCGGTGTTTTATGGTTGTATCAATGAATTCTAGGTGTATAAAATCATGTGTATTTAGTGGCCAGTGTGCGTTATTCCACAAGAAATTATAGGACCTATTTCTGCGATTAAAAGGTCTAACCTGCAACGCCAAGAATACCGCTCATTTAACTTGATGCAAACAAGGGAGATTGAAGATTAAGAAATGTAGTTTAATTTGGTTTCAGTCAATGGATGAAATATCTCGCCAGAAATGGGGCTGCCATGTGAGAATCGCTGGACTTCCATGCATAAAGAAAAGATAGCTGTCCGATGCATTATTCAGAGTTAAAGCCTGGTCTGTATTTTTTTATGGAGTCTAGCGTCAAGTGTTTTTAACGGTATATTCATTATTCAGCGAATGACTGACAGTACATTTTAGGTCATAGAAATACAGTTTGGCACTCCGTCACGGCTTGGACATCCATTATGTTTCTCGCCGAAATAGCCGGTGCGAAGCGCCCTGAATCCCTCCTCTTTCGCCCTCTGGCTCTGCTTTCCGCAGGCCGAGCGCGCATGTTCCAGTTTTTCGACTTTTTGCGCTCCACTGATTTACGATCGGCCTGTGCAAGCTTCGTCCGCTTCCGCGCGGAAACTCAAACCGCGTTTTAATCGCTCAACGAGTTATTTATTTGATTGCCCATATCCTACGAATGAAACCCTGTCGATAGTCTGGATGACGCGTTGCTAACTAATGCGACTGCTCCCATTCTAACCCGCTACCCCATGCCTAATCATCTGTTTTTCTAGTTGCGTTGGCATTTTAGGAATTGGATAGATTCTTTGCTTATTCGAATTGCAAGACGTTTCAAAACACCAGCGATAAGCAGGAACACATAACATATCAATTCATATCAATAGTGGAGCAATGCTTCATTAACTCTTGGATTGACGCAGGAAATATATCATTTCACACCAAAGTTTGAACTCTGCACATACAAATTATCCACATTACTCGTTGTACTTATTTCCGTTCAACAATTATTACGGGCGCTCTGCATAATCTGCTTCATTAAATGCAAATCCCGTATATGGTTTATTGATCGTTATATTTGCATTGCTAATAATACCATTTAGGTATCGGACGAATAACGTCAGGATCACTGCGTCCATTCCAATTCTATAGGCGACAATATTTTAAGAAAAGGATTCTCTCAATACAATGACAATTGCCATTCTCTTTAAGGATCCAATTCGTCGTTGGAGATTAGCAGTCGCTCGAGTCGAGGAAAGCCAAGAAATGCACCTTGATTGATGGGACAAAAAGCGCTCCGTGGCACGGTATCGAGCTCACTAAAAGAACCTCACGGCATCAATAAAGCTTCTTCCAGGAGATTGCATGCTCTCACGTCGAGAAGGATACCAAGCCTCGATGAAAATTGTACTTATGGATATTTCACGGAACAGCGCACATGATTTCTGGAGCGGTGATTCGTCGGTGATGTGGATATCTCGTGCACGCGCAAGTATTTCCGACAAAGGCGAAACGAAGTTGGCTGGCTTTGGCAACCGCGAATCCCGATAAGGGCGTGTCACCAAGTTAAACGGGCGATCCTGTTATAAATTTCAGATTTGCCCGGCGATTGCTCCATATTTCCTCGAGCCCGATAAAAGGCGTGGAAAAGAGTGGGAGAGAGTGAGAAAGAGAGAGGGGGAGTGTGTGAAGGGGATGGAAGACAGTCGGTATTGGTGACGTAACAACATCGTAAATTCTACATTGATATATCGCGCACGAATTCTCGATATTGCGCGCGGGGCCGTTATTTGTCTCGTTGATGTATGCACGCCTTCCAACTACCCGGGAGTACGAGTAATCGTATTCATCACTTGATATGTCTCCTTCTCTCGTTCTGTCAGGGGCAAGAGTAAGTAACTGATTAAACTTTTGGTAGGAACCGTTCGGCTAAGCGAGGAACGGGTCTAATAACTCTCCCAGGTTTTAAGATACATACAGGATGATTTTTGTAAAGTAGAACGTAACTCAAATGTATCCGTGCTTTCTCTGTACCAAATAGACTAAAAATTTCAGTAGGAGTTTTGACCCTCTGAAAGAAAGAAAAATGGAAGGAACGGAGCAACTCCATTACTAGAACGAGGGAGGCTCCTGTTGTTTCCAGTTGCTGAAATCGAATTCAACCGGAGAACTTCATCAATGGATATTGGGTCATTTGAAAGGACAGGGCCATTGAAAGTTTCATCATGCTTTCTGACGTACTTCCTTTTGGGTCTTCACACTTTTCCGCCCTATTTACATCTTTCCGATTACCGTCATTTCATCGCGCAACCAAGAGAAATTGCATTCAATAACCATGAAGGTTTTTATTACTCTGGAGATCGTAATAAATCACCACCTGATCGAATAACTTCCACGACCAACATTTTCACCGTCGTAATGCGTCTTATCGAATATGTAATGCTTCCGAATGAACTCCGAGGGATCATGCTTTTGGAATCGGGTGGATTCGTGAAACGAAATAAAGTTCCGGAGGTTTTTGGCTGAGTCTACTTCGCTTCGCCTGCGAAGGTTCTTTTTCCTGGCTGGGGAAAAAAGTCTGGGGGTGGGGGGGAGGGGGCTGGAACGATTATCGGTGAAAGTAATGGTGCTAGGGGCCAGCGGCTAGCGTGTGCAGAGCGCGGATGATGAATTGAGGGGGCCGATCTGGTTTTCTGGGTTAACGCCGATCGTGTAATTACAAGAGATTGATTCAACTTCGCACTACATGCCGGCCGCAATTTGCTAGCTACGCCGAAGCTACACCCTACACTCTCTTCTGCCTGTGAAACTCCTGACGAGCAGAACTCAAACTTAGAATAGTTTGCAAACCAATTGCACGTTTAACCCAATCTATTCAGAAGGCAATTTTTCGGTCACTCACCGCTGCATACTTTTGGTCGTAGTGCTTTGTAATCAAAAGATATTCCATTGTTCCACATTAATATTCAGAGAGTGTAATAAAGAGCACAGAGACATTGGCCTGGTAATTTACTGTTCTCATATCTCTGTGGTAATTTACTTCCCCCAAGTACAAAGTCTAGTGAATTTAAAGTATTCAGTGTGGCAGTCTTACCACCTACCTCTAATTAGAAGTTCCTATATTTCTTCATGTAAGTGTGAGAAGACGCGCGACGCTCAAGTAGCATCGGATGGTCCACCAAGTGAGTGTAGGGATCTCTTAAGCAAGATTGGAACGCTTTATACGACGTATCCGAAATAGTTCACGAGTCTGCTCGAGTGTGCAGCCCGTTCAGGAGGAGATCAAACATCTCGAGTTCGGGGATGCTAGCAAACTAAATTAGAACTTCTGGTCTTTCTCAGTGCACATTGAATTTCGAGGCGGCCGAAATGAGACCTCGACGCTATTTGCTGCTCATTTGTAATTCAGCCTGTTTGCTTCATTGATAGGATGTATAAATGGAATTGAGTGGTTTTCACATTTGCAATAAGAGGGTGGGTTGCGAAGTGAGAGAGGAAAATGTGTCCTGACGCCCGATTCCTTACGGAAGAAATGCGGTGAAAAGTCAAATGAAAAAGGCAGATAGCGGGTAACTCTTGCGATCGTACTGCGCATGTATGTTCGAGTGATCAAACGCTGAGATGGATACCTGCTCTTCCTTTACTCTTCCCCTTCCTCTTAGCCCACATGTGTTTCCGTCCACATCCCCGTCCCTCAGCGTGCGAATCTCCTTGCCAAGCAAAGGGCCCTACTTTCGAGGAAAACTCACCTATCTGTTTGTAAAGTGGTGCCCTTCCTCTCGTCTGCTTGTCAAAGAGAAATTGTAACGGCAAGCGTACATACAGCGTGCCTTACCGTGGTTATATGACTTATCGAGAGGGTGCGAGTGCGACGCGATGCCATCCGCCTCTTGTTAGTGAAACTTAATTCCGCTCGTCAAACACCGAGAGAGATTGCTCGCACCAAAACGCACGGCCTGTATAAGAGCCCTCGCTAGATGAGCTAAAGTGTACCTTTGTAAGAGCGTCGATGCAAGCCAGCTACCTCAACTAGCATTACCATAGTTTCCACTACACATGCCGCTATCACCGCATACCCTTCATGTATTCCAACTAATTCAAAATTACAAGTAACCTTGTGAACGTTATTTCCCAGTAGGTTAGCCTATTTCGCCATGGTAACCGTATTACAGTGGCCGTCCCGCCTCTTGTTCTATATTTCACTTACATTTTACAACGCAGCTATGAGCAACATTCGTTCATGCATTGGGAATACCGTGGCCGAGCTTCTATTAGACGCAACATTTGTTCCAGCATGCATTGGCACGGCGGGCGGGGCGAGATCACATCCGTGCGCAATTTGTAATGCTAACTGAGCGAGCAAACTATCGGGGAATCCGTGGATGGAGTAAATGGCGCAGGAGGACTTTGCGCGCGTATATTTGTGCCTTTTCAGCTTCAGTCGCTCGCTCGAGTGGGAGATGCCAGCGCAGTGACGCAATTGACAATGGGCCCTCGCCGCAGTAATGAGGCAGAGCTGGCGACTTTAAACGAATTGACTATTTCGAGGGACGTTGCCGAGGGGATAACGCATCATTGGAGCACGAATATCTGGAGAGGCTATGTAAATAATTTGCTGTTTGTCGAGTGGTCGAACAAATTTAACAATCCTAATACAGGGGAGAGAGACTACGGGAGAGAGAGAGAGAGAGGGAGAGGGAGAACGGCTGTTGTTGGAGATGGCAGGCGCGGTACCGTGGGCCAAAGGCTGCCAAGGGCTCCGCACCGTGGACATTCATGTTCAAAGTTTGATGAGCGGTCCGCTATACATTTCGAGCACCCTCCCCCATAATTGCATTTGATGTTTATTCATAAGCATCTGTCCGTGCTCTACCCGCCGCACCGCTCAAACACTTAGAACCGAGCGGACCAAACTTTGCCGGCCTCCAGCTTTCAACGACAAATACTCTTTCCTCGAGCAGGTAATTTTTTAAACAACCCACGTATACCTTCTCTGTGTTACCGGGCGGAAAGTGTTTCGGCGTAAAGCTAAATTCACCGAATTACATACCACGACCAGTGCGAGCGTACGGTGTAGTACATCGGAAGGTAGAGCTGCGGTAAACGGCAGCGAGTAACCAAGTTTGCTCTGCAGCGGACAACGATATATGGAATTGTCTTTATATTATGGTCCTCGTTAGCCCTTTCGGTTGCACTAGCTGCGGCTAGAATCCCGGAGAGCATGGACTGCGTTTCAGCATTATGGGGATGGAGGAGCGGCTGGCTTTTAAACAATAGTATCCGGGTGAGTCGCGAAGGGCATGCGAAGTTGAGTGGGCACCGAAAACATGGCAAATAGCTAACGAGCTCGCGGACTACGAAATCCTGCATTTCAACGGAGTGCGCTAGTGTAAATTCACCATTTGCCGAGCGCGCGCACAACACTAGAACCGAGGGAAATTAAATAGCCCGGGGCACGTAAACCACCCTTCCATTTGCGCCGAATGCTTTGGACTAACTTAGTTACATGACTCGCATCATCGCATCATCACGTTATATCTCTCGCTCGCGAATCACGGGCGTGGGACAGCGATGATGATGATAATGCCGGAGCGTTACAGTTCGGGAGTGAGTTTGCCTTTGGATAAGGACCCTGGCTGCTAGCTGGACTCAACTACCCGATCCGACTGCCAGTATATGCTAGCACATTCCACGTTCGAGATCGATTGATATGTTTGCAATGGAGTGTAATTATCGGCGTTTGTTAGTGGCTCGCCGTGTGTGTGTACTTCAGAAATCGGAATTACATATTCCAAGATAAACAAACAGTCTAACCGATCGCTGCGCCGCTGGGTACACTCTCCTTCGCCCCCTCCCAATTCCTTCCATAGGGCATTTATTAAAAGCAACATACATATAGCTACTTAGCAATTACTGCAATGGTATGATTTTAAGACATCCCGATTGGTTACGCGTATAAACATCAGTTGACTGAAAAGAGAAAACAAGCCTTTGAGTGCTTCTGCATAACGCAGACCTGGCAGGATGTACAAAGGGAATCTTTTCATCTGTGACACGTTATACGACACGTATAGCTGCATCCTTCCCTTTGTACATCCTGACAGTTCTCCGTTAAGCAGAAGCGCTTAAAAAAGCTTCTTTTCTCTATTTTGTCAAGTGATAGGAAACTGGAAAGCCATGTGGATTTAAAACATTCGAGGTAGATTTTTTCCTTTTCTTTAGTCAACTGATTGAAAATTGGCAGGGTATGTGAGTTTAAAAATTTTTTTCTAGACAAAATTGATTACATCAAGAATTGTCTATTTCCTCCCTTTTAGTTTTTAATTGTTCCCTTATTTACGTGATTAGATCAGATTTGTAGAAGAGCAAAGTATTTTAAAATGACTCAAATTTCTTTTCTTATCAGAATATAAGGCAAGTCAAACAAAAAAATTAAGGTAACAAAAATGTACATGTACAAAAATGTGCACCAGGACGAAACGCCCTACTAAATTCCCGTTCGTCAGAGGCTTCAGAAGCTGAGAACGAAGCCGTCAAAGATCTGGCGATACACGTTGTATGTTAAGGAAGGGTATGCAACAAGAGGTAGCTCGTGTATTTTTTTAATCCTATCGCCTGACTGTCCCATTACGCTCTACAATTCGTAGTGATTCTAAGTATACAGCATCACCATAAATTTGACGAGCTATTTTTCGCAAGAAATCTTCTTAAACCCATGGATGGCAGGCATATGCGGAGGGGCGAACGACTTTCCAATTTATTCTTTGCTTTCATTAGGCTTCCCATAGATACGATGGACCCGAGAAAATTCTACTCTCCGGTATCACAAAAGAACTGGGCACGCCAATGCCGGCGACATGGTCCGGGATGTCTGCGTGGGAAAGTAGAGCAGAGTAGCTTCCTCCCGTCGAGCAGGGAACAACTGGTGCATTTTGACATGACTCGCTTTTCTAGCTCCATATCTTTTTCTCGCTTTTTCGCGAGGCTACTTTTCACGGGAAACGGAAGAACGACGCGTCGCGCGTCGTCAGAGTTCCAGCGCAAGCATTTCTACTCGTCTAATGGAAATCCTTCCGCGTAAGATAACCCTGATAACGAGACAATTATTTCCGAGCGACATCCTTTGACGAGATGTTCTCTGCGGGAGTACACAAACAGAAACCTGTCGGCGAGGAGCTCTTTCTCTGCTAGCACACTAAGCAATAGGGAAAGCTCGTTCGAATTTTAAGCTACACTTATACGTCACTGTACATCTTTGGAAGAGCGTGTGCAATTCAAGTGTTCTGCCTCGTATGCTCCTGTGACTCCCTTGTTAACGAACAATAAAGACTTCAACGTTAGCCTCGACAACAATATTAGAGGCTCGTTTGTCAGCCGACTCATGAATTCGAAGTTGCAACTCGGAGATTTATGGAACGAAATGGACTTTCTCCAAGAGGTCCATTACAGAGGAAATCACTCTTTCAGGGGCAAATCTATTTCTGAATAATTAAGAGAAGCCTTCAAATGAGAATTCCTTCAACTATTCCTTTTCTCCCGCTCGATTCCCCCGGCTTCTTCCCTCGATAAATTACATTCATCAGCCTGGCACACAGTCCTTTTTCCCCGGGGAGAGTTATTACCTCGCTTCTGACTTTGAAGCCGGTACCAACCGATACTACTTGCCGCACTAGGTTTTGCGGTATTGTTTAATTAAATTCGATGTTGCAATTTAGTGGCCTTTTAATGAATAAAACGCAGTCCGGTTCGACCTTATAAGGTGAAAACAGAGTTTTCCGGCCACCGCTGCAACGATGGGAACACCACCGGCGGGCGTAGAGAGCGCTTACAAAATAGCCGGTAACTTCCTTAATTAAAACGAAACTTTCCGCTCACCTTATGAAAGCGTGCATCGAGTTCAGCAATTATACGCAGTAAACCCACACTCGTAATACCGGACTATTGGGGGATGAGGCTATTCGGCCTCTGATTCGCCCAACCGATTTCAGTGGGTGAAACACTGAAAGAGAGTCTTTTGCTTCAGGGATGTATCTGTCAAAATGCACAATGCATTTTCTAACGCAAATACGATGGCGGGAACTTTCTGATATATATCATTGGAAAACAACGAGGCAGATGCATTGCATGTATACAATATATCGGACTCACCGTGAAGGAGAACGGAGAGGAAGAGTATCCAGAAAATCTTGGACGGTGTGCACCAGCCCTTCTTGTATTCGGCGTACGGCGAATCCATCGGGAGTGCTCTCGAAGCCCATCGTTTCCGGTACATTTCGCGACGTCGTCCTCACTGGCCTCGCTGCACCAGCCGATGTGCGCCTGCTTCTCGTCTGCCGATAAACAGAAATGCTCTTTGTTTCACCTCCGCCAACACATCCGCCACACCAACAGTCTTCCACTTTGGATTTAAAGCTTAAGTCACATTAAAGGTGCGCCACAAAGTTTATCGTCGTCGGTTAAAGCAATAGGTTGACGGCCGACAAGTCTAATGAAGAAGTGTTGAAGTAAATACTAGATAACTTTGTAATACACGTACACCGGTGAAACTCTCGGGCTTGTACCGGTGACTGGAAATACAGTTCCAAATGTTTGCGTTCCGTTTAGCACGACGTTGAAACCGCTACTAATAAGACTCAGTCATCACTTCTCCAGAACGTAGTCGTTCGCGACCTCGACCTTCTCCTATCAGCACTTCCATTCTTATTTCTATCTCTTATCAATGGTTACGGGATTATTTCCTCCAATTTGTTTGTCAATTACGGCTCTTTAGGTCGCACATTTCTTATCAAAATCCGGCAATGTCAGCAGAGACATAGATACATATTAATTGTGATAACAAGGGGATTGGATTCGGAGGATGTGTACCTATATACCTAACGCCAAGGGATCCATATCGGAGTAGCATAGACATTAGGTGATCAGAAATTACAGAGGAGGTAATTATGAAATCGACAGGGTTAATGCAGCCTGTATGTGATACGGACGGGCGTGTCCGTATTAATTTCAGTTGTTATCAGAATCCGGCTATAATTCCCAAAATATTCGACATACGCAATTGGATCTGCAAATAGTTCACCGTTGAATTAATAGTAACCAGTAATTGGTAAAGTTACCATGATCCCTTGATTTTCATTGTTACATAGAGGTCTATCGCTCGATGGAAAAAGTGTTTGTAAGCGATCGCAGTTCGTTCAGCAATGTCTACCGATATTTGATTATCGAATAGTTAAACACGTGTGCGTTTTATTAGGAGATGCGGAATAAAAATAAGCACGGCGATATAAGAAATAGGCTCAGCCAGAGGGAACTGTATTCCGCTCGTAGCACCTTCCTACGGATATAAATTTCCTTCTTTCAGTCCATTCCATTTTCTTCCTTCACTATTTTCCGGTCGTGCGCACCTGCTCGCCGAGACTCTTAATATTAATAAAGGCCGATACATGGGCGTATTTGGTGGCAATGCTCGATTCTAGCTTAATTCAGCCGCTTAATGCTTTCTGCCTGACGCGTTTGATATTCATGGTGCAAGATCTGAATTCTGGCAGGAGAATAAAATCGTAAAAGTGAGTCATCGAAGGCCTGCTTGCACGAGAAAATTCTGCCGCTGTACTTACCTAAAAAAGGAAAGATTATGGTCATGCTACTTTTGCAAGTTTCCGGTAGGAAGCCTAACTTTGCAGCACGGTAAAAAAGCACCACCCCTCCTCATCGTAAACACGGGGAGGCTAAATATGCGGCGACGGTTTTGGCGGTGTGTGCTGCGTTCGACATTTTATGAAAATTGCATCGAGCAGGGTTACCAATCTGTTGCCGGCGAGAGCTTCCACCCCTAACCCCTTCTTCTCCTTTCCCTCAAATTCGAGAAGTGGACCGATGAAACTAAATGCCATATAAAAGGTTTTACTGCCATAGTTGACATTTGAAATTATCACGTCAATACATCACCGAATGATTTTGCGTATGAGAATTTTCTACAGCTAATGATGATTTTTCTACAATTAATGTTCAATTGAGTAATCCTGTAAATTTTAAAGAATATCAAAAGTGACTTACAAGTATGATCAGTGCACTGCTATTGCGTCCGTGCTGAGCCCACGTGTTCCTCGTGCGGCTCGGGCATCACTTCTCACTACTATTGCTCAGCCACTGTCAAGACGACACAACAATGGCAGTACGTACTCCCGGTATACAAGAGATATTCACCTAAGTCTGACCAGTCTACGAAGAGCGAGGAACTTTATAGTCCACTCTGTAAAGTTCATATTAAGGCCAAAGTTCGGCTAAGTGTCACCGTGTTCACTAGAAGACACCAAGTTCAAGCGCGTTCAGCTTGCCCCGTCTCACACTCGCAAGTTTCACGAGAAACCTTGGGTCCGAGGGAGAGTCCACGGCAACAAGCACTCGCAACTTGGCAAATGCCGACGGTGTCCCACGTGGTGGGTTGCATTTGATCGCACTTTTCACGGACGAGCGCCGGAAGGAAAGAGCACCGGTACTTTTGGGATGCTGGCTCATCCGTCAACCAGCAGGCGCACTCCTGCGTGAAGCGGTGACGGCGGCACGCACGCACGCACGCATGCCGTTGGACAGCTTTGACAGAAGTTGACAGCGAGTCCGGCGGGCAAGGGAGGGTGAGAGGATTACTGGCAGCAGCAGGAGGTAGAAAGGTTCGGGACAGGTGTCTGGTGGAGCAGGGCTGGCGGGGAGTTTGAAAGAGGAGAGCTAGGTGGGTAGTACTCTGCCGACAGGTAAGGTGGGGTGGTGTGTTGCGGGGAGGGGGACGGGAGGAGAGTAGATGGCGATGCACGAGGGTGGCGAGTAAGAAAAAGCGGCGGGGTGAGCGACGCGAACGGCAGACGGAGAGAGAGCGGAGGCAGGCGCGCCCGGACGAAATGCTGCCGTGTTGGAGACTGCGATCCAACTGCGCCCGCGCTTAGCTAGATATCAGCCCCCGACCACCGGCGTCAACTCTTACCACCTCCACAGCCTCCCCCTTCCCGGCGAATGCTCCCTTCTCGCACAACCTCCCCCGTGCATCCACCTTCTACGCCGCTTGCCGCCGCCACCACCACCGCCAATGCCAACGCTCCCGCAAACGGTTGCCGATCGCGGCCTCCCTGATATTGCCGGGATCGACGCACTACCCTCCCAACTATTTGACCACCGAGCACCGATCCTCGCGCTCCGCGAATACGGAAATCACGTATTAAAACTTTCCATTCGCTTCCCAGGGGAATCGACTATTTGAGAAGCGTTAGTAAACTTCAGCACATCGAGCTTTGTTGTCGATTTCACACTATGTGTGCCGGGACCAGATTGCTTTTAGGAGTCTGGTCTTGTTTAAAGAACGATCATACCGTCATGATCGAGATGCCCTGTGAGCTCTCTGGTACCCATACCCATTCCCCCCAGGAACTGTTATACCGGTATTCGAACTACTTGCATCATTACCTTGCATGGCAGATACTTTCAGAATCCCATCTGATATTCGACGTAACATCGGCGATGCTATAGCTTCGCGAGTGTTCTGCTTCCTCGAGTGGCTATTGTCACGTATCCGTTGTTATTTTGCCACTGGTTATCGTCCTGTGATAAGACCCATTAACATCGGAATTTTAGTGACATGTCGACGCGCGAATAGTTTTGCTTGTGGAGCACGCGAGTATCGCTTTAATATTTTGGCGATTTATGTCTGCTCTTCCGTCTCTCTCTCTCTCTCCCCCCTTTCGCGTGCAGCCGAGGACTGCGGTGGGGTTTCGTATAATGGAAAATTGGACGTCGGACCATCCAGGGGGTAGGCTAATGTGTAATTCTGTCTGGAATTATTCTTTACGTACATCCAATTTCAGTTCCCCATTGTATTTACCGCATTTACTTTCAAATGAAGTTTCCCACTCCTCTCATCCCTCTTGGAATACATTTTTGGGGATGATCATTCTAGCGGGTGGGTAAATAAGCAATACTAACAACTTTCGATGAAAAAGGATCACGCGCGAGAATTTATCTTTGATCTTGCCCAATTAAAAAAAGGAAAAGGGAAAGTGTGGTCGCATTTAGAAAAAGTGTACGAGAACCTTCGGCTGCTTTTACTGCACGCCCTTTCTACCCCCAATTCTCATTTTAAAGTGGGAAGCCAACTTTTGCGTTTTAAGTAAATGACTTTTAAAGACAATCGCGAATTACTGCTCACGTCGCTGTCTTAAAGGGTTAAAGTTAGATTGACTCGAACTTTGTTTATTCCACGAGTGCAGTCTTATTTATTTCGAATAAAAGTACGAAGTCCTGATGATTCTGTGGACCGTCTTTCGAGCTTGTTAGTCTCTCTCTCTATCTCTCCATGTCCGCAGCTCAAGGATCCCGATGTCCACTTCTTGCGCTTTCTGAGATATTTCAAAAGCTACCTCCACGAACTCCGCTGATTGGAATTGTTTAAAATGCTGTGATTGCAATTAAAATCTTGTTGCCGCTGTCGTATATCCGGAATCGGAGACTGACTTAATTTGGAACACGAGGGCAATTCCAAAGCCAACCTCCGATTGGTTGCTAAAAAGACTGCCCTATCTCTCCAAACATCAATTACAATCATCTTCAGCAGTGTGCAATTTCGGAGTAATTAAACATGGAATCTAATATTCCCATTCCCGCCAGATATGAGGCACCTGGAAGTCCCACTCTGCAAATCATTATTTATTCTTTAATCGTTGTTGTTTTTCTGTCTTTTATCGGGTTTCAAGAAGTTACCTGGGATTCCCAGGCATATATCGTAGTTGACATGAATGGGAATATGAGAATCCATGTGTAACTACATCGAAATTGTGCACTCCTAAAGATAATGGCACAGACTAGATATAAGAATAGACCTAACATGTTATGGGTTTGCGTGTCACATTTTCGGAAATACCGACGTCGTGTAAAATCGATGCGGAATTGGTAATGCTGCATGGGACATCGAAATGGTATGAGGGGCTCTAGAGCCCCTGGAATCGGTGACAAAAAACTGCCTTGCATGTTAGATCTATGTGATAATGGACAGTTGGTTGATCTTTGGAGAGACATGGGCCGACTTCTGACACTGAAAATGCATTATGTTGCTATGGCAACCCGCATCTTTTTGGTAACCTACCAATCAGAGTTTGATTTTGAAATTGCCCCTGTACATTAGGACAAAAACCGAAGTATCCGATGACAAGGAAAGGCATACTAAATCCCTGCTATTACCTTCAAGAAATGTTAATCGGATAAACGAGAACGCTCGACGATCCCTGCTCGCGCTCTCGTAAAGCGGCGAACTTACGCTGTTCAATTAATATTGCACCACGGCGAAAGCAGGTGAGCGGGTCGCGTCAGAGAAATATGAATTTCTTGCATTATCGTATCGATCATCGCTACTTTGAGAGACCGCCTGGTTGCCCTCGATTCTCGCACGGCGCACTACCAACACCGCTCATAAACTCGTAAACGCCGTCAAAAGGCGGCCCAACTCCTGCGAGACAGCATCGTGAAATATTTGTCCTATTTCGTAGTTCTTTGCGGATTCCCCGGCGGTGACAAATTTACTCACTCGGAAATTTCAAGCCTCTTCTCTTGCCGCTTTCCCGGCAACTTTTCATTGAGCTAAGAACACGTAGACTGGCGAGCGTGTAATAAGGGCCGATTACTAGTCATACCTTTTACATTCATCAACGGTGGCTGGAGTGTAGTTCTGACTTGACGAGTGCCATAGATTACAGGAAAGCGAATATCCTAGAAAGGGGGAAATGCCTCCATCGCAGCACATTATAGGTGTTGCGGGGAACGAGTATAACAGTGCGCGGTCAAAGTTTGACCCTCGTTAAAGCTTCAATTCTGATGAACCGATGATACCACGGGGCTCACCCGGTAAGCGTTCACGTTGTTATGGAAGCCACCACACGACTCATATGGGTTCCCAGATAATTTACAGTGTTTCGCCTAGAGGCAAATCGCTCGATGAATCCATACTTGTATAAGCTTACTTGCATCTCCGCCGACTCTCCATCAAATGCAACTCCACCGCGGTTCTAACATTTTCGCACTTCACTACCATGCCCTGCGAGTATTTTAAAGATCGGCTGCGATTTATACATATAACCTCTAAGACGCCCCAATTCTCTCCGCCTCGCTCGATTTCGTTTTCTCGTTATTCTGAACGACTCTAATTCCATTATACGATCCTGCGGCATGGCTCGACGTTCGACTAACAATAAATTATTGAGGAAGGCTGCTTCCGAATCGGGTGGATAAATCTTGATTTTGAGGAATTCGCATATATCAATATCCCACGGAAAGGGAATTCCTGGAGCATCCGGACCAGCTAGAGTCAAAAGGGGTGAATTTATTGCGTAAAAGGCACCCCTTCCCTTTTCCCGCCGCTCTCGAGTGGCCGTAGGTTTCAGCGAGGAAATTCTAGTAGGTGGAATCCGGCGCGGTAGTTTCACAGTCACTATCCGTTTCATCGGTTTACCCCAAAACGATGTAAAAGTATCGCTCACGCGAGGATCATTAGCATTTAGAGTGGAGAAGGATTTATTCGCCGGCTGTGACTGCTGGATCACGACGCGGTATGCATAGGATTATCTCCAAGGGTCTGGACAATAGTGACCTAATCCATTTACAAAGAAAACGAGCTAGTTTCTTCTCCTTCCTGCTTCTCCAGCCTCTTCCTGGCACTCCCTTACCCGCGCCCTTTCCCTTTCCCTTATGAGGATCCGGCAGTTTCGAGCTGGCCTCACGGTGAGACGTGACTTTCGCGTTTCCACCCTCATTTCCATTTTTACGCGTCACCCCCAGCCGAGAGCCAAGCGACTGACTGACGAAAGAGCAAAGAAATGTAAGTTATGCGTTACCATCCCGAGGCCGAAACTATCGTTGTCCGCGTGTTCACCTCTCATTTTCGCCAACCTAGTAATTCCCGCACGGCGGCCTCGCAACTCGCATGCGTAGTTTTTGCGTGCAAACACGCTATGGCAGATTATCCGAAGTAATAGCGCTCTCAGACTTGTCCTGCAGGGAATCCAGCGTGAAAAATAGTGGCTGGGAAGTTGGCGGTTGCTGAGCAGGAATTCTGATCCACTTTGTCTGAAGCGGTACTCCGCGGTTTCCACCGCGGCCCAGCAAGTTGTTTGAGCTAGAGTCACAGAGCGTGTGGCGTTAGGTCGGCCAAGTTGAGCGTGTAAACGCAGCTGCTTTGTATTTGCGGCGTGCCAGCGAGCGACTCTCGGCCGATTATATCACGGAATCGTGGAAATTCGAGGATGCTTGCTGAAATGCCATGTGTCGCCAGGCAAGGGTTGGCGCTGTTCATGGTTCATGCTACCATAGTCCCCTGCTCGTTCTAATTCTCCGGGCCGGCCCGGCTGTTCCTTCACCGTTCCCGGTTCCTGCGGCCGTGCCGATGCCGGCGCCGCGGCCCCTGCCAGCAGCCTCCCTTTCTCTGCCCTACCATCTCTCCCTCAAAACAGATTGTCGTTGTTACTAGTCTGCCTATGTTGCGCCTCTTCAACCTCCGTTACTATAGCGACCCCCGCCTCCTTTCCTTTTCCTCTTCCTCTTCCTCTTCCTCTTCCTTGCCTGCTTCCCACTTCCACTTCCGGCCCAACCTGCATACTGCATACCCAACTCTGCACGTTTCACGCAAACCCGGTCAGGCATTGTTGGAGAACCAGCTCGTATTTCTGCAATGAGAATATTCTCCCTCCTTAAACATAATGATACTTATGTTCTTCTTGATTTATGTAGCAATGCAATTTAGTCGTGTTCTACTGGAAAGCGTGCTAGAGCTAACCTTGATGAAGCTATAATTGTTGCTTGTTTTCACATTTTACTTCATTTTCTGGTTATTTGTATATTTTATGTCTTGAGTATGTTGAAGGCTAGAAATATGGCTGTTTTAGTTATTAAATATTTCATTGATGGACTTTCGGATCGAAGCATGAATTAGGTTAGAGGAACGCGACATATTGTGGAGCGTATGTGTGTGTATGTGTGTGTGAGAGAAAGAGAGAGAGCAGAGAACGTTCCTCAGAGGGAAAAAACGGCATTGAAGAAAGTCGCGCGGAAAATCTATTCTCCCGACATCCCATAAGCGAGACGTACGTATATCTAGGACTCATATTCACCGATCAGCATAGAATTTTTTCCAACGCAATGTAAGTTAGAATCGAGGTAGGAAAAAAGCAGGTAGCGCAGGATAAAAAGAGCCAAACGAGTTGAAACCTGGGGTGCAGAGAACCTGTGCGATACTTTGAAGGGGAAAAAAGGCCTTTCGATCGAAAGGAGGGAGCTTTGGTTTCCCCGGCGGATCCATCGAACGCGATCGCGAAGCTTTGCGGTCGAACGGAACCCTCGAAACGATATTATGCAGCATCGACACATCCCCATTCTCTATTCTCTTTTTCTCACGCTCTACTGGATTTTCTATATCGCTCCAAATGCAATCCCGTTAAAAGGAGTGCGTTACCGCGGCAACTGACAAAACGCCTTGCCGAGTAAAACCATGCGAGAATCGGACCATTTTTTTGGACCCTCTGAAACACTATCGATCCAATGGAATCTAAAACCGACTTCCCAACTGAACAGTCAGACTTCCCTTCGAGCCTGACATATTTTACTTTAGAACGAACGCTGCGCGGATTCAAGGAAGCCTCCTCGATTTGCGAGAGCGAGCCTCGCGCGTTTTGTTTATTCAGTGTAACACTTTTCCTAAGGCAAAGAAACCCGGCCGATTGTCGTATCCCATTGTTCAGTTTGCAACACGGTTGGAACCTGTTCGTTGATCGAGTAGAGAAAACGAACGTCGCAGTTATCGACCAGCAGGAACTCGGTGTCGGTCTGAATGGGGTCTTGGTGTATCTGGTATAAGCCAACGTTCCCTAACAAAATGGTTCTATTCCTTTTTTTGCCGGGAACGCGATACAACCTGGTCCCCTGAAGTATTCCGTTCAGCAAGGTTCCATCAATTCCGTCGTATTCGCCTTTCCGTCGGAATATCTGGTGTGGTAGCACGACTGTACAGCGCGGCACCTTTATTATCAGAGAAAATAATTAAAGAGGTGAATATATAGCGACTCCACCTGCCCCCCTGTATTAGTTTGAATTTAAGGATAGTCGCACTCAAATCCCGAAATCAACTCACTCTAGGTTAATCCTTGGAATTCGAGACATTTCGCAATTGCAATACCGTCGAAATACACTAGAAATACAGTAGTAAGTATAATTGCATTTGGAGAGCCGCCTTGCTAATTGCTTCATTAAACTTTCCAAATTTTGTTTTCGCATTTCTGCTGAGTTTCTGTTGTCTTGATGCCCAGTGGTTTTCGGTTAATTCCACTGCCAAGAAATTCACTTTGCTGGCTAGAATTTCACCGAGGAAACTTGTTTCTTCCCTCCGCTGCTCGCAAGGCAGTGCGTTCTTAAATCGAGCTTTGTTTGTATTTGAGAGGAGAATAATTTCTTAATTACTTTTATATTCGACACTTTGTTAGTGTTATGCAACCGAGTTTAGGATTAAGAAATATAAGTGGTGGTTGCTTGGATGAGCTCTAGTATAATATACAGCCGGCTCGGCTGATAGCCAAAGGTCGCGTCATCTATGTACCATGCTGAGAGTACATAAATCCTGCAAAGTACTCCGGACACGCTCGATCGGGGCCAAGCAATCGAAAGGAGTTCAGAAAATTACCTCGACCGTGTTACTTCGATATGGAAGCATACAGGCTTCTAACTAGCAGCTGCTGCTTCAAGTGCACGGTCAGTCAGATCGACGTGGCCGGAGCCTTTCATTCGTCGACGTGAAAAGGGGAGAGAAAAACGAGCTGCTTCTGCCTCACGGAGAAAGAGCCCGGCTTCAGAGTTATCTGTGAAAAATGGTTGGATTCGGGCGTAAAACGTAATCTATGGCGTTATGATTGTAGGTAGTGTTCAGGGTGATTCGCACGCAAGCCCGACCATTAGTGCCCCGAGAAATCTCTTCTCTGGATATTGCTGCCTTAAATACGACAGACCGCGAGGAAAAGTAAAATCTGAGCCTACAATCTAAAAAGTTGCATCACCTTTAATATATGATGCAGTTAAAGCACGTTGTGTTTCAGGTCCAAATCGATCTCCATGTGTTAATACCGATAGGTAATTGGTAATAAAGTGCAAAATAAATAGAAAGGTCACTGGGTCAACTCTCGGAGGCCGAAAAAAGTATATTTCTTCTCCACTTGAAGGGATTCCTAAGGAAGGAGTAAGGCAAACTGCGGTTCCCACGGGCAAACTATTATTTGCACTTTTCCGTGGCGACCGAGCGTGGTCGGGTTTACTTAAGGTTATCGTGCCGCTCCGAAATCGCAGGGAGAGCAAATCGTACCGCGAGTCATAGGTGATTCGGCCTGGTAACCCCGGCGAAAAAGGCCCCGTGATATCCGGGCTTGAGAAGAGGAAGAGCGGCAAAGGGTGATACGAGGACAGGAAAGTAAAGAAAGAGTAAGGGCAAGGCAAGGAGGGGCAGCCAAGCAGAAGCAGAAAGTACGGAAGAAGCAGATAGGAAAGAAGAGGACCGAGATGAAAACGGGGGTCAGACTGGTTTTCCTTTATTTCCTAGGCTTCTTTCGGCGGCAGGCAAGCAGGCAAGCAAGCAAGGTAGGCAAGCCCAGTGCGAAACGAGAAAGGCAAGAGAGACGGGTCATTGTAAAGCTTTGATGCAATTTGAAAGACTCATAACTGACGTTCAAAAGAGCAGCAAACGTCTGTGTGATACCGCTTGGCCATCGTCCAGCAGCCGGCCCGGTTAAACGAAGCGAATTGTCCGTGGCCAGAGCTACCGGGAGACGGGGAGAGAGAAGGAGAGGCTCGCCTCTCGCCTGGACCGTCCTTCTTCCTACGACCTATCTCCCTCTCGGCTTCTGTCGGCCTCATTTCTAGTACTCTTCCTCGGGAAAGCCTCTTACTATCCCCTGGACTTGCTTCCGCCAACAGATACGGCTTTCTCGGCCGCTTTTCTACGAGCGAATGCGATCTCCTCGTCTTACCACGGAATCTTCCCCTATCACCTAATCGCGTATCAGCGGGCGACGAAAACAAATTCGAACGTAAACGCTTTAACGACTAAAGCTATTGCTCCTGTAATTTCCCTTTATTTTCCTGGGAACGTTGAACATAGCTGGAGGAATATAATGGACATCATGATGTTAAGATTAAGAGTAATTATAAGCTTCTAATTTGTATTACGAGTGGTAGTTTTAATAGTCACAATACAGGACACGTTTGTTTGAAAGTTAAAACGCTTAGTTCCAGAGGTAATAAACTTTGATTGGAAATAACGGGGAATAAACGTATTGCAAGGAACAAGCGTTCATGCGCGAATTTTCGCATTTCTCGCGAAGGCTTTAGAGTCCAGTTACCTCGGGCTTTGTTTCGCAAACGGTGTACGCTTGCTTGGGAGGAGACATCGCGTTTGTCTTACCGGAAACGGATGGAATTTCTGGTGGCATTGGCTACACACACACAGCGGAAGAAATGCTTTCGTAGCTCTATTCTCGTTTGTAGAACCGACAGAGAGGCAGCAGCGTCTGCTACTATTAGAGATAAAACTAGCTGCCGGTAAATTGTTGTTTCGATTGGACAGTGTGCACCTCCATTCCACTATTTTTCAGATCCGCACCATCTGCGGGCTCCGAACCCCCTTTATCTCGAATTTTTGTCTTCCATTCGCCCCAAGGTCCCCCTACCCCTGCATAAAAGCTCGATCCCCTCTTTTTGTCGAGCGGGGATAGGAAAAAGTGATGAGGAATCACACCTCAATGCATCTCTGGATCAGTTTGCCCCTGTCGGCGCGCGTCTTAATCGCTGTGGATGAAAGTCGCAGACACCGAAGCCACTTGTCCCGAGCAATCGAACGCTTTTCGCCAAGAGCTCAATGCTACCGAGCAGCCGAAGAAAGAGATTGCAATCCCTTGGAAGGCACTCCAGCTGCTCGGATAGTTTTCTTTCTATCTGGAATACACGTGGTATCTATTGTTCGTTCTATTAGAAATCGTGCAAGTTCTATGCGCGCTAGCTTTTCGCAGCCTAACAAATATCCTCCCGAGATAATTGTGCAAATCAAAGGAATGCCAGGACTCTCGCACTCATTCTCATTGTCGAGGTGTTGAGAAAAAGGCCACTAACAGTAAGATTGATTGATTTGAAGAAGTCGGGCAATCAGACGAGAAATGAGGTGGAATACCTTAATTCCCACACGTCTAGACAAGATATCAGCGTGTTTTTAGTGCACTGAAAGACAAATTCGGCTGCGCCGAGAGATAGAGGAACGTGCGTCGTTCCCATTAGAACGGGTGTTAAATCGGCGGGAACGCTTTAGCGCAATGCTATTGAATCGGGGGACATTTTTTCGCCAAAACAGCGCCAGCATTTCGCTGCTATAGTGCGGCTGGGGCCGGTTAGCCGGTCCTTGGGCTCTTTGATTTCCTTCGATTTCTTGCTGCCGTGCGAGTTCTTTCAGCCGCACGATGGCTTGAAAGGAGCCAAGGAGGAGGATTTCAGATGGGGGGTGAAAAATTAAAGGTCCCAACGACGTTTTTTCCTACGAGCATTTATCAAGCGGAGGAGCCGGGGAAACTGCAGGGCCTGCAAAACGTAATCTTGAGCAATTCGAAGAATACCCTCGTCTTCTTCGGCCTCGGTTTCTGCCGCTTCAACATTTTTGTGCCACTACCACAGCCGCGCCGCCGTCGCCGCCGAGCAAAACCACCCTGACTTATTCCCCATTATCTCTCTAAGTGCACTCGCGCCACTTTAGAACTTGTAATACCTAATCTCACCGACTCCGTCACAGCTGATCAACCGATTTATTCCCTCGGTCTTCAGTTAAGTGGTTGGGCTGTACCGCTCATAACGCCGTCCCACCGACCCCACCGTTAATGAATTCGCGGCATTTCCACCTTTTTAACTAACCTCGATCGAACAAGAGCCCTCTCATAAATAGTGCATCTCCGCTTAAATTACAATAAACCGTTCGGAATCGCAGTAATTGCGGCTGATTACCGGCTCCCATTCCAAACCGAAAATCCCGAGGGTATAGGTGTGGGCCTTCCCTGTTCGAAGTTGAAGGCACGCTCGCGTGCAAGAATTCCAGTGACGATCGCGTGCGTTCCCTCCACCGAGCTACCACTCCCGCCCAACTTTCCGGAAACCCTTCCCCTCGTCGAGAGCATCGTTACACGTAATATCCAAAGGCAGGATCGTTACACCGATGCCGTATAATTTATGCGTTAGCGATAATAAGACTTCGCTCATGCTCTTGTCTGGGGAACGACGAGGCTTTTACATTTAAATATCAAGAGGTTGCGCCGATGCCGATGCATCCGAGAGGCGGGAGGGCTCGGCGATTAGGAAATGAAATTAGTAGCACGCCAGCAAGAGTTAGTGGTGGATCCGGGAACACTAACAGTGATCGATTGGCGCAGGTGTACGACAAACAGTCCTTGATCGAGCGTCATTAGCGAAATTATTGGTTCATTAGGAGGCCGATCCCCCTTGTATAGTTGGCGGAGGAAGTGGGAGAGAAGGAGGGAGAGAGAAAGGGCGCCGCTATTCGGAATTCGTAATTCGAAAGGTCTTTAATGGAATGGCTCGATTACACTTTCCTCGAGATTTATCACGATATTACGTCCAATAACCGGATGCTACTGTCTGGCGTTGCTCCAGGCCGCATTATGTTTGCCGCTGTATCAATACCGTGGCACGCGCACAACCACATGTCTCACAGGATTGCTCGTTAGGGTTTCCTGAGCTCCTGTCTATATTATCTGTCTCGCATCTCACCGCGTCTTCCTACACCGGCTGATGTCAGACGGATTAGGCGAATGCATTCCCTGCGAATCCATCAATAGTAATTCCAGCTCCAGTACAGTACATGAATGCATGCAAGCGGTGCGACTTACTTATTGTTAGAGCCATTGTACGTGCTTCCACGAGAATTTCTCTATATACGAGAACTTTTTCTGGCAATACTCCTTATATACTAGTAAATGCGGTGACTTCGCGCATTTAAAAGTTTTATGTAATTAACACAGATGCTGGCAATTCAGGCATAATAAGAGAGGAGAATACCGGATAGTTGAATGGAAATACAAATCGGCTCGGAGTTACGGGAGGGATTTAAAAGCGCGTGTCTGGAGCGCCGAAAGTCGGAATAAGGTCAAGAATCCGCGGCGCATGATAAAAGGCGGGAGGGGCAATAGCGACCAGCCAGCAGTAAGGCGGCGGCGTATCGGGGCGCTTGAAAATACTGGGTCAATGGACTATAATGAGGTTGGTAAAAACTGAACGGTTCATATCACGGTGTAACGCGCTCTTATTACGGGTGCATGTAACGGCTAGAACGAGGGTGCGAGCGAGCAACCGTGGAGGAGGAATCCCGGTACAATTGTATCTAGGTCTACCGGAGAGCAGAGGGTGGAGTGTCTCCGAGACGAAGTCGGAATTAATTACGCGTGCGCGCATTCGCGGTGTAACGTCAATCTTCAAAAGCTCCTTAAGCGCGCGGCTTCCCACTTCTCACATGCTTCCTGACTTGTCCCCGACCCCGGGCGCACCGTTGCAGTCTGAGTTTTGACGGAAATTAAAGTCAGCTCGCCTCACTTCGCGCCGCGTGATATCTGCTTTCCCCGCAAGGGCTCGGCGCGCCGCGCCGCGGCACAGAGCTCACGTTCAGATCTCTTCTAATGACTTCGTTAGTACATTATTACGTGAGCCTGATTTGCATTTTCATTGTCCTACGTCTGGATATACCGACGGCAGTCAGCTCCGTAATTAGACGGGGTTCGCGGATGACGCGCACTTCCTTATATGGAATGTGCATCTCTTGCGGAAATTCCCCGTTAGACTGCCACTGCCTACCACTGTGTAGCGAAAATCCGCAAGTGAGTCCGAGATATCATTAATTTCGAACATGTACCTCCGGAATTGAAGCCTTCCCGATAGCTATCATCCTTCTCATTACCAATTGTCGGGTGCGGTAGTCGAACGATCGAACGAGTGACTTAGGAAGATTCATTGTCGAACTGATGTCGAGAGGTCACGAGATTGTAAGTGGCTCGTAAAGCTACGAGCAGTAATGTGATGTTTCCAAGAATAATTGTCGTATCCTCGCCATATGTGACATTATGGGCCCCGTGCACGGCGAAATTGTTGGGTAAGTGCTTGCCACATTACTCTTGAGCATGGGTATAAAATCTAATTACGGTTTATCCGTTATAGTCGCCCTTCATTACACCTCACCATGAGCACCTCCGTCCCGGCGCATTGCTTCAAGTTGAGACATCTATCTCGCGAGGCCACAACTTCTTATCGACTATAATCTCCGACGGGCATTGACGACGACGTTAAACAAATGGCTTATCCGTAAGCTTCTTCTTATAATTTGTTATGAAGCCTCCCGTCTCTCGGTATGTGTAATTTTCATTAATTCTTTTATTAATTGGAATATTCGGCAGTTATAGGTGGAAAGTGATGAAAAGCTGGAAAGGATCTTCTATCGTAGGGGTCGTTTAAGCTGGAAGCAGGTCGGGTGATATATCTCGATCTAAGTTGTGTATCATCGCGGTGGCATCTTTTATTAAAGCAGCGGCTGCGACCACGACTGGTGCGAAAGGCGCGCTACGCCATGAACCTGCTTCTTAGGTAAGCCGGAGCAGTCAGCTTGGGAAATTTTGCATAACCCGCAGGCATGTTTCTCCGCGTCCTGTCCATAATTCATGCATTGGTTAGGCGTTGCGCGCGCCGTCTACCGCGCCCGGCGCTATCAAAAGCCTCCACGAATTCTTAAGGATTCCCCGGCTAACTTCCGATTTCCTGGCAGACAGCTGCTCGATCTGAAAGCTCCGACTACATTATCGAGTTCGGTTTGACAGCGCGGCCTCCGCTCCTTGAATCCCGACTTCCGATTGTGCATGCACTTTCGAGAAGCCGCATGATGCTCGAACAATTCGACTAACTTTACGATCCAGTTTCAAGTTAACAGAAGGTTGAGTCGACACCCACACAAGGGAGTGGAAGGCAAGTTGGAAAATTAATTAGATGGAGTGAAAAATGCATCGAAGCAAGTAGCTCGGAAAAATGACACCCATATACATCAGCGTCTAGGTAGGGTCCTCTTTCTGACCGATTAATGAACGCTCTGCGTTGGAGGAGGGACGCGTGCTGGAAAAAGTGACAGCCACCTGAAGCGATGCATCGGGCGTGTCGTGCATGCATTCAAATAATTACTGGCCCAGTGCAATGAGGCACAACCGGAAGTCAAGTAGGCGATAAGATAATCGCGTATTTTCACGGAAGGCAATGTGAGAGAACAAGGGTCCGTGTTCCCCTGAGAATTGTCTACCCGTAATTCCCTGTTTCTATGTGCGTCGATAGGACATTCATCGTTAACCCGTCAACTGCGTTCTGCTTCTAGGGCGGGGGAGGGGGCATAGCGTTCGCTGGAACCGGGTCCCCTATTCGCTTGAAACTCGGAAAACTAGGTAGCACAGCTTCCTCTATTTGAATTTATTAAACAATAAGATTACTTGAGACTGTGTTAACGACCCTGGTAGACTATGTTGACGTTGAAAGTTTATCATGTTGAGTTTCACCGTGACTATTAATGTCCGTCAGGCTTGACGTTGCATCGAAAAACGGTGAGAGCCTCGGGATACTTAAATAGGTGGTAAAGCGAATTAACATGATCTCCCAGGGTTGGTCGTTGGGACCCTGTCACTTTCAGCAAACTATACGCCTGAGAGACGAAAATTATTCGTTAACCGGCATATTCAACTTGGATATTAAGAGAGCCCGGACTAGGTAATGAGACGAAGACTACCAACCTGGTGACTTTTATTAATCCCTGCGGACATCAGGAGCGAAAACTAATTTTACTAACCTGCATCATTGTTGTCATCACCGTCCACTTCACGACAGGCATAACACTTTTCCAAGGCTAGTTCGAACTTGTAAAATGATCGAAGTTCCTTCTTTGGACTTGGTAGACTTTCCAAGACTGGAAGTGGAAGTGTAGTTCATTCAGCGGCTATTTGTGAATAGTTGAATTACTGACACTCGCTCTTCGCGGAGTGAAACTTGCTACTTCTGAGCAAATAGGATAACGTTTGCACAATACCAGGATTAGAGGTTATACTGTCAGCTACAGAATTGGGAGGGGGGGCTTTCTCCAGCTGGCGCCATCGATCGCTCAACCAGTCACTGACCAGATATGTACTTTTACATCTGAGGACGGTCGATATAAGTGAGTGCCCGCTTTTGTAAATGGTCCGTCCGGAATTGCATTTCGCAGTAGACGCTCTCGACTAAAAATGATGCTCTGTGTCTGTACTGTTTAAGATCTATTCACTTTCACATTCATCCTCGCAAGATATCTTCATTTCCGTTGGATCGGCGAAAATAAAAGTTGAGGCACGAAGAGATGACTGCGAGCGGTAGTAGATAATACAAATAATAAGGTAAGTCCATATAGTAAGTCCCGTGAGACCTGCAAATCGTGCCAAGTAAATGTTTGAATGAACCGCGGCGTGGAACGAAACTGCGAATCGAAACACAAGGCATCTTCTACGTGCAAGTGGTGGAGCATCTTTAAAGCATTAAAAATACTGTGGCTTAGAAATAAAGTTCCCGCAGCATTACTGCATTCGGAATGTCTCATGCGAGCACTGTCTCCAGATATATGTTCTTTTCGAGACCGAGGTGCAAGACAGCGAAGTGGTGCTTCTATTATTAGCGTACGACATTCCTGAAGCATTGGAAGTTTTACTTGTCTCCCGTTGCAACACCGGGAATTATTATTCTAGCAGGGAATACGATTAATTTAAAGCGAAGCTCAACTTGAGATTAAATTAATAGCACTGCTCCTCTGATTTCTCTGATGAGGCTGGTCTGTGTTGACTCTGAGTGTTTCCTGGTTGAAACAAACACGGCTACGGTATGCGCAGGGAGTGCCTGAATCAGCACAACTCTCTCGGCGAGCTCGGGGGGTGTAGGTATTCGGGTAAATGGTGAAACGCGTGCACGGAACAACGATTTGCGCTATCACGTTCGCGGATGGGCGAGCACCCGCCGTACAAGCAGCCTTGCAATATCGAAAACAATACGATTTTACCGGAGGCCGGTTTTTACATGGCTCTGCATCCTGCCGCGCGAATACTTACGCAGATCGCGACTAAAAAGCCAACTCGTAAAAGCCGCTGGCAGTTATCGTTAGTAGCGCATTCCCACTTGGCTGAAGAAACTTAGACGGACAGACAGCACTGCCACCCACTACCCACACTGCTATAGAAGGCTCTGATGGTACGAGAGATGCATCAACACCTTATAACATGTTTTGCTCTGCGAAGCATTCGCTGGTTCGCGTTCCCTAGCACTAGTAGAGCAGGTCGTGGCTGACTACGCACGACCCTACTTTATTTAGTTCGAGGTCAGTTTTCTCTGCTGGCTATCAATATTGGGTGAACCTAAGAGAATAACTGGGAGTTGTTGCACTCTGGCATCGTTGCATTTTATGTAAATAGTACAATGTGTTACCGGTGCCTCAATCACCTTCGTGACCGCCCGAGTTCCGTGGGTAACGTGGGTTAAATTGCTCGTCTTGGGTTCTGGACACGCGGCTGGGAATAGAGTGCTTATTCACAGGATAATCATGGTAGCGGCATAAAAGTATATGCTCGCGACGGTGCAACGTTAAGACGTATGACAGTTAATTAACACGTTGCTCCAAGATATTTACGGGCTCGTTACTCTCACGAGCTTATCATCGTTCAACGTCACGGCGGTTCGTGAGCAACAGAAGGGATAGAGGGTGACCCGATAAGGCAGTTAAATATTTACCATTCGAAAAAATGACGGCTTTGAAAAAGTAGCCAACTCGCGTGCTATTAATTACGGATTACGGCACAGAAAGTGGGTAGAATCGTGTTACTACGGCTCGATAAGAAATGCCCCCTTCTCGGGTTTGTACGCCGACTGAGCTACTGTATTTTTACTCCTTACCTTCCAACGGCATTCCCCGTATTATTCCCGGTATCGCTGAATCTCCCGGTTGCCCCGTTCAACAGTGTCCCGTTTCCGACTGAATTGAATTCGCCGCTCTTTCATCAAAAGAAAGGGGCTGGAAATATGGAGCACTCGATATTACTTCTCCTTTCATATGTATATACGCGCGTATAGCCAGCGGAAAATGTCATTAACATCTTTCGCTTTATAATAAACGGGACGCTTTGCGTTTCCGTTTCGCCAGGCAAAGCTGTAATTGCCCGAGGAAGAACCATTCCTAGTAAACGGTCAGGGGCGATTCTGAGGGTGTCTCGAGCCGGTATAATGAATTCATATTGAGGTTCACCAACAATCCTCCTGCCAAGCTAATGCGTTAAACACAGCTTCAGTTAATTCTCAAACACAATACCTCACGACCGGACTGCCGCCTCTATTATGCAGAGGCGGCTCACTTAAAGAAGTCTCCAGTTTAATATCTCGGGCGGATACTGTATTCAGGCATCGAATCGCGACAGGGTCAGGGGGTAGATCCATGCTGCGGCATGGATAAGTCATGGGTAAGCCGCGTATCGGTTTGCGCCAGTATACCAATAAACGGATAGTACAGATGCTCTCCGTCATCGGGTCTAAGGGTTAGCGGGTGGGAGGGTACGCGGGTGTGAAGGAGGGAGATGAAGCTTCGAGTGAAACGGTCAGCCATAAATCAGAGGGTCGCTCGCCGAGGCTGTTTCGTGGTTGATCCTACGCCTAGAAAGGGTTTTGCCCCGAAGGAGATCCGCGGGCCGATATTCACGCACGAGCGAACATTGTCCGGACTCATCTAATTCCATGAAACGTCAATGCTGGGGGAGATCGAGGAGGCTTGATGTATTATTCTTCCAGCGAGGTAAACTACCACCCCTTGGGCACTGAGCCACCCTACTATTTCCCCATCACCGCTTCTACGAAATTCCAGGCGCCCGGTACATCCCCGGTCAAAAAGAATCATCTACCACTATATTTGTTACGCGGACCTCCAATTCGAGAAATTTAGACCTCTTTTCACTCCAAGTTGGAACCGCGGATATTGGTAATTTAATAAGTGAATACAACAAGGGATTAATAATCGAATAACCCATTTTCTATAACGATTCTTTACATGTATTTTAACAGTGCTGACGGTTGAGGGTGCGTTTCTTTTAGAAGCTGTACATTACACTTTATGTTCGATTCAGCAAAGCCCTAGATCGCGCAGTACGAGAACGAAAAGGCGGACTAGTGCTGGCTGGAATTGTCTGAGCTCATAATTCCCTGGGAAGTTTTCAGCGGAACACGTAATGTTCGAGAGTAAGGGAAGGTGGTCACTCAGCAGCTGAGAAAATCGGTATTCCTTTCGAATTTGCCGTGTTTCGACCACACAGGAAGTGCCCGTGTCAAAATATGGAAGCTATGAACTCCAATATCTGAAGCGAATCTCGCTTCAGCATGGGGTGCAGCGGGAGAAGGACAATGTGCCAGTTTCCCGTCGTTTGCCTCCACCGTCGAAACCTTCGCGGACCTTTTTACTCTTATAAACTCTCCGATATGTTTCATCATTTCATAGAAAACATTCGATACCCCGACAAATTTTGTTTTTAAATGAATGCGTCGAAATCAATATACGTCTCAGTAGCTTTACTTGTGCCTAATTTATTTGTATACATTTGGAAAGTAAACTTCTGAGATAATTGGACTTCGGAAATGGTAGTCATGTTTCCATTTCCTATTCATCCATTTATCATCATTGGCTGCACATTCATCGAAGTATGTGCAAGCGTGTATGGCAACTGGCCCATGAAATGAAGAAGACATTCACTTAGAATTCGCTTTCACCACACGTCCTCGAAATTATGAGGTGAGTATCTGATGTAACAGGAGTGGAAGTCGTACTCCTGAAAGAAAGCTTTAAAGAATTTCCTGTGGGAATACATGCATAAGGCAGTATAAATTTGTTTTATGAATTCATTAAGCAAAAGCGTATATGCGCATCGCCGTTCACTGGGACATTAATACATACATAATATGAGTCGGTGAATGCGCTATTCCTATAAGTATTTCAATGCTCCAACGGAAATTAAATTATAATTGTATCAATTATAAATGAAGCATCTTCTCAAGGACTATTCGACCCTAGACTACTGTGTGCATGAATAATGTAACAAGTACCTTCATCGAAGCGAATGCAGATAAAAAAAAAACCTCAAAAATATTAAAATGTAAAAAAGCGTAAAGTAGTTTAATGACTCACATAAAAGGTATCTTCTTGAACTACGTTGCCCACAAATGAAATAGATATCACACAAGAAAGTCAGGTTTCCATCAAAGATACCACACGTTAATTAATCAATTAACTTGCATCTCTAATTTTAAAACTTGGCTGTCGCGCGCCGTACTGCCATATACACATGGGGAGGGGACTACTACTTGGCGCGAGACTCTGCCGAATCTCCTAATGATTACTTCTTTAAATACTATCGAAAGCAGATCTTTGATTTTCTATTCTTGCCATATGCCGAGCTTGTGACACTGGCAAACTACTGGATGGTGATACTTGAGTGTGTACACTTTTTTGGGTCACTTTATATGGTGATGAATTCTTTATTGTTTGTGAAATGCTTTAAAAAAAAGGCTTTCACTTTGAGAGTGAATAAAAGGTGAGAAAAGAACGATTCACGCGCGGATCTACTGAATACATCATGCCGGAGTGTCAGTACTCCAGACTCTTTTGATTTACACCAGCTACTTCTAGGAAGGTAAGAATTGGCAGGGGGTAAGATAGCCCGAGGGACTCTGGACTGTACACATCGCTCGAGTTGCCCGCTCTCGCTGCAAGCACGTACAAGCTTTTATTTCAGGATAGAGAACGTACATATTGCAGCAATAACATTTCGCCGGCAAAAGAGAAGAAAGCGAAGCTCCCGCGGCTTTGGGCAGTTGGTGTCGTGTCCGGCCAAGGTAAACAATGGAGGGAATCTCCGCACACGTACGGGACAGGAGACGGTCCAGCAAACAATTCGTTAGAAAGGGATTGCCCTTAATTTGCCGGGAAATCGCAGTGTTATGTGCGAGCTCTTCACTAAAACCGACTAATATTTGAGCAATTTTCACGTTCGGTGGATGCAAGCTCGTAAATCGTCAAGAACTCGAACTCCCCAGGGACGGTCTGTCTAGAAAGGTTGACAGCCAGTTTCAAGCATCGAATCTTTGTTTATCCAATTCCGTTAGTCTTCGCATAGCTAAGACGTTACGAAACCGGCGGAGAGACTTTGATGTGGTGGCGAGATAGGAATTTTTCCGCAAACCACGATGCGTTAAGGCGCAGTGAAAGGGTTGGCTTGCCAGACTCGGCTCACCGCATAAATGATACATGGACGGAACCCTCCTAAGTACACGCGTACACGAAGCGCAAAGCAAGCTGTTCCACCGGGTGAAGTGCCGGCAACTTGGACAAACAACCGTGGAAATTTGAGGGACCTCCGTTAGCTACGTTGACTTACTTAGACCGTCATCTACAAACACACGCATCCCTCCCTCGACGCCCATAGATTCTTTCACGAAAGCGTGGATACCTAAACACGTAAACATAAACATGGCCTCCGCACCCGATTATAATTTGCGATAATGTTACTTTTGCTCCCGTTCCTTTAGATTCATTCACTACTTCCTGTTTCCACAGTGCTCTGCTTTCCTATTCTGTTACATGCCAGAAAGCACGCAAATGTGTTTGCATCGGGACACTTGTACACCAGTATGACTTCTCATGCATTTTTTGGCGAAGCAGAGCGTGTGACGGAAGAAATTGAAGCCATACCAGGTTCTGGAATATTTTGCTATGGTTTCCAATTTCCATAGGCAGGCTCAATACTCGTTACACCTACCGCATGCTACGTAAAGCACATACTTACTTGTTGTTTGTCTAAAGAAAGAGAGCAACCATCATCATGAAATCGAAAGACTTTGGTATATATGCTTTCGTTGTTTCCTCTTCATGTGATCGCCGCTGACGACCTGGCCACTTGAATTCCAATTAACGCACACAAGGAATTTAGTGCTACTGGGAATAATTAATACGCAGGCCGCGCGAGAGATATCTCCGGGGAGGTGAAAGAGGCTCGCGCCAACTCCTGTCAGCCGGAAAATCAAGCGGCCTAGGCGTCAAACTCTCGTGCATAATAATTCAGCGCTATCCAAGCTAGCTAACGAACCTATGGTGCTCGCGTGTCCCGCAAGGATAAAGTGGCAGACAATAATAATAATTATTCGCCCGCTGGCTCTTGTAATTGCCGGCTTGAATCTCACAATTCAACGACGTACGCCCGCCGCCACCGCTCACCCACCAACTTGTATGTTTCCAGGGGAAGCCTCTGCGAGTGAAACTTCCCTCGTAATACGCTTATGCTTATGCCCAGATACCCCATCGTCCTGCGATACCACACGCGCCTGTTTCAACTTTGAAACAGCCTTCTCCCGCATACTAGGAATTATTGAGAGGAACTAGATCACGTTGCAAAAATTGCGCGGCAACGAAACCCGTTCGCGTAACTTTTGTATTGGACGTAGTTTAACCCCGTTAAGCCTTTTGCCTTACGCGTGACCCAATTAATTTACACGATTTGTTCCCTAAGTCTTTTTTGTTGTCCTTTTTGTGGCGCGGGAGTCGATTGGTTGGTTGGCGGGTGCTAGCATTGGAAAAATCCTCCGGCAAAGTTTAAGGATGCTCTGAAGTTGGAAATTACGGAAGGCCCGGAGCACTAGGGGAGCTATCTATCCGAATGCAGGCGCACTTCCATCTGAAATATTCGCGGAACTCTGAGTTTGAGGGCGCCGACGTCGTAACTCGCACGGCCCCGACGTTATTGTTGGCCGAGCCATCGATGTAACCCTCGGGCTCGGCTGCTCTCTCTCCCGACGGCAAACTAGCCCCGCCCGCTTGGCCGGCACCACTTTTCGCGAGATAACGCCAACACGAAAGGTGCCACGATTTATGTTACCGCCGACCCAACCTGCGCATTTATCGCATTAACATTGGTTAATGCAAGCGAGCGAGGACAAGACAAGTAAAAACACCAAACTACCAAGAAAATGGATCAACAGTAGGAAGAGGAGAGTAAAGCTAGAGCTACTCAGGCACGCCCAGTGCCAGAATTCAAAACAAAACTCTGCGAATGACTTCTAAAAGTTTGCTCCGCGTACTTGTACGATTTAGTCGGGGAGAATGGTCGGGGGGAATGGTCGGGTCGTCGGGTCACACATCGCTCGATCACGTACCAGGGAGTCCAGGAAAAGTGTAACGGTCCCCCAGGAAATGGAATACTTTTTCAAAATCTCCGCCTTAAGCTGGAAAAGTCCGCTCAGCCGGTGAAGGCGAGCGTAAACGCTCTCGTCTTCTGATACAACGCGAATTTCCTTCCCAGTTTACAGCCGACGCTTCTTTCTAGCAATTGTAAGTGCGTTTCTTTCTATCCTCGTACGATGCATATACATATATGTATATGTATATCCAATGTAATCGCTTTCTCACTCTGCTTCACCCTTTCTGCTTCTGTCACATGTTTTTCCACTGCGCGTACTTTCTTCCGAGGCTGTTCCCGCTTTTTCTGGCAGCTACACTTTTTTCCCCCGATTTACAGAGAAGTTCCCCGCCGTCGCCTCTCCCCCTCTTTCTCCCCCCTGCTCGTGCACGGGCGCGCTCGCTTTTTCTTCGACTCCGCGCTTTATCTTTCGCTCGTGGACGCATTTCTGCCAGAGTTCCAGTAATTACTGCGCGCCCGGCACTCCGACGACTTTTTCCGCTACAATGCTGAGAATGCCGCGTCCCAGGATTCGCGAAAAAATGTCTGTGAGATATTCGCCTCGGTTGATACCGACTCTCCTCGGGATTCTGAGGACGATACACCCCTGATACGAGCCTGTGACGAATGATCCGAACTTCGTCAAGTTTCCATTTTCTGGGGGGTCAGGGCTCAGCGTGGAGCGAGTAAATAAACAAATGTTATGATACATGTCCGGAAAGTGGCTAATTTCCAGACACGTGAAGTTACCGCTTGAGCCGAAAGCGTAAGCTTCCGGTTTTCACAGGAGGACTCGTGTGATTATCGCACTCGCCTTCAGCTCATGCAGCAACTTCACTCATTCAACTTCTTTATAAGGGAAATGATAAAAGTCTACCTTCACGTAGACACTCATCGCTTCTCTGGGATCCTCCTATATTTAATAAAAACTCCAACAAAGATGACTGTTTCCACTTTTATCTTGGTACATGATTTGTGCTGCGCTCTCGCAGTACTGTTTGCAGAACTGGCTAGAAGGAAACTTTTCGCTATTATCAGGCTCCGGATGGTCAGGCTGATAACTTGTGATGGAGACCTGCAGCGGAGTCCGTATTGTTTCCGTTGAAGCTACTACAATTTTTTAGCCGCGTCATATTGAGTTGTATGTCCCTGATCCTTATAATCTGTTTCCTCTAGATCCTCTGAGATATAATAGTAAATATTGACAATGCTTTTATGCGTACTGTAGAGTGTACGTATATGTCTAGTTTTTTTGACGCCTGCTACCCTTCCGGATTACATGCTTCCACGATAAAAGACATTCGTTCAAGAGGTACCGGATGCGCGGCCTGTTATTCCCGAAGGCTTGAAGAGGCAAAATGGAGAAACCCTGTAGTGTAGGACATTTGCCAAGAGCGCGCGCGCGTAATTCTCACTGCAAAGAATCTCGAATTTCTTACTCGCCGGGCGCTGACAAGTCTTTTCCATTGGACACGGACGTTCGCCATTTCAAATCGGAAACCATCCATGGGCTCTCTTGGGGAATGCGATATCTTTTAAATTAACAGTGGCCGGAGATAAATGCGTTACATTCTATTAAAGATCTTATTCTGAGCGAACTCGTGTTCCGTGAGATCCTCAACACGTCGCAGTTACACTTCTAGGAGGGTAATCGCCACTGACGTAATTAATCTTCTAATTAGAATGGTTCCACCGACTAGGTAGATTATTTCATGTTCCACTGCATTCGGTAATTGTTCCTTGTACGGGCTTTAGTAGATGGAAAATAGGTCTCACTGGTCGGTAAGAGGGCCAAACGGTACCGTGGTGCATCGAACAAATTTGTCTTCGTACTCACAGTATAAAGACAGTGTGGTCTCCTTGAAATTGCGTCCTCGGGTAATTCATATTAAGTCGGCGGCAACTGCCAGCTCGAAATAGATTTTTTGGGGGGGCCAAGCTGCGCGAGACAGAATTCATTTCAGTCATGCTTCATTAATCCCTTAATTAATGCCGCTTAGTTAGTGCTGGCGGAATTTAAGCCGGAGGAGCTTCTTCGAGTTGCGGAATTATTCGTAAGAAGTTCCGGCGGATGCTTGTTACTCGCTGTAGCTAGATAGCTAGCAAGAAGCGAATTCGTTTTCCAAGGAAGCGTCAGGTGAAGAGAACGCAAAATCGAAGCAACGAGTTTCCAGTTTCCAGCAGCTGCCGCTCGAGCTACTGCCGCAGACTTCAAGGATTCTCTTCGAGTTAATTCGAAGGCGCACCGACGCCTCTCGCTGTCCAAGGATTAAATACGAGTTCGCGCCTGGAAATGCATAGAGTTACGACGGTTCACCTGTGACTTCCTCGACGAACCGAGAAAGCCTGTATATTTATCGCCTGCGAGTCAAACAAACACTGTACTGCAAATAAACTTTTGAAGCACTATGAATTCCACGCACCTTCATTTCCACGGATACTTACTTATGCGGAAATAAGGCAAGCCCTTTCCTCTCCCCCTCACTCTCTTGCTCCGGCGAAAATACGAATGCGCGAGTTTCTGGCAATTACCCTTGTTGCTTGGAACGAGACGCGTAAAGAACGTCTTTCCCGAGGGATGTGAATCGTGCAATAGTAAAAACTAAATCACTTTCAACGCGAAACAACTTGATGGCGCCCAACAAATTAACAATCCTTTTTACGAGACCCCGGTAACGGAACATCGCAAACGACCCGCAAAAAGTGCACAAAGAGTGACACAAATGAGAAAAAAGACGTGAAAAAGGTCCAATGCTAAGAGGAAAAGGAAAAAGGGAAAAGGAAGGCCTGTGACGGGAAACAATTTGCGGCACAGTGATTTAGGTCGCAGGTTACTCTCACTAGGAACGAATAGCACACCCGCTACACATTTTATAGAGAGAAAGAAGTATATACGATGGACGCGGGGCCACTGGACCAACTTGAGCAGTCAGGGTTATGGTAATCTTGACCGTTCTCTCGAAAGGGGTCACATAAATGAAAGCCAAGAAAGTGACTTAAAGACAATGGGATCGTACCACCGGCCAACGAAACAAATTCACTATCTTAAATCTTTTATACAATTCTGCGGATTTATGCCGCAATAACATCCGAAGTCGGTCACAGAGAAAAGAATCTATTCATACCCCAAAGAGTATTAAACTCGCCAACCGAAAAGAGGCGCATCAGGTGGATAAGCCTGAACCTATCCGTTACTTCAAATCTTCAATGACAAATTGACCGCGAATTCCATGGCGGACTAGAATTGACTCTTGCTGTGATTCCTACAAATCTTTTCGGCCCTATTGCGAGCTGGAGAGGATATGTTGATGGTAGACGGGGCTAGTTAGTATTTACAGAGCTCGTGGAAATATTTCCGTGCCCATGGAGATATATAGAGAGAACTATGAATGAATTTATGAAGTAGAATTAGTGACTCTCGAGGCATGACACTCACTCTCCAATTCTATCAAGCAAGTGCGTGTGACAATTTCTACTCACCCATATAAATTTATATTTATTCATTGTCTCTGTCTGAAATCAATACATGACATTCTTTTAATAGGTCAACTTTTTCTGCTCCAACTGCAATAAGTGACATTAAAAAACAAGTGATCTGTAAAAATGCCAGTAAAAGTAAGGCCAATTATTGAGTCTTCAGGGGATGCCTCTGGTAGATGCTTAGGAAGCTCCCGCTCACGTCCGAGCACCCGTGTACTTTCTGTTCCACCAGTAAGCGAAGCTTTCCCTCGTAGAACAGACGTTCCCAATTATTGCTGCCACGGCATAGCGGGGTTAGCACTGGCGGAGTTCTATATCTATCGTGAAACTAATTCGTAAGTTTCTTTTCCTGAATTTCAGTCCGACGCCTTGTCGGTAATGCGATTTTAAAAGCGTAACACGCCACGTTTCTCACCCGACTGCGGTCACGCAAATGGAATTTCCGCTGGGGAGCCAGGAGAAATAAGCTGGTTATCACTTTTCTGATAGTTTGATCCCGCTATCGGGGTTAGCCGTGTACCGTGTAATTTCTAGGTATCCTACTCCCTTGGAATTTCATCCAAGACACTCATCTGATGGCATACTTACGTCAAGGAAGCGATCACCCTTTTTCGCAATGTTAATTTATCGCTGAATCGCCGAGAGGTTTTAGTGTCACTAGCAATATCACAGACTAGATATAGGATCTCACCTCTTGGCCACCAGGCCAGTGCGTCGCTCGGCAGGAGAATTAACTTGGGAAAACCTCATATCGCAGCACGTAACAAACGGTCGAAGTTGGCGGGAGTTCGCGCAAGAGTGCAAAATTACTCGACAGGCCGCAGACCGTGACTGCGCAAAGGTAACGATGAAACTCGCTGAAATACTCCCATTCTGTTTAAGATAAAGGCAGCCGGAGCACGGAACACCGAGCACTATAACTAACGAGATGCCTTACGTAAGGACCTATATTTTACGGCGGCAATGCGTTTAGACACTATCTTCCCGTTGATCATACTCGATTAGCCATTGCTCTCGAGCCACGTCCCGCTGACCTTTTCAAGTCGCCGACCAAGCGGGACAGACAAGCGGGCTCTCCTTCGGTGTACTTTAAGTAATTCAAAGTCAACGAACATACTTTTGACTCGCGGAGGACCTGCAGCAAATAAGAAAGTGAGCTTCATTGGCCGATACGAACTTCTGGTTAATTGGATTGTCTCGTCAACGGTGCACCTTCTTGATCTTAGGCTTCATCTCTAATAAGTGTGTTCGACACTAATGAACTGCGTCTTACCAATCTGATCCGCATTACAAATATTATCATATCCATTGTGCGCTCGCCTTTTAATAATCCCCATTTATTCGCCAAATCTATGAAAGTCGGGTTGGGCAAGCTGAAAACTCGAGCGTACGCTACCAGTGACTGCAACGCATTACGTAAGGGTGTGCACATGCCGGAAATATGTGTTTCTTGGTGGTACACGATGCTAAGTAGAGTTAGTTGGAGTGGAACTTTCTCTCTCTCTGAAATGGTCCTAGCTGTACCTGGCCAGGTTGCACGACTCTCACGAATATTTGCGATGTACTCTCAGCTCTGACTGCATCGACGCATTCGATATTCGCTTCTCCCCCCTCCCCCCTCTCTGTCTCTCTTGCTCTGAGAGAGAGAGGGAAGAGAGGGAGAGAGAGAGTGTAGCACTTTGGCTGCTTGTGTATGTTTACTGGGGCTGTGTGTTTGTATCAGTCAGGTAGTGTATTCGCTACACTGACGCTCCCTCCCTTGTTGATTATTCGACGTGCACCTAATGCACTTTGAGGCACTTGGAGACACGTGTTTTTGCGACCTCAACCGAGGGGGCTTCGAATCGGCATGCGCCAACAGCTGGACCAAAATCGTCCCATTCCGATTCATAATGCACACTTGAGAATGCTTGCTTGTTTGCATTAATTTGAGCGAGCGCGCGGCCTGCGTGCATAGGATGGAGGCTCGTTCCAGCGGCTGGAGTGCACTCGTTCCCGCGGCGGATTTCCAGTTAAATAAAATTGTATAGTTTATGTGGCGTATTCGACGCACTCTCTTGACCCGTTGGACGGATTCCTTCCTTTCGTACTGCTAACAGTGCTGTCGTTCCTAATGTTAAATTAAATAGAAAACTGTTGGGATATTCTACGCGATAAAATCTCTGCCGTCTTGAAACGCGTGGGCCAGTGAGCTGTCTGCATTCGAAGAAATCCCGTGTCTTCCTAGTGAAACACTCGTGGAATAATGCCAAGCGCATAAAAGTGTAGAGAGAAAGGAGAGCACGAGACGACTCGCGGACGTCGCTACGCCGGAAGGTTGCGGAGGGAAAAAAAGGAAAAGTGATGGCTGGTAATAAACGGCGTATAACAGAGGTTCGTCGGCTCGCGTAGGCGAGAGCGGAGGGAAACTGAGATTAAAGGAGCTCGGCTAATACCTGTGACAGAGATAGACTTGGAATTAAAACTGGTCCTTTTGTCCTCCGTCCACCTGACACACGCCAGAGAGAACTTTATACATCGAACTCTGGCGAGGATGTATCGCCTGTTTCGCTCACCCGGTGCCTCGGCTCTCGGCTGTCAGACCTCCACGAATATTGGCTTGAATTTTTTAATATTTCCACCTATACGCCTCAATGTGTTCTTGGGAAGTTAGGCTGTATAGACAAGGATCAAGGATTTATACGACAGTTTTTATTTTAAATAAGGTACAAACGTTACGCCAACTTATAAACTTTATTCGAACCCTGTCTACTGGATATTACAAAACATTTACACCAAAAACCTCTTACAGTGGTCGATTGAACCTATAGCTTAAGTGGTTGACGATTCTAAATGTAAGAAGAATTATAGTTACGTAACTACAAAACATATACCAACAGTTACTTGGTAATTGAATGATTCACAACTAACTCTCAATCTGCTGCGTAACGGTGGTGATATACCTGAAGAAGCAGGTATAAAGTAGAGCGCCGATAATAATAAGGCAAAAGATTTTGCGAAAGGTCTTGACGACAGTGACGTGCTGCTGCGCGACACAGTTTTTCCTGGTGGAAGCGGCGGCGCAGAGTATGTAGCTCTCGAGGTCGATTTCCGCGACGAGCGGAAAGTCGTCCTGCTCGTCGGGGCTGAGCCGTTTCTGGAGCAGGTACACGCGATTCCTCTCTGCTGACCAGGGCCTCGACGAAATTGACTCGAGGGATCGAAGTGCATTACGAACTCGGACGTACTCCTCGACTATCCTACGGTGGGAAGCAGTAAAGGTTTTACCTTCTCTCCATCGCCACTCATCTCTCTCGATCTACCATCCTAATGTTCTTCTCCCGCCCGTTCGTTGGCCAGCCCCGGAGAGCTCGCACTCTCCACGTCTGCACACCGATTCTCTCGCAGACCCTTCTTCCCCGATTTTCCCCAACTCTTCCCGCATACCTGCTCTCACCCAACGGCGCTCCGAGTGGACACGCTGAATCGACTTTTACCAACGAATTCCAACTGGCTGAACGAGGTGTTTGCGTAATGTAATCGCCCGGCCAGTAATTACGGATTTCATAATGGAGCGTGGATTTCCGAATGACCACAAGTTTCCATGTTCGGCCAGCCAATTTTCAGCAAAAATAGCAAACTCGCGTTTAAACCGGTGTGAATTCTTGAAACGTCGCTGAAAGAGCACGCGCTTGCTAAATTGCTCCCCGACAGTTTGCCCCCTGTTTGCGGCGGACAGGTAAGGGTTTTGCTGAAACTTTCATCCGATGGAAATCAAGTGTGCCGATGTCTACTTTTGATAGAAGGAAGTGTTCAAACGGTGTAGAAACAAATCAAGTGCGCGAACTTGATCGGCCGCTGTTGTTGGATCGAGTAAGGTCCTCGTGTGGGGGGGCAGCGACTGCCGGAGAAATGGTATTCGAATGAGGTAAAGCGGTCGAGATTTCCAAAAAGTTTCTTATCCCCCTGCATTCTAGAGAGGCTAGACGTGATAGACGGGCGCAAGCTATTGCTGAAAGCAATCAGCCGACGAATCCACGAGTTCTTCGCGGCGCCGCGGCGCGCCGCGTCGGGGGAAACGAGTTTTCGTTCGGCTGTTTTTCTTTCGAAGCCGTTGCTCGCGTCCCACTAAGTTTGCTGTGCCTCCATCCACCACTCTACTCCTTACACCTTACTGTACTATCGCTACTTTCGCTACCCGCCACAACCGCTTTCATTCTTTCACTCCGGCGAATCCCTCTTTCCTCTCGCGGGACCCCGGGCAAACCTGTTTACTTCGGTATGCATGTAAATCGCAGTTCCGGATAACTTTTACTTTTACAATTGCCGCGAATTTGTCCCGTGTGCCGAGCACTGCTTGACTTCGCCATCGTTCTCCTTTCTCATCCGATTTTACACCCTAACTTTCCTATTGGAGTACCCCATTTCAACAGTTTTAATTCTCCTATTCTTGCAAACTTTACTTCGTTTGCCTCAACTTCATCAGGGAGATTTCAATTTAATTTTGCTTTAGGAGAGCGTAAACGTCAGTAATCGGTTGCTTTCAAGGCGAAAAAATGTTTGCTCTCTCACTAAGTGAGTTTCACCCGATTACGAAACTTGCAGAAAACAAGAAAACGTTCCAGAGGAGGGCAAGGAGTAACAACTAATGCGAGACAATTGATGCACCAGAGCCAACCGGGGATGTATATAGTCCCTTCTTCATATACAATAAGATATTCGTATGCGTACCTGGGTTTTGCACCGCCGAGTGCCAGTATCATGTCACAGACAAGAGAAGGCAGCCACTCGAAAAGAAGCACCAAAACCCAATGGAGTGAAGCGATAGACGTCATGCCTCGAATTCCAAAACTCGGGTAGACAAACTTGCGATTGGCTTGTTCCCCGCTTTTAATCAGTTCGCCCCATGTGCAGCCAAGGTTTGCAGCATTGTAGACCGTGGTCTCTGGTATGCTCTCCTTTCTATTGGTAAAACGGCGAGAATCGGAAGAAGGGAACATTAAGTTTACATTACGGCGGATTTCGAGTTGCAATTTAAAGCGTCACTCAGTATCGAGTAATACTCTTACGTTACCCGTTGCCCTGTGAAACTTCAATCGTGGTTCCCCGTCTGAGTGCGGGAATTGGAAATCGAAAGAATCAAGCAAAAAGGGAGTGGAGGGTGTGGCTCTGGGTGATTTTGTCAATGGAAGAGGAAAAGTATTATACCAGCTTTAAGGCAAGGATTAATCGGGATCAAGTTAAATCCTTGATTGCTTAAACGTTTACAGTTCAATCCAACTTTTTGCGAAGGTGCGCAATCGAATTATTTCGAAAGAGCCTCGAAGACCATACCCGGCTTTAAGGGAAGAAGGGAAGGTGGGGCGCCGAAGAATTTCAAGCTAAACGTGGGTAGGGATGCGAGCCTTTTAGTTGAAATTGCGTAAAAGCCGACACACGTGTGCATGGTTCGATCGGCGAGCAGCGGTCGCTGCGGCGGCAGACTTAAATAAAAGCCATCGTTTACAGGGGTGAGTTTCGACAGAAAATCCTGCACGGCCGATCCGCCTGACGAATTTAAAAGTCCATTTCCAGCGTTATATCCGATGCCACGGATTAAAACGTCGCCGTAATTCCCCAGCGGCGGCTTTGTCCGATCGTAAAACAAAATAACCATTTTCGTCCTTTCATTATAGGCGGCCAGATATTATTTTTCCTTTCCATTTCCAGTTCGGATAATAGTCGACCGATATATACCGGGGCGTTCGCTCGAGCAAATATACCGACCCTGTTAAACTTTCCATCTACATTCGTAACTTTCAATCAACGCTCGTGTGACTGGATCAATAGTCGAAACGGTATATAGTAGCATAAGGTTGTGGTTCCTCCAGGGCAAAACCGAGATTTTCGTAGCACGGTGGATCCCCTGTATTCACTGTGCGCGCTTACGTAAGGAGCAAGGAATTGGCTTTCACCTTCACATATTAAGTTTACAGCACTCGAGTGCACTGAACCGATTACTCAAGGGGCATTACTTCACAACTTGAATACTAATGGCAAGCCTTGCTTCTATCATCAGATAGAAAGCGCACAAATTTGGCAGATTGGCTGCTTAACTAGTAATATTTATTATAGCTTCATCATCTCGAGAAGCATTTGAACATTAAGTGGGTAAAACTGTTGCGAGGTCGAGGCTGGTTCGGTAAAGAATGGCAAAGTGATCGAAGATTTACGTGGTGGAATGCGTAGAGAGAAGAGGGTAACAGGTGAAGAGTACTCACTGTAGGGCACGTTCCCAAGCAACGGCGATGAGGGTGTTGACCACGAGGTCGATAGGTATCACTTCCGCCTGAAGAGACGAGCTCCCAAAGCTGAAGCCGGCACTTACCATCAGTGCAGTGGGTCCCCTGAGGACCTCGACGAATCCAGGTATAGGCTCGCGATAAGCTGGCCCCAGACAGCCAACTCGGACCATTGCCAATGGCAGTTCCGGCACACGCTCATTCTGCAAAACCTCCGCAATCTGTCCCCGGTGCTTGAAGATGCTCGAGACAGCAACGACTGCCTCCAGACAAGGCAGGTCCTGGCAGAACTCGAGGACAGATTCATGTGGACCAGCCGCGTGGAATACCACGCTGACCTTCCTCAACAGGCTTTGATCCTTTGCGGTCAGGCCCAGTTGCTCGTAGACGAGATTCCCCTCGACAACTCTGACTCGCAAGGCCGCGTCCGGACACTCCTCGCGCAGCCTCTCGAATCTGTCGGACATGAAATTCGGATGGTTCCAACTTGCAACAATTTGGCAGATCGCCTTACTAATTCTGAGCTACCTTGCGAACTTAATACCTCGCGGTCACTGGCTTCCAAAGTCTATGGTTTGTAATTTGGAGTGTAACTATCCTATTTGTTAATATATTGTCAACCACTCACGAGTATTTTTATGTTTGCACATTCCCTTAACTCTTGCCATCAATTGGAGTTTCAACAAATTTGCGTTAATTGTCTCTAACATATACGGAACACTATCAGAGCCTACTCGCAGCAGTAAAGTCCCTGCGTTGTTGTCTTGATGGTGGCGAGATTGGTTAGTTTGTAATGATGATCAATGAATAATAGTTTCTTGCTAAACTTTTTTGCATGAGAGCAATAGCGTTTTTGTGTTGGCCCCGACGCGGCCATGTTGCCGTTGTTAGCATACAGTTCTTGGTATTGTATTGACGCATGGGACATGAAACTCCGATAGCTCGCGATTATATTGTGGAGCGCGAGGCCCTGCTAATCGACAACCGGATTGATGCATGAATTAGTTATATCTAATTATACTGGCAATTTTGATGGTAATATATGGTAATTTTGGCATGTACGTGTTCGCACTACACTGTCCCTCGACAATGGAAATTATACACTTACTGAAAGCCCATTTAACTCTCGGAATGAGTCCTCAACTTTGTGAAATGTCAAAGTATTCCACGGGAATGTCAAAGTGTCACTCTGTGAGATTTCATCTCGTCAAGGACTAGTCAGTTTGCTGGTCTAAATATCAGAAGTATTTCGGCCTAAAAGTTTGGCACATGGAATGCGTGAACGGTGACGAGTGGCGGTCTGCTTTGAAATTACCATATTTTGTCAAAAGAGAAACGGAAAGACAGAGAGGGCCAGAATTAACAGGGGAGAAATAAAAGGCCAGCTATACGATAGGACAAACGATCCTTTCTCCCAGTGTCATTTGCCTTTTCTCATTAACCGCGAGATATTTCGCAGAGGATAAAAAATAAAGCGTGCATGCCCTCCGAAGCGCAACTAACCACGATTTCCTCGGGGACTATCCCTTCGCGGTTTTTAATTTTCACCGAGAATTCAAATTCACCGAGCAGCGAATATCGGGCTAGACGCCCTAAAACCGTATGCCTTGGAATTTCCTGGACGCCGGGATGGCACTCGGTAATCTCGATGAGGAGCGAGTCTGCTAATGAAACTAAACCTCAGCTTTTGCCTCGTGTTATTTAGAGGCTTCAGTCTCCTCCTCAAACCTGCAGCTCTGCCTTGCCCATTCAAACCTTAACTGATGCATCATGTAGGCATAATTAAACTGACCCACTATCCTCGCCCACTTACTCTGTTTGCAAAGGAATCAGGAGCGGTGACGGCATACCATGCACGCAAGTTTACTTTGCCATGGTAGATTTATACTCACAGAGAACGATCAAAAAAGTTGCCGCGGCAAACAAGTTCCGTATAATTGCGTACTCTGCTCTACGCATGCACTCATCGAGCTTAAGGCAGCAGTATTAACGAATTCTATGTGATATTTCAGTTCCAAGTAGCCACAATTTTGATAACAATAATTTTGTGTGATCAATCGCAAAACTTTGATACTTCAAACCGTTCGGATAAAACAAGTGTAATGAATGTCGACGAGTTTACGACGAATGTACGAATTGTGAGAAGATACGCAACTGTCCTACCGAGGTGACTGCAGAATCGCCTTAATCCTGTCCTCCTTGGTTTGCTTATTTTTCGGTCTGACCAGAACATATGCTTTTACATTGGGTAAGCAACGGAGAAGTTTTTCGAGCAATGCTCTGCCCACATCACTGGTCACTCCGGTAAGGAATACCTCACGGTCCGCGTACCACTCGCGCAGAAGCATTCTCGGTGACTGAGCAGGAAGGAAAGTTGCAGTTCTCAGTGTACGATACTATCGAGACGAGAAGCTAGGTTACGCTTACGTACTGCCGTTCATACTCTGCCCTCACTTTCTACTGGCCGGCATCAGTGCAATTGGTAGGGGATCTGATCGAGCAGTTTCCCTTTCTTCAGATTTCACTACCGAAACTTCGGCCATCCGCTGGACAATCTGGCAACCGAGCAGAGTACTTTAACAATTGCGCAAGGTGCTACACTTGCAAGTAGGAGCATATCCGTTATTGATGAACAACGCGTTAATTCATTGCATATTAATCTGTGTGTTGAATATAGAGGAGCACTTTGGGAAGGATACGCATACAATTCCCATCCTGTGCCGATCGTGAGAAGGAAGTCCCGTCACGTTGTCGCAAGGATGTTGATTCGGTTAGGGCAGCATTGGAAGTTAAAGCCGCATCCTTCGAGGCGCCCGCTTTTGGCCCGGCTGTTGCTCAAGTTTGAACAAGCATGGCAAAGGGAGCCAGTGCCAGGGGAGTCCTGCATCTCGCATCAATCCACAGATGCCTCAGTGACGTGAGCCCCGCAGCATCCGCAACGTCTCCATGTAAATGAGACCAGTGGAACACTCACTCGGACTGCCAACAATGCGCCCCACGAATTTGCATGGAGTCTCTCGCAACCAAGGACACCCTGCCGGCATTCCCTGCGCCACCAAGGAAGAGTCCTTCTATTGTATGGGATGCACGGAATTCGCGATTCCAAAAGAGCACTCCTCTACTCATCTTGGCATGCATACTACACTTGTCTTGCTCTAGGACGCGCTGCCAACACTTGTTTTATTCCTCGCAAAAGTAGTCGGCACACTTCTGAATGTGATTCTGCTCACTAAGCTCGAGTAGGGAGTAGTGACAAGTGTCAATTCTAATATCAATGATGAGGGACAAGCCGCAATGTGTGTAAATATGGTGGATCAGTGAAGTAACGGTGAAGTGTGTGCATTTCCGCGTTTCCGCTTGTCGGACGCGCCCGATTTTCCCGTTACGGTCTCCTACCATTCAGGCCCCCTTTTATTCCCCTCACTTTATTTCCATCTATGAATATGTGCATTTTTCCACGCGCTCCCTTGCACGGCCAGAATCGTGGTTCGCTGTTTCGCTTTATGACCGCTCGTTGTTTTCACTGCTGCTCGAATGGCACGTTGGGTCGCTTTGTTTGCAAATAAAAAATCAGGCCAATTTGGAGGAAACCTCGGACTCGAACACAGCTGTGTCCGCGAAAGATAACTCGGTGGCCGAAGCTTGTTTATCCAGGATAGTTGTCGCCCAGCACCGAATTTGGCCTTCCCTTTTCCTCTAAATGCTTATTATTAGGAATAATAAACTAATTTAAGATTGACGCTCTATCGTAGATAGATGGGCTCCATGCACTATCGGAATATGAAATTAGAATTAACAGGGAAGTCTGCGCGGGGCTATTGGCTCGGTCGGTTCGGAACATCCGAGGTTAATTATAATTCGAGAGACTAATCGGCGCAGGTTTAATAAGCAATTTACCGTTGAATTCTCGATCGACTATTATAAATCATGTAACACGAGTTAACTAAATTTCGCTAATAATACTGCAAATATCACTTTTGTAATTATGACGAATTGCCGTTATTATCTGTAATACGTGTGGAGAGGTAGAATAATACCACGTGGTCGGTCTGTTATGTTTTAATCATACAGGGTTATAGAGAAATAAATCAAAATAAAGCAGAGTCATACTATGTTTACATATGTATGTGGCGGTGATCTACGGACCCTGGCTGTGGCATTAATCAGAAAGGAGGTGTAGAGATGAGACCGGAAAGGTCGTCAAGACCATTTTTCGAGTACACCTCTTTCAGTCAGGGTAGAAGATATCTTGACGGCATTATTTGGCATGAGATCTTGTTAGCGCGACACAGTTCACAAATGCCATCTTGTCCTGGGGATTTTCATTATGCACGTCGCTCCTTCACACAGAGTAGTCGCTTTTGTTTTGACATCGTGATGCGACGAGAGGAAACGAACCAGCTCCAGGGGTCTCTATTGATACTTGATATACGAAAGGTTCATTTCCTTGTTGTCGAAATTTGAGTCTTAGTAAAACTGCGCCGTATACTTCGGCATGAAAAGGATATCCGACATCAGTGACGAATAATCAATTAACACTGGTAACTTATTATCTATTTAATGAAAAACGGAAATGAAAAGACATTCGACATTCAGACATTCGATCGTTCACCATGATTTCAACAACTTCTATACTATATCTTACACTTACATCTTGATTCGCTGTATAAGAAACAGTCACACCTTACTTGAAACGACTGACAATTACTACTATACTGATTAAAATAACATAGACGCGACTACGCTTATACGCTGCATCTGCAGAGGATGCGATCGCTTCGAGGACCCTGAGGAAGGCACTTTTGATATCAGTTATATTTTGCTCTTCGTCCGGCCAGGCAAGTGCCTCTTCTACCAGTCGATCTCGAATACAATGCCCCTCGCTCGGGTCGTAGGAGTGGCCAAATCGGCAGATACAGTCAAAACTACCTGGCAGATTGATGCAAGACTCTCCCGAGTCTATGGCGCAATTGTCTAACCCGCGGGTACATTCATTTATGTCCACACAGAGACCGAACCGCGATGACCATTCATATCCAGGCTCCTGGCACTCGCAGCTTATGTTGATTCTGTTTCTCTGTAGCGAGAAGAAGTCCTGGTTCTGCTCTCTATTTAAAGTACATTTCCTGTGTGCTGTAAGAAAATACAGAGAAGTGCTCATGCATTCTTGCGACATGAAAATTGATTAAAACAGTCAATTATATGGTGCGTCAATGTGTGTGACATAAAGCCGGCTGAATCAAAGTTGGTTATTTTTAAAATAATTCTCTTAAGACCGGAGTAGAAGATTTTAGTGATGTACCGGGTGAGTTTCCGGTATAGCAAGGATTCATTGGCGATTGGAAGCAGTCCTTCATGTGCCAGATGTGTTTCATGGGGCAACAATGGTCCGGGCAGAAGCTGTATAGCGCGCAGGCATATGGTTTCGTATCATCAGCTCGCGGATCTCCGTTACGTGGCCCATACTCCAATAAACAGTTCGCGTGATTATCGCATGCTTCGCCGAAGTACTCTAATTCGGGCAGGCCCAACATTGTGTACCAACACATGTAGTAACTCGCGCTTGTCCGCCATTGAAACCGCTCTAAAAATCATTAATTCACCGTCTTCAGATACAAGAATAAATATTGTAGAGAACTCACTACTCTCGAGACCTTGGAGCATCAAGGCTTCCATTTATGCTCAATGCGTATCAAGGGGATTTTGAAAAATTTAGTCTGTCCCGATACTGATAACGGGAATTCATGGTCGATCGTATATATCGAGCTGTCATATATTTCGTATTTCAAATTCGCAGTTTTGTGGGATCCGAAGTGGCCGGGTGAAAGCTTTCTTGCGAGTGCGTGAGTGAGAGAAAGGGGAAAAAAGAGAGAAGCGTCGTCGCTTCTCACGTGCACAGCTTTTTCCCATTCGCCTACATGCCCTCCCGCACTTTTATTTCGTATCTGTCGAGGCATTGAATGTGAGTAGCTCGTGCCTGGTTCCACTACTGTGAGAATCTTGGCCTTTGGGCATAAGTCACGTTTTATGGATGCTACCGAAAAATATCACGAACTACCTACGGCGATAGCTCAGTCGACTTCTTATATTCTACACCCACCCCCCGCAAAAAAGCAGTGAGCGCAAGCCCAAAAGGAATCTACAAAGTTTTCTCGATATTTCATAGTGTGTCCGGCCTTATAACCCTCTGCCGGTGACCCTGATCAATCTATACCGTTGCATCAATTGCCGAATTAATCTTGGGATCGTCACCATGAAGATTTGCCCGCAAATAACTCCGGAGCTATCAGATTCCTTGAATGAATGGATTGTTGATCGGTCACGTATATACTTACATGGCCCATGCATCTTATACAATCATTAAGATAGAAGAATGTGTAAAATTGTGGTAATGGATGGTAATCTTGGAATGCTCACTTTAAACTGGATAGAATTCTACATGGCAAGTAATAGCTTCATTTTATGCCGGCAAATGAATAACTAGTGAGTACTAAGAGCCCGTGGTTTATGATCGCTCCGGTCACAGCAGCGGTTTATGGATTTTATAATCCATACTCACTGAACATCGTTAACACTGGCAGTAAAAAGTTCCGTTATGGGAAATACCTCGATTAATCCGGAAAGTGGGGCAATTACAACTGCGTATCTGATAATCATAATCCGTTAAGAAGATCAACAGAGTAACGTTCTCGTGCTGTCTGACTGTCGAGAAAATGTTCCAACTGCCTTGACCACTGCTGAGTGTGAACTGAGGTAGTCGGCAGTGGTATTATATCAGTCTCTATGTTGATTCATGCAAAAACGTGATATCGGGTGAGTGGAGGGAGGTGGACAGATGAAATTGAGGATAAGGGGGAAGACCTGCCAATAGGTCCCTGAAAGGGTGGCATGGTCAGATTGTCTCTCCTCTGAGCGACGAGGCAGTTCCTTTGAACAGCGAGGATCTGCTGGCTATTGTTTGCTAGGTTCCAGTTCTGCTCCTTCATGACCGTCACGGTATCGTCCTCCCGCCGGAGGCCAGTCACTTTAATGATCCTCTCCAGATACCTGAGGCACTCTCGAAATCCAGGCTCACAGTGCTTGCGAACTTCCCAATGCAAAGATCGGAGCGGCGGGCGCGGAAAGTCCTCGTAAAGTTGACTGGAGGCCTGGTGCGCAGACTTGTAATACCTCCGATCGTAGTCTTGGAACTTGTGGGCTCGCAGATAATATGCCGCGTCCCGGATGGGCTTGTTTCCCTGCCGGTAACCCGGGGAATCCGCGGTGACTTCGTCGTCGTTTGGGAGCTCGCTTATTTTTATCCCGGGATCCATAACCTGCTCTGTCATTGGCACTACTTCGATCTCACCCTCCTTGGCTGTGTCCGCCGTAACTCCGGGTGAACTCCTAGCATCCTGCACTCTGCTCTCAATGCCCCCTGATTTACTGGTTAACACGTTAGCCGAATTCAACCAGAATATGTCATTAAGAATACACCACACGAGCAAAGGGACTCGAGTGGGAGGCTTCATTTATTCGCTTTGATAAGTGTGAAATGCCACACGTTGTAATTTGTTGCCTGGGCTATAGTTATAGTATGTATGTTCAATAGTACATCTGTCAAGCCTTTATCCCAGGGCTCTGCTGAAAATTGATGCGGTCGGTGGATTGCCGTGAACGCATGTCTGTGAGTTCTAATAGGATGTGATGTTTGATCTTCAGCTTCTATAGGGTTAATGTGAAGTTTACATTTGTCTAATAAGGTCTACCATCCTGACGCGGATCGGGGCGAATACAGGAAAATGAATTCTCACACAGGTGGGGTCGACTCCTGGTCGAGTAGAATTATATTTGGAGGGCGAATTCCGTAGAGCAGGCGATCCTTCCTCTCTTCCAGGAGGACGTAGCATCCATCCTAACTTCGCGCTCATCGCGTATTCCAGTCAGCAGTTTCGGAAGAGCGAGTAACGTTCAATTCGAGAGCGAAACTAGGTCAACATTTTCCGATCGGAGAAAAGGGCGAGATACGGCGTGTCCTGGCCGTCGGTAAGAACCGACTTCGATGGAATTCCATCGGAAGCATAGGACGGTCACTAGTACTGCCACCCGAAACTTCCATATCTCGAATCCATTTCGGAAATCGGCCCGTACCACGGCACCCCCAGGAAAACTCATAATCACGGACAATCTATCGCCCTGGGAACTCTCTCTCTCCCTACAGACACACAGACCTTATAAGTTTGATCGTGCCTCGTTAGGAACGATCGGGAATTACTTACTGCTACATTTTATTGCGTTACACCGCAACTATCGACTAATCAAAACCTATATGAATGTGTTCCGCGTGATATAGGGACAATAATAATGACCAAGGAAGAAACGATAGAGCTCTGCATAATGTCACGTGTGGGTAATCACATTTCCTAACTCACCGGCGTCGTTCGTCGATTCTCTCTCAGGGTAGACGCTTTTTCGCCAAGATTCTCACTTACTTTTCTTCTTTTCAGCCTTATCGCGTGTGTTCTTGTAAGCTGCTCTCGACACTACTTGACATTTTGCCATGAGTCCCTTGCTATTCCCGCATTCAAACTTCTATCGCTTCTTCCAAAGGACTTCGCAACTACTCGCCGAGCTGGATTTCGTCCGATGTTTCAGCTGTTTATTGTGCAAGTATTTTTCTTATTCCTGCTCGCGGCCACGCTGACGTCTTCACCGTAAGCACTTGTATTTCGCAATGCGCCTCTATCAGAGGTATTCTCCCATCACAAATTTCAATATTGAGAGCAGTCTCGTACTGCTCCGTGCGTTCGTTCCCCTAGTTTGTTCGGGTAGTCGATTTCTAAAAGAGCAAGCTTCTTCAAATAAACAGGAGCGTATTTCTATACTTCCTGATATTGTAAGGAAACTACCTTCACCATATCGTATGGCCGCATTCTTTTCCGAATGCAACTTAAACCGGCTCCCCCCTCCCTCTCTCTTTCTTTTTCACCCCTTGCATTCTGATTTCAAATTTCATTTCGTAAGTGGCCGGCCGTTGACCGCGCGATGTGGTGCTATCGGTTCGAACCCTGCACGAGAATTTATTATCCTGTTATGCGATTTCCGTGAGCAATGCCGTGTTCCCATTTATTTGGCGAATCTCCCGTGTAAACATGCCGGCGATACTTGTTGACCACAATCCTATTGCGGCGCATCCTGACCTCACTGTATGTGAGGAAAAATATTGTTCGTTTATTAATAGATTCGTTTCTCATGACCCAACAGCTCCAAGACCGTGGAGGTCTTGTTTAAGTCGAGTTTAAGACTTGAATATTACGCAGGAGTATTTTAAAGGAAAAGAAAGCGGCGGTGATTTTGTATTGAAAATAGCGAAAGAAAAGTAGTCCGTTTCGTACGAGGATGTAACAGTCTGCTATATGAAACTTGTTTAGCCATTTTGAAGGGAGAGCCATATATCGGTCGAATAGGGACAATTATTAGAATGCTCCGACGACAGCTTCTTCTCAAGAAGGTCCTCTAAACCCAGCTTCAGATTCCGTGTAGACGCCCATGAAACAAAGTAAGCCCCGTCTGCTGCGAAACGGGAAGGAAGTCAGTTCCCGTGTACACCTCTGTTCACCCAGGGATTAGCAAGTTTCGCCGTTGAGACCGTTGCAGACCTTGCAGCAGATTCTACGAGCAACGGAAACTCTAGTTCCCAACTATCAATTTTCAAGTCTTTTTGTATCAAGTGTTATAAACAGTCGAGGGTCATTAGTAGGCTTAGGTAATGGTCAGCCGAACACTAGTGAGCCTTGGCGTGTCGCGAGAACCAGCATCAAAAGGCTGGAGAGGGAAGATGACTTCTATGAGATGTTGCGGGCTCCTGTACTATTTTGTCAGATATTAATGGAAGGTAGCTTGATAAATGAGCCGCTCGTGGAGAAAACTACGTGAAAAGATAGGGGAGACTCTCTGGACTCCCTTCATTCCAGGACTAGCGCCTCCGGCATTTAAAGAGAAAAGCCAGTCTCGCCAGCTCTCAGCTCTTCCCTCTACCTTCGGTTTGCGTAATAATGCTCACTATTTTTTTCTCGGCTGAATCCAGCCTGCACGAACAATGTGCCGAGTGCCAGGGACGGCTGTTTAAATGGGAACTCTTCACCCGACGTCGGATTGACGAGACGACGAAATAATGTTCTCAAACCATGCTGGCTAATCAATGGTAGAAGTTATAAGCTGTGAACAATGTACCAGATACATTGCCGAATTCGACTTCTTCGTTATTCTCGCATATGTGTTTACGGAAGTTGGTTAATTCGCTACGAAGCGCGGACAACAACGAAGAACAAACGCAAACCTCGGACGTGTCAAAGAGACCGAGACCTCGTTAAAACGCTAACACAGGGAGAAGGGAATTAGTCACAAAGAATACATAGCTCTGAACTCAATGTATGTGTGTACGAAGAGACTGGGCCTGATTAATGTTTGTTTACAAACACCATCTTTCGCTTGACCACTACTCAGGGCACACACGGACTTGCGTACTTTCCCAATGGTGTTGGCTATTTGTCCTCCATTTAACATCGTACCTACGCCGAGTATGTTAAATACTGAGAGTGCAGTTACTGCGCACACTCTGCTGGATAATACTATAAGAATAAAGATACCAATGAATATTCGTCGAATAGTCTTTCCTTAGTGAAAGCAGTAGTGTGGAAGGTAGATTGAGGGAACAACAGAGAAGCTGGCGCGGGACAAGGATTTGGTACGGTTTGCAGAGCCCTAAAAACTTTACGTCGCGTAGAAGGTGAGTGTAACTGAGGTAAACCGTATCACAAATGTGGATTTTATATCTCCGACTGCCTTTCTGACGTGCCGCGGCGACCGTTGCGCCGCTACCGCACAAACGTAAAGCACGTTTCTCCCCTACTGCGCTGACTATCGTACTTTCAAACGGAAGAGACTTTTTTCAAAGCAGCCTACATTTGCCCAAGGGAGGCCTTCGTCCAGCGAGCGAGAGCCACGGTTCTCATTTAGTAAAACTGTTCTGTTGCTAGCACTACCTAAAATAAAAGGCTCACTGCGCGGACCGCGATCGTGCGCTAGTGGTCAGAAGTGACACTTTTTGCTCCTATTCCCCGCCCCGCTAATGGCAATACTCCACAGTTTTAATTACTATATTTCCCACTTTTCGAAAATGAAAATCTAATGCTAAATCGTATTAAGATGAATCCTTTTCGAATATCCTCCTTCACACCGGGACCTTGGTAGTATTGGCAGATGATTCTCGCAAAAAGAGTCGCTTTTTCGTGGTTGCCATCACGAGGGTATGCGATCTCTTGCAATACATGGCAGCAATAACTATTGACGTTTTTAGATGGATTTTTGGGTGGTTTGACTCGAACGTGACTACTAGTCACTACGTGACATTTTCAGTTGAAAAGTAAACCTGTGAAAAACAGGAATTCGGATAAATGATGCCAAGGAACGAGCGGCCTGTGTCGGCTTATATGACTAGATAGATGAAGGCACTGAATCTCGACGAACTGTTGTATCGAATTCTTCACAACGAAATCAATTACCGAGGTCTGGAATCTGCAAATTGAATCGTGACTTCATTTGTTCGGGTCTCCAAAGCAGCTCTGCGAAAACGTCGTCTTAACAGAGCTAGTCGAAGAACAGTCTCGGCTAACTAAATAACGAGGGAACAACTTATACTTAAACGCAAACTGTAAGATAATTAAGACGCGGAGGATTCCGCCGAGGCAGGATAATGAAATTCATAATACAATAAACGTATGCAGTGTAGATGGGAGATAAGGAGAGCAGGACTAATAGTAAGTTTGGCAAGGATGGTCGTTACTCGCTGGGACTCGCTACTCGCTAGTGCAGCAGCTCTTGGTGAAAAGCTCCAGGCGACACAATATTATTGTCGACGAAACAAAAGACCGCCCAGTGCACCGTCGAAATGGTATTCCGCCGATATTAATTGGAGTTAGAATTAATTTCTCGCCATTAGCGGGGAGGGCACCCCCGAAAACTTCATTAGCATTTCCCGAAGGGGTGAATTTCTTGGAGTGGCATGCCGGGAAAGGTGGGTGGGAGGAGCGAGCTACCGAGAGATTCCTGCAAGTTCCTATTTGTATCAAACGAGGTAAGCGTTTTGTCCCAACTTATTCTATAGAATACTCGCGCGCGATCTTCCCCATCTCCGTGGAACTGTGACTATTTCCGGTTCATTCGGAACTACGTATCTATTCTAGCTGTTCGCCGCCAGTCGTAGCGAGTCCCCCAAGTTCTCACAGCGAAGCGATTTCCCATCGCTATTTACCGACACCTTCTTCAATTGGCGTTCGCCACTTGTGCGAGATAGGTAGTTTCTAATGAAGTTGACTGCTTGTTGCCTGAATAATGACGGCTATGCTTCAAATGTCTGCAGAGGGAGATAAGAAACAAGTTCTGGTGCCCAGAGATCGGAAATAAGTAAACCAAGAACGGTTCTACGAGCTTCCAGGGGCATTCGGGAGAGCGTAAAACTAGTCAATTCCGAAACGCACTCGAGAAGTTTTCTTCGACTTCTCATTGAAACTGGGAAAGTGCTACTTTTTCGAACGTGAGCTGTTTGATTTCAACCGAATCAGCTTCTCTTCCGCCGATATTAATTAGTATTAGCTCAAATTCAGCTCCTCAAAATAGATACAGTTTAGATAGTCCTCACTTTAAATTAGAACACGCCAGTGGGATGCACTTTTTACAAGAGAGAAATCAAATTGGAAGCTCTGCTTTGGGCTTGCTATGTACCAGAGCGCCCCCTAATAAAACATTCGAGTTATCATGACGCTTGGAACTTTGAAAGCGTCCAAATATTATTTTACTACTTGATACGAGAAGCGTCGTAAGCACTCAAAGCAGAAACAAAGGTACCGTGTGACAGAGCGACAGTTTGCGTAGCTCCGAAAGCTGAATGCATACCAAAAGGTGTATCTATGCAGTATAATTTAATTAACCATCCATATGTACCAGGTATAATGCGAACTCCAAGTAAGGCATGTATTCAGATCCAGGAGAGAAATGGCTCCGCAACTTTTCGTCCCGCACAAAACACCGACATAATGAAATCCTCTGTCTCCGAACATCCTAGGTCCTCGTCTTATAATCCTCAGCGGATTTGGCCGCTTTGACGGTGTGCCTCTGGAGGAATGGATTTATCGAGGACAGCGGGAAATGATTTGTTCGCACCAGATCTAGTAGGATGCAAGTGTTCGATTCACTGATCCGGCCCTTCCGGCCCGGCCCCCTTCACGAAATGCAATGCTCTACCTGGAGATACGTTTTGACACGACGAAAGCAGAAGCGGTGGCAGTAACCCCCAATTTCGGTAGCACTACATATAGTGCACGCGATGTACGATGAGACGCACGCCCTCTCGCTTAGTCCGTATAATCCGCAGAAAATCCTTGTGTTAAGTGAATTTTGGTCAACCGAATTCATTGAGTATATTTATCCTTGTGGCGACCGCCCGAATAATCCCGCCGAGAATCCTGTGGAGATTCGGTGCGATCCTGGCCTAGCCCGCAGTGACCGCCCTCACTAAATTCAACACGCGGCCTGCTAACTTTGCTCAAACACGGAAATTTCGTTTGCTACGGACGCCTCGACTAGTCTTAATTTTAATGGAGAATTCGCGCTTAAATTTCGAGCGCTATATATGCAGCGGAAAAGAAAATTTGAACCTGTAAAGGGATAATGCCCTTTACAGTTCCTCTGTCAAATCATTACCTTTTCAAAAAGCTCGTGTATTTCTTCTAAAATCTGTCTTGAAATAGGGTATAGGTGCAGAAACGCAAGGAGAAACGTGAAACCGAGATTGCGTCACTGTAGTCGTAAATTTCGAAGAGAAAATCGGAACGGTCTGTTAAAGGGAATTCCGCAGTAGGTGAGTCCTTGAAGCGGCGATGGCAGGATGTACACTGGACAGGGAGGAATCGTGCACTCGAGCGGTTGTCAAGAGCCGGTTACCACGAATAATGGATGTGAAGGTAACTCACGCTAATGAAGCGCACCATTTACATCTCCCAGCTCTTCTTGCGCAGCAGGCCTCATCTTCGCGCCATCCACGGAGCCGTCCTGCACACCTTTTGCATCCACCTCAAGCTCCTGCATCCTAAAACAGAGAATGCAGGACGTATATTACATCTTACAGTATAACTTCTCTTCTATTAAGAAAGAAACAATAGGTTTCTCCGGGTAGAGACATATTGGGGAAATGTAGGTTCTTCCTTCCCTATACGTGTCGGCTTGCGCGGACAGAATAGAAAAGATGCAGCATGCCTCATGCTTAACTTAACTGAACCAAGCCCAAATCTTCAAGCAGTGTAAAGTTTCAGTGGTGTACTGCCGAATATGATCGCCAAATGCATTTGAGCACTTCCTCGCGTGCATACATCTGTCTCCTGTCGGAAGCCACAAGCTGGAAGCCCGGTGATCCTAGTCTGATCGAAGCAGCGCGCAAGCGGCGTACAGGAAATATGCTCTTCTGCATGGGACGCGTTCGACCCACATCCCAAAATGTGCGCGCGAGATATCTCGCTACGGAACAATAGATTCGCAAGGAAGGAAAGGAGTCCAGTTTGCATTCATATGCACGGCGCGCTCGCGCGAGGACACTTGCGCGTAGATGTTGCCTTTCTGTTGGGCTAGCATGTGGAACAGTGCCCCGAGCTTTCCTACGACCTCGTAGGAATACTACGAGAGCGACTTCTTTCGTCGCAAGCGAAGAATAGCAGATAAAAATAGAAACAGACATTAGGCGATCATTTTTTCAAGGACCGCATGCATTGCCGGACAGAAAGGCCGAAAGAGTAGTGAAATTTTTGCTGCACTGGATCCTATGGAGTGCAAAATCAAGTATGGCTCCTAGTTGAACGTATAAATCAGGCCGCACTAGGGTCAAAGCTCAATGGTACTACTGACCGCCCTGTTTTTTTTTTTTTTTATTTACGAACCATACTTTTCCCTCGAATGCCCAGACCTATCTTCGCAGAGATTCCTATTAAAAATAACCTGGTTTTGGAATGGAATTCTGTCTGGCTAATCTAGTACAATAGTTCCCATTCCTAGAGCACTATAAAGCACATGATCCGCACAAGTTATTCCAAAACACTTGAAAGGCCTCTTATCGTATTTTCATTCAAAGATCTAAAACTCTTCGCCGAAGATCTAATCCAACTGTTCGCAGGCTGTCATGAGCCGGTGCCGGATTTAGCGTGAATGCTCGATATTTGGGAAGTGATTAACGTCTCACACCGGCGGCACAGCGGCCATGACGATATGCTATGTACCACCGACACCGATATGTCTGAGTCTTCAATTTAATTTATGTGGGAGGCATGCGTGGCGCTTGCCTGCTAACTAGGAGATTAATGAAAATCTTAATTATCAAAACGTGAACCCTCGGTCCCACATGAATGTCGGATCCACATCATTAGGTGGGATTCTGCCAGTCCAATTCATTTGTTGCAGATATGTAACCGTTGTCGCATGTCGCATGTGTGTTCTGCAATACATTACCGGGTTCTGAAAATGAAAGATAAAAATAAGCAGCAAAAATTAAGAAAGGAATTATACGGGTGCTTTCAGCTGGGACCTGACTAATCCAAGTCCACCACTCTGTTCGAGATTCGGAGATAAAGGGTTGAGATGAAATGAGAGATTTATAACGTAGACGGAACAGGAACATGGTTATTCCGGCTAATTAGTCGATCCAAGAGTGTAAAAGTGTGCCAGTGAGATTTTCTCATCCTCGCAGCAATGGGAACTAGGTCTTTTTAGAGTTTAAATTCTCTCCTGCCTTTTCTCCCCCCTCGTTTTGTCTCAGCGCAATCCACTTTGCTTTCGTTGGACTGTTAGCACTGAATTCTATAGTTTATTGAGTTCAATTCACGTTGGGCACTGTCACTTCACCTACTTTGTGCGTCCAGTACTCTGATTAAGGAGCCGAGAATAGGGTGGTCTTTGAAGTTTGAACTCGAAATGTTTATCAAGCGGGAGTGCGAGGGAATAAAAGTGCGCGTAATCAGAGACACGGGCCACTCCCGGAGGAATATCGAAGTTGGAAGTTTTCCAGGGTATTGAAACGGGGAGTAATGGCGCGGTAGGGCTCAAAATGAAATTCTAGTGCAACCAAGAATGCGGAAACCATAATGGAATTACATTAGCTTGAACTATTAAATAGGTTAGACTACCGCGTCAATAGTCAATCGATCGAATTATGTGGGAAGCCGAGAGGACAAATATTCCATATTTTACGTCGAGAACGTTGCCTATTTCTACACCGGGGGAGACGGCTGGTGGGCAGTGAGAAGGTGCTGGTAATGGTAATGGTTGAGATGAAATTGTCCCATTCAACTAGAAGAAGTCATATAAAGAAAAATAATGGCGTCACCGTTGAGGGCCTCCTGGCGACAAGGCGGATTAATGGAATTCATTGGATTATGCATCGGAGGCCACTTAAATATAAATGGCTAAGCGAATTACGCCGCCCTACGACCACCCCTCCCCCCTTCGTACATAGCAGCACTTGAAATACTGCTCGAATATTATTATGCTAATCCATCGGAGTAACGCCAAAACTTTTATGAGGCTTTGGCTCCCGTAAACATTACTAGTCAGGCGGTTATTGTGCCTCAGCTGCAACGAGGTAACACGCTGGAGGAAACTTTAATTGAATCCGGCGGTATCGAATCCCGTTTGGTCAGTCCGCGCTACCACCCACCATACCGTTCCGTAGCCGGTAGGAAACTGCAGCCTGAAAGGCTCCTACAGCATCCCGCCGCCATTATTCCGTTAGCGTTCTTCGATTCTCGCTGTGCAAACACTGATACTGCCAAGGAGAACCTTTGTCGCGTGGAATACTTATTGCCCGCCGCCTCACTTCAGTTCGAACCACCTGTTATTGGAACCGGGGGAAGAACAATATTTCGAAAAATAGCTGGGCTCTGCAATAAGGGCGAAGCGCCGCGTCGGAGAATATATGTAGATGGGAAAAGTGGAATGCCGTTTCTATTTTCATCGGGTTTAAAGCTCTCCGCAGTGGCGGCATGGCGCTGGCGGCGGAGATCGGACGGCAGGTGATGAAGAGTTTTGGGATACGAAGAGAGGAACGGAGAGGAATCGGCGAGAAAAAAGCGTGCCGTGCCGCAGGATAGAGGGGGTGACGAAGTCCGACGCAATATCCTCTAACGAAAGCCAATAAATAAAAGACGGCTCTGCCGCGGAATTAAAACACATACATCACGATGCTAGCCGCTACGCGTCCCTGCGTTTCCGATTCTGGCTTGTGCTCCTTTCTCCTCTCACTACTTCCCACTCGATCCGCAAACTTTTCTTCTTTATTTTTCTATCTTTCTTCTCCCGTACAGACGTGTTGATTCTCGTTTGCTCCCTGCATTCTTTCTTTGGTCCGTCCTCTGGTCCCCCTCTACTTCAGTGGTGAGGTTTCATTTGTGGTTACCTGTAGCGCGTTATACAGTAGGCAAATTAGGCAATTTTCTTTTTACTAAAGAATAAAACGCTAGCGGATTTCGGGTGGCCGAATGTTCATTTTAATGGAGAATTCGGCCAAGGCGAATTGGGCAAGGGTTTTGGAATCGAAACTCAAAGACTCATGGGTGGTAGTATTGACGCTTTACGAAAATGATTACATTTTTATGGTATAACATAATGGCCCCGAATGATCTTCTGCCTAAAACCGCTAATGGTCGTCACGTGCCACTGGCGGTTATTCATATCAAAAGCAAAATTGATATGAACCCATTCTTCGACAGTAGTTCCATATCACTTTTTCTTGCGGGAGGTATGTACTTAACATAGATTTGAAGACGCGAATTGCTGCGTTTTGTGGGGTTATTTGGAGATCGTCAATACTGATAGTGCAATAATTTCACTTGATCTAGAGCCGGGCAATAGCTCTGAGTCTGCATGTCGACTGTGAGTTCTAAGCCGCCGTTACGCATGGGTTAAAGCTGTATTTGTTCTAGATTAGAGGAAGCGGGCCTCATATAAGCGTTTCCGCGTGTATCTGGGTCAGATATGGGCTAGGTTTACCTGCATTTACGAGGAGCGTTCCATATACGTAGCAGCCGGGCTTCGGTGACCTACGGCCTATCTAGGTTTACCTGTGCGTTCTACGCGTATAACTCCGCTATTCGGGTTAGGTGTCAGCCGTATCTAGCCTTGCACCCGCCGCTTACCGCCTACTCTACCAACGACTTTCGACTATACACGACAACTCACTGAACCCGTTCTTCCGCCCCCTACCTTTTTGACGTACCTCCCGAAACGGCAATGAAAAAGCTCCTTTCGCATTCTCTCGAGAAGTGCACTCGTTACTAAAACAAAACCACTTGGCCCATACTGCAAAGCGGGTCGTTCAACATGATCCCGTTCTACAACGAGACTAAGTCCTCATCAATTTTTGCTACGAAGAAGGGAACAGAATAGGTGTACACTTGGGAAAGGGCGGATCTCGACAGTTGGAAAGGATTTTTCAATTAGCATTGCATTTATCAATTAGCTGGGCCACTGCTATGGAGATGCAAAGAGCGCATAAGACCGAGTGCTCGTGGAATGGGGACACGCGAGGATACGGATTCACGAGTGCACGGAACGGAACATAAAGTGGAAAGTTGGGACGCTGCAGCAATCAAGTCGATTAAATGATCGACTATGTCCTCGAGTATCGAAAGCTCTTTCAAAAGTAGTTTCTTCCTCGTCCAATTCGGGCCAATCTGAGCGGCGGTCGCTGGTCGCGAGCTCAAAGTGAGCTTACAAGGAGAGCGCCGAAATTAAGTTCTGACCCGATTGATCGGTCGTCTTCGAACCTCCAACTCCTTCGTGCTAGGAGCCAATTATATTCTTCCTTGGGATATCCACTTTTCAAGCGTCATCCCAAACATTCCTTTATTATATATTTTTGTTGCCTAATAATCCATCATTCCCTTCTTGTATTCTCCATTGTTGCCTAGGACGTGTATCAAAGAATTTGGCTTTTTACTCTAAATGTCCATTGTTTAGCCTCTCGTAGCTTTAGAGAGATTCCGAAACGTACCTTGTCCAGAGGTTCTACGTGTCGCCATTACTATCCGTTTGGAGAGTATACTCAGGATATCCAAATGGCCAGGGGAAGGACCGTAGGAAAATACCGATTAAAACCACCTACATTCAGCTGTTCCCGAAAAACTGACTGTCACCAGGTACAAAAGCAACGATGAAACAAACGGGGGTGAGGAGATAGAGCAGGGGATCAGGCTTCTCGTTGCACCTGTATCAAGGAGGATCCGGTTGGTATTTAAACGTTAGCGCACCAACTATTTACCTATCGGGTATACATAGATCGAAGTGAACACCCGGCCAGGCCCTATCCTCGCGTCCGCGCTTGCCCCCGGTTTTCGCACACCGTTAACATTCGATTCGCCACTAGTCCCCATTAAATATTCATGAGACTTGTACACGAGGGTTACCGGAATCGCTACAGCGCCCCGGGAATACAGCTGCCCGGGAGATTTCCGAAGTTTTATTGCATAGACGCTCGACTAGCGTGGCTGACATACTTTGCTGGGTTAAATCCGGACGCAGGATACATCCTTTCAGTTCTCTCGATTTCCGGCCCCCTTTTTGTAATGTTCCGACAACATTCATCATCCATACTTGAGCGTTGCAAAAAACCTCATTGTTCGTTCGAGTGTATGCTCGTATTTATTATAGGTAAGAGACCCTACTTAATATAAATGAATTTTTCCCAAATTTTCAACACGTAATTGATAAACGATCATTTGATATAGATATATACTTATGTTAGCTTCAAGAACCTCTGTATTAGATTAATGACACGTAAAGGTTTTTAGTTAGAGCAGGTATAGGAGGTATAGGAGCCGGCTCGTGAATTAGTGGCGCGGCTTACCGCGATCGGGGTCAGGCTCCGGGTCAGGCGTCCGTGCTCGAATTACTTTCCGATGCGGGGGCATAGTTCGACTAAGGAACCAATTAACGAGTAATTAAAATTAATTTCACGCGGATCCGGAGCCGAGTTATTCGGGCGACAAGAGACTCGATCGCACGCGCAAGCACACATAGAACCGAGCATCGGTCGTAAATCAAACGGAAACACGCCATTAAAGGTTGAGTGAGGGGGAGGGAAAGTAAGGTCTTGGGTGACCCAGCAATTTCACGGCCGCGATAGCCCACTTTGAACAACCGTCCGATTTTCCCTGTATAAGACGGCAGCTCTTTGTCTCTTGCGCTTTTCCTAAGCAAACCTGCGGAGGAACGGACAGAGCGGTGAGGTTCATCGCGGTGTGCACTGCATCGTATAACCCTGCTACCATAAGCCTCCTAAGGGTAGCTTGGTTTAGTGTGGACCATCCTGCTCTACGGTAAACAGCGAGAAAATTGAAATTATTCCACGCGGTGAACCATTAGAATTTGAGGAAGTTCCCGTTCCGCTGATGTAGCTTTGGACTGGTCTTTACTTATGGACCATATCTGGTATCGTGGCTCACGGAGAGAAAGGGATGTCAGGCTTGCTCGAGCAGTAGTAGACGCGCTTACTGTTGAGGGTGCCCATGGGTAATTTGACATATTTTGAAATGCCGATAAAGCATACCACGAATCAATGTGTCGTTCTTCTTACGTTGGCCAGATTCCACTGGGGAAAAGTCAGGAGAAGCGTCGGCTACCATTTGATGGGAGTAGTAGGGTCTTCGGAACGCAGCTAATGTCCCCGGGTTATCTTCCATGGTACAAGGAATGCAGCTTATCCCAAAAATGCATTCTGCGCCGTATTCGTGTAGGATTATACCTGCAGTTCTACAATTCATTTCTATTTATTTCGTATGAATAATTATTCGAAAGTGTAATCTGATGCCAGTGAGAGACGGTGTTCAGTGCACGTCTTTGATGACAGAGGCGTAATTCCTGAGATCAAATCCGCTAACAGAGTCGCGTTTGCCAAGACTACCGACATAAGGGGAGGTCGTGATGTCCTGCAATTAGGCTCGAGTCTCCATTAATTATCTACCATGAAATAGTACGCTCCCGGAACGCTGTGCCGAACTGGCCTCTGACATCGGTTCACCCTACGACGAAATACATCCGTGTATTTCGACCTTTCGAATAATTATGCCGGACAATGTTACCAAGAGGCGGCTCCGATGAATTATTATCCTCCTTTACGACGTATTGCATGCGATCGATTTTGCGTAGGCCTCGGTGTTTCCGCCGGGCTTTTCGGGGAAAGGTTTGCCACTCGGAGTCTCATAAACAACGAAAATTGCTTTAAGAGCGCGGAGGTTATGGGGAGAATAAAATGCCTGTATTCTAAGAAAAAGAGTATGTGGTAATCTTCGCACTCTCTTAGAAATTAATGTTCCGTGAGAGATAAATTAGCGCATGCCCCGGAAACTATTCTGGCCCCCATATAACTTCCTTGGGACGAAACTGCCCGCTGCTCCTACATCGAACTTCGAAGGCTAATGTCGCGTGTTTTGAACCTGAAACTTTAGCAACTGCCTCTGAGGACATTGTAATATACTTTGACACGCTAGCATGTACTACGTGTACGGGAAAAACCTACGGATAAAAGCTCATTCACAATATTATGAATATCAGATTGCGTTCTATCATTCCTTACAACAATTTTTCAACATCCTTTCGAATTGTAGAAATAATCAGCTGATACACTGGCACTTGAAAGGTATTTCGAGCCCATTTTCAACTAATCTTTAAAACATCTCAAAGATATGGATGGCGAGTGCTGCGGGCTTGTTGCAGTGGCTCCTGATTTATATCGGCCCATACATGAATCCCAAAAGTCCCGAAGGATGGTCCGCTGTTCGAACTGCCATGAATTACCATGACCCAGACACGTACCTTTTCGTGGATCCGGAAACAGCTCGTTTATGAATTTTAAAAATCTAGGAATTTTAACGTTTCAGTACGAAGTATTTTTTCTCTAACAGTTAATTTGTCATATCAGTATTTAGTACTTCGAACCTTAATATTATACATATATCGAATACCGTTTAAAATTAGAATTCTGAAATTCAACTAGACGCAATTAATGACTTATTGCAATTCAACTCCTTTGGATATTCGATTCTTGGAGTCATCATAGTATCGTTATAAATGTTCCTGTAACGTTTAACGTCACGAGTTGAACGGGGTATTGCGCTGGAGAATAATTTGTCTAGAGTCGCGATATACGGCGGAATTGGTCGGTAATAGTAAGTTGATTCGAAAGAGAACTGTTGCTCGATTTACTACACGTCCACGCAGTATGGTTCAGAGAACTAACTAACAGAGCTTCATCGTGTTAGAATATTTCTACTGAATTGCCCATCTTTGGCTAGATTTCGAGGGTTTGTATACCCCAAAAATCGAGAAAAGTAGGCTAGGGTGGAAATGTAGATGATCTGGGTTTCAGTGTGTGCATATAAGAATTTTCCGGATGCACGCCAAGTTCATGCAGCTGTGGCTGAGGCTGCAGCCTCCCGTACGGAAAAGTCAAGGTCCAACGCGACAACGGTCGAAGAAAACGGTCCTTGGCTGACTCTAAGACTTGAAAAATAACGCAGGCGTATTCTACGAGAATGGAAAACGGCGTTGATTTTGTATTGAAAATAGCAAAGGAAAAGTAGTCCGATTCGTACAAGGATGTAACAAATTGTAGAAACAATACGGATGCCCTCGATTAATACAACGATGTACGATAAATTGTTAAGCGACATCCTCACAATGACTTGGTGGGCTTATATTCGCGTCGATAAGCCGAGATTTCAAGGAGTGAGAGGGAGCGAGAGGACGAGGGTAGAATGAGTGCAGCCTCAAAACAAGCGGTAAGTTTCCCGGGGAAAAAATAACGAGGCCAGGTGTCTTTTTTGCGAGGCATTTTTTTATCGTCGGCCAACAACCCTCTTCTAATCCTGCGTTTAGCACTTTTCCGAATTGAAAATTCTCGAGGTCGAAATTTCCAGCAGAGAACGGAGCTCTGTGGGGAAAGAGGAAATGTCTAAATGCAGCGGGCTCTCAACCCTATTATAATCCACTCATCGTTGTTAATCGTACAACGGATTTCTTAGTATAATCCCGTACGGCAACAAGAAATATTAATTGTGAAAGGTTAATTGAAGCAGTCGAATCATTGTGAAGTTCTACCAAGCACAAATGATATGTTTAGTAAATCCTCGTAAAACGAGAAGACCTACGACTGAGTTACAGCAGCTAGCTAGCTATACGACGTGGCTAGAAATTAAAATACTCTTATATTTTCAATTTCCATCAGAACACGGCGTAATTTAACGCGGAAAAGGGGAATCGTGGAGTTTCTCACGGGGTGTGGGGCATCAATTATTAAGTGATATTTAGGTCGTCGTGAGAGATGACGCCCGTGCGTTTCGAGAAGTCGGCAAGTGCGGTGAATCCGCATAATATTTTAATGAAGTACGTTTGCCACTTGGTTGGTAACGAGTTGACGCTGTTTTCCTACTCGCACAATCCGAGATCAGGAGCAAATGGGAAAGAAAGAAATACCGAAGGATAGAGGGGCGGGAGAAAAAGTTGGGTAGAGCTTTAATCGTGTCTCCAGCTAGGACATTATAAAACTTTAAATTGAACGATTATTAAGAAGGGCTTTGGGTAATTAAGCGGACGTGGTTCATTCTTGGTCTTTTTTCCCGTGAGGCTATCGCAGCTAATAGCTTTGCTATGTAATTATAAAAGCTCGATCGCACGAAATGCCGGCAGCGGCCATTTGCCGAGTAAACTCGCTCCCCCTTGTCTCTCCAATTTTCAATCCGATAACGTCACTTGAACGATAGCGACTTGATTGATTTCATGATATTATCGTACCTAAAGCTTCACCCTGCTGTCTAAGTGTCCTTCCAATTGCTTGCGATGGATTTGAGACCTCTAGCTCTCTTCGCTTTTTCAATTGAGTACTCTCATTAAGTCTTTTTAGACACCTATAACTCGGCGTTGTCAAACCATGCCTAGTACATAATGCGATGTTTACACTTTTACAATAGAACACGTTGATGAGAGGTGCGAAAGATCGTCAAAGATTGTGTACTTTCCGGTAGAGATGACATCGCGTGAGATTCAACGACATAATTCTATTTCGCCCTCGAGAAATACTCGAGGGCGAAGAGCGTGATAACAAGAGGTGATTAAAAAGGTATCGATTAGCCTGCTCGAAGTTTCGTGGAGGGATACGCCGAAATACTTGCGCCGAAGCGGTTGACGTGCAAAGACGCCCTTTAAGACGCCAATAAATCGATGAATCCTATTCAAGGTCTCGTTATCGCCTTTTCTCATAACGAAGAGGAGTTAAGAGCGCCGATAGACAATCTCGCGGCGGCTTACAAATGCGCTCCTTCTCAACACCAAGTTGAGATATCGTACACTTATTTAATTCATGGTTAAACTATCTACGGCGCGGGATACATTCTTGCGGGGTCTGCATTGTCAAATTAATTTACAAAATAAATTCCATTCCCGGACACATTTCTAGAAAAATATGTGATAATAGAGGCATAGCGGACAATCACAAATGGGAATATGGAGGAGTGGCCGATTTTTGGGCGTCATTGTGTCAACAAAATTGTCGATTGCCTTACCAGATGTTATATTGTGTTTTTGGGTTCGGTAGGTTTGGCTGTTTGCAGAAACAGAATAATGGTCGGCATTTACATCGACGCATTTATACTTTTGAGTTCATGCTTTCCGGCTGCCTTGATCACGCGCATCCCAACGACCCACTTATTTGTTCAGCGCTTTTCATGAATGATGTATTAGGCAGTGGAATTCGAAAAACAGCCGACCGGAGGCGCAAATTGCGTATAATTGGCCAGGAAGGTTCGGGCAATGACGGATAACTCGGTAGAGTAATTTCAAAGTTCAATTCGTGTTCTTCCCTGGCTGGCGGCCAGCATCAATGCCAGCCTCTGCGAATTGTATCGCATTGTCAGCGGTTAGTACATGCAGAACCTGCGAACTTGCACTTGTCATCGTCAATTGACAGAACGATCGCCTAGTCATACATCGGCAGCGAAATGTCCCCTGGAAATATACGGCCCCACGTGTGTAGGTAGGTATGTCCGGTGCGAGGTCGCTCCCGTGGGGGCTCTCGGACACTCGGAACACGGAGATGGAGCGTATTAGTGAACAGGCGGGTCTCCCTGCAAACGAACGCACTAAGCCAAAAGAAGAGATCGTAGCTTTTCGGCAGGAACTTTCGGCGTGAGTTAGAGCTTCCCTTAAAAATGTTCTCCGCCAGCCAGGGCTACAAGAAGTTCGGCACGTGAGCCGAAATCGGGAGCGGCTCTCGCATCGATCACCGCCGAGGAAAAGTGTTAGCCACACGGCCTCCTAGCCCTAATGCCCGACCGGGGATTCGGGGATAGAAGACTCTTGCCCCACGATAGAGCCCTTGTCCAGAACTTGTGCCGGAGACAGCTTTATCATGGTGACACGTGGACTTCGCCACTTCCCTGGGTCTTACCTCTACAATCGTCCTTTGTGAAAGTACCTTTTCGATACGAACCAAATGGCATATTAATTAAACGAAGCGAATGCTATCTCGATGCTTGTTACAGCCAACATACGGTTTTCGCATTGAATGCGGCATGAGGTGCGAGAAAAATGCTGGAAAGCTCTCTCGAGTGTTTGCGCTTGCAAATGAAAAAGCGGTACCTCAGTCTCTTTCCCGACTGGAGGCTGAACGAGTCTCGTAGCGTCAGGACGTGGCGTTGCTCCGAAATCTCTGACGGTGCCAGTAATTTGCATGGAAACCGTATTTCACGGTGGCTGCAGGCGTCACACATCATTCGGTATTGCTTTAATACGGCCGGTGTCACGCGATATAACGAAATCCCCTCGCGTACACGAAACAGATGCGTCGAACACCTCACCATTTCCCCCAAGTATCAAAGGCCGGCCTGCGAGAAAACTAGAACAATCCTCGCGTATAACACATAGTCTTTATACGAATAAATAATATACTAAAATGAAATTATTGGAATTTACCTAGATAGGGCGTCTTCTCACATTATTCAAAACGTAGGCGTGTTTGCGATCCTTGATAAATCAAAGAAGCTCGGGGTGTTTGGTATAGTATACATATACATACATATATCCAATACGGGACGCTTACTTATCCAGGCTTTACACTAAGATGTATTATTTCAAAGCAGTATCAACACTTTAGAGACTTCTACGCATTTCCCATCTGCATTTCTCTCACTCATTTTTCCAGGCCCTGTACGATGCTTTCCCAAGATTAGTTTTGCGCTGATGCTAAGAAGCTTAAGACGACGTCGCGGCGCCGGATTTCCTAAGACGCAAGAATTCTTTCCCCCTCCATACCTTCTACAATACCATTTTAATTAACACAGCAAGAACGACCAACAAGGATTTCATTTCTGTTTTATAACTGATCGGAACTTGGACGTGGTGCGGTCGAATTTGATTCTTTGCGGAATCCAATTTTAGATTTAGGATCTGAAATACAAATTATTGTGATGAGGATGTTATTTGGAAACGTGAACGACGTTCGAAGCAAGGTGTTTCATTTCACGTTGCATGCAGCTATTTGAGTTTGGCAACAATAAGCAATTTTGCCGGTGAGCCAGACAACCATTCAAATAAAACAGGAGGCATGAATCGAAAATATGCCGCTCCGCCCCATCTCGTGTTATCGAAACATGGCGAGACCATCAACTATTTCTGAGCTGGTTAGCGGTTACGCGGTAATTATTCTCGTGTGCTGGGCTTTTGCATTTTTCCAGGTTTTTCAATAACGTCATCCACCTACACACACGCGCATGCACGTACCGACCGACGCGTCGCGCACATACAAACAAACACACACTCTCTGGTTAAGCTCTTCAAATTCCCCAGTACTTTTATTTTTAAGGTTACCTGGTTAAGCAACAAGAATTTAACCTAAAACTTACAACTTTTTCCCATGATATGGCAGATATGAACTTGGCGGGTGAGGCGAAACGCAAACAGCGCAATCGACCCGGTGGAACGTAAAAGTTCATTGCGTGCAAACACATAAAGCTTTCAAAGGGTTTAAGTGCAGCCTGGAATCCATTCTACGGCTAAACCGCGGGTTCCGCTCGGTGGAAAAGCGAATACCCGTCATTTGAAAGCGCTTCCGGTACCGACATTCCGATAATTACGGTCAACCGTTATTACTGACCATGATTATTGGCCCGGCGGCTATCGTTTTTGTCGATAGAACCGAACGTCATTCCGTCGAGAGTTCATCGGTCCATTATAGCTTACCCTTTCCCTGATTGATGCTCTGTTTACTACATCGTTTCCATCACTCATTCCCCATGTCTTTGTTACCTTCGCCAGACCAGTTTCGTTTCGTACCTGTCACATTACTCGGCACACTCTGTTTTGCAAATGAACTTGTTTCTTCACTACGAATTTGCTACGTCAGCGTTTCGACCACCATTCCACATACATATATTAAAGTACACAATCCTTTTATATGTATAAATTTCGATAATACTGTCAATCAATAATTTATTTACATTGGACAATACTAAAATACTAACAATATCTTAAAATTCACTAATTCAATGCAGTATCTCCTTCTGAATGTGCAAACATTCGATCCAGTAAATAGGTTGGACTCAATAAATTAGAACAACCTAAGAACTAAGAATACACTCACCTTCTACTCGAGACTCTTCGAATTAATTCTCCGAACATATCCTACATGGCTGAAATATTGCTACTAAGAGACACTTGTGGTCGTGGGGGCAGAAAAGAGGGAGACAAACTGATTTAATGCGGGGAAACATCACAATAAAGGGAGGGAAGCCCAAGCCCGCCAGACGAACCGGAAGAATAACAGCCGACCGCTTCAGTATCGTTTTATCTCCTGACTTTCTCAAGTGATTCATGCGCTATTCGTAAGTCCAACCACATTTATACTTACACCTTTATATCACACGTTTCCACAATGGATCGCAAACGAATGATCTTTGACTGTCCTTTTGTCAGGAACAATCCATCTACAAGGATTCGCGGCGGCACCATTTAGATGACAGAACTTGCGATACTGAGAAGAAATGGTTCAGACTCCGAGCGTAGTTCGGCTTAAAATTTAAATTCACCTTAGATTAAAATTCAACCAATCACTGCTCGCCTAATCCCCGCGTCCAACTCGGGCGGCCGCGGTTGCTTAAACTTTAAGCTGTTCACTGATTCGAGCAGACCGAGAGCATGATCTGCTTTGAATGAAGACAGTTTTCGAAAAGGCTGGAATCCTTAGTCGGACACTTGGCAAGGGCCATTCAAGAGATCTGTTTCGCTTCCAGATGCGTCGTATTTCAGACATCTTGGACAAATGACGCAACTCGCATCAAGATATGACCTTGCTCCCTATCCATGACCGTGACCCACCTTCAAAGGAGCAAGATCAAAGTCTTGAAAAGAGTAGTAGCAAACTCGCCGAGATTGTAAGAGACGTATCGGTATGCGGTAACAGTAATCGATACTACTGCGTGTCGCGTGGCTCGTGAAAAATTCAGAGAGCACCCCCGTCGACAAGTTGAAGTCGTCCTCTCTGTCCTCGCGCAGAGAGGAGAATGGAGCCGGAGAAAAGCTAGCTCGCGAGATGGAGGGGCCCTCTTTTTAAGACGTGGAATGGCGGATTCCCGTTAAAGGCATAGTCAAGTGACTGGATAGCGCCAGGAGTTATATTCATGCTTCAAATTGGAATCGCATTGCGCGCCGCGCCGGTCGGTAAGGAGAGCGGTCGGTCCTCTTATAAATTATGAAACAGACGATTCTACCCCTCCAAAAAACGAGGGGCAGCAAATTGCACACCGGAGAGAAAAGATGGTAAGAGAGTACACTACCCCAGGCAACTTCGGCGACGGTTTCCCCATTAGGTCGATACACTTCGCGCTCGATCTGCCTGAATATTTCAGTCAAACTTTTCAACACGATGGAAGGAAGCTATTCAGTGGGTTTTACTTGTTTCGGTTGTTTGCTTCGAGATCTACTTTACAAAGTAATGCTAATAATATCATTATTAAGTTATTACTTGAAAAAAGAACCATCTCGCTTTACCTTTTTACGTCCCAGATCAAGTTTGCAGATGTTTTTGCTGGTATTCCGGACGCCGTTGCCGCCGGCGAAACTGATCCATATTCACGCACTCAGAAGCACATACTTGATATTAACAATGCCGAGTTGTCGCGAGAGGGGGCTCGCAGGTAGGAACATCTGTAGGAGAACTTCTGAATACTCGGTGGGACATAAATCCGCGAACGTATTACCCGTTCTAGTTTAGCAGAAAGCAGAATGTATGCAAAGCATTTCGGGAAGGTAATAGGGGGAAGAAGGAGCGGGAGTAGGTATGAAGGCGGGGGAAGCTCGTATTCGTAAGTTAGGGGCACGGATGCCCCGGGGGATCGCACAATGGACAATATCCACCGGCAGAAACCCTATTGACCGTGCAGGCCGAACTAAACAGGACTCGAATATTTCTCTCCGAGTTTTGTCTGCTTCGGCAACGACGAGATTCTCCCTGGCGTTCGTGAGAGCTTCACACGAGACTCTGCCTCCTCCGCCCTCTCAACCGCGAATAAAGCGCGATAACACAAGCTGGCCGAGGAATAGCAGCGGTCACAACTCTCGTTAACCATACCTGAAAGATGCCACCCCCGATCGTCGGCACAGCTATATAATGTGACACTTGTGTCGAAAGCTTCCAAGACAACTGCATAAGCAGATAAAACATTTGAACTGTTGTCGAGTGGAAATGCATGATGGAGGTGAGGCATGAGCAAATCGAAACGGAATGCGGAATGAGATCATTTGAGAGAGATGGTTGAGATCGCGAGAGGGAAATTACATTGACGATTGTACGTGGTTTATGCCAGACGCTATCGGGACAAATGCGTTTTTAATCTCGAGTCCGCAATAACAGGCCGTCCCTAATAGCGCCGCTTTCACAATCAGGTCGTCCTTCGAAGCCGATATCAATCGGGAATGCCGTCTGCATGATGAAAGTCGCCCGTTTCCGCAGAATTCTTGCGAAATAGCCGAGTCTCTCCGCAGGGATAACCGTCTTGATTGCCGCGCTTGAAACTCTCGTAGAAATAGGCGCTTGGGAATCACGTAGAGCACCGTGGAAACGGAAGTCTTAATTGTTATTATCGTCGCGGCCGATTCAATATCAACGCTTCCACCAAAAATGGCTTCGTTTCAGCGGTGAAATCTGCATTTCCCGCCAAGAAATGCCGACATTTCGCCGCCGCTCGTCAATCCGGTCACGCGCGCAGCTCCGTGTCCACGGGCTTTGTCCTCGGGAAATCTGACTAATGAAGACTCGTTAAACCAACGTCAGCACGATATTGCCGGCTTCCTCCTATCCATCTGCGACTGGCGCGATGATAAATTTCCAGAGGGAATCGCGAATGGTATCGCGCTAATATTAATAAGACTGGGAGGGAGAAGGAGAAAATGGCCTTACACAACTGCCATTCGTCTCGCCACCAATTCCGTGTCGCCCTCAAGGACCCTCGTGGTATTTCTTATGAAATTAACCGAATGTTTGAGGATTCCCCTAAATGATCGCACAAATGGGGTGAACATCTCGCTTGTCACAGTTGGTCCTAAACACCTACTAATATGACTTTAAACTTCCTATTTTGCAAGAATCGACGGAAAGGTAGGGGATAAGTGTAATCACAATAGTTCAATCGCTTTATGTGGTACAATCGGGAACTGGCCTGATTTGACGTTATCGCGATGATATTATAACGTCCTCAATCTTCGAAATGCCCAGAATGTAAATTAGTCCGATTGATTGTTTAGCTGCGGAAGTATAATAATTTGATGGATCACCAGCAATTTGTTGAATCGGTGATTAAGTTGTAAATTCGACAACAATACACCTTGATGAAATACCATTGAATAGAAAGGTAGAAAGGCTGAATTCAATGATTACAACTGCGGTCCGTCTTCCCCAAACAAACCCCCAGTGCCGCAAATTTCAACGACTGCAATCGATATATTTAAATGGTTCAGAATATTTTTTTATTTCCGGGAGCGCAGGAGAAAAAAACGTGCCCTCGAGCAGTCCGAGATAAAAGATAAACGAGCTGGTTCAGCATGACTCTGTTCAAACCTTTGCATTTATCTAGCGGAGAGGAATAGAACTCCATAAACAGGAAAACCATTAAGTGGGCCATCGAGTGGTTTTAAATGGCCGAGAAGGGGAGGGAAAATGCGAAATTATTTTCAATGGAATCTTCCCCGCAAACATCCAGTTGAAAGTATTAATAATTCAATATAGCGAAACAACGATATGTTACAGCTGTGAGATATTTCATTTTTTCCTGGGAGGACATTCTCCTCAATTTGATTTATTAGCGCTCCTGGTCTCATGTGTGTTTGCCCTTGACTTCCCGAGGAGATCCTTCTTGAGTAAGTCTACGACCCGTCCTTCCTGCATAAGGTATTCCTGATGAACTGTTAAATTTTGTCTAGACGACAGGCACGTTTATATTTATAATCTGGAGACCATAAGCCAGGTCAATGGATTTGTGAATTTTCAAGGTTACACAACGTTAAACTTATGTAATCTCCTTAAATAAATCTTTCATTTTGGAAAATCCTCGACCCAAGCTAATGACACGTGGTTGTAAAATCCTCAGCGGGGATGACGCGACGGGGCAACTCATACCAACCATCACGCACTGGGATGTTTTATATGTGAGATCGTCATCGCTCAAGCTTATGCATGCGAAAGTGATATAATACACGGCATACGCACGGCGTATCGCGGAGAGCCTCAGCTGCGTCGCTCACCGTGAAACCCCATAAAAGTCCCCTTGAATCGAGAGATCCACTAGCGCGACCATATGATAAATCGAGACCACCAGCCGACGACGCGTAACACCCTCGATATTCGTCGCGTGATTAATTTCCCTTCCTTCCTGGGAAACGTTTCCCCGCTGCCGGAAGCTCGAGACACGAGCTAAGATCTTTTCTTAGGTGTTCCCTTGCATTGGCCAGTCTGGTGATAACAGCGAACTTCGAGACACTCTACAGTCTATATTGATCGTACTGTTATTAACGTCCTCCACTTATCATTGCTCATTTCTTTCTGTCGCGTTCCATTCAGAATCTTTATTATTAATTTTTGTTATTAATCCTAGCAACGGGTGCCAAGTGCTCATTCACGTGACACCAGAGTTTCTTCAGCGGATTAGTTGTTTGCCTCTCGCTCTACTTTCCTCGCAGTACGCTCCGGCAGTTTGATTAATAACTGAGCAGAGTCCCTGATAAATTAAGTCGACAACTTCATCCAAAATATTTTCGTCTGAATTACTCTTCAGTCTGTGTCTGTTGCCTGTCTGAGTAATCGAAATAATTTCCCACGCCAGCCCCTTTCGATCAACCCGTCATGGAAGGGGAAAGGACGTAGTGGGAAACGTGTCACTTTAGAAATGCAAGAAGCGGCCCATTTCCCATAGACTACTTATCCCAATAACTTGAATGGATCATTGAACACTTAGTACAATGAATGATTAGACCTACGAACTATTATAGCTACAGATTTCCCAAAGGGGGTCTAGGTATGTCGAATTAATCCACTGATTGATAACTTAATCTGTTTAGGCAGTAAACAGTGCTTTTGAGTTGAGGTGTTAAATTACTACGACCCTTGAGGTTAGGCAGAGCGAACAAGAGGGCGCTGGTTTCAGACGGTCTGCAACCTCATCTATGTATGTAAACCGCATTATGTATGTTTGACGGGACGGCATCCGTAGGTATAATTCTCGGGTCCTGTTATATATGAACATTCTAATCGCGCGAATACGCTTGGGGACCAGACGCCCGTGTCCGTGTATTACACAGTGCTCTGTTTGTTCTAATATTGCCGCGTGAAGCAAATAATACTGAGCAAATATCCCGTCAACACGAAAATTCTGTCACGTTTTTAATGAAACGAATTAACTATCGAAACATGTTCGAAAATTGTCGGATTTCCCCTAATATTTTCAGGGTTTTAATTCGGATACAGAACTCCTGAAGTGTGCTTCCGCTCTGACATGCGTCAATAAAGCTGCGCTCGGAGGCTGGATGACTATACCATTCGTGGATAGAGATTCGAATGGGGATTTCGTGACACGTAGGATAATCGGACTTAATCGGGAGCGTCACTCGATGTACCAGCGTACGTGACTGGGTAAAATTAGCGCTGCGCAAAATTCGAAATGTTCAGGCCGTAGTAGAACAGCCAATATCGTTGACAGCAATACCAAACGAAGCAACGAATGTCGTGCGTGGCAGCAGCTGTGCATTCACGATGCATACGTCCCGCCGAGGTCTTTTCCGACCATTCCATTGGGTTCATCCCCTTATTCGTGCGTTTTTACGCCCCACTTCAGCGTAACTTGTTTACCTCGTACTTTTCAGTACCGAAAATTCGAAATTAACCAGAAAATAACTAGGAAGTAATACCGTTTAATTCAAGTAGGGGCAAAGTCAAGAGTTGAAAGCTGAAGAGAAAAGAAAAGGGGTAACTTCAATTACACGACCGCTTGAAATTGTTTATCTTAGACATAGTCATTTAACATTAGTGCAGTTTCGTGCATTCGTTCTGTTATTTTCGGGACGCAAGTACAGAGGGGCGTAGACCTATGGCGACTGTACTTACAATTCGATCAAGCCGTTTTCAAAACTAAACTTTCTCCTTAAGTGGCCGCCCGGTACTATCAGCCGGCATCAAGTGCACTTGCAGTGTTGCACCGGTGCATTATTAATAAAAGTACCAGGAAGACACACTGAAGGAAGAAGCTTTACTTTCGCCGCACAACGGCCCAATGAATATGGAACTGCCTCGCAGGAGAAATGGAATCCGACTATTAGACCAACTAGTTTTTTCTTTGAATAATTAGTATCGAAAATAATGTCATTCATGTATCACCTTTAAAAGGGCATCTTGAAGTACACAGAAGCCTTGGTCGTCCAGAGATATCAAACAGTTACGGGCCCGCAGCGGTTGGAAAGTGGATTTGATATGTGTGTACATATTTACATACGCAGGAACCATCTAGGTTTACGGTTCGCCAATAATTTAAGCGTGCAAACACGTTCAACGAACATGTCAAGGGAAGCGAAATATAGCGGGAATTACATCGAGGAGAACTTACATTTTCTTTGTTTCAAGGTATACACGTGCAGTTGAAGATTCAGAGTGAACAAGGTGGAGTCCTTTGGAAACAATCGAAAGATTTAATAGAAATTCAATAGGAACTTTATCACTGATAGAGAGTAAGCTCCTCTTTCGCTCTAATAATTGGAATTGAACATTCTTCGTGACATCCACATACACATGTTTATTAACACCATTTGATATTAAAATCTTCTTTTTACTGCTACATAAAGTGTCAAATACATCGGTTTAGAGACCTGCTGTATTAAATTCGCAATGAGAAATAGTTGGAGGCACTTTGTTGAACTCCGGCAGAAATGAGTGAGACACTAATTCATTTCAATGCGAGCGGTAAACTTCTCAAAGGGAGCAAGCAACAGGGACACAATTAGCAGAAGGGTCGCAGGTCTGTACAGTTAGCATTGGACCCTCGGCAAATGATGCTTAAACAGATAAACTCATGCCCAGGAGAGGCGCGGCAGAACTGGATGTTCACAAATAGCATTAGCGATATTATCATTCCGAAAGAGAGAACTATTCCCCTTTCCCTCGCGGGAACGGCGAAGGTATACGTACTTCATATTCATGGTAATTGCCGAGGTACTGAGCCTCAGACCTGCCAAGGTAGTTTCTAATTAATTCATTGGATTAAATTTTACGCTATGTAGTCAGTATGCATCGCCTATCCACCTACCAAGTAATCGCCTACTTGCTTCCTTGCAACGATGAGCACCTTCCTCATTTCTTGCTCCATCTCAATTAAACTTTCCAATGCATCACTGTTCCAATCTAGTAAATATTACGAATTATAAGCTTACAGGCTTCGTACTTGTCAGTAGTGTTATTATTGTTAATGCATTATGCCCTAACGCGGGCTTTAATGAGTTAATGGGGCTGGAATTGTTAGTTTAATCGGACCTCACGGGGATCACTTAGTAAAGCCGCTTCAGCAGCTATTAGACAGATGGGAGGGGGCTGGACGAAACTTCTACTTTTCATAGTTAAATATGATTTTAACCCACGTCTCTAATTAAGAAGTTCACGCCACAGGACTGCCGTTCCTTGGCCAACTTCGGCCAAACTTAATCCAACTCATTATCGATTCAACCACGGTATTGTCTTAATTCAGTCAGCCCCTCTCATACTCGCGTTCAATAGCAATGACGAAGACCGTGACATTATTCCGATCGCGCAATTATTCTCCAAAGTCGAACAATAATTGAAGCTGCAGATAGCATTCGGTGCGGGGGAATTGGAAATGAAAATGTATGAGGCAAATATTGGGACACGTGTTACTCTTGGGGAAGCCAAATATGCAAGCCCTCTTGCCCAATGGGATTTTTCCCCGATCGGAGTTAAGAGTTGAGGGATTTTCCTATCGGACACTTGGCAGTCCGATGGAGAGAAACGGCGTGATGACGCGGCCCCGATAAAACGGCTGAAAGACATGCAAATCGATTCATTTTTACGGTCACCCGGGAGTCTCGGCACGCTGGGTAAATCGATCGCCATGAAAAGCGGACTTCTTTAACGCAAGCGATGGAAATCAGAAATCAGAAACGTTGACAAATCACTGCAGAGTTTTATTTTTGCTACTACTTTAATGGTTACTTCATTTACAACATTTCGAAGATTTTGGCGACACAAAAACAGTTCATCGTTTGAGTACATAAAACAGGGGAAGTCTCGGAGCTCTATCTTTGGCTAACTTTATTGAGGCAGCTGCTCGCGTGTGTGTATTAGGAAAGTTCGGGGACCGGCAATTTTTCCGATGACCATATAAAAATTTCCGAATGCCTGGGAGAACTACTCTCGGAAACGCTATTTTTCGGAAGTTTCATAAACTGTTTTACGAAGTTCCGAGCTTGCGCCGGCTCCCGCGGGATTTTTGGTTCGCCACTTGAGTGGTGGGAGGACAAGTTCCACAGATTGGCGGCAACGTCTTCTTCCACCGGTACATTTTTCATTTCGCACTTTCCCACTGTACATTTACTCGCTGGGTGTAAAGCGAAGAATTTAATTAAATTAATTATTATGAATTTGCACACCTATCGTTGCACGAGCGGCTTATTGAATGAAACTTTAGTGACCCGCAATGCGTGCGACTGCATGATGCATTGGTCTGGCTTATTAAAGAACTAGCAGCTCTACTAGCCTCGCCCGGATAGCGTTCGCGTACATTTATTGTATTACCGTTTTATACGAATAATATTTCTGTGCAAACGATATGTTATATAAAATTAAATAGCGTAGAATAACGATATGCGAGAAAAAAAGTGGCATTCAAATTGATAAATTAATTCATGAGTTATAAAATATAAGAAAGCCAGGCAAACTTCCCTTTATATGTATATGTGGAGAGGGAATTAGTTAAACCGTTCATTAACCACCCGGAATCGAAGTCTGTCAGAAGTGGATTGACCATAGGACTGCGCCGGGAGCTGCACATTTTGGAAATGAGCCCATAGACACTACGAAGATAAGCTCACATGATCGAGGGCGAATATCCGTTCTCCCCGGTTCATTAAGCAAAATGGAAAAGATAAACAGGAATTACGATCCGATTTCCAACGCTAGGTTCAGGCCCCAAATTCCAGAGTTTTCCAAACATGACAAAATCGCTCTGGCTTGCTCTATTAAGCAATAAGTCTGGAAGAGAGGTGTGGATTTATAGCTGTAGTCAGGACCAGCGCACGCTCTGGCAGAGCGCCGTGCCGCCTTTTTTAGTGCTATGGATCAACATACTATAAATCCGGAAAGTTTATCCCCCTCCTGTTCTCGTTTATCGTGATCCGCCGTCGTATTTACTTACAGTGCACAGTGCCGGGAGGTTGCCGCTACCCGCAGATCTGTTAAATACACTACCGTAGGAAACGACCGTATTTATCGGAAAATACACTTTGTGGTTCCTTAACACATTATTGGCTGGTCAAAACAATATAAATGTGTTTGCATATGCGTTTACTCACGCTATTATTAAAGTAATGCATAAAGTATTGCACATCATCAAGTTTTTGTAGCAGTTTTTTCTCCAGGTACCACTCTACATACATGTACGGGAAGCGACTGTAAAAGGTACAAAGAAGTGTCGCAGAAATAGTAAGCGTCGTTTTTTTATCTCTAGTTCACATGTGTCAGCAAGACAGTCGGTGTTGTCGAGGAAATGACCGCGAAGACTAGAACAACGCTGCCCGAGAGGTGAGTTAATCAGAATATTTTACGTCAGCAATACAGTACAGCGATAGAAAAACGGCGAGATAACTTCATTAACCATTTCACGATATCATCGGAGCGACAACTGATTATATTTCACTTTGAAATCCATACGACCAAGGCAAGGGGTGGAGATGCCAGTCCCCTCGACTTATCAGACGCCACGGTGGGAAGCACGGCTGGTTTTAAGTGTGGAAAAAGAGGTAAAAGCTAAGAACGCGCTGAGTCCGATAACGTCTTCCCAATAACCAACTGATTACCCGGAAATTCTCGGCAAAACTCTCAGCCCCTTTATCCACCAACGTGCCACGCTATCACACTACCAATTTTAATGGAAGTAACATGAAATGCTGGTCTAAAAGGAAACTCATAGGCGTGCAAAACTTTAATCGCCTAAAATAGTACTGTTCGTCTACTGCGTAAACTGTTTGGACGCCTGTGTTCTTCGACTTTTGTATACTGTCTGCGTCACTCCGGGCCGTCGGTAAAAGAATAGGGAAAAATGGAAGAGGTTTGCTGACAGAGCTATGCACTTCACGGGCCCCACGGGGTTATAGAAGTTACGCTTCTACCAACGGCCTCTCTAGACTTGATCTATATGTCTAGGAAGACACCACCTATCTCCCTCTCTCTTTCTCCCTTTCTCAATGACCTGCTCATTCTATGTTAGCGATTTTCACTGTACATAAACTGCAAAGGTCCCAGAATAATGATAAGATGATATATACTGATGTCAAGGGTTAAATAAGTTAATACGTATCATTATTCTAATCGGTGTAAATGTTCCCCTAGCTGCACTGGGTTGTAATTTCCTTCGTAGGATGGAAATGTAAGAACTGCAACTCTTAATTTTCGCGAAGTTGTTCAACACCGATTTCAACAAGTACGGAGAGTAGTTCGTCCTGGAATAGAGGACATGATGAAAACAGAAGCTTGGAAGGAGACTAACCTGTCGCAAAAGTTTTTTGAGGGCTCTTCTAAACTTATTCCCCAGGAAGATAGACGGATGGAGCGAGAAGACTGGAGTAAAAGGCGAAACAGAAAAGGGACGAGTCGAGGACGAAAATACAATGGAACAGCCTTATAGCATTCGTTATCAAAGTCGGATTTTACAGATTTAACAAGTCAAAGATGTGGCATAATAGCATTAAAACTCTTGCACGCTATCTGCCAAAAATCGTACTATTTGGTTTACGTTTATCCATTTTGCTTTGCAATCGTATAAAAATTAATTCAAATACATAAAATACGACAACATCAACAAAAACACGGACAGACGTGACCCAGTCCCAACACGAACAAGAAAAATAGTACGACTATGTTCACCTTCTTTGCAGCGTTTCAGCAGACTGCATGTGGCGCTTCGATTATGCTTTCAATGTACATTGAAAAACGAGAGGAGAGTGGTCAGTGTTGAAGTATCACACTCCCAATGTGCAGAAAGCACTCGAGAGAGTGAAGTGAAAGCTCTAAAGCTGAAATGGAATGTTCGCCACTCTTTCGGTCTCGGTGATCTGTTGCATCGAGTTGCTTCCTTTTTTTACCCAGACTCAACTAAAAGCAATGCACGTTCCCTCTAACTGCGACCAAATAAAGACTTTCTACATCCGAATTTATTGGCAGACCTTCCCCTCTAATCAAGTTAACGTCTTCGAAGCGAAAATCGATTTCTGTAATATAGACATTGGCCATTTTCCTCTTTTACATTTTGTTTCCGAAAGTTCGCTCGAAACAATTTCTTTCATTTGCTATCATACTAATTTCTGCTCGATTAATTCTAATTGGCCAAATGATCTCGCAATTTATCTCCTGTAATCGGAATCTAATGGATGTTCAGTAGTTGTCCATCCAAAGTACATTAACAGGTTCATGCGGACGGATAGACAGCATCACTATAGGCGAGGCACCTAATGCCCATTATTATGAAGGTTCTCTGACGTGTATCGCGTTGCACATTGCCGGGCGCGTGTAAAAACAGCGGTTGGCACATTGTCTCCACTGGCCCGTCGAGTGGCTTCAACGACCTGAGATGTCTGCCGCCTTGTCGCCGCACAATGTTAAGTCCTCTTTCAATTCACACAACCAAACCAATTTCGTCAACGCAGAACAAATTCGCTGGAGAAACGTATTCGCTCAACCGGTGAGACTGGAGAAATGGCAAAAATGATGCATACACAAAATCTTTCACCCGAAGAAATACAGCACTATTGGATATAGCTAAGGCACTGTGTGAACATTCGTCCTCTCATTACATTTTCAACTGTTTTGGGTACTCGAAGGACTTTAACGTATTGCATTCTCTTTATTACCCATGTGTTACTATAAAAACGTAAATAATGCTATTTTTATAAATATTGCATCTCACCAATTTTCTTGGATTGATTGAACCGCGGAAATACAGCCACACGTTATTATTTTCCCAGGACTTTTAATTTGTTATAGATGCCAGTACATTAGGTGAATGTAATTTTTCGTGTGACTCGCTTGAGAAAGTAAGAAAAATAGGGGACGCAGCCAAAAACATTGCGGTCCAGATGGGCGAGGGTCGAAAATAAAACGGTTTCATAATCTAGGAGAAGAGGGGTAGGACAGTAATTGGCGATGGACAAAAAACGGCCGGAAGGAATAAAGGTCAAATACGTCAAGAATAAACGGAGCGCAATTTTCGTGGGTGAAGTAAACCACAGGCAAAGGAGCTGTGGCGCCACCGATGCGGACGAGAGGATAAGGTGAGGAAAAAAGTACGAAGGAGCCTGGGAGACATGAACGAAGCAAGCCGCTAAATTTTCCTGCGCTAAAAATTGATGAGAGTAGCAGAAATGAAACCACCAAGACAGTACGCTGGCGGCTTAACGAAATGGCTTTTCCCAGTTCTAAAGACATTTCCATAAAACAGAGCGTTTGGGACTTCTCAGACACAGAAGCAAGGCAGTTGAGCAAGTAAAAAGCCTGAAATATATCGACATACAAGTCGAACGGCCCTTGGGAGAATCTGTAGGCCTACCAGCCCCTCCCGAAGCTATGTGCTTTTGGTAATTCTTAAAAGACCATTCTAAGAATCAATATAATACTGTAATAAACTGTGTGACCCTTGTTGCTTTCTTATCGGGCTCATGCTATATTACCCTCTATGAACAATATTGTATGAGTTATAAACGAGTTCCAAGATTTCGCATCAAACTAAGAATCTGTATTCAATTTTGCGTGATATTCTATGATTAATGTGGTCGATTTAATAACAAATTACGAAATCGCGGAGAGTACGATAAGGTAGGTCATTGAAGTTCTTTTCTTCGAGTAGCAGACGGTAGTTCAATATTCGTAACAAATGGGGAGTGAGCAAGTAATAAAGTGGGGATTGACTGCTAGCGGGCCAAAAATGTACGCCCTTGGGAGGCGGGGAATAGAACAGAATAGATTAATGATCTGGATAATGCGGAGGGATGAACTAAAACTTGCTCCATTTCTGACTACGGCCCTCTCTCACGCAGCCATCCAATAATAAGAACGATGAATAATAACAGAAGACTCCAGATGCTACTACGGGGTCGAGAGCGTAGATCTTCTCAACCAGACGCATTGTGATGATCAGTAGAATAAATAAATTAATGGTCTATATTCAATATATTCTCAGCATTTCTTCGTTAATTTTCCAATCAATTGGCGAATAGAGAGGATACTTGTGTCGATTCCGCCGAGTAGCTTCGTCACCGATGCCGATATAAGAGAGACGAAACAAATCCAATATGTACGGAGAATGGTGGCAGGGGTGGGGGGATAGGTATCACTGGTAAGACCTTTATCGGGAGCACAATCGAGATTGAGAGACAGATGCTGTACTCACTGTGCACCTTCATCCTGCTGTCTTTCGCGCATCCTCCATCAAGTTCCCGACGCAGAGAGGTGTGCTCCGAGAACTGTTCTTCGCTGAACATCAGCTTCTGAGCGAGCGTCTCGCATAGGATCCCGCATAGGATCGTGCATACATATATTTTCGCTCTAATTTGGTATTCTCTGCTTTGCATCCGAACGATTGAGTTTCCGCTCATTAAGGTAGTTGCACTGATTCGCCCTGAAGTGGCTCGATTCCCCTGAACTCTCAAGTCTGAACACTCAGCGGATAGAATAGAAAGGCTCGCCCTGAAGAGAATCTGAACTCCAAGATACCTTGGACAGAATAGGTGGCCTTCAATAGAGCAGGTTAAATAAGGATACTGGACATCTCGGCGCCGGTGTACATAGATCTCGGAGTGAATGGCCGCAGTAATACCTGCGAAGTGGTTGAGTGAAACTGGACTGTTGGTAGGGAGAGATAGTGCAGGTGCAGTGAGTCGGGTGTCGGCACTCGGGAGGTCGAGAGAGGGTGGATGGACGTCGGCGAGTCATGCGAGGGTGGCTGGCAGCGATACGCCAGTGGAAACAGCCCCAGATAGGAAACACGGCAGGCAAGAACATCTTGCAATGACTGCGTTCTGCTGGCGCAATAATGGGAGCGTATAATCGCGTGTTTAGCGCCTCGTCACGAGGCTCCACTACCACGCCAGTTCAATTCGGCCCTCCTGCTTTGGCGTTCGGTCAGCAGCGTTGCATACGCCGACATACACTACGGCGATCCGCTGTTTCCGAATGATAAATTGGCAGTGTGAGCGTGTACGCACCTCTGGGAATGAGCGTCCGCGGAAAATTGCTGGACGATCGCTGCTTCCATCCGGCGAATGGTTCCTGACCCCACCGATCCCCAGCCACAACAATAGTAGGGGACGGTACATGCAGAGAGGGAGAGAGTGAGGGAGCGAGAGTGGTGGGAGACTAGCAAAATGAAATGTAAAATGTCGACACGGTATATATACTTGGGAAAAAATGCGTAACATCAATCATTTCGACTTATGTTGCTTGGAACCAAAACAAAAGTGTGCATCGTAGCGTTGGCCAGACAACTGTCGGTGATATCAGGAACAATGGGTGTAGCAGTATTGGCAGATGAAAGGTAAATCCATTGAAATCGGGACTTGGTGAAAAGTGCCACTTACGGAGGGCCTCGACATCCGCACGGAGCATTTACCGTCGGCGGCAATAGGAATAGCTGTTAAACGTGGCCACGGTGGAACGTGGGTGGCAGGAAACAACGAGCATTGAGTGACGGGTTGGCAGCAGCAGTCTGTCGTCAACACCTTTGTGTTGCAAATGGAAACAAGTGGCCCGCTAAAGTCATTTGTTTACGAATGCTCCTATACTGCAAAATACATACATATTTATCTGTCGACAATGTTACTGTGGCGTCGGTTTACCGTCATTAATAATCTGCCAAACATCATGTCGTTTTAGCTCTTACACTCTGTCCATAACCCGATACGGAGTACAGGGGACCATAATCCCCAAATTCGCAAAATCTTCGCCTGTAAACACACCTATCGCAGTAAGTTTTATGCTGGAATTAACGCAATTTTTCGAATACAGCAGTAGGAATCCAGTAAATTGAATACTGGGTATATCAAACGGTGTGCAAGAAATTATTTCTGCCTGATTCTACGGAATGCAATGCTGAAACACAAAGTGGTTGCGGAGACAAAAGCTCCCATGAACTTTGCCTTCTGTCGGGTATGCAGGAAAATACAAATATTAATCGATAGCGTTCTCCAAGATTACGCTGCAGTTCATCTGACTTTAAAATAAATTATTCATTTGAACTGCTAGCGTACGGTATTTCGGCTAATGGGAGTTTAGGAGTCTGTACTTTGAAACTTTCAAATTACATGGACTGTCAATTGTACTTTTTTAAAGTCGTATGATAAATAACTAGCAGAGCAACTGTTGGGAAATTCAGTAAGGTGCTGTTAGCAGAATAAGAGACGATGACGAATCATTTTTCAAATGGAGAGTCAGCTCTTCTTTGACGGGATTCATTCTGTTAACGGCGCGATCCAGACTATCTCGGAGCGCTATTTAAAAGTTGGAGCCGGCCACTAAAAGTCCTCCCTTACTCTCCTCCTTTCTCATCGCCCCCCTTTCTCCCTCCCGTTATTCTTTCATCCCGCGATATTAATCGCGCTCCAGGAATAAAGACGCTAAGCTATGAAAATATTTAAGCCCGCAGCTACGGCGCTGGAATATAACTTTAATCGTTACTCCCAGAGTATTTCTGGAAGCAGCAGCAGCAGCAGCAGCCGCCGCCACCACTGCCTACCCCCAGGAACTTTCCGAGGCCAGCGGAAGGTCCTCCATTGACGTCAAGAAAAAATTGCACTCCGCAGAAAAGATACGTTCCTAGATCGGCGAAAAAGTCGAGTCGGCAGTGCTGCTACTGCAAGTACGTTAAAACTGCAAAGAGGACCTCTCGATCGGCGTACCCCCCTCGTTCCTTCTCGGACTATACTTGGAATCCGAGAAATTTAGTCAAACCTTTTCAGTAAGCGCGTTCCAGGAAATTCAATCTAGCAGAGAAAAGCTCAGTACCTTTAATAAACTGCAGTCTGCAATTTAAAATGAGATGTGGAAAAAGTCGAATTCTTTGTCAGCTTTAGTCTGTGCAAATAGACAGGGGTACACGAGGACAATACAAAGTTGATTACGGGCTTTCGCCGGAGTTTACTTTGTGTATATAACACCGGCGTGTTATGTGTCTTGAGTTAATTAACCTAATTAATGGATTGGCCGGGCTGTCAGAGTTCACTTAGTGGGATACGGAACGAGTGCCAACCTGGAGGGGGCCACCGAGGCCTGGATAGTATCAAAGATAAATCGTCCAAGTTTAGGAAATTGTAGGGAAACCCTTCTTATGATTTCTCGTCTTAATATGCGAGAGTTTTATTTTCCATGTAACGTATTTCAAGTAGTAGTAGCCTGCACCAGCGCGTACGGCGATCAGTACAAACATCAAGGAATTAGCCGAAGTCGTTTCGAGAGGCGTTCGAAGAAGATCGTGAATTATTTTCGCCGGCGTAATATCGGCACGCAATCTGCCTCGCCAAGAGGACGCAATTAAACTCGGGACACAAATGAGTGGGATTATGGAAATGTGTGCTATTCAAAAGAGAAAGAGTGAGAGAGAGAGAGAGAGAGGGGGGCGGGAGGGAGCTGCTGGTCGATGAGAACTGAGAAGTGGAAGTTGCGTCGTCGGCATCAGTGGAGGTGCGCGACAATGCGGCATGACGATTTCGAATTCATAACAAGTAACTCGCCGGAAAGAACGTGCCACCAGAATTTCCTCGTCAGCCCCCCGCAGCGAGCAGTTTCTCATAATCGTTATTACGAATTTGTAATACGTCTATTAGGATCGCGCTCTGCAAATTTCACTTGCGGACTCCGACCGTCAACTTCTCCCGGAAACTGCTGATAAACTCAAACTAAATGAGAATAATTTACCGATTGATCTGTCAGCAGTCTCTTGTTTCCTCCAATGGCTGGTTGCGACTTATTAAAAACAAGCAAACTGGTTCGATGCACCACAGCTTCCCATCAAATTTATCGTTATTAGGAAACAAACCACTAATCGTCGTATATTCACGCACATGTTCACTTTACTACCTGTTTATTATAATTTATTTGGATTTCTCTTATAATGATGCTTACGGTGCGTTCCAGTTGAACGCTTAAACGCTTTTAAGCGCTTACACGCGTCCACGCTTACAAGTACTCAGAATGGTCGTTCGGTTTGGCTAGAAAGCGCTCGGAGACGCTTAACGTTCGGTTTGGCTCGTAAGCAGTGAAGAGCAGCAAGCGTTCCACCTTTGCTGCCTAATTTCATTACATAAACCCAGTGCGTTTAAAAGCGCGAATTGATGAGGATTCGATTAACTCGCAGGAACGACAGTTGGCGCATATCTCTTTCTTTCCACGACATCGTGTCAGTCAATGCAATCGCATATCGAATTTGGTTGCTTTGCAGAATGTCGGATAATTGATGGTTCACTGCGGGAAGGAGATCCAACAGCCAATTTAAATCGGGCGGGATAGACACCGATTCGCGGCGCGTGGCTCGCATACCCTATTAGGTGTGATCGCTTAATTGATCGTTAACTCGGCGGCGCAACGATAATGAATGCGCATGCACCGTAAACTCGAGGTAAAATTCACCCTCTGACCAACCCAACCTGCAACACGATCCTACTGAATATTTCATCGAAATAATCAAAATTCATTGATTCGCGATATAAAGTCAAAGTGAAGCTGACCCAACTCGTGGAAAAATTAATTGCACTGCCGTCGGATCCCTTAAAAAGGGATGTCTTGATATGCGTAAACGGGTTAAACTCATGGACCTAATTCCCGACGGACGTGCCCGTTTAGCCTCAGTCAAATTCGATCCTGCGAAACCCTTCTACATAAGCAGGATCCGCATAGATCCCATATGTATAATATACGCCAGATATAGTCAAATGAAGCTCCATTGACAGGAACATGAGCTATTCCCTAGGGAGAGCGTAATCAAGCTTTCATCATAAAACGATTGATGTACCATGTCCCACCCGGGGAATTCTCCTCGGACGAGATATTAAGCAGAGGCATTATTCAGGAGATCATTTCGGATAGCACTTTACGAATATTATTCGCAGTCTGCAGATACTCGTGGGCAAAAAGCAGGTATTTTACAGGGTGCGGGTCATCCCCAAGGGAAGGGGCTACAGGAACGATGGTATGAAAGGATCGACGTAATCGTTCCCGAGGGTTCAGACGTGTTAGGTGCAACGGGTTCGTGGAAGGTTTGGATAGTAGTTGTGGCTGGATGGTAGACCGAAAGATTCAACGGAATGGGACGTAGGCAGCAGCATCACCCCAAGAAGCTCATAGGGCTTCACACCCTTCGTAGGTGCCAGTCTTCTTGAAATATCGCCATGACTGGACGAGAATTCGTCCATCATAAATAACAATCGCTCCCGTTTCCTAGGGCGCGGGGATGCGGTTCGTCTCTTGGAGGATTCTTTCTCACTCCCTCCTTCTTTCACTCGACTCTTCTGTTTGCTTGAAGAGAGCGATCCCAGTCCTAACCCGAGATCCATTCCGTTCTGCCGGGCATACTGGCCCACTTTTACGAGAGGGAAACACGCGCCCGGCGCGTTGTCCTCCGGCCTAGACGTTATTTAGCATCATTCATGTAGATACGCACACATGTATGCGCTGCTATCTCTCTCTCTCTCTCTCTCTCCCTCTCTGTGTTTCGCCTGGAATTGGATTGGCGTCGCAAATGGAGCAGCTATACTCGAAAATAGTACTCATTGTACAGTGACTTCAATACCACTCTTTTCTTCAGCCAGAGGCGTATAAGTTACGGTTTTTTCCTGCACGCTGTTGCATTCGCTATCACATTATTTTTTGTTTTGCAAGGGAAATGGGACCTTAAAATCTGACGGATATTTTCAAATGTTGCCGACTCCCCATTATCCTCTTTACAGTTGTGCCTTTTCAGACTGAATTGTGGCACATCGTAAAAATATAACGATCATAGTTAGTATATTATAGTCACATAGTATGTGTGTTGTCGGTTACCGGTGCATCCGATAGGAAGTTCCGCCCGCAACATATGCGCACACAGGAACGTGCAAAGCAAAGGGAGGCGGTATCACGAGACTACTGTTATTAAAATACAAAATGAATTATAGGGAAAGTCTTCTAGAATTAGCATAGCATTATCAAAATGAAACCGAGTTCGGTTCCGTTCCGTTCTGTTCCCATCTACCTAGATCCATATTCTTGGGCTCCTGAATTAATTTTTGTTCATGTAAAATACTCTCAAGTGTCGTACGAAAATCATATTTCACTTTTTGCCCTTATTACAGAGCTTACGGTACCCCCCGAAGCACCGGGTTTATTGGATTCCTTGCGTTGCTCTCGAGATTTTCTTTTCCTTTTACATTGGTCGCTCGAGCTACTTCATTCGCGATCGCATAACAAATTCGGCTTTGGGACTTTTAAAGTTCAAAAGTTCCCTCCTCTCGCAGGAGGAGAGAAGGACAGGTACATAACGGAGTTCCTAAAGGAAGAGGGGCAGATCTTCCATTCAGCATCTAGAGGGGTGCCTGCCCGTTTCAATTTATTTCTCGTAAATTTCGAAGAACCAAGATCCAGAAAGCTCTCAGGGCAGGTGCGGTGGCGAACCAGAAATCATTTAGCAGATACGCAGCAATGAACGCCGCCACTCAACAAATATTTCTCACCGGGTAAGCTTCTTCGGGCAAAATTTATTGTATTCCTTAAGAGTTTAACCATGAACCACAAACCACAAATTTAGTCAAACTTTGTAATTAGAAAATAGTCTATCGGTTAAATCTGTGGGAATAAACTGAAATAGCATAGAGTCTTGAGTGTTCAGTGTCATTTAGACTTGAAGCAGGCGATATGTCAAAGTTCACGAGGTGCTTGCCGTTGGGAGGGGGTGAAGGAGGAAATGTAGGGAGCGGAAAGCAGCAAAATTACGCAGAATCGATTAGTGCCCTGGGAGAACAGATTAATCATACCAGTGGGAGACGTACGCTGGAAATGCGCGAGCCTGCTGCCGCTAGACTATACGTCAATGAAAGAATATGCTAACGTCAGCCGAAACGAGTCGATTATATTTGTTATCGTAGTTATTATTTTGGCGACGATGTTGTCGAACGGACAATTCCGATAGGAAGATCGCTCAAGGAGCGACTGAACCACTTTAAAAGACACCAAAGAGCCTGCCGCCTGGTTATGCATCGAAAACCCAAAGGCTCGAGTGTTCATATTTAAAGAATCGGTGTGGAATAAACGCTTGCGTGCAGTGCTCGCGGATATTTACGAAAACAATGGCTCATCAGAGATTAAGTATACCGAGCGATTCAAAATTTATCGGGGGCAGCAGTATGATTGGCCTAAGGAAATTTAGTCTGGCAAAGCTCTATGAGCTCAGTTTCTGCAGAGAAAAACACGGGAAGTTCTTCTCTTTAGTAGGAATAATCTGTGAAGCCATTAGGGTGGGATATATCTAGACATTAATGGTCCGCAACACATTTGTATCCTTCAGTAGCAAGGCGTGAATGGGCCGCAAGATGTGAAAAACGCCCGGCACTGGCTTCCTACTAGGCGAGCTACAAGAATTTGCTCTCCCCTTCTTGTTTTACTACTCTCAGTTTTCCCTCCCCTAGATGATCCAGACGGGTTCATTTTTAATAACGTCGGAACGGGACGTTCGTTAATCCGCAATTAAGCTGACAGTCCCCCGTACAGCCCGGCATGCAACGGGATTGTAATTTCGGACGTGATTGTGACCCGGAGAGAGGTTATTAACTCTTTGAACCACCGACGTGGAACTACTGATCACTCCGCGAACGGAATCACTTGGCCGAAGCTATCAAGGGGACCAAGTGATATCCGCAGTTTTCATTAAACTGGTCGATGTATCGTCCAACCGCGAAATATGCCCGCCGCTGGTCTGGCTCTCCCTACATGTTATCATTTCGGCCATACTATAACCGGACCCCGCTGCCATTCCGTAAAAATTAAAACACCCACCTATACATTTTTTTCAGATCGAATTGTTCTGCAGTTTCAAGAGGATCACTGAACAAACTTGGAATCGCACCAGCGCGAGCACCCTGCAATCGAAGCATACCGAAATCACCGAGTTCGTATTAGTAATTCTCGAGAACACTGCACCACTCGAGCGGCTGCTGCAACGTCCGATATGTACAGGTTTGTTCCACTGAACTATTACGATGTGGCAGTTGGTATTTGCTGTACGGAACTTTTGTTAGGCATTATTCGAATGCAGTAGGTTTTCAGATGCAGAACCTCCAGGTACTTTTTAACTAACTAAGCAAATATTAGTACTATAAGAACATATTATACTCCCGGCCAGTCAGAAGGTCGTTCGGTATACAGAAATCCCTCTAATAAAGAAGTAAAAGAGGGAAGTTGATGGAAGACACAATACCGATAAGCTACGCCGAACAAACAAGCAAATGTTTTTATCATCCGGCGGTGAATCTATGGAGCGATAACAGGGAAGCTCCCGCTGGATGATAAGACAAATAGTAGGGAGTGGCGTCCGAAATAAAGAAGAACCAAGAATTCATACATTTTCGGCGAATCCCCCAGAAGTTTCGAGGTGGTTGCAAATATTGACCTTTGCGTCATAAATATACATTGCTGTGAAAACGATGTGAATCGATCATTCGAGAATTTTATTCCGTCGTACGAGCTATCATTCCTGCCATCCGTCAAACCTACAACACTAGCTGAGACGGCTTCACTGGCCCATTCCGGTTCCAAAAGTGTTAAGAACATTGGAAGCAACATTTTACCATGTTGTACAAGCCATAGTATGCAATGGGTCACAGCAGATCGCAATACTACAGAGACGGCAAGAGTTGTTGTGACCCAGACGAAAAAAAGGCCGCTAGAGGTCAGCTTTAAACAAGCTTTAGGATTGAAGGTCTCAACATTTTTTTCCTCCATTATGTTTTTCGTGGGAGCTTCGAGGATAATGCCTTTTTTACTTGAAACCTCTTGGCCGGCCATCATTCGTCTTGTCCGATGGAGCTGTCAGTTCTTTGTTCGAATTCACATTTATCGCCTTGTGGGCGATCAGGAATTAACAATCCCAACTCATCTGCAGAAGTATAAATTCAGTTGACAACACGTGCTCAGCACCATGAAATGTGACCATTATTTTGTTGTTCTGTTAAATCTACAAAAAGACCGGTAAAATGATCGCCCGTGAGCTTAAGCGCTCACACGAATGCCGGGAATACACGACAGGAAAAATTGCGAGCAATCATTGTGGCGCACTGGTGCGCTACTGCTCTCTCAAGGTGTCTCCGTATTTTAAATAACAGGAAGATTTCCAGAAGTAATAAAGGCCGAACTTTGAGGGGCGCACAGTTATGGAGATGCGCTGTCTCTCAAATATTCAGCAGATAGGTATGCTTCCTCGACGGAATCGCTAGGACCTGGCATTCTTAGATGTTCTCGACTGCATTCCTTTATCCAGTGGCACAGGCGCCAGTAAGAACACGACACTCTGCTGAACGTGCGACGCTGCTGCTCCAATGCAAATAATCCTCGCAGTCCACGAGGACACTCGCATTTCAGGCAGCGTCATCTTCCTCAAAGCTACAACATTTTTAAAACAATTTTTCTCACTCCCGTCGATTCAGTAGCCTGTAAATGTTTGAAGAGATGTAAGTGAGAATTAGGAACTCTGTTTCAGGAGACTCGGTAGAGTCCCATGCCAAGTAGTTGTAGTAACTTCAGGCGACAGCCAAAGATACTTATCCCGGAGTGTAGCGGTTTTTGATCGATATAAAACTTTTACCTTGATTTATGCAAAAGTTACAGCTCCAACGATTTACACGCCACGCTTTAAAGTCAGCGATGTAAGTTAATTAATTAATTATTATGTGATATCTTTGATTGAAAACTTGGCTTTCTTGTGTGATATCTACATATTTCGTTTTTGGATAGGAAGTTCAAGAAGATATCTTTTATGTAGGTCACTAAAATATACTTGACACTTTTTTTGACATAGGGGTATTGGGCAGGGGATTTATGACAATCTGAACTCATTCTGTCGTTTTGCAACATCGCCATCAGCAGAAGAGAGAGAGAGAGCAAAGCTTTGCACTGGGCGTATACGAAACATCTGACCACTGCACGCTGACGCAGCTGCGAACACAAACAAAATACAACCCACCGCGGCGAATTCAGCCGCCTCTTGTGTACGTTCTGTATCTATGTACGCAAGTGAGGCGTACTGCCGTTGACCCTCGTCGTGCCTGCCCTTCGTAAGATCTTCCTGCATTCTCTGAAATACTGCCGCAGAAATGGCGTCCAATCCCACCACCAATGAAGTCGTTTCCTTCAAATCTAAACCCCCCAAAAAACATTAAAATGTAAAAAATAGCGCCAAGTAGTTTAGTCACTCACAAAAATATACCTCTAATATATCTCTAATATATATAACTAAGATTCTGGCAAGAATGGGCCTCTCCAAGGCCATAGCGGCGCCGTATGAACGTGTTTTCGGCGAGAATAAACGAAATATCGTTCGTACGGCGCCGCTATTGCCTTTGACCGGTCGATTCCGGGCTGAATGTTAGTTTCTAGGCTTAAACTAATCAGCCAGCACCATTAGAGGCGATTTGAAAAAATGTCGAAAAATCGAAAAAGGAGAAGGGGTACGGTCGCAAAAATTTCCAATTTTCGACATCTCTCCGAATCGGGATAATAGGGTCTCGGCTGTCGCGCGCCGTGGGTAAGGGGACTACTACTTGGCGCGAGACTCTACCGAGTCTCCTGACAATCGCAGATGCCGAAACACCTCCATATAAACTTCGTTGTAATTACAGAATACAAAACTGATAATCCAGGTTCAAGTTATAAGCTAGATTAGGACGGCAGAATATACTAAGTCGGTCCATTTAAAAGGACTGATCTCTTGGCATGTTCTGTCCTTACAACTTCCAGAGGGGGCAGATGCTGCTGGTAGGAAGAACGTAGCCTCTAGTTAACTAGCGGGCGTTATCGCCGAAAGATTATAATAAATTTAACCGCGCACTGCCCGGGACTGCTGCAGCGGTATTAATTAGACCGTGGGGTAATCACTCTAATGAGAGGCACTGAAAAAGAGGGCAACGCTCTCGAAACCACGAGGGAGAGGAAAAACAGCGTGTGTCCAAGGGAAAATCGTGTTTCGTCGGCAGTAAATATTATTAGAGACTGCGGATGAAGGTATGAAAAAGCTCGTTGACCTCGTTTAAACAAATTCTGTGTGTATGCACTTTAGGTGGGAGGCGTCACTCGTCCAAATTAACTCGGCATATCCCGTGTATTAAAAGGAACTTTCACCAGGATCTTTCTCCTTCCTCTCTCTCTCTCTCTCTCTCTCTCTCTCTCTCTCTCTCTCTCGCTGCGGTTACGGTTTTAAGCCTTCTATTCGTCTCTTGACGAGCTCTACTAGGGCAAACTTCAAATAAAACTATTCGAAATATTTCCATTTCCGACCGCAATGCCCGTGAGCCGGGCAAAGAAGCGAGAATTCCGAATTGAATTGCTATTGCCTTCAAGGGAGAGATTTAAGCACCCTTTTTTGAAAAATCATTTCTTCCATATCAATTTTATGGTTTACCACTAGGTACAAGGAAGCACATTGGAGCATAAAATATTGCGAGTATCCTTGAAGTGGGAACTAGTGCATTTAAGTGCAGTACAAAAATGTGTGCAATCCTATGGATACTAAGGCTGGATGGTCGGTAGGGTGTATCCTTCTCCGACTTAATCTGGCCTTGCAGTAGTTACTGATGAGTTGGCGGCAGTCCAGTAAGCTTGAATGTTCTTCCGAGCATCTTGTCCCTATTGTATGCCGTCCGCTTGCCACGCAATACAGATAGCCTTAAATTACTCTTTTCGTGCAACGTACGTCCTTTGATATCTCCACCGAGAATGTTGTTAATACTTTACAAATACCTTCAGTGACTGATCGAGAATCAAAGGGTTAAACATTCCAACGGCCTGTGGTTGTACGTGCAGCATATATGGTGAAAGAAAGGAAGAAAACGAGAGCCAGAGAGAGAGAGAGAGAGAGAGAGAGAGAGAGAGAGAGACAGAGACAGAGACAGAGACAGAGATAGAGATGTTGAAATAATAACAAGTAAAACCATGTGATTTGCTTCCCTATAACCCACAAAATTGAATTACGGCTGCTCTTTCAGCGGGAGTATACGGAGCATGCCTTCTGAATTTAGGGGAGGCTGACCAAGTTCCTGTCGATTAGGACCCACTGTATTGTGTGCTCGCGGTTTACCAACGAAGGGTGGTAGAATATTTATTTGCCCAGAGACTAAAATTTTCTTTTAATCCTCCTGTCCTTTAGACCATGGGTTACTTAATACCGAACGAACACCCTGAAATGACTCTAAATTGACTCTCTTTGTAAATGCTTTTCCACCCTAACTACTACCAATACCACTTTTTTAGCGTCTCCCTTGTTCCCGCCACTGCTTCTCAGACCAAGGGTGTGGCGCCAGATAAAAAGTAAATACTTCGTAAAATTTATTGCAAAACCAGAAGAAATTTCTTTGGAGCGTATTGAAGTGTTCCTTTAGTCGGGTATCATCAATTTAAATGTCCCTGGCGGAGACTAAAATGCCGTCGATTCGTGAACGTTTAGAAAATGACGCGAACACAATCACAACAGCAAAAGAACGTATGACATTCGCAGTTTCGCATATTGAGTAGTACTATTAGTACGCCGGTTAACATGTTGGAGCTATTATTTGTCCACGCACATATCAGACTTCGCATATTTACAGTCCATTCTTGCCAGAGGTTGGCCCGGTACAGAAACCTGTGTAGACGTGTGATAAACACTTTTGCTATAGTGTATCCCCAGCGAGATAGGAGATCTCGAGGGTGGCGTGGCGTTTGGGTCTGGAAATCGGGGAAAAATGATGTTGCGCTGCGTCGAACATGAATAATGTTCGCTGATGTGGAGGGACGGTGTTAGTGTGTTCGAGTTTATGAAAACACATTAGGACAGAAAGCATTTATCTCGGGCGGCCCCTTCTTCCTGTCGTTTATTTATGCGGGACTTCGGAAGCTCGAAAGGGCTCGGGGCCGCTTTGACCTTAAACAATTTATAGGAACGCATAAATGTGCGCGAATACTTAACGTTTCCAGATTCAGCGGACCTAATGCGAAGTATGATAAACGATGTCGTAATGTCCCCCGCAACCCTCGCATCGGCCGCGGACTGTTGTCCAACCCGCAGCCTTCATTTAACCCTGCGTCGACTTCCACGGTCGCTATTAACCTCGCCATTAATTATCCAGCTCCGATTCCAGGCACACAATGACGCGCCCGTTGAAGAGGAGTTTAGAAGCTGACGGGTGTAACGGTAGAGGAAGATGATATGCTCTATCAAATGCTTCGCAGTCAGACATGTGACTCAATAATGGCAGCATTTGGAAAGCGCTAATTGGCACCCAAGTTACCTAATTTAAGACTTTAAAATTTAGTGTCTTGAATGAAGTACATTCGGAATAAGAAGCAAGGAAGAGCGAGGGCTGAAATATTTGCCATTGGTCTGCGTTAGCGGGCGAGCGGGCTAATGCATCGCACCTCTATCTTGCAGCCTGGCGCGTATAATTCCAAATTTATAAGAAAGCTTTACGAGCTTCTGAGAGCCGATGCATCTTGCTTAAGGTGTACTAAACGTCTCGTCTTACAATGATTCACACTGCCCCGACGAAGAAGGCGCTATCGCGTGTGACAGTTTCTTAATGCATCGATCTCTCGCGATACTGGTATCATCGAGACCCAATGCAATCAGAAATTCAACAGCATTGTTTCGTTAATTACATCTACCCCTCGGAACATTCCGAAGTTTACTGTTGACCCAATTGGATCGAACGGAATAGTTCGCGTTACAGTTAGAAATCGAGCAACTCTAGTGAAAGGAAGGCACACGTTTTCCAAGGCCGAATTACGTGGGAGAGGAAAACACATTATTTTCCAGGAGGAGAGGCCATCTCAAAGACCGCGCCGCAAGCCTAAAAGTCTCTTCTCGAAAGGAGCCGAGCGCTGCCTTGTAAGGCTGCATAAAAATAGAACTCTACCTCTCTATTCGGAATAGTGGCTGATATTACATTTTCCGCGGAGCCAGCGCTTCTTTCAACGTGGCCAGAAAAGTGGCGCGATTTTGCATTTAAATTCCCATTAAAATATTTTATTCCCTACTGTGAAAGAAGCAAATTTTCCCAGCCCCTCCAGATACCTTTCTTCGCATGTCGAATCTGCGAGACTTTAATATCCTAACGGATTTCAGCAACGGGCGCGACGTCAATTTACTACTCGGAATTAAAAATGTGCAGGGAGAACGCATGACGCTTGGGCGGGTGTAAACTGTACAAGGGTTTTGATTGAAGTGTTATTAAGCTTCGGGGATTAAAGATAGCGAAAGGGAGTAGGTGTACTCCATTGTACCTCGACCCGACGATAAAGAATCCAGGATAGACTTTACATCACGCTAGTGACAAACGTATCTCAGTGGCGTCTCATCAGCGAGCGTCGGTGTTTGCTAAAGCCTCTGGCGGTAGTCTTAGCCACTGGCCAGACTACAGAAGTCAACAAGATACTGAAAGATACTCCTAGCAGCTGCAGCACCTCTGCCGTCCATTACCTAACTCCGAGAGATACGCACCTCCGCCATGTTACGTCATTGAAACGGAGCCTCGTATTCCATAAGTAATACATACACTCGGCTAACGCACCAAGATCCTCTTTCACATTCTCTTCACCTCTATGACCGAGGGACAACAAAGTGTTTTTCGAGACTGTTTACTGTTCTACCCGAGGCGACGAAAACTTCGTGGCTCCCTTTTATCTTGCACGGGATCCGCAAGGGAGAGACAGGCGCCACATTAACAGCGTAATGCTCAGGCGACAGACGAATTATACTTTCAGTAGAGGAGCAGGAGGGCATGTGAAGCGATATGGAGCGGCTTGTACGACTGCCATAAGCATCTGCTTCAACTACCAACTTCATCGAGAGTGTGCGTCACCGAAACTCGGTGTCTTTGCGCGAACACTTAACTACGGTCTCAATTCTACCGGGGCAAATAGTGCGAAGACAAGGTAACTCATAATATAAGCCTGAGTCTCGGGGCGAGCAGGTACTACTCTCTTTATTTCCCGGTTAGCTGGGAGATAAGGGCGGCCGGGAATAATGGCTCCTTATTATATACGATAATAGGTGAAGTTCGGGCATAGAAGTTAACCGCGCACAGCCATTTTCATAGTGAGGTGCTTCCTTTAGCTCCTTGCGTTGCGAGTTCGCACATACTGTGCCGCCTACTACGATTCGACGACGCTTTCGAGAATTCAGGTTGCTCCGCGCTGTGCTTTAAGTTCGCACTACTTTAAGGAGCCCGTGTCGATATGACACCCCAGGACGCTACTTTGTATTGCCCCATATTCTACTGGCAGTGAATAACACGGGTAAAGGTTGAGATAATCTGGATCCCCGGATTAGTTCTAACTCGAGCATTCGCGTGGTCTGAGTACACAGAAACTCATTTGGAGAGTTTCAGCGTACGAGCGTTGCCAACTTAGACGGATGCCCCCGATTAATGCCGTCTATAAGCCTGTTATTTGATCCATTTCTCTTCTAGGGATATAGAGGAGTATCAATAAAATTATTCGCTAGTTACTTGATAAATCCGTCCTTCAGCGACCCTTGCGATGAAATGTGCCCGCAGAGAGTTTGACTTCGATAAATCACAAGTCAAATCTAAATTAAACCTAACGGCGATGCCCTTGGAAAAACTACGATAGTCCCCACGGCCAAAATAAAAAGGGTAGTCACGTACAAGTGCAGAAGGTCATCGTGGTTATTCCATTATCTCCGAATGCGCTACTTAAACATAAGTACTGTAGTCGAAGAAGCATGTGCTTTTGTGCTGCTGGAGCATCGACCCTACCAGGTTGCCAGTTTCCATGTAACTTACGCCTGGAATACCGCAGGTGCCTTCCTCAACTGCAAGTACCAGAATAATTACCTCTTCTTTTCCCAAGGTCGCAAGTGGAGAGAGGAAATGAAATCCAAGAAAAAGCGTTTTTTGATAGATCCTCAAATGTAAGTTTCTTGGCACATCTAGATTAAAATCGTTGTCGTTGATGAAATCTATAAGCGTTGGGTCGTGGCACTTGAGTAATACAGTTGACAGGTGAGGGTTCTAAAGAATTACGAAGCCTTTTAAGATCAAAGAGGTTCATAAGACTGCGGGATTCTATATTCGATATTATCTCAATTGAAAAAGTGGGATTACGCCTGATAGGAGGGTAAAGTGTAAACGATACTCAAAGACGACCTAAGGGGCTCTTGGCGGACTCATTCCCTTAAGGATTTCTAGGAGAGTGCCGAGCGCGTTCTCCAAGATTCCAAGCCGTGCTTAGAAGGAGCAACGAGCAAGATGTAGCATTCGCCTCTTCGTCCAACTACTCGACCCGAAGACAGGCTTTAGTCGGAGAGAGAGAAGTGGAGAAGGGAGGGTGGGCGCATACAAACACAGTTAGGTGTCCGGAGCGGAGGGTCGCCCTTACAGCCGGATTTACGTAGATTGCGCTGCCCGACGAATCGCCAGATCAAATCGGGGAACGGTCTGACCGAACGCCGACCTGTTCTACTGAACGACTTCCGGCGAGGATGCTGATAGAATAACTGAAATATGACCTATCGATTTCGTACCAATCTCGGATACCTTGGCTTACCGTGCTGCTGAGAAGGGAAGTCAAGGTATGAAGATTGGCTTCGTGGTGAATTAAATGAACCACTTGAATTTTCACTTTCCTTTGTAAAATTAGCTGACAGCTACTGAATTTGGAAAAAAAGTCTGAACTTGAACCAATACTCCATCTATCGACTGGGGACATGAACATTTAACTTGCCACTGAAGACTTCTACTTTTGCGTGACCGTCGATCGGAATTTTTTACTTATAATGCATCTTCAATACCATTGCTCAAATATGGCAGATTACTTACCTTGAATCTCTGGTTAATTGGATTTGCAGACGGGCTGCAGTAAGAGTAATCAGTCTCATTAAAGGGAACTCTTCGACTGCCGAGATAGACATTTGTAGTGCCGAAATATAATAAGGGTCGAGACCGAATACGTGTTGCAGTGTACATACATAGGTAACCAGGTAACCCAATTAGTCAGATTACTCATGGGTCACCGATTTTCCTAGCTTCAAATTGCGAATTTCATTAGAACCTATTTACATTATGTGATCCGCCCAGAGTATAGAACAATACGCAATAGTCCCTGAACTGGAACTGATCTTCCTACAGGGGCTGGAGATACAATACACGGCATTTCACGCTACTTTCATTACATTAAATTATTAGCTGGCACTGCAAACGGGTGCTAAATACTACTGTGCTGCTTTTCGGAGAAATATCATTTGCACTGCGCCGGACAGTGGAGTGGCTAATTGAACGCCAGCGCAATTCGAATTTTAATCGGTACCTTCGGCAGGTGCTCACAGTACTGCTGTGTGGTTTCATAGACGCGGACCAATTTACATGCACTAATTTGTTCATCGCAAGTTTCATGCAATGCAATTATTGTTGAACTTAATTACAGGAGAAAAGGCCCGTTGCACCCATCCACGGCCAATACATATAAGGACTACCAAGGGACGGGAACTTTAAATATAAGGAACTAGTACTCTTCATAATCCTGACTGTATGTGAATCCCAGTGCTGCGGACTACCTTTGAAGGGTGATGGGTTCATGCTGTGATAGGCAAAGCAGCAGGAATTCAGCAACCCGATCTTACCTATAGACTACGGGGAACGCTTCTATGGGATTCACGTATTTCTGTACGCCCGGTGAATGCAAATCGAACGAGCGTTTGAAAAAATATATTCTACGCCTGTCTCTAGTGCAACGGCGAATTTGACTTTGGGATCACAGAATACTCAGAAACTCGTGTTCATTAACCTCGAAAACCTTTACTAATTGAGTATACGTTCCGGTACAGTTTTATCTGCGTACTATGTGTATAAGAAAGAGGAACAAAAATTTGTTAGGTAGAAAATGAAAAGAGATTAAATAGAAATTAAGTACCGCACTTGTCAATTTCGAAGTTAAACCCTGTATAAAGGTCTGTCCTCTTTACAAAGTAGTTCAGTGTGCCATTCCGACGCAGGGTGCATCCCCAATATGGAAAGTAGAAGGTCGATGCTGCTGCTTTTGAAAGCATTCCCCGTGGATCTTTTCGATTGAGCAAAACCCACCCAGCTGTAAATAGAGCCGACTGCCGTCGTAGTTATTTGAACTAGTCATTCTCCCTACACTTACAACTTAACATGTTCTATATTACAGGGGTAGAGTTGCCGTCTTTCCTATTGAGGGAACATTTTTAATGAAACGACAACGGAAAATCGTTGGCATATTCATGGAAAGTATGACTAGGATTCGTTCGTGAGTCCCTAAGTTTCTCGATTCCTTTGAGATCATCCACGAATAGTCGATGTCCGTGTTCTCGGTGGCGTGCAGAAATACGTGTCCGAGGCACGTCCTACTCGGCGTCTCTATATCTGCCTGCTGGACCACTCCCGATACGCTGACGCCGGATATTTTACGTTCGACGCTCGCCTCATTTTCATGGAAAGTGTGGAGCCCGGCTACCCGCTCGTTTTTACGGCCACGTCGTTTTGTTCTTGGGACTCTCATTTTCGTAACAATGGAAGGGGGTGGCTCCGCAAGTGTTGTGAGGGTGACGATCGATTCTCGTGGTGGTCACATTACCGAGAAAGACTGTCGCTGTGCTACAGGGATCGCCATTCGTTAACTCAAAAGCTGGCACGGAGTGCGTCTCCAGCATCATGCACTTGTCGCTGTTAACTCCTTAGGATTCGCTCAGTCTCGTTATGAAGTGTCATTGGTCTGCTCATAGGTTTGATAATTCAGTATTTTTGTGCAATCACGCGGCTTCAGTGGCTGATAAACATTCACATGTCGCCCGATATTTTTCCCTAACGGACGATCGTAGGCATATGGAATGAAGACTCTGAAATACTTCATTTCCGTCGGGTGGAGCGAACTACTCAAGGAACTTCCGGCACGCACTTGGAATTCCCGGATTATCCTTGGAACTTGGCAGCCGCGTGGAGTGTCCTTATTGATCCTTGAGAAATGGATTTCATTCTTAATTGCTTTCGTTCTGACGATCGCCCGTGAAATTAGTCTCACCGTGTATTCAATTCCGGTACGCGTATCTCGTGCTCCATCTTCCACTTATTTATTGTCGTTCGTCAGTTGCAAAGCGCGCAATACAGCTCAGTAATAAAGGGAAAAGACGTTCGAAAGGAACAAGACGCTCCTAAACGTAATTCGGGAAGTACGATCAAGGCGAGAAACTCTCAACTAAGAAACGGATTGCAGGTCATGCGACGGCAACTTAAATGAGGCAAATCCGCGAGAGCCTCGAATCTCTTATTAGTAGCTAAAATATTTGCCCTCTAATTGAATTAGGATTAGCTGGTTCCAACTAGGACGGAACGCGCGCACCGAGTACATTTAAGCCACCTGAAGCAGTGTTGCCTGATTCAGAACTAGCCCGCCACCTTAAACCACAAAAGTATTCATCCCCTGCATCTTCCTCCAAACAATGAGTAACCTTGTTCGCCCCACATCTTTCACATGCAAATTGGATTGCCGTGCCTTGCCGTGCAAGTAACAATCAACAGCCCTGACCACTTCTGCATTGGAAAGCCACAATTCTCTCTCGCTAATCGTGCCACTTTAGAGTATCCCAAGAATGAAAGTAGGCACGAGAAGCGGCGGTAGTCTGTGGGGTTCTGAAGCAATTGAAGTGGAGGGTCATGCAAACGAGGATGTCCAAAGGCTAAATCGAAGACTGGTCGAAATTAGCAGTGACTGTTGCTCTCGGCGGAAGGCATCGTCTGTCTCGGGAGCGCGAGATAGGGGGGTGCACAAGGGCTAGAACGAGGGTGGTATGGTGTGAGCCAAAGGGTGGGGAAGATGTATAGGCAAGATATAAGAGAGTAGGTAGGTTGCAGGTGTGGGTGAAGGCGCAGGCGCCCTATTACTACGCAAACGTAGAGAGAGAAAGGAGAAAGCGAGCAAGCGAGAAAGAGAGAGGGCGCCCAATTCGGGCTGGAACAGGGAGCGGTATGTGGAGCTGCCGAGGCTGCGTGCTCGAGGTCTGAGCGGCGCTCGCGCAATGTAGTCCCTCGGCAATCCTTGACGCGGGAGCATCGCTGTTTCGAAAGAGCCGCGATCTCCTCTTCCTCGACCTCGACACTTTCCTCCTACCGGCACGCAAACTCTTCAGGTTTTCTCTCATTAGTCTCTCCAGGCTCCCGGGCATAGCGTCCCTTCGCAAATCCATCGACACTCCATTCGAACCATGTGAAAGGGAAAAGCAACCCCAGCAAGCCGCGTCTCGTACGTGTGTTAGTAGATTTAGAGTTTGAACTTTGAGAGTGCATGTGTGCTAGCAGTGAACCAGGAGACACGACTGTAGATGATGTAGGACGAAACTGATAAAGTAAAGTGATGGCATGTGAGAAATGGAGTAGTTCGGAGACGGTCTCGTGGAAGGCTGGCTGGGTGACGGCAAATTGCCGGAGTGCTAAGTGTCATAAACACATGCCGCCAATGTCGATCCCATAGAAGTTGCATCAACATAGGAGAATGAAGAGGGCTTTCTACGCTCAAGGTGTGCTCGAGAAGAGCTCGTGATTCTACCACTCAAGGCTGCTGTATTCTGGAGATTACCTGGAATGACCAAATAGATCATCTAATAGTACCAAAGGAACATGAGCATCAAGTGTGTCTATTGCCAAACACGGAAGACTCGTTGGTGCCAAGGTCGACGACTATTTATTGAGGGTGCTTCAAGAGAGTAGAGGGTACATCGTTGCCAGTGTCAGGAATACCGTCCAGCAAGTCCTCAAGCAATCTTGGAATATTCACGTGTTCTGGCTGTGGTTTTACCAGGCGAACGACAATTCAATCTGTCAAAGTCCCACAAGAACCCAACTCCCAAAGGATTGTTAAGCCCGCGGCAGCGTTCAGACCACCGCCGTGTGTTTGGAGAAAACGAAACTGGGTGACGTACGGTTATCGCTAGAGTGGCCGATCGAACTTGGCACGGAGTTCGGTGCCCGACGCGATTTACGGAGGCCGAGCCACCGAGAATTTCATTTGGGTCCGCATTTCACCCAACAATCGAAACCCTCCGTATCCTCCGACGTACATACATTTTGCCCGATATTATCACTGCTGCATCAGCAGGCGAAATCGGTCGGGAGAAAGCCCTGGTGAGAACGTCTTTTCTCTCGTTTCCGAGACTTCGCGTCATATCACAGTTTTTTTAAACTCGGCAACTGACGTCACTGCAACTCTCAAACCCTTCCGAACTCTACAAGCTACTAGACCTATCCCTGTGGCTACAAAGTTAAACGAACCTTGTGGGACTTCAAAAACCTTCACTACTACGACTGCCCATGAAACTGGTAGCCATCCAACATACAATAACGTGATATAATAAAGCATCAGGGACTGCAGTTTCCACTCTACCCTCTCGCATCAGCGGCACACGGATCCTTTGATCTTCTTAAAAGTAGGATAGTGCATTAAGAGGACAGTGCTGGTGTGAAAGTTTGACAGTTCGAGGAGTGTGCTTGATACGAGCGCTTCTACGAAAGACAGAGATCGCTCGCCTGTTAGATAGAAGTGAGTGATTCAATAAACAAGTGACCCGAAATGGAAGCACCGTTATCCATTGTTCATCTGTAAACTTATATTGGCCATAATAAGTGATCCATTAAGATAAATAGAAAGGAACAAGTCAGCGAGTGCCAGTCTACTTCATTACCACGCAAGTCGGAGAAAAGAAAAGTCGACGGGACTACTATAAGTGTCAGCGATTAGCCGATGAGGAAATGCGACATAATTTGCGTTGCCGAAAGGCGATACGAGATGGGAATGATTAATGATGTGGCCAGTGCATGAAGAGAGTCGCTTGAAAGCACCTGATCCTAATGCATCGCGAGCGATTCCGTACTAGGGAGCCGCAAAAGCGTTCCATAGTTGCAGAAGCGTAGACGAAGGAGAAGAGGGCAACGGTAAGCGGCCTCAGGAAGTTAAAGTGCAAGCTAACCACGCCAACAAAATACTTCCGCCGTTAATTATGCCTGGGTGAAGGCATCTACCCGACAGCCCCTGATATTCGCGGCACATTCGGATATGATTTATTATCCGTCGAGTAGGAACTTGGCCGCTACAAGAAGGTTGTAAAAACTCCCCACAAAAGTTCCTGGGAGAAAGAAAGTAATTAAGAGCCCAAGATCCCCTCGAGTTGGACGCGCGTGGCATGGATTTTCATTTACTAGACTTACAATTAGTACGATAGCCATCTTCTAATCTCTGTGTGTTTTAAGGATGTTGTGGGATGAGCTCTGGGTTGTTAAGATGAGATAGAATATGCGTTACTAATAATCGAGGTCAAGTTTCCGAGCAGTGTTTCGCGCCAAGGACGAAGAAAAGGAAACGAATCACATGAGTATTTCCGGGAATAAGTTCCTGTCCGGAGAGATGAAGTAGAATGGCTTCGGAATCGAGAGACTGGAAGTGCTAGCCGAGATCTCACGAACCCCATCGTCAAATGTAACAAGGCGACCAGAGTGTGAAATGCGAGTGAGATAGTACGCCAATATGTGAAGAAAGCCACGTTGGCGAAAAGCGATGTCTACTTCTCTTCCCATACTCGTCTGTTTTATCATTTCTTTTGGTGAGTGACCCAATTACTCCTTATTCAAACTAATGAAGATAATGATACAATATGAGCAAACCCATCCATTGTCACTTAGTGACATACTCTCCGTATAGAACTTTTATCGCTCTCCTCCTCCTGCGGTGGTTCGATGCAATATAATTATCGCCATTTTCCCAAAAACACTTTTCCACATTCCGTGAATGAACCCTTTCCCCGGAAAACCTTCTATTTATCCCCAACAAGATCCTCGGAACTTTCACAGATGGTTTGAACCTCTCTCCCGGGGCGGCAGTAGGGAACTCGGCTATTTCGAAAGTAAAGCCCGAGTTTATCCTGGAAAGTGGTCGCATACGTCTTCCACCTGCGAAACAGCCCGTCCAGCCCACGAAGGGATTTTTCGTATTGCGCTGCTGACTGCATGAGGACTAATTCACGTGCAGGTCAGGTGGGGACTAGCTATTGCGAAAGAAAGAACAGGGTTGTCGGAGGTTAGTAAATATATCTGTGAAAGAGTAGTCGATCGGCACTGCAGTGCAATTTGTTTTACAGCGTCGGCTGGCGCGTAAAGCAGTATTATAATAAACGAGAAGAACGTTTTAATTAACCTCTCGTGACTAGGGGTAATAAAGGGTTGGCCGCTTCGAGCGCACAACCTGGCAAGCCACAATGTACTGACGCACACTTGGCCCAGCTACACACTTAATACATAATTTGTCTTTATTTTATGCCCGAACGACCGATAGAAGGGATGCCTGCTGTTGGCAGAATATTTCTGGGAGAATAGGTCGCTCGTAGGTAGGGAGGGAGTCGGAAAGTTGGAGGGAAATTTAGGGCGTGTTCTTCACGCATGTAACATGCAAATCAAGTTTTCATACTTGCTCTTGAGTTCACCGTAGTCCTCGATCGAATCCGCAGCAGAGCCGCAAACTGTCTGAACCCACCGTAAACTGTTCGGAATTGTCAATGGAAGCCTAGATTCGCCTGTTAATAGTTTCCCGACACAACAAAGTTCCTGCCACGCTTTCCAACCGATAGAATATTTTTTATGACCTTTATATGGGGAGAGATCTTTTGCAATCTTTCCGTCGGCATATCAAACATGGGTATAGTACACCAGAAACAAAAGAAGCATTCCTATATCCACTGTGGCAAATCGAGTAAACGTACAGGAAGCTCAATATTTTACCGCTGAATATTAAACAAGTGCATTTGATGGTACCTCAATTTCTTTAATCTTTCGAAGAAACCGTTTCAGTTCGTGGTGTGGTGTGTGTGTGTGTGTGTGTGTGTGGAGGGGGGATAATTATAGTCACCCAATTTATCATGTCTTAAACTTCGTTTTAAGTGATGCAGTTTTAGGAGTTTGAAGCTGGTGTAAGAAACATATTTTCACAAGGAGAGAGGGCTCGAGAATAGGTAGGACGATTTAACTCGGAAGTAATGTCTCAGACGACTTTAGTGGCTGCTGTACCGGGCGTTAGTATTCTTCCGTAAGACTCCTAAGGAAGTTACTAATTACAGAGGGGACGCTCTGAATCTAAACGGTTCATTACAATTGTCGTCCCTCGGATGCCAAGGAGTTCGTGAATGCACGAACATTAAGACCGTCGTAGATCTGCGACCAAACCCGAGCCTTAAACCCCTCGGTTATATGCGAAATCTTTCATTGGACGAATTCCGATATGCTAGAAGAAAGTTATGCACAATTTTACTTGGTTCCACAGGTCATAAAATTCTCGGTCAAAATGTATCCGGGATTTTCAGTGCCACCCCTTCCATGACAAAAAGCGAAATTAGCAGGTCCAGTGGGCAGTGGCCGGATTATGCAGTTTGTGTGTAACGGATGGCCGTATCAGGCATTTATATTCTGTCACGAATGTCGGTCCTGCGAACCACTCGACCACCGATTGCGCTCTTACGGTATTTCGAATGATCCCGTGTATTATGCACTGCGGGAATGCATCCGGTTATCTGCGGAAATACTTCATGCATACTACATTTTTAAAAGGATGCTTTTTCTTTTTATTTGTTGAATCTAATTGATCATTTAAAATGTTATGACTTGACTAAAATGTTATGAATGTTATGAACCGAAATTTGTTTATCTCGATTTTTCTAAATTACACCAAACTTGACTAAAAGCGTATTCGAAAGACACAATGAAAGCACGGACAAAAACGTTACCCTTAGTGTCGACTTTCGGACAAGCCAATCGAACAACCGGACCACGCATTCCATACAAATCAGAACGTGACCAAGCCAACGAATCTATTTTCCCGCGATCTCAAAAACAGCATCTTTTGGCATTGGTTGATTATAACCGAAAATCGGCAAAAATAAAACTCCTAGCAATAGTATTGCTTACAAAAAGAATCGACATTGAAAAAATAGCAGGTGTTCTATCTATTCCATGAGAGGAGCGTGAAGGAAGTAATTGCGCTCGATAAACCAGTCGGCAGAGCCGTCCATTGCGGTCAGCCGCAACAGCACTCACTTGATAAATTGAAAAGTGCAAACCGGTCCAAAGCACCCTAGACGATCTGGTTACCAATGAATTTCTATGTCAGGCTGGTAACCGCAGACAAAGATTCGGGCTGCGATTCGGCCAGGACAAAGTGGCTTGTAAATGAAAATAATGATCGCGGTTCAGACTCCTCGCTGGACTCAAAAGATCTCGGATTAGGACGACGAGTAGACTCCGATCGCTCGAACCTTTCAATCAACTATGTTGAACAGACCCATTAGTTGTTTAACTATCTCAAAAACAAGCCATTCTGTAAGTAAGCACATCTTAAGCACAAGCATACCTTAATTAAACATTGTAAGGACGAATGAAGTGATCTTTCATCCGAAACTGAGGCTGATTTGAGAGCAGTTCTTTGAACCAACCTCATTTCGGTAGAGTGTGTTATAACAGGAGAGTACCGAGGTGAGAAGTGGAATCTAATTGTTAGCCAGGCGCCTATATACTGTCGACATTTTTTCTATCGCTAAACAGTGCGAATTGATGACCGATTATTTGCTTTTCATTACACGGCTGTTGCTTCAGGGCCTGTTGTCCTATCTATTCTCGCTGGGTTTAATTCGATGCCCCGTTCCGAGCGGCGTAGAAATTAATGTGGCTCGCGATAAATGTCATGAAGGAGTTTATGAATGAAGCAGGAACGCGCATGGTAGATGGAGGACCGAGTGCTGCGCTCTCGAATTTTGATCAGACTTTTGTCGGGCGGCACGGCGACAGCGTGTCAACAGTCTGCGAATTAGAGCACCGCATTGGTATTGACATACGCATATCACAGGGCTTTGTTTCCCCACCTATCATTATCGCATCCCACTACCACCGCATTATAGTCTCTGGAATACCTTCCGGTAAATGCTCGCCGAATTTGGTACTGACATTTTTTGCGACCCGACGGTTTTGAATGCAACAAATGCCCGTGGAATCGTATTACGCCGCGCCGGTCTGCCTGCACACTGACCCGTTCTACTGAACGCGCGCGAGTCAACCCCATAATGCTACAAATTCCTTGTCCTACTGAAGCACATTCTTTCACCGAACGTTTCATTTATGCATCATTCATTCAGTATATAATTGTTAAAAAAAGCTATCTTTATTAATTCCTTTTATCACTCGTAAACCTGAAAATACTTACCAGGTTCGTACAATTTCTTTTTCTTTATAGATTCTCGAATGTGCACTATATAGGCAATCCTAAACGATTGTCGTGTCTTCATGGTCCTCTAGATAGCAGCGATCGGCTGCTTTTACCATGGCCGAAAAGTTTGCAAGTTCACTAGCTATAGAACCGTCGGCAAGGCCTCCCCCCCCAAAAAAAAATCTCTCTTTTTCTCACTCTCTTTCTCTCTCTCTCTCTCTCTCTCTCTCTCTCACGATCGAAGCTCACCCGCGGAGAGTGAGTGCGTGCAGCGAACACCCAAAAAAGAGGAAGCATGCCGCCTCCCTCGGGCTCAGCGTAATATAGAAGGCGGCGAAAAGAGCTGTGCGATGATCGATCCGCCGCTTAAAATGCCATAGATGCTCACCTATTTCTTTTTGGCGCACGCCTACGTGAGTAATATGATATCCTGCTTTCTGATACCCGCATAGCACGAAAGCCTGCCATTAACGAAAATCCTTTTCCAATTCCGCAGAGCACAACCGAAAAATAAAGATAAAGAAAATGGTACTTAAGAGATTGCAACATGGCTCAGTATTCATTGCAAATATTGTCCTCTGATTTCATAATCAAAACCGTAGCAGTTCAACATTATCCATCAGACGCGCAACCCCTGTTGACGGGCCTAATAGGAAAAAAATGATAGAATGATTTGATATCGGTGATGCTCCGTAGCCGAGGGGAACGCAATATATATCTGGCGCGATTGCCACTTACGGGGTTAACATTCATGTGATGAGTTCTACGCTGAAATATTACGGGAATTGATGGAGGACTTCGACTTTTCCTTTACTACCAAAACTGGCATCTTCCGGATATGCAATCAGTGACAACTATAGTCTGCCCGATTTTTCATATGTTAAATAGAGGACCGTCTGTAACAATACTGATATTTTCAAACCTGGTGCCGAAGTCCACAGTGGCAAAGGCGGAATTTAATGAATTTAATATCCGTGACCCAATGAACCGATAAATATATCGCATTAAATGTAGGTGATAGCGATCCTGAAGAAAGGGAAATAGGGAGGGAGGGCAAGAATCGAGGCCGTCGGAAACAAATTTGGCATCGTCTGTCGTAAATGCCACGGGATCAAGTAAAGCTTGGGTGCAAGATGGGTACGAAAATGAAATAGGGTTTTGTGGTAGTTAACAAAACCAGCCACTGTCCCTCATGGTTGGACATCGGACAGAAGCCCTCTGGCAGTTCGTGCTGACGGACGAGTCAGCAGTACACTTGACTGCAGAGCACTTCCAACGGTAGTGGACTTGCAACCACTCTTGGATATGTTGCGATCATTCCACTGGTAATGATCGGAGTCATTGTGTCACCGGAGTCCTACCACAACAGCGACTGCGCTCCGAAAGCTGTTCACAGTATATCAACCTAAACTAGTTGACTAGTTGGCCGGCGGCCAGGTTTTGAGACAAAGATATTCTGCGCATGCATTACGCAGCATTCAGGCAAACCATTGGCTTCGCCAAACAAATAATAAATAGATTAAAGATATATCAATTACACAGTGTATACCAGAAATTACAATACAAGCTCAGTTGGAATGCCGCATTAAGAGCCCAGTTATCAAGAGTTCCAATAATTGAGAAAATGGAAACCGCAGTGAATTGTGTTCGCAAGCGTTGTTAATTCCATTTGCCCGCATTTGAATTCAGACCGGGTTCATTAATATCTGTCGACGCAGTAAGCGTAGCCAAGAATAATAATAACGATAATGTCGGGCGACGGTTTGCCAGATGAAGAAGAGAGAATTCATTTTCGCACCGTGGGCAAGAAGCGAGATTAATTCCGGCCAAGCGAAACCGAGTCTCTGTAATATCTGACCTTTCAGTTTGAACTTCCGGCTGATTGAAAAATCATGGAATATAATTTGCAGAGGACTCCAGCAATTACCAGTGGCGTATACAAGGGGAGTTGCGTGACGTCAGCCTCCTCTGGATCTTCAAGTCCATTTCGTGCTGGCAAGACTGAGAGAAAGAGGAAAAACTTTACTACACTGCGCACTAGGACAGCTGCTGAGAAAGTACTTTGTAACTCCTAAATTAAAGGAAAAGCAATGCTCGAAGGTACTTTTGTCCTGTTACCAAGCTGCAGTCTCGCCACTGGTCAAGAAAGAGGCACCCAAAACCGCGGGGCTCACTTTTATCGCCTGTATCCCCTTCTTCTCCCAAGCTACAGAAAGTTACGGCGAAATTCGCCGGAAGAAAGTGCGACGCATTCGTGAACGAAATTTCGTAGCAGTTGCACGCGGCCGAAATTAATTTTCCCCCAAGAAGTGGTGCAGCGGAATCACAGGGAGTTCTCTTCTACCAACTCGTTTAGAGCCTTAGTGCTCGACCGCGTCCACTCCGAGACTCCTCGCACCTTCGGCGTACTCTCCATCCACCAAGTACGTCTAAGAGTTCGGGAGCAGCAATATCTCACTGATAAATTACACTCGCCCGTGTGATTGCACTCCGCCGTTTCACGGCTACAAATTCTGTTCGTGAATGGAAGCTAACGGTTGCGATGCCGGGAGACGGTTGAAAGGGGGGAGTTAAGAGCGAAATTAAAAGAGAGAATCTACATTAACGGGCTTCCGGCGCGGTGTTCGATACCTTTCAGTGAAGCGTTCGCAACCACTTGGTCGCTCAAATGCCTTAATACCCGATCAATACCAAGAACGGTCGCAAAACGCTTGATACTCTGTAGTCCAGCGCATAATTAAATATCTTGCTTAGTACACTACATTGATACCTTAGATGCACGGTTTCTTACCCGGCAATAAATTGCGTTTACAGTTGCCTGGCGTACTCTTAAAATAGCTTTCTAGAATCTTTATCATTCGCTAGGCGCTTGGCCGGGGTTCTTAATTGCTTTATGTAGAATTGAGCGGAACGCTTTGGTGTAGCTTAGAGGAAGACTCGCAACTTGAATTCATTGCATATAAGCGTCGTCTCAAGACTAGAAAGGTTGAAAGAAGCCCAGTTTTTATGAGACATGTAATCAATTTGAATTAACGAGATACAGAGGGAGAAGTATTACATACCTTTTATTTTTGAGAATGACCGAGGACGCGCTACAAACGTTCTAACGGGAGAGATAGACATAGAGAGGGAGGGGGGAAGAAAGGAAGAAAGAGAGGGAAGCAATCATTCGTGAACAATAGCACTGTATGGATGTTGTTCTGCAAGAATGGAAGTGAAATATTCCAGTGGTTTTCAAACTTTCCGCTTGGACTATGACCTTTTATCTCTGGAGACCTATGCGGAGAGTCGTCCCGATTTCCAATTGGCAGGAAATGTTCGACCCTCTGTTACCGGGGGTGTTTTCAAGTGCGCACTGTCACATACCTAAGCAATATCTATCGGCTTTTCTATCAAAGTGAATCCTCCGATTGCCACAAGTTCCAAAGTACATTTGCCGCCATAACATTGCCGTTGCTAAATAACAAATGCATAGCCTACTGGGAATTCTTTCTTTGTCCGTTACCAAGAGGAGCTCAAACATCTGTCAATAGACGTGTCAAAAATGTAACGTAGATACACGTCAGACGACTGAAACCGTTTGTGGAGCGAGCTTCCAAAAGCTCCCGGACGAACAAGAGGATTCCACTTCCACTTTTTTAGTTTTTATGTATTCAGTACCAAAACTGGAATGATAGATCTTATATGGTTAGATATTCTGGATACGCGACGCTCACATAATAATACTGCGCTTTCAAACTGGTTGACGTCGAGACTGCTCTACCAAGTCTCTCGATAAAAGTGAGCGCAAAATTTTCGAAAATTGTAAGTGAACATGGCCGTTGGCAAAACTTTAGGGGACAACCCGTCAATTTTATGCCAGATTTGAGCCCGGTATCTTCCGATAGGAATCGTTCGAGGAACTTACCAATATAAGACCTGTTTTTTATTTTGATTTCAGGCTGCCTAGCGACATGTCTACGAAACTTTCGAACGGATTTCCTGGAGGAATGGCCAACGCCCGGAACAGGACCACACTTCGATACTTCGATGCAGTCGAACTTCACCGGCCTGGTGGGAAAGACCGTGCATCTCATCTGCAAGGTGAAGAATTTGGGAAATCGCACGGTAGGTCAGAAGAAAAGAATAATCCGGTTCACCGGTTCATTTATTTCCGACTTACAGAGTTATTCTAATCCATAATTTACGACTGCAACCAAGAAGGGTCTACGACACTTTGAACCACGGGTAAATGGTATTTCGGTCGTTTTCTTTGATAATTGACTCGCGGGAGACGTGTTTGGCTGACCTGAAATGGTTCGAACGAGGAATAATTTTAGGGCCGCAGAGCCCGACATGCATTACCACTTCCCAAAATAGAAACTTTATCGGCTGCTCACGTGATCAGATTTAACCACATACACAAGTAAACGTGCAAGCAAGTAAGCCTGAGTGCTTTTTTAACCGACCCACACGCTTTTCCTGAAACCAGACTGGCATTCCAAATTCGATTAGCACCCCTCGGTAAGCCCACTCGTACTTCCTAACTCGAAGCAACCATCGCAGGCACTGACGTATTATAATACATCTCGCGTGGGTGGCCACTCGGAACGTGGATTTCTCGGATTCCTGGACTTAATGTGTCCCCGCGTCGCAGCGACGAAACTCAATTATTTACTCCAACAAATCCGAAAGGAGCGTCGACATTTAATATCATACCTCGGTGGCCCCTAATAAATCACCGTCTGCTATTTCGTCTTCTCACCCTCAGATATACGTAAGCCGCCCCTCTTCAAACCCCTTGATCTCCCTCTATGCAATGATATTGATAAAGCAAGTTGCTCGATCTAACTTTATAAGTGTAATATTCCCGTGATCAATAGACGATGAACCAATACGATGTATTTTTTGCCGATTGTCCCGTCCTTTGTTATTTGTTCTTTTCAATGGTACATCGACGCCATCTACGTTTTATATGGGGCATTCCAAATCGCAACAGTTATTGAAGGAGTTCCACTTATATGCCCTTTTGCAAGTGATGTTGAAGCGGATAAACTGGGAACCAAAGTAAACTACTGAAACGAATACTAGAGCTTAATTAGAAAGCGGCGTTTATAAAAGCTAAACCACACACCCCTTATCGTAAATCCTAAAGCGCTCAATTGAAGAATTGGTTCTTCTCGCTTAGGAAGTATTGATCGACATAGATTAAGCTTAGAACATAGAAACTGATTATTACTAGTGTAATAGTTCAGAAATTTTAACGAGGCTTTTGCCATAAGTAACGTTCTATTTAATTATGTTTGAGAGCGTAACACCAGGGAAGTATTATACCTCACAATTAGACTATAATTCTATCAGATTGTAGGATGAGAGGGGATTAAACGTATATGTAGGCAGGACTCCTGGAGCAATCTCCTTAAACACATTTACCTGTTCGACCACCCTTGCTGAAACATACAAAGCATACAATACTGAAATTCTGCTATTCAGTCATGGCGTGTTAAAGCGTTAATCCCGCAAACGAAGAAGATCGCGAACGGATTTGTCGGAGATTGCTAGAACGACTGGCGGAGTTCGCCGACCTACCTGGCCTGCTGTTTTGCGGTAAAGTTTCATGGATTATTCAAAATAGAAAGAAATGCAGACTGGGACATATAGTTATTCGACACAGCCGAGAAACACTCAATGGTAAAGCTTGTTTTAATATCAAAATTACCCAAGGCTAATAGGAATAAGGGAAAAAGAATATGAACTTATCAAATAGAGAGCGCGTAATATTGCCAGAATATCCTGTATAGTCAGGATAATCGTTTTAGACAAACACTCGGACAAACATTTAGTCTTCATAAGATACCAACCAAAGCCACGTACACCCAATGATTCCACCACTTACCGCAGGGCAGTAGGTACATGTTAGCAGTCCTTTAGAATCAAGTTCATCAGACGCCTGAACGGAATTCCTAGAGTTCCACCGCCGAGTTTAGCCTGGTGGATGCGGATTACCGATGGTAACAATGCCGAAGGATAGACAACGCGGTCTCACCAGGGGAAGTAAAACGATATGAGTATGCGCCTCAGGAATCATAACTGTAATTACAATATAACAGTTGGAATCAACGATTAGGATTCCAGGGAAGTTAGCTCAGCTCATTATTGGAATGCCATGATCGTCGAGTTACGAGGGTTCACAGCGGAATTTCGAATTCATCTGGCGAATAGCGAGTGGTATTTTCCGACTTACAAAAAATTCACAGAATGAAATAGAAGAAGAAGAAAATAGGGAGCAGTGTGTGGACGGAATAGAAAGACTCGAGAGAGATATTGGTTAAGTCTAGTGAAGTCCGCGGAGGAGAGCACTTCCGAAGCATACATACCGCATTTACAGCTATTGATTTGGAGTGGAAACGGCCGGACGGTTGGTGTACTGTAACTGGATCAGCCGCTAGAGAGGATTGCCTCCGCATGGAGAATGCGAGGCAACAATGAGGTAATTATGCGAACGGAGTATCGCAATATCGCGGCCTGGCGGGACGATGTAGGTGTGCGGACCTGCGAAGTCGAATCGGTTTTCCTGTACCACATAGATTTCGCTCGAATCTCACCAAACAATGCCGCGGCTAATGCCAATGACACAGTCGTGTCATCCAGAGCGACGACGAGGTGTAGAGTCCTCGCACAGGAGGCAGCCTCGCACTCTACCATCCAAGACAATGCGAAATCTCCATGGTGACGTCATTTCCGCCGAGTGAGTGTGATCACCAGCCAACCGAAATTGGCTCTCTCGCCTGGTCCTGACACTCCAGAGCCCACTTAAAAATTCCACATATGTGAACATCTTAGTGTACCACCTTTTTTTATCTTTAGGATGGTCATCCTATAGTTGGTACGACAAAGTCAGAAGAATAATTGTTTTAATGAAACCAAAATCCTAAAGTCATTAGAGTTCGAGACACCGATAAGAGATCTCCTGGAGGTATTTTTCGGGGGCGTCAGTATTGAATACTATGTGTATTTACGTAGTACTTACAAACTACAGACTGACTTCTTCCATCGCGACTGGCTGACACGTCGCAGAAAGCGCAGTAGCCAATTGGTACTCGAAGTGCATCAAGCTGGCAGCAAGCTTTCGCTTTGCGACTATCTATATGTATGCCTTCAGTGCGCCCCGTCCCATCGTCCTTCGTCAATTGTACTTGCAAAATCGACAAAAGGACGCCGGTTCTTTTGACTGGCTGGCGGAAACTTTCGACGGCGAGTCGTTGGTGCAAGTGGAACGCCACGGAGAGGAAGAATTTCGTTGGTTGTGCGCAATGCCCTTTTTCCAAGGAACAAGCTTCCAAATGGATTTATTTTATTCGCCTGGGCACCCGGCACGGCCGCACTGCGACCAAGCCCGCAAGCTTATACCACTTTCCGAGTAAATTCCATTCGGGAAAGCCGGCGGCTGCAGTGCCACGACGACTTGGTATGAGGCGATTTGTCGTGCCCGAATAATATCGGCCTACTTTTGTTGTGCCGCGCAACCTGTAATCCGATTTTCTCGTAAAACAGCCGACACGGCGCGCGGCGCACTGTCGACATACACACAAAAGCGTGATTTAATTGGTGCACTTTAGTAGCAACGCGTCTATGTTTAATTTAGAACAAGTGAAACATTAAAAACACAGTAAAGCCTGTAGCTCATCTTCAAGCCTTCGCAGTAATATGAGTCGAGGATTATTATAGTCGACCAATTAATGTGCCGGCAGTATTATAGTCAGATCGGCCGCAATTGGGATTTAATCTGTGTATACACGCATTAAATCCCGCGATAATGATGCACAGTTATTTCGCCGATCCCGCGATGCAAATAAGCATTTGCGGGGCCGGCATCGCGTCGCACACTACCGGCTAATTCGAACCGCCAATTAGGGTCAATTGAATGTAAATGCCACTCAAAGGATACACCCGATAAAATGACGTCCCACGCTTCATTGATTTTGCCGCCCAAATTATTCCGGGACGGAACAGCCGCCCTCTCTGAATCGTAAATGTTACTGTGCTTGCCTAATCCAGTTTCTCCCCTTACATCTATGTAATTGAGTAAAAAAGAGTAACCTTGATAATGGTTGAATGACGTTTGTTTTGTACAGGTCTCCTGGGTGCGACATCGAGACATACACCTGCTGACAGTAGGTCGTTATACCTACACGAGCGACCAACGCTTCGAGGCTCTTCACTTTCCACATACCGAGGAGTGGACTCTTAGGATACGATATCCGCAACGGAAGGATTCCGGGATTTATGAGTGCCAAATATCAACCACACCCCCGATCGGCCATCCCGTTCATTTAACGATAGTTGGTAAGTGCTCGGGGAATTAATCTTTCCGCTTCACCCGACCCTTATCTCCTATTTCACCCACTGACCTGGATATCTCTCGCGCTCCATGTACCGCTGAACCGAATCGAACCACTTTTCCCGCTATCATCCTACCACCAGCCAATTTTCTTATTTTATCCGTTTGGTATCCGCGAAGGACTTTCTTCGCAAATACCTACAGGCATAAATGAATCAGTGTCTTCTAACAATCAGAGTTTAAATGAGTGTCAATCAAAAGCCCAATACAGTCTGGGCAATATTTTTTTCTTTTTCAAAATTGCTTGCAATGCGAAACATTAATTGCGACAGCTCGTCGACGCCGGTTTAATCGATATCCGGATGCAAATGCAGGCTCGCTCATAAATATTTAAGGTTGTCACTTTGTCAACGAAGAAAGGAGTGTGTGTGCACCCACCCGAGCAGCACTATGAGAGGGCAGTGAACACACACATACATTCAAGGAGCCGGCAGCAGGTCTTCGGGAATACATTGACCATATTTTCCAGCAGCGAATCAATATGGTTCTTTGGAATATTGTATGGAAATTTGGCACGTAGCTCCGGGCTTGTGACATGCGCTCAAAAAGTGGAGCGTGCGTTCGCTGCGCTGATGAATTCCCAGCGGTGGTGCACCCCTTAATGACTGCTCGCTGATACTTTGAGCGGCTCACACTGTTAAACGGGAGCATCTTATCAGGTTGACTTGACCCAAAAAACAGTTCGCGCCGCGTCGCGATGAAACACGATAAAAATATCAGTCTTTCTCTCCCTTTCCCTAGTTCAATCTCTTTCTCGGTATTTCCTCGCTTTACCAGTCCTTGGCCACTTGTAATTTCCACGAGACCCTCTTATTTCTTTGTATTATATACGATTGCAACCTCTAAATCACTGCAAAATCGATGGCGCGAATCTACAATTTCTTGTTTTGCACACTGACTGCAATTGAGTTCCACCGCGGAGGATCGGATAGTGCCAGTCGCGGGAATGCTACGAGAGCGATCGGTCTAGCGAAATTAGTACAAACTTTCCAAGCAATTTTATTACCACAGACATGAGTATGCATGCGAAACGACGGCACGGGGGGAAATTCAGGATTCACGGAGTAGTAGAAAAATCCGTTAATCCGTTACCACTGTTCGGCAGAATCAAAGTAAATCTAAATTAAATACAGGGATCAGGGGGGCAGGGGGGGGGGAAGTTGATTATCCGAATTTCATTGATGGGCGCGGCCAGTTTGCCAAAGTCCTTTTTCGTGTTAGTAGTGGGCTGCAGTAACGTGTGTCCGCTTTTGACCGAAGCGTGCTGATTACTCTTGTTTCAGAACCGATTACCATTATAGTCGGCGCCCCGGATCTCTTCGTAAACAAGGGGAGCACCATTAATCTGACATGCGTTGTGAAATACGCACCAGAGCCCCCGCCAATGATGATCTGGAGCCATAACACAGAGGTGAGTCTTTCTCTTTCAATTTTTCAGAAAATAACCGTGCTTATTATCATTGACTGCTTCATACATTTTCCCGTCACTATATCACAAATGTCTTGGTTTAGTTACTCGTTTATGCTTAAATAGTACCACAGTGAGTTCATAAAGTTGTGTATTAGTGAGAGCCTTTGACCAACAATTTCACAATTAAATTATTCGACCTTATAGAGAATATTGTGGTCCAAAGGTGCCAACGATTTTGTGCCGAATTAATTCCATTGGTTTTCGTTCATTTTCTCCCGTACTGGCTACCAACTTACAAGTGGTATCGTTTTCAATAATCGGTGGCGCATGGCACAGCAAAATATTGTTCGTATTTGCTTACCTACAATGCACAACACAACAATTAAACGCACGGACAAATGCTGCTATAAATTTTTCGTAATTTCGCTCGTTCCATCGCAACAAGCGTAATGAAAGGCTCAACCTGGATTCGTGTAACGTATACATATTTATATATCGCACAACAAATAACCACGAGCAATTAGTGTCGGGCGCAGAGAAAACTCATTGAGGCTTTGGTTTGGTTGCCAGGCAAACCAAACATTTAAAGCATATGATTGAAACACGTCGAGTACCTCGATTCGGAAAACTTTCAGGAGAAACCGGAATATAATGGGGATTAAAATGAATTTGCTTGGTAGACATTGTCCAGTCTTATAAGCGTGAGTGAATTAATCGCGACCTAAATACCCGGTAGTTCATTTGCAGTTCGGCAAAAAAGAGAGCTGTGCAATCGCGTTTTATCTCAACAGAATTTCGAGTTCTCGGTAAAGCGCTTCGCTGGGGCAACTTGCGTAGAAAGGCATAAGTAGCCCCAAATACGTGGAGCGATGCGCTTCCCAAATTTCGCGAGGCCAAGATTACACCCCCTCCGTTGTAAGTGGCTTCAATCATGAATGTAACAGAGGAACGTCAGCATAGAAAACACGAATAATGCCGACCGAACGACGACAGAGGAAAAAGAGGATTCTCGCATCGCTCGTCAAAGGGAATTCGCAGAGGAGGAAGTGCAGTGCACGCGTCTACCTTTTTACCATTCTCTTGCCGAACATTCAGACAAAATAGCTTTTATCGTGGAGCGAGGAGTAGTGTTACAACGGTGTGGTACACTCCTGCCTGGAGCTTCCGCTGCGGAAATATGAGAGGGCCGCCGCGCTCCCGGAGCTTTGAGGAAATGATTGCGAACCGAAAGTAAAGCGGGCTCTATCTCTGGATCTAATATTGTTTCTTTCAGGCTTTGTACGCCGACTTCCATGCCGCTCGTAACTGGCTCAAACTAGCCTACACACCTACACATATCTACAGACTGCTGTCTTTTAATTTCTAGCTGGTTTAAACAAGTCCACTATAACACGTGACGCGTGCCTCTTGAATGTCGCCTTTTCTATTTTAACTTCTGTTTTGCTGCTGTTATACCTGCGTCTAACCTTATCTACATTATTGGTTCGGGCTTGCAGTTAAAACCTTAACGCACGTTTTTCTTGTCACGTTACGCGTTCTGTTTGAATTAATCCCAGTGTGGATTTTATGGGAAAAATCACATTTCTGAATGTGTCATTCGTTCCCGATCTACCCTTAATCCCCCTCCTAGGATTAATTTGATATTGTCTCCCATCATACGCAACTACTACAGCTCAGTGCATTATTAGAGTAATAGAGTAGTTTTAATCAACAGTTTAGTTGTTATTCTTAATGGTACACAAATATCCTACGATAACTGATAACCGGTCGTATTGAAGGCTGGGTAGAAGTCGCCTCTGGTGATATGGAATGAAGGAGAGAGGTGCAATCCCAAGCTCAGACCCATATTAATGGGAATCGCGATGGTATTGTAACGGGAGAGGTTCGAATAGCTTGCCATCATGAAGCTCCATCAGGGCCCTGCTACATTAATAGCTAGAACCCTCTATCGATGCCTCTGCTTCCTAACTCATGACATTTGCTCTCGTATGACCTCTGCCACTCATACATACTCCCCCCAGTAAAGCGCGGGATGCTACGGTAGTAGAAACACGTGCTCTATTAGAAGGATAATTTCCCGGAGTCCTCCTAAGGCGGGTATCCACTAGTGTAACGTAGCAGCGTAACGTAACGTTTTTGACAAAGACTTGTCGGTCTTGTGTATAGATAAGTCTTTGATAAGAACGTTACGTTGCGCTAGTGGATACCGGCCTTTAGGCTGAGCCTGATGGCACGGAGTGCAACGCAGTAATCGGTACTGGGATTCCTGCTAATTGTTTCACTCGATTTATTAGAAATGGCTGGGTGTATGTGACGCGCGCGCGTGTGTGTGTGTGTGTGCGTATGTATGTACGCGCTGTCTGGGATCTGGAATGTATTTCCCTCTTGACATGTACTACGTCGTTGCTCTACTTCGAGGCACATATATCTTCCTGCGGAATTGTCTTTGTTACTGGATGCTGGTGTATCCAAATGTCGCGAGTTCAGAAAGTTTATTCTCGGCGATGTGCACGTATATGTATGTGTATAAATGGGAATCGTTTCAATAAAAAGGCGCAGTCAGGCAGCGCGGATTATCTCAAGTGGAGCCGCATTAATCACTAATTGAAATATACACGATAGAGCCGGAGAAACTCCAGGGCTTTTCTCTCAGGCTTCAGCGATGTGCTAGTTTATTGCGTGAGGTGAACAATACGTCGGGATTAATTGGTGCGAGTAAGGATCGCTGTTTACCTCTGCCCAGGTAATTAATTTCGACTCGCCGCGAGGCGGAATCAGCCTGGTGACCGAGAAGGGTCCCGAGACAACCAGTCGACTAATGATTCAGAAAGCGGTGCCAAGTGACTCCGGCATCTACACCTGCGAGCCGAGCAATGCCAATCCTAGCAGTATAAAGGTGCACGTGGTGAACGGTGAGTATTGAATCAGAAACTTTCTACCCTCCCTTCAATAGATCTGTATTTGTATTGACTGTAAGCTAGCCTTTACGAAGATCCCGTTCGCTAATTACAAACCAAATCGCTTGGCGCTAATGTCGGCTGCCGTTCCGGTGAATATTTCACGGTTGTACTCGGGAACTAGAATCCGCATTCGGCGCAAGTAAAATCGAGTAGGAAACCGGTCGAACTTTGATCCATCCAAGGCTGGCAGTGACTCAGATTTTTTATACAGCGTCATCGGCGAAGAATCGATTCAGCAATTTGCACGGGTTTTCCTAGCTTTCGATTCTATTCGATTCGCTCGGAGTTTGGCCAGGCAGACGATGCAGCCTCAATGCAGTGCTTTCGGCTTTTGATTCCGACGGTTCCCACTCGTGGCCCGTTTTAAATTGGACGGACAAACTGTTCCGTCACTTGTAACGGTAATTCGAACTTCCTAATTGTGATCAGTAGACCTCAGGAATTAATCCACGACTTCTTGACGGGGACTCGGTAGAAGATAGTGAGCCAAAACTAGGAAATAGTGATGCAACCTGTTTCACGTGTACCGCATCAATTTTGAGAGTCGTACATCCTGCGTGTGATAGACTCGATATAAATAAGGAGAAATGTGCTCAGTATGTTATTCCGAATTGAGATTACACTCTAGGAGAAAGGCACCTTGTAGTGCAACACGAGGAGAGGCAGGTGATGCGGGCTGTTGCTATGGAAAAACGAGCGCCGCATTTCCCAGTGAAATAGTTTTCGTTTACAATACGTGGAAAACTGTTTGTAAGCATCGACCAATAATGTTTCTCCTACATCCGAGAGTGGCAGCCGCCCGCTATTTTTACAACAAATCCTTTACTACTCTGTTTGTTGGCTTTACGTTCAATGAGTTTATCGGGCATGCTATTACCCGTGGATGAAAAAAACTCGCGCGCAAATAGCTCGTCCAAAAAGGAAAAGGATTTTGGAGTACGTCACTCGGCCGCCTGACGTTTCGCATTCATCCATCATCGTAAAGTTTTACTTAACCGCCAGCCCGATCGAAAAGAGAAGTTGTCGATCGGGGTCTCATAGAAGGAGGGGCTCGCGTGCCACCTTAACAGTTTCCTAGCAAGGATTGCTATTTCGTGGGTAACTGTCAAACTCAAGTCAGATTGTCGGCTAGGCTGTTGGTCGGCGGGTTTAACTGTTAATTAAAAGGATGGCAGAGCACGCGAATGTAGATCGATGTGATGAGAACGATCGGTGATTTATCATCGTAACCGGTTGAACATCCGCCGTCGGCCCGGCCGACCGCTTCGAACTTTCCTTAATTTTTCAAGCGCCGCTGTTACCGCACTGCTCCCTCCGAAAATTAATCGACCCCGTCGGCTACCCTCTTCCTTCTTCATTCGTACGGGCTATTTAATCCTTTCATTAGAGCAAGCAACCGGCCCGTGAAATCAGTCACACCGACACCCTTTCGAGGGGTGTCACGCCCTTGTCACATGCACACGCGCCTCCGCTCGACTGTAACAGTTCCATTCGGGCACCAGAATTGCTCGAATCCGACATTTGTGCTATAAATCTAATACATAGCTGTATAACTACTCTGTGCAAGTTATTATATTACAGTTAAGGGAAATATGATTTGAGTTACTTTTCTACTCCACGTGCAATTGAACGAATAGGACTGACGAGTCAAAGAAATAGAGACTACCGTGTTTCGTGCAGTGAAAAGATTTTTTTCATTCCCATTCTTTCGGCGGCCTGACTGCAGCAAGTAAGATACAAAAAAATCGAACGTATTGAGTCTGAAAAATGTGTGTCTGTGACAAGGTATTGAGGGAGAGGACAGAAAGCAACTCGCGCTGGATTTTCAAAGAGGATTTCAGCGAGGTGGAAAATTGGGCTATTATGTGCCGTAGAAGAGTCCCGCGTAAAGACACGTTGAACAGTTCTAATTGATAGGAAGAAAGTTAATCGCCTAGCAATTGTGCGCTGTCTTGGCCTGACGGGGAAAAGCGAAAAGAATAAAAGAGATAAATGCACTCGCACACATACACGCATGGGAAAAGAGCAGGAGAGAAAAAAGGTTGGCCTACGAGACGGGCTATTTTTCTGTTGCAGAAGAACACCCGGCCGCGATGCATCACGGTGACGGAAGCTCGTCCTACGCAGCGTCACGACCGGTCTGTTTTATAATTTTAATAATAGCTATCATAACATTTCTATAAGCGGCTCCGTGGAGCATCGTAACAATTAACCGTCAAAAGGGGGGGAAGGAAAAGAAAGAGCGCGAGGGAAAAGAGTTGTTTTGCTCGGATGCTGGACGCATGTCTATGCAGAGTAAAAGCGAGTATTACCGTTCACATAGAAGTTATAAGAACAAGAACTTTCGTGACCAAGAGAGATTTCGAATATCAGCACGGCACAATAATTGGTAAGAGCGTAGTATTTTGTTAACGATAATACGTATATCATCAAGGAAAAACAAAAAAAACGAGTATACTTACGACCTCCGAACGTTTATTGTATTATTTGTAAATAAATTTATTGTATGTACATATCAATAAAACGATTGTCTTTAAATATCGGAATGCTTTCATTCTCTACAGTTCGTTCAGACATTTTACCGTTATTACAATAGTCAGTATGTGCAAATACGCTTGCACAGTTTACTTTGGTGCGAGATACCTGCATGGCCAATCTATGGCAGTGAGCGAATGCCTGTGTCGCATTAGCGGCAGTTCTCTTGCTCTCTAAAAATATTTACACATGATCGGCAAAGTAAAGCTTGGCTGAGAGTTTGCTTCGAAAAAGTTCTGCACCTGCAGTTTACACTGTGAGATATCAGGCGAAATTGTATATGCTCTCAGCTTTCGTGGAATAATTTCTGCGAGTGTGTACTTACGCTGTTGCTGCCGGGAGAAATTACTCTCCGAAAATAGGCAGATGGAGATTTGTAAAACGTCGAGTTACGTTTCGGCGGCATTGAAATGAAAAATAGTTTAAGACTCGCTTTCATTCGTCAAAGCGGCAGGCAAGATCCACCACGGGGGCACCGGCGCATGAAAACTGAAGAACATACATCTCCGACAAGTGGCGGGTGAACAGTTTGAGCGTGCAGCAATTGCACATTATTCCAGTGAATCATTCAAGAAGTTCTTGACCCTTTTTTTCGTCTTCCTTTTCTATTAGCAGCCAGCCACCGGAAAGCTTAAAACTCAGAAGTGGGTATATATAAGCCCGCGCTTGGCCAAACGTAGTGAGAAGGCTTGATCGTCCGGACGCACGCGCACTAAACTTCTCAAACCGGAAAGTCGAAGGGCTCTCGCATCATCATCATTTATTGCCTGAGAAGACACATCACTGGGTTCGGCATAACTTGTTGCACACTAATTATTCAGGGCTGTGGTTGCGTGCAACGAAAGAACGTGTGGCAGTGCGTCGCACTTTTAATACAAGGCAGCTTCTTCCATGCATATTATGAGTGACTCTAAAAAAGAGCAAATGGGAATTCGGGTGCACAGGCAAAACTTGTTGCACTCTCATTATTCTCGGGCTAAGCACGCGAGTAAAGAAAAAAGGCATGGCAATACATAAATACGTGGGCGTCATAGTTGAAATTGTGAAGCACTTTCATTCAATACGCATCAAGTGGGTGAAAATGGGGTACATAGAGCGGAAGGGGGCGGGGGGGGGGGGGGGGGGGGCTTGAGTTATATCGGCGTGAGTGGTGGTGGAAGAGGGCTTGGCAGGAAGACGTTAGGTATCAATCATCCATGGTGCACCCTTGAGGCAGTCGATGAAGTCGACGATCCTGGGCTCCCTGTTAGTGGGCATCGTGGGCGGCGCGGTAGAAGCTCGGTGTGCTTGCAAATGTGAACCTGGCCAAGCACTGCTGGAACTGGGTTTCCCTCTCTTCTCACGCGTTCGCGGCGCCTCCCGCAGTGCTATCGACTTGCCGAAGACAAAAAGGCAGGGTCCCAGATAGCCGCGAAACTCGGGCACACTCTGCTTGTAAAAAAGCTCCATGCCGCCAGTGTCACTACGTGGATTCAGCGGTAGATCCAGCACCACTGCAAATATTTATTGAAGTGGTAGGAATTAATGCGTTTCACGGGATATGTCCATAATGAAACAAATATTATATTACGAAAAATGATCAAGTACCATATTCAAATCGCGAATATTCACCATTCATTATAAGCATACCGTGGAAAAAACCACCAGTTTTATCCGAATACAGTTTTTACGATTATTTATCTCTCCTTTTCCAGTGATGTATTCAATGATAAACAATAATATTCTTTATGGGTATACTCTATTGACCACTGTAATGTTTAGTTTACGCACGGATCAGTCATTACTGGCATCTGGCAAATCTCCGATTTGTCAATGCCGAGCGGTATGATTTGAGTTCCGGGCGGTTCTCAATAAGCCACAAAATCAGATTTTCGAGAAATCGCCGCCGCTACAGCGCGCTCGAGAGAGTTCATTTATAGCCACTTTAGTCACCAGACGCAATGCACCGTGCAGTTCGCCGCATCTGCTGGAGTAGCTTGAATACCCTTAAGAATTCGCTGGCGATGCGTCGATGAAAAGTTAATTTGCGATTAAGCGACCGAAGCCGAGCGCTCGGCGACTCCCTTTCAATATGCCTTGCACCAGCACGCGGGCCCGAGAGAGAGGGAATCCGAATCAAAGGAATTGGATCAAAGGAGGGAGCTAATGGAATTCATTAATCTGTTTCATTATCACTTTCTGACCAGTCACTAACAATAGACGGGTGATCCGGCGAATAATGTATTACCTACACATAGAAAACCCAGTGCTTAATGTACTTATGAAAGTCTGCCGTCCTTTGAGGGGTCCGTAATTCGTAAGCCGCGCTAATGCGAATCAACACATTCGTCCGACGCATTCGGAATCCAGTTGTGCCGCTTACTATTTTCACACGCGAGCTTTCATCTTTTCTATAGCCCGGATTTCAATATTTCCCCAGAATATGGATCGAATATGGAATCTATATGGTCACTCGATTTGACAGAACTCTGGCGAGAAATATTCATAGTGAGCTGACTAGCAATTCACACCCCGTGGGTGTTCGACACTAATAATGCCACGGCCGGTGAGAAAGAAGGAGAAGAACAAAAGTGAGCAAAACGATCGGACGGGGGGAAAGAGAAGAGGATCAATATCAGCTTCCGGCAGTTTATCGGAAAGTTGGATTTGCCGTTAGCGCGGCAGGGTATATTATAGCGTGAAATTTGGCCGGCGTGTCCTGGACGGCGAACTTATTGTACCCCTTTATGGTTAATTAACTGATCGAGCCGAGAAAACGGAGCCTCTTAACTCAGTTCAAGCTGCCGGCCTCCGGGTGAATTCGAACTTACTGAAAAATTTTATTCACTACACTAGCCAGTCTTCTACACACATAGCAAGTATTTTTGTAATTTTGCTCTCATTGTCGAGTCATTGTTAATGAGGGAACTTGTCGCCTTGAATAGTTCAAGCATCTTTGCTGAGATGATCGTGCCGGCAGAGACGTACGATGAGGTTCAGTGTTTCCGGACCCGTTTAATCAAGGATTGAATGCAAAGAAGAAGGGAAGAAGGAGACTGGGCACAGAGCAAGAAGTGTATCTCACGTCAGTGATTTCTAAAGCCTCGGCGAACATTCGCAGTTCGGTATTGAGCATACCATCCATTCTCCGCCGGTTCAGGCGGCTGTCGCCCAGGCTGAACTTTGCGCCTGATTCCCGAGCACCATTCCAGTAACTTTCACGCTCTCGAGATTCAAGCTGCCAGAGATCTGGGCTTGCTCACCTTTAACCACACTCTCGAGGACAGCGGAATAGAGACGCTTTGCCAACTTGGAGCTTGGTGGGTGCATGCGGGGATTCGTGTTGATCTCGATCAGCCAGACCGAGAGATCCTCCGTCACAACGAAGTCCGCTCCGTACAATTCGAAGCTGCAACGTCGACGGTCCATGTGCTCTTGGGCGGCCAGCATCGTTAAGACAATCGCCTCGCCCATCTTACAGTAGATTCGATCGTAGTACGGTTCGCCTTCGTAGCCGGCTGCCCTGATCAACAACCAGCAAGAGCTTTACCTCACGAAGGACATAGAGTCCTGCCGAGCCCGAAGCTGAAATCACCCCTACTACTCCTCCAATGCGAGCTCAAGCTTCATCGGACATTGGGTTCGAACGGGAATAAGTTGCGGAGGGTAGAATAGAAAAAAAGTAGATCTTCTTATGCAGTGTTCCACGGGCAAATCATGCCTATATAAATACACATTTCCCCCAGAAAGTACTTGCATCCGGAAATTTTGCTGTCGTGAGAGTCGAGCTTTTAACATTTCATGAGGTGCATAGTTCTCTATTAAAAGTTCCACGGAGATTGTACGTGCCCAGGTACGATGGAAGATGAAACGAAAACAGACAGGGATTCTCTCATTTTGCATAAGCCGAGTGACAAAAGTATCGATGATCGGGAGGAGTAGTCTGGGAGCTGAGTGTGTTGGTGATATGTTTGCCTAGCGGACCTATCAATTTCACGATTCCCGGCGGGCTATCGAGTGTAACGAATGAATAACCGAAAGTTCTCATACAGTCACTGGAGCAGCTCGCAAGGAGATTACTTTAAGTATTCGTTCAGCTTCTCGCAGTCCCATCCCTGATCACGAATCGACTTGACGACCTCCTCCGAATACCCGGCTCGTTTCCTCCGTCTGCGGCGCTCCTCGTCGTACTTTTCCTGAATGGCGGTATTGCAGATATGAATGGCTTCGTGATAGGTCGAGAAGGTGTACGGCCGCGAGCTGAATCGCAGAAGTCCCTCTCTGAAATCATCAGATATGTTACAAACACTTTTTTATTCACCATATTAACATTAACACATTCCTGATTGATTGCAAAGCATTTGAATTGCTCAGTTATAAAATAAAAATCGCGTGGGTTATAAATAAATTGTGTATGAACAAACTTAGCAAAATATATATAAATTTCGGCATTATTTATTCACTCATGAAAGTAGCCTCCAACATGCTTTGCGATATTTCATGCATAAACAAACTGATCAACAATGTCTTAATGGTGCAGTTGCGATATACTTTGACGCGGTATTAGTTACTTGAAGAGCCATATTGTCAGGGGGTAGGTGCACGTCACTAAATACCACTGCCTTATGTCAAACTTTGTGCCTTGTATCAGCAGGGGCCGTTCTGGAAAGGATTGGCAATTATTGATATCTTACTGAACCACTTCTCGTACCATTTAGCTCGATGAAATTCGGGGCCAAGCGGTCGGAGACGAAAAATGCCGGAGTGGTGCTCGAGAACAGTTGCACGAGTCTGAATGCGAATCTTTACGCTTGGCCCATATTCATTTCACGAGCCTCACTCGTGATATTCATGTTTGGTACAAAATTTGTATGACGAGTCAGACTCGTTAAAATACGGAAAGGGGTAAATAAAAATGTAATGTCTCGTTGAATTTCAATTTATCAAAATGGAGGTACCGATGTATTTTTGAATGACAAAATAATTCTTCGGTTTCTGTCGGACCCGGCGAAAGATCTCCTTTAAATCGTGGGAGATACTGATGCCTGTGCCACAGCATAAGTTGCTCGGCTTCAGGATCCAGGTGTTCCGCATGCCGTTAAGTTCGTACTGAGGATCGACGGTCTTGAGCTTCGTCAGGATGGAGACAGCGTCGGCGAAGAGTTTCTGTGGGAGAAGTCGGGTTTCCTCCGCTCAGCAAAAAATCCGACGAGCTTTGGGCCGAGAGAGTTAAGCGAACAAGTTCCGGAAGTACGGCGTACCTGTAGGCGTTCGCGACTTTCCACAGAGTTAATTTGGATTCCGCTCCCCTCGTGAAGGAGGCCCGTGTAATCGTCCAAGAAAAGATTCCACTCATCTTCGGAGATCTCGGTGACGACGTCTTCGTCGATGTTCCTATGGTCGGCCTGAGAAATGAATTCCTCGCACCGCTTTATAGCGAATTCCAGACGACTCATTGGGATCGCACGGTGGCCCTGGTCCGCAATGTCACAGGCCTCTTGCATTCTTTGAACGAACCACTTCAGACAGCCGGACGCCGCGGTCGCCCGAAAGTCCTCCACGAACGCTTTCGGGTCCCTGCTAAGGTTGTAGCTTCGGGGGAACGACACGCTCGAAACACCCTTCTCGAAATACCAATGGGCATCTTCCAATAATCGAGCCATCCCCAGCTGAGTTTGTGAATTTCCCCCAATCCAATATTAATCGCCCGCAATTCATTAATGGGAAAGAATTCGGCCGGCAATCGAACTGCTAACTAAACTCTTTGAATGTACCCATGCCAAATTCAATACAGCTCGATAATTTAATTAAGAACTGTTTTAGTTCAATTAAATCTTGATGATTAAATTCAAAATGAGTTTAATTAGATCAACTATTGTGCATAGATTATGGGAAACTATGGTGTCAATAAAATCGACACTGGAAACAATTTGCTATCAAATAAAAAAATTAGTGGGCCCAAAATTAGATAAAAATTTAAAGAACTCGTGCCGATTATGGTGCCAAGTGATGACTGCTGTGTGCATTTATATAAACCTTGGAGGTGTAGATGAACGGTTTCTCATATCTATTCAGTATCGTGTCATTGTTAATGCCGTGATGCCATTCGACAAAGTCGTTCCGACAATCCCATATAAAATCCGGTGATTTGTGGCGCAATAAAGCGTAAATCGCTGCTCGCTCGTTCAACGTCTCGTCCTGCTGGACCAAGTCACCCAACGACCGAGAGGAGTCCAGATTGATTCCACTCCCTGATATCGTCGGACAACGCTCTCAGGTACTTTCAATTGATTATTCATAGCCGTAATTGATTAATAAATAAGCGTAGATAACCATATGGTAGACCCCTGGTCCTAGTACACTCGTATTTCTGTATCCATCCCCTTTCCTCCAGGGCCTCCTTCAACTTTGGTAACTCGCCTCGGATGAGGAATATCTTGTGTCGCTGTCGATAAGACAAAATGACATCTTAGTCTCGATTTCACTTACCCACAATAAGCGGTTCGGCAAATCACATTTCAGGACGAATCACGAAACCAATGAGGGCATGATTTCATCACAGCTAGAACTAGGCTTGAACAGAATTAATTAAACTGCAGTTTTCTCGTTCAGTTTACGCCGTGAACCCGTAACAGTAATAGCTATGCAGCCTGCTGCCACACTCTTTCTCAATAGTCTAGCTCGGTTACGCAATGAGCTCCTAACGATTTTACAACGCGAAGGTTTTAATTAACGTGCTGTCGGGCTTTCCTGACTGTGCCTTGGTGCCCCTTTTTAAGTCCCTCTAGGCAATTCCATTCTTACGACTGAGTTACACAAGAACTTATTGCGATCAAGCAAATCGGGGGGCGTTCGTTGCAAGTCTTAGATTTTGCGGTTCTGGATATTGGCATGAATAATTTATGCTTGCATAGTTATTAATCACCTTGATGGCTCTTTCGACTTTCGCCTTGATCTTTCGGTAGGATTCTATCCTGCCCCAGTGTAACTCGGCGCCCTCGCAATTTGACTTTATGCTGGCAGGATCGTTATCGGCAAAACTGCCTTGGACACTGCTCTGTTCAGGTGAGTCCGGGTTCACCTGTGACTTAGGTCGGAGGAGAGAATAGAGCTCGGCCAAGCTGTTAACATCACTGATCCCATTGTCATCGATGTCCTCGCACTCCTTTGAGCCGGACTTGGAGCAGGCCGATAGATTGTACGGATTCGCCGGACTTGCTTTCCTCTCGACGTTCTCCGCGGCAGCTGCCACCAATTTGCAGGGGGATTGAAACTTTTTATCTTCGCCCCACGTGCCCATTGTCGATTGCTCGTTTACCGCCTCCTGGTTGCTTGATTGCGCTGGTTGATCCCTTTTAATCAATTTCCGAAGACTTACTCTTGATACGTTGCCCTTCATCATTAACTCGTTATGTAACTGCAACAAGCTCTGAGCTTTGCTAGGCGTACCGTAAATCAGAAATTAAGGCCATCATGCGCTTAGGACCATCCGAGCATTAGCCAGGATTTAATTCTTGACATCTTCTCAACGTCTAGGACGTATATTAAACTTGAGTAGTGTTATTAGCGTGGTCTTTCGAATGGCCCGGTTTAAATAGCAGGGATATCGAGCGCTTCTGAGTAGGTGATGTCAAACTGGAAATCAACATACTCACGATATTGGCAATCGGTCTAAAGAATCCCAATAAAGCAGCCCCTCGATACGAAGCCTCATCTCCGCCTCGTGGCGAAAAAAATGATCCGCCCAACTCTTTTTATCGGTGAAATTCTTGGTGAAAGTTCGTCGATAACATCCGACCAGGTCGACCAGCACACACAACTTCGCGTGGTAAATGTCCTACCAAAGTTTTATCGCTTGGCTAGGTTCGAGCAGCTGGACTTGTTCCCCGGTTGCGTCGAAATTCGGATTCTCCCATTCGACCAGCGTCTAAACTTCATACGTTTCTCCAGTATCCAATTAAACCGCAAATTTACACTCTCCGGTTTCAGAATGCATCAGTCAAGTTTTAGGACGGTAATGTTTTATATTATTGCTACGCCATGGTTCCTGTTTCGAGTGGACGTACTGCAACTGCACAGTCTTCTCTTTTTCTCTCGGCAAATATCGCTTCAAGTGGACATCGATATCAAGCGATTTTCAATCGCACGTCACTCAGGCAGCTGGTAAATGTTGGTCAATAAAAGCACATTATTATTCATTTAATATGGACCCCAAAAGTTGGAATGCAAATATGCTAAGGGTAACTAACCGTTCCGCATACTTTATGTAAAATCCGAGAGCTTCTTCTTCAATATTGAATGTAAAATCATTCCCTGAGATCGTCGCGGAAGCCGAATAATATTCATTTCCCGATATTGCCGACACAATAAAGTATCCGGACGAGAGGAACGCTAAGCCATAGATACGCATGTATGTGTATTCATATAAATGGAGCGCTCGCATCGATATACGCTATTGTTTTGGATGCACGGATTCGTTGCATGCACCAATAACTCATAACGAAACGTCGAAATCTTCTGTCGGTAGTTTGATTTTAATTAATTGGGATGCTGTTAGTAATAATAAGGTTAGTGACAGACTTTTATTGAATTCTCAGTAATCGGTAGGTGTGGTCCGTTGTTAATGAGGTCATCAACATCAAACCGGATTCGAGTACAATTTCCTGCAAAATAATGAGCGAACGTAAACAATTTTGGAAGTTGTGCAACATCGTGTGCCAGTAATGTAGTGAATCATAAAGCAGATACGCGATAACCAGGCGGCGGAATTGATCGTTCGGACCGTGGAAACTACCTATTTAAATATAAACCTGACTTGCACCATATGAAATGTGTAGGTGCGAACTGTTCCATTTGAACTTTTCAGACACCCCACTCTCCTGCATAAACTGAACGTATCCCCGATTCTATATTTCATTGAGGCGGGCGGGATTTAATATAAAACAATTCGTTGGTCCGGACGTTAACAGGCTGCAAATTTGAAAAACAGCGGGTCTGAAATATTGAAGCAATTGGCCGGTGCGCTCCGTCCTCGCCTCATGCGAAACTAGAGTGTTTTCTCGCTGCATTTTTGGCCTGTCCATTAGAATGAAATTCGGCGTGAAACATGCTCTCCAGATATTTATTGCAGCGATTCCCCGCGCGCATTTCCTGCCAATATTTTATTGGACACCCGTACTGTGAAACTCCAACTCTCATTTACGCGCCGTTAAGGCTGTCGGGAATTTCCAACAGCGAATGCATACGTATAATCAACCGCGTCAAATTACGTAATTAAGTAGAAAGTAGATTTGTGGATTTTTTGGTACTTTATCGGCATTAATGTATAATGTCATTATAAATCAAAATACTGGTTGTAAAATAAATATAAAAAACCAATAAACGTTTAAATTGATATGACGTAATGGAAGAGTGGAAAATGGACGAAACTAAGGGAGGGTTGAAGTCGGTCGGTGACTTTTCCGTTCCCTCTTAACCCTGTTTGAACTCATATGTACATTCGCTGCGGGTCCTCGTGCCGTTCGCTCTTCAGTATATAATTAGAATAATGGAAGCGGTAAAAGTTTAAAAGCGTTCCGGTGTGCCGACGGTGATTAGAGAGTGCACAGGGTGCGGTTACTTAACTAGTTAAGCCGTTCCGGACAGTGCAGCCGGTCGCATCGAATCGAAACCACGTCTGAGTGAAAAACCGTTCCAGAAGTCGAATCACCTAACATTTATGGTCAGCTTTAACTTGATTGGTCATATGGAGTTAATTTACGTTAACAATAAATGTGGCATATAATATTGTGTCAATTTTCGCCTGCTACTCATTTCGTTCTATTCAGTTGTTTACCACCTCTGTAGTAACGAATGCTGGTGATAGTTAATTGATATTTGCTGAAACTTCGCCGACTGTTTGCCCCAGAGTGTCAATCAGTAAATATATTAAATAAACATATTACGCATTGTCATTTATCTTTAAGCATATTGAAATATTCAACAAGCAGCTGTTTCGCCAAATTGAATGGATGCACGACTCGAGTGGAAAACAATGGGCGAGAAACGAGTGCATTGCCAAAAAATCGGTCTTGTTAAACCCTTATGCAATCGGCTTTCCAGTCTTTCCACGCAAATGTAGTTGCGAAACGCAGTTGCGAACTTCAGCGCAGTTTACTCTGTAAACTAGTTTTTGAAGCAGTGGCCCCTGCCCGGTTCTTGTCTATCTATGCCACCGTCATAACGTGGGAATAGCCGCCAAATATTCTAACACTCCTTTTCGTGCAATTTCTGGCAATAGCAACAATCCAAAGACCGCAGTTCTGTATTAAGCATTTCTATTTATCCGAGAAGCCGGACGAGATCGAGCTTAACGAACACGCACGGGTGAAACGAGGGCATAAATCCACGAAATGGTTAGCAGGACATAAACCTCGGCTTTTGTGACCGCCCTTCTTTCTTGCTACCTTAACCCGTACAGCAGCCTAGATAGGGGATCACTTGCACATTGTTCAAAGTCATACTGCTCTCACGAAAGGAACGAGTGCGATAACCGCCTGGCTCACAAATTCAATACGGGAATGCTGAAAAGGCGACTAAATGCAGAGTTATTCGCATGTTTCAGTGACACCGTAAAACGAGAATTCCATAACGAAACAACATCAATGAAATATAAAGTGGGAAATGTGAAACGAGAGAGAGAGTGTGAGAGAGGGAGGGGGGGGGGAGAGACGAATATACAATGAAAAATGGGCAGATGCTTAGAAATTTAGATAGCCAGTTGCATTAGGCCACAATGGTATTAGGCTATTATCCAGTCGTTTACGAGAATAATCAGCACCGGCTAACGTTGCAATTCCATGTATCGCTCTTTACCGCCGATATACACCGCCTCTAATTTGCATGCAAGCTTAATAGTCGGACTGTGTAATCACATCAGGGATTTCTAATCCTGTCCGGAAATCGGAGTAACTAATCGCGGACCGATAACGAGATTCTGTGACGATCACCAATCGTTACAAAACATGCCAACTGGGGATTTCGGAAGCTTCTATTAGTATCCATTTCTAGGTTGAAAGTCTTGATATGTGCGACATTAGAGTACTGTGGAGCTGGGTCCCAGAGCATCTGGAATTAGGATCAAGATGGCATCGCAAATCAGGTCGCCGCAGGGATACCCTGTAAACTGATTGTTAGCTCGTCGCGCATCCTCTCATACCGGTACCGGACAGAATAAGATAGCTTACTGCTCGCGTCAACTGGTACACCTTGCCTCTTGAATACCGCGAGTTTTTTATAATTAGTTTCAAGTTCAAGAGTTTCGTAAGTTACAACAGGGCGGGATATTAAACATAGGCTTCAGTGTTTACCGGAGTAGCCAGTGCAACTAAAAGCAATATCGGTAGTATTAACGACGCGCCGAGCACCATAAACTTTTAAAGCGCGCTCTAATAAAGTCCGCATCGAAATTAATGGCCAGAAGCCAGAGGGAGGAAGAGAAAGAGGAAGCGGCACGGCAGCTTCCTCTCCTCGTTCCCGTAATTTCGAGCCGCGATTTGTAGTTCTTATGGCAGCTTCTTCTTCAGTGGGGGCGCTCTTCTTCCTCGGCTGTTTATATTAACGCTCGACAAATATACGACGACGAGAGAGGCCCTTGAGAAAAGAAAAGGTGGAAGACTATACTGCTTCATTGCTTCTTATTGTTAGTAGAAAAGATTATCCTACCATTAACAGAGTTTCGAGTTTCCCCGATAGCAGTAAAAAGCATTTGCAGTATCCTACAAAGCTTTACCTTCGTATCTGCTTAAAGATACACACTCTCCGTAGAGCAAAAGGAAGAGATTGTGAACGAAACGCGATTAAATTTGCGGGAGGGAGTTAAGGCACGCCAGCAGTATCTGCAGAGTGGGGGAAGGGGATCCGCAGGATTCGGATAGCTAATCAAGACCCCAAGCTGGTAATCTCGTTCCGGCGTGTGCAGTTATATGAGAGAGCCGGGCATGGAGTTCTTGGGTAAATTCCTGAGATTTGTCCGGTTCACGAAGTTTCGACGTGTTATGGAGTTTGCATTGTGGTCACGTATCCGAAACACGTGATCAGTTGAACGCTACCGCCGTAATGAGGGTTTCCGATACCCTCGGCTGCACACACTCCTGCGGATCCCACTCTCCCGGCCGTTTCCCTGCCCCCTCGCACCCTCTTTCTCCCGTGTTTCTAGCCCCATTCCTGGAGGAAGCCCTGTTAAGGGTACTTGATGCGCACGCTGCTGGCATAAGAACGTATCAAGAGCAAACCTTGAATATAAATATCGGAACGACACTGACCCTACGAGTCTCACTCACATCCAACTAGATCTCGCACCTGCCGCATCTCCTATAGACACATCATTGTAGACGCACTACAGTCATCTACTCCTATCAGTATTATTCGAAGCTCGAAGCCAATAGTATTCTCGGGCCCCGGTATATATGATGATTTGGTAATCCACTACACATATATCGAACGCACAGAAAACTAGAGTGGTCGAAGCTTATAAAAGGCTGGGCAGTTAAAATTGTTAAAAAGCAAGTATGTAAAATGGGCCGCGTAGAATGGCAATGTATTTCCCGAGTGTGGGAGCGATTAAAACATTATAAGAGGGAAGCATGCACCAGGTTAATAGCCCGAAACGCACATACGCGAAATTGTAGTTGAAAAGGGCGTTAATGGCCGTGGTCCGAGTACGACTAGTCCAAGAGAGTGGAATCGTTTAACGAAATGCGGCTTGTCCTATAGCGGGCAAGTGCGCTTCAAGAGGGTGTCGAGAGTGGGGCGGGGGCGAGGGCCTCAACAATGACCAAGATTTTATTGTGCGAATGTTACGCGTCACATTCCAACCACCCCTATTATTCCCTTGCTGCGCATACACTTCTGCACCTTTTTATCTCTGCATGTTGGTTAAAGCTATGTTGCAGTGCCATTGTGAGGCACATGCCCCCAAAAGTATCATCATCTTCCATAGAATTTTTGTGCCATTCTCCAGTATTGTCCTTTTGGATTTAAAATAATTGCGGAGAGGCAGAGAGTGGCTTGCTGGTTGATTATGAGCTATTTGTTTACCCCGACGCGAAAAAAGAGTGCTTTTCCTAATTTGGGGAACACAAACGGAAACAAAGTCACATATCTACCTTCCATATCCAAGTGTGACAGTGTTGCTCTAAGCCGTCCAGCCGTTTTGCTCTAAAGACTAATTACATATATCAGAAAAGAATTCTCCCTCTCGCTACTGACAATAGCGTTCAAGTTCAAGCTGCGTACTCTGTTCGTCCTCAGAAAAATGAGCGATATCTGTAATGATCCGAGGACCTCTTGGAAATGAGGAGAGTGGAGTTCCCGAGAGGAACGACGGTGCAATTACTCTTGTCGTTGCTGTTTTCACTTCGGCTACTGCGTTCGTGGCACGCGCCCACCTTTTCCAGGCAAACGACTGTCTTTTCTTCTCTCCCTTCTCCCTCTTATGGACCGTTAAGTAAAGTGGTTTCTCCAGCGAGATTTGCTGTGATACCCGCGGACAGCGCAACCGAAGCGAGCAAGACATAGAAGGAGAGAGAGAGAGAGAGAGAGAGAGAGAGAGAGAGAGAGAGCCAGGATGAAAAGAGGTTGCTGCACAACGAGCAATGTAATCGGCCGCCTCATTAGTGTCCACCCGAAAGAACGTTCTTAGGAAGAACTAGAGAATGTCGTCCGTAGCGCTTTAGAGTTCTCAGCGTTTCCTCGACTGCCAAGAGCAGTCTGCTCCCTTTTCGCGCAAAGTATCCATCAATTTGCGATCCTCTCTTTTTATAGGGTATCTCTATTCCCGACCAAGACAGATCGCGGTAAGTGCTAAGTGCCACGATACCGGTTAAAAATATCGGGAGGGCCGACCCGTTCAGTTTTAGCGTATCAGACAGTTATTCAAGCTGAAGGGTGTACCAGGTGTGAGCTGGTGACGAAGGGGATGGCTAGAAGTTGAGGAGAATGCATAAGAAGTTCATAGACAGAAGCCTTGTATGTACTTAAGTACATAACTGGCTAAACCCTAAGATCATTAAATAAGCTCGTACAAAATTTTAGTTTTGGTAAGTGTTAAGCGGTCAACAACCCTGAAGTCTCATGGTCTTCCAAGTTTGAAAGCACCGACTTCCCATTGCTGATAGTAGAACCCGCGCGTACCCCCGCGACTGCAATTCAACCGGAAGGCTCAATATGAGAACAGCGAAGCAGCATACGCTTACACTTTTATTTTCGAGGATCTCGGGTCGAGCTCCTGATATTATCCGCATTTCGTTCAACTGGAAAGAGCTACGCCGTTCCAGTTAGATCCAAGTGGCCCCGCGTTATCAGGATATTCTTCCGCCTTTAGTATCAAGCATGCGAGAGCCAGTAATTCTCCAGAATTAGTCGAGCTTTCTTTCCGTAACACAAATACATCGCTTACGGGAGTCTCTGAGGCTTGGGACAGCTCAACGATTAAAGGAGAAAAAGGGCGGTAACGAGTTGCCGAAATAGTCAAGGACACAGTTAGTTTTTCGCAACTGAGGAAACTCCTCTGGCGATGGCGTTGGCTTGATAAATGTGCGCAGCATGTAAAAACGCGGAGCGGTAGCTTACCGCATAATAACCGTGTAACCCGGCAACGAAGACATTTAGTGTCCGTAAACGGGTGTCCTATCGAACCGGCTTAATCTACGTTCATTATTCCCGGGTTTTCCCAAGCCATTTCTCAACGATTGATCTTTTCTTCATCAAGATTATTGGAAGCATAACAGGAGAGGCGGGTACCTTGTTAAAGCGAGTGTTGTATTCCTTTAGCATTTTCTTCGGAAGATTTTATAATCCTCCGTCGATAGTGGTCCAATGTTTTACCGGTTGGAGAAAAATAAAGGCTATCTTGGTAAGTCCGGTATACCTCAAGTCCTCTTTCACGATTTCTCGTGCTTGAATTCCCACAATACGTCATTCAAAATATTCCAACGAAGCTCAGGTTGCATCAGCGAATCCCTTGTTTTTGCCAGACGGTCGGGGATTTAAAGCGGTGAAATTAAGTCGGAATGAAAGACGAGGTGCGGGAATCTCGGGTATAGCAAAGGAAGTGGAGCAGACTGCGCGCCGAGGGCTTTAAAACTTTAAATGCATCAGATCGATCGAGCGGGTTCGTCCAAACGACCTATCCTTATCTGAACCGATCTCGTTGGGTGTTTATTTGCAGATATGTCATTGCTCAGTGTATTTTTCGAGTTTCTTCCGATCTCGCTGTTTCATTGAAAAATGCAGCGATCGAGCGATTTGCGGCATTAGTCTCAACGTCAATCGACCACGAAACGCGTCTGTATTTATTATTACATTAATCGCACAACAGAGGGGGCCGAAGAAATTGCGAACGTTTACGTCTATTCTTTTCGAGAATAGATTAGTTGAAGCCCATTAATCACAGCGAAGCATTTCCATGGAAATCCTGGATAAAAATCGCGCTGCACCGGCCATGATGGATACTCCAGTTGCCAGCCATAAAACGTGAAAAACAAATGTTTCGCGAAATGTTAAAAATGCGTGTATGTCCGCGACGGTCTCGCCCGAATTTTATAATTTACGAGCTGCTCCAGAACCCGGCGGCTGGAGGAACGCGTCGATTGAAACATGCGGATTTCAATATCACTAAGTCCAGGTAGAATTATACTACGATATCTGGAGAATATAAAGTTTCATCCATCATTAATTTAAACCAACAAGTCGTGAGACTCAACCAAATACTTATTAGCTTCAAGAATCCATCCTCCCTTATATTTTATAAAGTATCAGCAAGCAGAAGGATAATATGCTGGGAAAAGTTAGAATAAGAATGCGGCAACTTTCCGACAGGCAGGGAGATTTTTCCTTTTGCATCGAGGAAGTGCAAATGTTTGCTCAATGGATTGGCCAGGCACCCTCCGAGGTCCACGATATCAGCCATCCTGCTTTACCCATCAGGAAAAAGGGAGATACTGGAAAAAACGGGATGCATTGCTGCCTGCATGCTACGCAACGGCATGGCAGCATAAATATTGAAAAGTTTTCTCGAAGGTAGCCCGGGGCATTGGCGCTTTTTCTGTCCATCGATCAGCTTCCTCGGTCAGATAGATATATACTTAAGGTTCGTACAGAAGAACTGCATTAGCCAATCATTTTTCCATGCCCCACCAAGCGCAGTATGAAACCGGAATTAATTATTAGCAGAATGAGTAGAGCACGTTTGTACACCCATTCACTTCAAACTCTTGTTTTCATGAGAAACTTGTCTTTGACAAGTTGTAAGCTGAAATATCATAGAGAAAGATGTATAATCACAAAGATGTACAGAGAGACAGAGAGAGGGAGGGGACACAATAAGTGTCCGGTGGACTTCATACCTGCGTATTGCAGGTAAATATTGATTAAAGCATTGAACAATAATAGTGGTACCGGGGAAGATTTTTTCTTCCGAATTCAAAGTACAAACTGCAAACAAGTTCGTAGTAAGCGAAGCCTGGGGGTTGTCTGATGGGTGTAAGTGAGAATTAAGAGAGCTTTGTTAATGCGATCGTTCTCCGGAAAGAAAGTAATAACTGGCAGGGCCAGTCGCCTAAACTTCTGAAAGAAGACCTTATTACTGCGAAGCCAACATGAGGGGAATCCTCAATCTTGCTAGATAAGGAAGTAAATTAATTCGTCCGTGCACCCTCCTTTTAGTTATTTCATTAGCGTCCTATCGCGGGTACTCGCAGTGGCGCAAAGACAAATCAGATAGGAAAGGGACTCCCAAAAAGTGTGAAAACAAGCGAGAACAAAAGACTGAAAGTCGGCAAAGGAAATGTATAACGAACGAAGCGGATCCGGCTATGAATAGGTACCAGTGAACTTACAGGCTTACAGCTTCGTTTCCAGCTGAGCGTCAGACTAGTATCATTCACCAAAAAAAGGGTGAACTGTTTGAGATGGCGTGATATTTCACACGGTTAAATGCAGAAGCCGCGGGAAGATAGTGCTATATTTACATCGCTATCAATGCTAGTAAAGCTTCCCCTGGGGTATATCGTGCATCTACCAGCGTGCGACGTTGGGACAATCCCCTGTTTAAAATGCACGATGTTATCTCTCTATTTTCGCGGCTTATCTAAAGACGCACGAGGCAATTTTACGGGGACTATCAACGGCCGGCCGAGAAAATTGTTTCTGTCACGAGTGTAACCCTCTGACCGGACACAGGTAGTGATAAAGTCAAACAGCAGTCTTAAATCCTACATCTAAAAAGGATGAGATTAATATCTTCCGGCCTGCTTTACTATATGCACCACTTTTTCTCCATAATCCGGTCTTGCTGAAACGAATCCTTCATAGATGCCGAATTTCCAATCTAATAACGTGAAATACGTGCGCGTGCGCGGGTGCATGTGAAAGAGTCTCAGCGGTTCTTTAAATATATAATAAAAAAGATAGTATTTTCTATCCCAAGTAGAACTACATTCTCCCGATATATCGTATTTTTTGCAATTAAGCAAAGAAACGGAACAAAAATAGGTGTGAAGGGGAGGTACTGGATGAAAGAAGGAGCAGAAAAGAGGCGGCGAGGGGCAACTGTCGCCTCCCTAACGAAGCTGCCGTGGCTTCGTTATACCGAAAATCCCGCACAAAAAAGCTAGACGAAGATGTTGCTCGACGCATGGTAACCATAGCCAGGTGAGATGGATGAGATGAGAGGGTTGAGAGAAAAGATAAAAGGGCTGGCGGAGGAGTATGTGAGGATATCTAGATGAGCAAGAGCAGCCACTAATGATTGGCGCGGTGCTCATTCGACAGCAAGGGGTGCGAAGTTTGAATAGGTTCACCGGGGGCGTAACAACCTCCTAGGCTTACGCGCCTCGAGCTCCACACATCTCCACACACTCATATTGCTCCACCACCCTACACACACTCCCTGTCTCTACACTCTTACATAACCGCCTTGAGCAACGAGCCACTTCGCTATACTACTAGAGACTTCCCTTTATCCGCCATTCTCTGTAAGATTCGCTGAACAAGAGGACTTCAATCGCTCATACCGTTTTCTATACCAATTAATATCCAGTCGTTTAATGATTAAATTCTCCACTCTGCAGCGAATGATTTTACCCGGGTTCTAGTTTTTACATGACAGAACCTGCAAGTTTGAAGATTAATAGTCAGTGCTCGGTGCAAGAGTGAGGAGAACGGGCGTAGTCACCCACATTTTCGAAGGGCATTGTTTATAACAAGGGTCGCTTCACAGATTGTGCACAACTTCTACATTCCCGCATGACATTTCGGCTGTTTTTTAATAGCAACGCAACACGGTCAAATTCAGGGTAAGTGCGTCAGCTGTTAGATTAAAAGCAAATCAGTAGGAAAATAGCAAACCTTCAGGGGGCAAGTGAAATGAGAAATTCCGTTTTGATAGAAGCATGGCGCACTCGCAAACTTCGAATTTGTGCACACTTGACAACTCCATGAAGTTTACTGTTACCGCTGGAAATAGAATATTGGTTTTCCTTTTCCACCAAACACTTTCTCGAAACATGAATAACTGGAAGTTTTATAGTTGCTGTACTCGTTTCTTTGTAACACGGTAACAATGTTGCTGAACGCCACTATTTCGGGTGCGGTCACACTTTGACGTTGTTTTAGGCATTTTTTTATAGAGTTAAATCTCCGAGGAGTTTGGAATGGAAGTAATTCAATTATAGGGCCCTCTGTGTCCTTTTCTACGAGCTCCCTTAAATCTCTCGTCAAGATTTTTATAAATATCGCGCTCACTTATGAATAGACGGATTAATTCCCCAAAGAAACTTGTTCTCTCGATTTCCTGTATAGAAAATCTCCACAAGTAGTTAATATCGTCAGGTTCTCGAAATAGTGAGCCGAGAACCAATGAGGCGACACCGAGTGTCGAAAAGCTGCGGGTCACTCGTCGTAACCGTAAGTCCTTCAATTCACAACGGGACTTCAATTAAGAAGATCGGCTTAACCTAAACTTCAGTCTATGCAGATTTCTTGCTGATTTAACTTCTTAAGCTTATCCGATCAATCTGTTAAATCAGCCGACATCAAACCCGATTTCTCCTCGATTCATCGGTCCGGAACTTATTTCAACCACAAGAATTGAAAGCAAAATCATTCCGAAGTCAAAAGGTACTCTCAGTTTTTCCCCAATTTAACTTCTCTTCTCTAGCGTTATTAACTTCCGAAGTAGGAGTTTAGGTATTTCTTTTGCTCAGATAGGGCTGATTGCTTCATAAATAATCGTGGCAATAGCTGCACCGCGGCCGAAGTTTTCAACCGATTTCTCCTCCAGTATTGGATGTGTAAACGCGAACTCGCTAGCAAACTTACTTCGACTTGCTGAATTTCCTGCTCTACCTCCTGGAGCAGCTCTCACTCTCTCCCCCCTTACACTTCTCACCCATGGGCTAAATATACTATACAAAATAGCCCAGAGAATTTCGTGCTTCGAAGCGCATCACGCGCTAAGCACTTTGTCCGCGTTTAGTTCTGTTAAAATTCCTGGGGGCTAATTACTCTCCGCGTCTCGTAAACGAATGGCGTCGCAGAGGAATTCCGTGTCACGAGTGACCGACTGCAATTAAGGCCATAATTGCCATCAGCGACATCAAAGGACTAATTAGCAGCACGCTTGTGAGCACGGAGGACAGTAAGAATATACTTGCCGAGCGTGTGACGTATTTATCATATAAGGTCTCATCCGCCATTAAGAAGGCTGGCCTCAAGCCTCCGCACAGGCAGTGCCGATTATCTGTTTGATACATTCGCCTGGAACGATCCCAGATTAATTAGTTGAACATGCTCGATTACTAGGGTAGCCGGAGATCGATTTTCCCGAGGAAACCATAGGAAACGGGGTGGTAGAGTTCGGGTAATCAGAAGGAAGGGGCTGACTACCAAAGTGAGAATAGGCCGGGAGGAAGGAGGTTTGGCGGCGTGATCTTGAGAAGGCACACACTTCGTGTCGTCGCTGTGTAATTGGTACCCGCAGGCAAGCACGAGATTATCTCGGACATCATTCTATTGTCATGGCTCTCTCGACACCCCTTACACACTATTGCCTTCCGTTAGAGACAAAGCTTTCCATGGCCTAGCTTCATTAAGCCATCGCCGCGCCGACAAAGCTCGGGTAGTTTCGGTTAAATGAAATACGGGTCAGCTATAAATACCGATCTATCGACGCCCGCTTCGACGTACGTCGGCCGTCCCCTAAGCCGCGCTATTACCACGAACAAGCCAGTTTATTAGGCTAGCTTGATACAAAAAAACACCATTTTCTATCAAAGAAGTTGATTCAAAATCAGAAATCAGAAGATCGCAGAAAATCCATAAAATGGATATCACATCAGGAATATCGAGGTGTTCTCGGTGGTTCAGCCTCATACTCAAGGGCGTATTGACAGACATCGCATGGGCAGTATGCAATGTGACCATTTTGGTTGCGACACTCAGCCGCTATTTGGTTTCCTAAATGGAAACTCGAAGTGCGGAGAATGCGCTTTCGAACCGACACAACACAGCCGGGCCGTAGGACCCTTCGCACGAACGTATATGTACAAGTACTTGGACATAAAGAAAGTGCGACGCACGCTTTCTTCGTATCGAAGAAAAGCCATTTAACTTTGAATGGCCGGTTCTTCGAAGGCTAGCACTCTCGAGAATGTGCAACTGGACTGGCGGAAAGAGATCCGCACTCGCCGCTGCGTGTGTGCCACGGTCGGTTTCTTCCCTCTTTGGCGAGGAAGCGAGAATGAATCGTGCTTTAACGGCATCCCGCTAATGGCGGTGCTATTATCATTAATGTGCAGGTGTCTTGCGCGACGTCGGAGCTGCTGAGCGCGGAACCGTGAAGGGAACGCGAATCCCCCCGAATTGAACAGGCGAATCCATTAGGTAATGCCCGAGAACGCGAAACTTATTCAGGCTGTGCGCTGTCGTCGCCATCAATTCTCTGTTAGCTACCCCAAGCGGTTTGATAGGGGGTGGTATGGTGTCGTGTGCGGGGCGTAAAGACACGAAGAGATTTCCCAGAGTAAATATCTGTGTCTCACCGAGAATACTTTGCCTGAATCCAGAACCGAATAGTACTATGATAAAGCAATGCGTCTCCGCCGCGGTGTCATATCGAGAATACGCATATGATCCGAGCGAAAAACTGGTGCCTCGGCTGAACGGCCAAAATGATATCCCGGGATTCTCGAAACACTCACGAATATAATACGCAGCAACGATAGGCGGTGGTTTGTGGGCCGGAGGGATGAAGCGGAGGAACAGAATCGGGCGTGGTTCTAAAACAGCGAGTGCATTACGATCTTATACAAATCCATTAGCGAGCACTGGCCTGCTTTTACTGCGTGCATGCAGTGCTGAACGAGCGAGCTAGGACAGGGGGGACAAGCCGGGGCAGAAAGATAAAGAGTAAACGCGATTTTCAGCGTTGCTACGACCACGGCGACGACGACTACGGCGACGTTTCGTTTGGATTTCCCCGACACTCCCGGGGGACTCGACCTCCCGACGCTTTACATTGCGAATATATAGGACCGCCTGGCAGCTAGCGAATGTGAAGAGAAGGAAGAGCTGCTCTCGCGATTCTCGTGCAAACGCGCACCAGCGAAACGGGATGCTGCGATTTCAAACGACAAGCTTCTCCCGTTTGTGTGACACTAACCCTCTTCTACCCTCGACAACACGATCCACATTGCATGCATTATTACCGTGCGTCTCCGAACTCTCAGCTGTCAAATTAACACTATAAAGATGGGCCACTTTGCGAAAGTTAGACAATGCAAGTTAAAATCCATTAGGCATGACGCTTGCTTAAATACGAGTCCATTCGAGCGGTCAATAATGTGTCAAAAGGAATGTTGACTTGTAGCTTGGAGAGCAGTCTATCCTGCTTGTAAAAAAGGATAGCACTTGATAAATATCTGGCACTATCGTGAACTAGGTTTTTAGTCGGACGTAGCAAAAGTTGGTAGAAATAAACGTCCTGTGTCTCTGTTTAAAGTGGGTCGTCGAAAGTAGGAAGCGCGTACACCCTTTGCAGTCGGGATTTAGTTTGCCACCGGCCGTCAAAGAAATATTTTGCAGCAGTGCATGTAGTCAAAGAGAGCGGAACTCATTGTCACTTAACTTTATGCTAAGGTGGGGGAGTGGAGCAATACATCGGCGCAAGAATTATCTCGGACTTTGACCTTATTCATTAGACGCATTAATGAGCATACTTCTGTCTGCTACTAAGCTAACGCAAAACGGACAGCGCAGCGGGTCTAGGATTTCCGAGAGGTATGCTAGGCCAGGACACAATCGGTTATAAGCGGGGCTCAGTTTATGGACTCTCGGCCCATGATAATAGCGAGGTTCCCTTAGTCGTAGGTGTCACAGGATGCAAATTAGTCTCCCAAAACTTGGAGATTCGGCAGCGCGCCGACAAGTTTCGGGAGCCACGTAACTGCCGGAGGATCCGAAGCTGCATAACCCACGTTGGAGAAATTGAAATACATTCCTGGTATAATGTACAGCTGTAAATGTATGTTGAGAAATTTATTCGGCCGAGCACTTCCGCCAACATATTAATGCAGCAAATCTGCTTCCTTGGCAAGTGTGCCTGATTCCGTCTGGGGATGCGTATGTATCGTACAATTGTTTCATTATCTGCGTCAATGTATATCTTTGTCAAAGAATTATCAGAAGAGTAGGGGGTGGGGATGGAAGCACTCGTGAAATTCAGGCAAACGGGGTCACAGACTTTGATCGGAAATTTCCCGATGACCCGATGGGCTTTATAAATCATGCCAAGTTACAGCGACGCGCTATGAGAAATATGGCGAAGCTGGAGAAGCCGACCGAGTACGATGGAAATTCCTGCGGACGTTGACGTGCAGATGCCGGCACAGCGGCAGAGGGAGTGTTAGCCATCGGTAACCATTCAAAATCCATTATTGTTTTTACGGGACCGAGCAACGCCTCTGCGGTGAATGGGTAGCAGCGCGTCAGCGAGGCGAACGTCGAGGAGCATCGACGTCGAGCTTTTCCAGAGCTTCCGATAGCACATCGATCCCGAGAGAGAGGCTCTGCCGGAGCGCGATTCCACTCGCCGTACTTTCGGAAAAAGGGCGCACCCAGAAAGAACGCTGCCTCCGATAAAACCGTCCACCTGTGAGCGCTAGAACCTCCGAGCTCCCTTACGCCCCTAGAACCTTCAACGAACCGGTTGCAAGAGAGTAGTGCTTAATAAAAATATCATCAGGTTTAATTATTTATAGCTCCATTTACCTCAACCTCGAATCCCACCTCGTTCGCGAACGGGTTGTACGTTTTACCATTTCGATCTTTAAAGGGAATTCTAAAGGTTCACTTAACAAGTTTCCTCGATTGTTTCTTCATTGACCTATTGGAAAAACCATTAAATTCCATAGATGGACAGAAAGATGATCCTCGAAAGTGTTAGGTAGAACCCGTAGTGCGTGCATGTGCCAAGTGCGTCGGAGTTGGTCGATGACGGTACGCATACTTCAGAACAGGAGGGCACGTAGATGGGTGATAGGCACAAAGAGTGATCGTTGTGGCTGCTCGACCAGCCGTGCTTAACGGCTGACATGGCATGGGTTTACATCAGATCAGCCACTGCATCGGCCAAGTGACGCGGACGGGAGCCATGAATCCCAACGGACGAACGCCATCGCACTTCCATCAAAAGAACTCGGCCGTGACGATGGTGAGCCCTTATTAATTTACGGTTTACTCATCTCTGCGACACGCATCCATTGCCCGTTCTATCTAACTCTTTACACCAATGTTAATCCGTCGGTCAAGCATCAACAGCTTGAGTAAATGTGTTTGCTTGGACAATTATTCATTCTTAATTTACAATCAATCTACATATCAACGGGCTTGCTAAACGCTTTTGGAATGCGATAAGACAACATCCAGAGATAGAGAGAAAGGGAGAGTTCGCGAAAAAATAATAATCCGAGGCACACTGTATGTATAGTCAGTGACAGGAAAAACTACCGCGAGGCGGCAGCGGCTTTGACTTGAAGGGAGTGTCCGTATACTATATCCTCTAGATAAAGGGGGCTGTATTTCGTATTAAGTCGAAAGCACCAGAAGCAGCGGGCGTGCTCTCGAGAGTAGAGCAAGTGCGAGATGCGAAACCAGTTAAAAGGGGGAGAATGGCGCGACACCCTGCCGAGCGTCCGTGGGGTAGATCGTTAAGTTAGGTGCGGCGACGGTGCGACTTTGCAGGCCGTAACGAAGGGAGAATAAGCGAAAGACGCACAATCTCAGTAATGGGAATACCACAAAAAATACTCGGTGAATACCAGATTCAGGTTCCACTGAGTGAGTGAGCGTGTGTCTATGAGTCGGGGCGAGTGAGAAGGAAAGGGAAGGTGCGGCGAGTACATACATAGAGGCAGGATGAGTCGGGCGTCTCGTGTGTCTAGGGACAATCGCGACTCCGTAATTAAAAAGTAGAACCTGGACAGAAAATGTTGACGCTCGAGTTCCGGACACGACGCGGCACCCCTTTCTTTCTTTAGCGAAGCGTACCCGGAGAAAGAACCACACTCGCTTTCTTCGCAAGTCGCATCCTCTGCTTCGGCATTCCTGATTTTCTAATGAACGAAGCGCGCCGTTGCCATCCGACGCCTTCCTCTTCTGGCGGGGGAGGCGCACTTGAATCGTCGTACCCGAATGACCGCATCCTTAGTCAAAGCGGAAAACCAAGTTCCTCCAAGTTCGCCACGCCCCGCGGAAGTGAGCGGGATGCGCCCCTGCGTGGCAAGCTTCTGAGCTTGCTTTGGCACCCTTCGTGGTAAGCTTTGTTATAATATTAGAGAACTCCCGTTCACCCGTCCCTGATGAGAAAGGAGGAACTTCGCTAACCTTTATCCCAATCGGCGAGCGGGATAAAAGCCATTCGACTGAAAATTAATTCGCAAAAGCCCATAATACTGGTTAACCGAGTTGCGGAACTTGAGCAACACGACATATCTGCGCGCGCACACTCTTCTTCGCACACGCGTCCGACGAAAGAGTTTGATGGAAGAGTAATTATCTCGTCATACTGTCGGAAAGTTCGCGGCGCGACGCGACGACGCGCTGCGTCAGCATCCTATTGTTAACAGTTTCTGTTTCTTAGTTAAAAAGTCATCGGCGGCATTTTGTTCGTGTTACCAAGCAATTGGCTAATTTTCCCCCTGCCTCCAGAAGTAACCCGTCAGTGAAGATATGGTCGGGGTTGAAGTGGGCCGCGCGAGTTGTCAACGAGTGTGTGCTCGGTTTAAGTTTTAGCTGGTAATCACGTCATTTATCAAAGTGAAAGGCGAAACGGGCTTTGAACTCATTTAGTTATGTTAATGAAGTATTAAGCAGGATGATAAGACCGCCGCGAGTTAAGGTTCTTTTCCAGACGGCGAAGCAATGTGGTGTTGAATGGGTGTCAAAGGTTTGGATCCACTGAAAGAACATTAACGTTTAACCTATTCGGCTTTGCAGGTGCGCACGTGGACACGAGGGGCTTTGCCTTGGCGGCGGTCGAGAATTTATGCGCTTAAATTCATGCTGAAATAATTGAGGCACATGCTTCACCTCTAATCTGTGCCCATTCCTCTCTCCTCGTGAAAGGGCATGGTCGACGGTGCCGGAGGACCGTCCACAGAAAGGATATAAATGATTACAATGAGTAATGGCGAGTTCTACCTGTCGTCCTAGCGTGAAACTAGATTACTCATACGTAAGCCGTTTCAAGATCGTGCGGATGGTGGAGAAGACGCGCGCTCGGTCATATGCAACATGTGAGTTCCGTGAGAAGCGAGGATAATATATAAAAGCTCAGGGCGCGATGGAAAAAGCCGTGGGTTCTCCCTATATTGCCGGTACACATCTACGTATAAACGCAGTGTGATAAACGTGACAGGGAAGGATAAGCGCTCGTGGACCGCGAGCGTCCAGATAACGTCGCAATTTAACAGGCGCAAAAAGATGCAAAAGGAAACCCGCCACCAGTACAGAGTGTCCTAATAAAATGAATGCGCGTTTTAAGTGTCCATAGGCCAAATAAAAATGAAAGCTCGGTGCTGACGAAACCGTTGTACGGCATTGCGATAATTACGCGTTTCTGTATTTGTCAAAATATCTAGTAAGAAACTGTGTTATACTTGATTCAGACACTGTGTATATCGAGAAAAAAAGGGAGGAAGGATGAGAGCGCGCTTCGTAGGGGAAACGACCATGGCACCTGGTTCGTCAAGAGGCCGAGGGCATTTTCACCCTGCAATTTCTACGCGATATCGCCTGTCTCTGCTTATGAGTACTTTTCCAACCGCTGTATCACTCGTACCGGATGAAATTTATCTTCTCACCAGATACATGCGTGCGGTAACCGTCGAGTGGCTCGTCCCTTTTCACGCTTTCGACTCTCCCGCAGTACTCAGGGGCAGAGAGTTATATTTTTTAGCTGCGATTCCGAGGACTCGGTGCACAACTGATTTCTCTGGATGAAGATGTGGCTTCCAGATGCAGTGGAGAATAGTCTCGAATACTGCATGAGACAAGAGGAAGGCAGAATAATACTGGGGATTCGAGAGGAAGATAAATGCCATCCGTCCCTAAAACGTGACTTGACGTGGTACTGGCTTGTGACAGCGAACGTGAATCGTGAGAATGCAAGGCGACTGAATAGCACTTCCCCGTTAATTTTGCGTCGACATGCGTCCCCAATTAAGGGTCTCACGCACAAGAGAGCGAGAGCCCTCAAGAATCCCTCCACTTCTGGCCTTTGGGAAATGTAAACCGAGACGTATCCTCGCACCCTTGCCCGACACGAGAATCCCGCCACTCCTCGAGTAACAAATACCTCTGGCGCACTCTCGAGCCACACTCACGCAGGCCACGGCTACTTGAAAAAAATTCAAAGAATTCTTGTTAACCCATATAGTTCTCGCGCTTACTTACTAAGCCTTGCCGAAAGCCGAAAAAAAACATGTGCGTTATATTCGAGTGAAAAGCCTTTTATCCAGCGGGGCATATGTATATGCGAAATACTATGCACTGGTACTACTGCCAGAGTACGTACCGAGCCAATACCATAGAGTTCCACAGTAATTTACTATGAAAGAAACTAGGATAAAATCCAGTGAGTGTACCTCCAGCGTGTGGAACTGCGAATAATAATTTTTGTCGGTACGAGTAAACAATCTGGATCGCGGTGGATGATGAAAACATGACGAATATATAACGCGAGGATTGACATGCCTTAATGCACTCTTCCAATCTTAGATTAGTCGGCACAGGGGGGAGCGTGAGGGTGGCAAGGAGCTATAACCGAAGAGGACGCAAGTAGACATGAATGCCTGAACCCTTATAAAGCTTGAGGGGGAAGCAACAACGGCAGCATAGCGTGAACGTGCACCTTTGAATTACCCTTACTCCTATATTCTGGCTATGCATTGTCTCAGATAAGAACATACTTCATCCTCGGAGACGCTTCTGAATTGCTTTCAAGCAGCCTCCTAATTAGCGTACTCCGCACTACACTGTAGTAAGTGTACCCGCGATTTCCAGCATTGTCACGCGCATCCCCTATTGGTAAGCTTTCCAATCAACCTCCAAACAGAATCGTGAGTGTGGCAGCCGCTGGAAACAGTACAGCAGCACTATTTCTACGTCGACCCTCCCCTTTAAGTTCGTTCAGATTTTCTATTCAATTTCCCTTAATGGTTCAAATCAAATAATTTGGCAGATAAGTAAAGAAGAAACAAGTGAAAGTCATAATACAGCTTGAACCAGAAATATTAGTGAGAGTATTTTTTATTGCCTGTTCTCTCTCATATCCTTTCTCTCACACACACAGACATACTACGGCTCTTTCGCTTCCTGCCTGTAGATTTTCATTGTCGCGAATGTTGAGGATGAGCCAATCGATTTCCCATCGGGTTTTTTCTGTCGGTGGGCTTTTTCCACCTGCCATCCCTTCGCTTCCTAGCCCTCCGACGCGACTGTGTTTCTGGAGCGGACATGATGATTCACTCTGCCGCCACGGAACTCCAGCAGTACTTCCCTTCCCTGTGCGCCGCACTTCCTACCCGTCTGGACAGATGTCAAAGCAGAAACTCCTGTGAGCTCCTGCAGCTTTTAAAAGAAGCCTTCCTCGGAAAGTGTGTCGGCGTTCAGATAAGTGCTCATTGTTCGAAATAGCAGACGCGCTATACTAACACCGACCTTTAACCCCGAGGCTGCGCGACACTCGGTTTTTGATTTACGATTTCGACTCCAAGTATTTTTGGCGTACAATTCTCGTTCAGTCCTCTAGTATTTCTTATACGTTATGAATAATACAAAGCATTTGTTCCAACAGCAGTGTCATTTTCCATTGATCACTCTGAGACAATGAAAGTTTATCGGAAGAGGATGGCGAAAAGTCGTCGTTCATACGAATACCGGAACTTTCATCTCAGTCATTCGACTAATATTCTAATTGTTCTAATACTGACATCCTGCTTCTACCAGATGGATAGCATAGATCATCACAATTACTTTGTAATGAAGTTCCTCCCTGAAAGTTGTACATTCCCTCCGCACTCGAGAGGAGAGAGACAGCGAGAGAGAGGAGGGGACTGGAGGTGGGGATGTTCGGAACAGCTGTATGGCGAGATATAAGTCCTGTATCGACAAAGCGTCACTCCAGGTGGTATCAGCGGCACAATTAGCCGCGTGAAATCGAGGTCACTCGCCTTACTCGGCCGAAACTTCTCTTTCCAGGCGGAAGTTCCGAGCGGCTGCCGTTCGCTCCACTCGGCCAAATCTCTCTCGCGCACTGCAAAGTCCTAATGAAAGTGGCCCGCCGCGCCGGCTGCCTGTGCCGCCGCCACCGAAATCTCGCCCCAAATATTAAAAACCGCGTTAACGAAGCAGCCGCCGCTTCCCTGCCAGCCTCCGTCTAGAGCTTTTTATATCCCAGCTACATATTAACCATGGGGTTTACGGGTTTGGAACAACGCGCTTTCGGACTCTGGGATGCGTGTGGTTTTGGTGCCTGGACGCCGGAATGCTAAAAGAGCTGAAACTTAAAACAACTTCTATACATATACAAAATAAAATACTTATCTGTATGTGGTCACTGTACTCTCAAACCCTTTCATTGATCAGAGTGAACAAGAAATACTTCCGCCATTTCGCTTCTCATCAGTCTAGCAAATTCGAAACCTTGAAAGATTTCCCGAGAAAGAAGGGTCGAGAGGCAAACCCAAATCAAGTTTCGCAAAATGGATTAAGTCCTGCCGGCCTCTACTCTCTTTTGGTGTGTATCCCGTTGCTCCTGATATTGGCCAACCTCGGTCCCCTCAGATTTCTACACACTTTCTTTTCTTTTTCCCTCGGCCCGCTCAAAGGAGCCCCGTTCTAACTCGGCCAACTTTTTTCTTTCGGTACACCTTATTCCCCCTGACGCGTGGCCCGAGGGTAAGCCATTTTTTTCACCACATCGGTATCGAGTACGATCCAAAAAATCAGAGGATCTATGCATTATTGTTTATGTAAGTCTCGCGAACGTCAGAATAAATGGACTATAAATCTTGCTGTTCTCTGGAAAACGGGCAAAGCGTATGTAGAGGAGAACATTTTCCCCGACTAATGGGATAATTAGCAGTAAATTAAAAGTAGCAATCGTTGCCCGGCGTGCACCTTTTGGTACCAGGCGTTTTTCCGGAATGCTTGAACTGGAAGCCGCTGCACAATGGCTAAATTAGGATGGTGAGTGGGAGAGAAGAGTTGGAGGGTGTGGAGTAAAAGCGTTCGAGGTCCACTATTAATTAAAGGCAATCAAACATTATTTTGCATAATGTTTTATTGGCCACGCTATATTTGCTGGGTTTATTAATGCTTGAACACCCGACCTACTGAGTTTCACTGAATTAGCCACGTAGCCCAGGTAACTTAACTATTAATTATAGCAGATAATTAAAATTTCGAGATATCCGAGAATAACGAAATTCAAATATTGCCACACCCTCGAAATTGTGTTTGTTTTGTTATTGATTGTCGGGTAGTTTCGTTTCAGTTCTCATGTGGTGCGAATGTATGTACGCGCTTGATATTTGAAATATAGATCTGCTTCGTTTTACGTAATACTGCCATTACTGTTGCGCCCTATATATATATACCGTGTAGTATGCTGTATTCACGAGCATTACCACTCGGTCTTAAGCAAAAGGCTGTCCAAATATTTTGGGAAAGTTATCGAGATGGTGGGAAAATATAGGTGATGTGTTGCATATACAATATATCAGGAGACTCGATAGAGTCTCGACGACAAATAGTTGAATTAATATATATATTGTAAGGATGGGGGCGGGAAGGGCTTTTCACAAAATACTCTTGGTTTCGAATGATTACGGTTTATGTCTCGTCCTTCACGTTATGGCGTGCGTGGCCGACTGCCTGGCGTCTCCATTCGGGGTCCACCGAACGCTTGGCGTCCGCATACGGAGTCCACCGACACGGAAAAAACCACCGTGACGCCGGTCGACACTAAAAATCGACTTTTCTCCCACAATATGCAGCATACATGCAGCATAGATATATATACAACAAAAACAACATAACAACCTGCTATATACAACAAAGCAACCTGTACAAAGAGTAGCTGGACAAAGTGTCCAATTCAGTAAAAAGTTTTCATCCTGCATGAATTATGATTAGTCAGTGGTGGCATAAGAAGACTTCTGCCGATTGTCAGTCTGTTGGCTCGTCCAATCTCGTTTGTTCTCGGTTGGGAAAAAACTCTTTCAATTTCGATCCCGAGTTACTGCGAGCACGCTCACCGCCTCTACGTGCTACTAGATTCCAGGGATGTCGGAGCTTGAGAGCCCGACTCTGAAAAAGCGATCGAATGCCTGTGTTAACCGTTCGTGCATGGTAAAATCGAATTGGACCACTAATCAAGAAGTTAATGTCATTTCCTGGCACACGATGCACCACTCCCTCGACTCACAAAATATAAAACAACAAGAGACCTATTCAAGTCCACTGGAGGGCTACTAAACTTAATACTTGGCAATTTTTAAGTACTTTATGTCTGAATTCAATTACTTATATCCCAGGATTTATACGAGGTAAACGGAACAAAATTGAAACCCCTATTTGAACGCCCGGCAAATCAGTTTTCCCCGAACTTTCGCTGAGTGAGCGGAGTGAGCGAAAAAACTGGATTACCGCCGGACGGAATCGAGGACTCTTCCTGAGAAGTAAGAGCACTGCGGTTGCAGAGATATAAACAGACTTATTCCATATTTGTCAATCAGTCATAAAAATGCTGTGGAAAGGACAGCCACCAGGATTTGAAACGTAATTAAAGTTCGCCTGGCTGCCGCACCACTTCTTAACTTTTTTCAAGGAAACTTCGACGTCCGACGACCGCAACAGCCTACGTATCTGCTGGCTGCGTCAATCCTAAGGAACGAATGCTTCTAAAAAAATTTTAAATGCTAATAAGTTGTTAGTAATGCCTGTCGCACTTCGCTCAGGAATTGCAAAACGAGTGACAAGCGAGGCTCGAGATAAGATAAGCATCACATTGAGCAACTCATGAGTCCAAAAGAAACCACTAAATCAGATTGCTAGAGCCCGTAGTGCAATGTAAAACCTCAGATTAGAGATAACTAATTAACTATTCAAGAATTAATCCGAAATATGTATCTGCATCTTCAAGCTTCGCGCGGAATTGAAATGGAGCTCCATACTATTAGCGAGATTCCGTAGTACTCCCGGCTTTAGTCACTACAACCCAAGACTCATAAAGTAGATTTTAGTATTAATGACAAAATGGCCGAGGTACCCATCATCCAATACGGTATTTTTCAGAAATTCGTCAATCAAATAGTCTATCGGTCATGATGCTTCACTAAATAAATCGCTTGGTATTCTCAGTGGACATACGCCGGGTAATCTACGAATGGGCAAGTTTCCTAGCGAACTTTTGCGGGAAACTGGCAATCTTTTCGAACTACCTGGGCTTTGTATGGAGGATGAAACGCGCAGTTTCAATAACTACAAAAGTCTGCGGCCCGCTTCCAATGAAGAGGCGAGGAATCGATGCTGGTCCTTATCCGAAAAAGTCAACTGCCAGGGTTACTTCCGTCTGGGCATTCGATAGCTTACCTATTTCGCGGGTCTTAGTACTGTTAGCTACAGACCTAATCCCTAGCGCAAGCAAATAACTAACTGTCAATTATACAATATCGAGCGATGTGCATCAGATTAGCTACACTGCCGGGAAAATGATACGATAAAACGGAAAAAAGCGAGCAACGCCGAACTAATAATGTTTCGTGCGAAACTCCGAAATTGGCGATTAAAAGGGGGATCAATCGATGGCTCGTTCCGATGAAATTTTTGCGTGAGCGCATTCTGGGCTATTTTTCGGAGAGACACGCACTATCGCCGGGGCTATCGTGGGTCGTGGCCCGTTAAATATGGTAATGAGTTTCAACACGCACATAGGCCGACGGCAATAGTCATCAATTATTCTGAATAATGGCATGCAAATAGGACGCGCGGCTCCGGCAATTAATGTCACTATTTGCAGAGGCTTATATCCTCGCACATGTAGAGAGCCCCGAAGCCACAGTGTCGCTCTATATTTGTCGATCCGCGGCTAACTAGAAACGGAGCGACGGAAACCACCGTAAACCTATGATACTGATCATCTGTTTATGATGTACCTGACTGAAGGATCATCCCTTCTCCCCGCGGGTCGGGAGAGCTATATATCTGTGCGTGCAAAATGTATGCCCGTTTCGAGGTTAATTAAATGTCAAAGCCGGTGGTACATCAGCGTTTCACGAGTGTCAGTCAAAGATGCTTGGAGCCCTCTGACACCTGGGTGCCGCCCACAACTAACTGCGTTATGCTGGCGCCGCGGCAGACTGGAAATGACAAAACCATTCACGAAAACTTTTTTTCAGAATAAAAGATGGAAAAAAATATGTTACTTAATGATTTGCTGCAGATGGTTTCATCACTTCCGGTGTGCCGCCAAACTAAGTGATTCATAACGAAACGAAAGCTCGGCTACCCGTCGTGATAGGCAGGCTCTGCCGGAGTGAAACGTATCATACAGCCTGTGTTTTTTCTAAAATTAACTTGGTCTGCAGAATGCCGCTGAATTTTAATGTGGGTTGCGGGTTACGGGTTGCGGCAAAAAGGCGACAGCGAATTGCGGCCGAAAATATTATCCAGCACTTTTAATTAGACATACAATTTAAATATTCCGAGAGGGTACTTAATGCAGAACAGGCTGCGGTTCATTGTCAACGTGCGACTTTTGACCGTTGGTGCGTATCTCGCCCGTTTGTTCAGTATCGCACAAAAGCATTTTCTCTAATTGCAAAACGTGCGTGGAAACACTCCGAAAAACTCCCTTCAACGATTTCGTTTACATTAACGGAAACATCAAAACGCGGGGTCAACTTTCATGACAACATATTGAAAATAGTCCTGCCACAATAAATTCCGATGAAATGATTAAATCAACAGCTTCACAGTCTACCCGCCGGATTGTTGAAATTTTAACCTAATTACTATCTATTTCATCATCCAGTCAAATGAAATAAAGCTTTCCAATGAAATATATTTCCGCCTGAAAGATAGTTTAACTGCACTACCCTCATGCCCGTGTCATGAATAATCCACACCGTACAAACGAGGAGTACCGGCTCTCTGTGCTCGGTTTTATGGTACCGCGGAGCACTGACCGCCAGTTTTCATAATGAGGATTTTTTAATTCAACGTGAAGTTTGGGGAACGCAGAGACCGAGCAGTTAGGTATTGCCGTTGCGTGAGACTAGTACAGGAATGCAGTGCTCGGAAATATTAATACGAGGAATGATAAGTCGTGGGCATGCGAGCGTACTACAATAACTCTAGTATTTATTTAGAATATTTTCGGCCGGAGTAGCGAAACTGAGCGTCAGGATCGTTTCGCAGCGGACGTAGAGGCATACAAAATCGTAAAAGTTATACCGCTGCTGATTAATAAACACCGACATAATTAAGCAAGGAATATTCGCGGCAGCCTACACACCGAACAAAGCCGGCCGTTTAAAATTATTACGGGGAAAGTTTTTGCGATTAATTATCTGTTATTTTTTCACGTGCTGCTCGGATACGTGAGCTTTTTCAACCGGCGTATCCTTACATACGGCGAAAGCGGTTTATTTTAATTCCGCAAGCTCACCGTCTACGATGCTGCCCATCATGCATGTGTGTTTGTGAAAATGCATCACGCAATAATCATGGTAATGGCATTAAAAGTAGAGAATGTAAGAGGTTCAGCGCTCCCATACCGCATGGGGAAATACTATGTCTGACCAGTGACCGACCAATACCACTTGTACCGGAGAAAGCCGCACCATGACGTCCGTAACTGTATCATACGTGTGTATATTCCATTTATTGGCGCTCTAGATCTCTGTCAGTCTGAGCACTAGATAGCAGTACATAACCTCAGGTATTCACAGTTCGCAATCATGTTGAACCAATTTCAAAAAGTTGCGACCGATGCGATAGAACGACCGCGATATCTTTTACATTTGATAGGGGAAAGTGCCTGAATGATCCCGTTACTTTCGCCGCCTCTGAGGCTGCTGCTATGTACAGCCTGCTCAAACGATTCTGTTAGAAATGCCCATGTAAACAGAGCGGAGAAACTAACAGAATCGATTGCGCCCGGGGTACATGTGTAATATATTTGGTAAGATATTTAGTCAGTCCAAATACGATACACATTATTTTGTACTTTTGAGTGTATTTTTGTATTGCCCGTTTTTGAACTCGATTCACACGTTTGAAACTAGTTTTCCTATTCTATTAAGTAGGGGCATACTCATAATGCGAATCGTGCTTCACCAATTGCGGGCGCGAGTTTGTCGACATAGTTCAGCAGTTAAATTGTACTGGTTGAAGCGTTGCTCAATTAAACCGAATTCACTAAAACTGTCGAAAGTGGTACGAACCAGACAAATTTTAAATGCGAATAGCATTTCAGTGTCGAGGGTCGACGGGTTCTTGGTGCTCGCATGTCAGCAGGCACCACTCACACTGCCCGGTGATAACAGTGCTTTCCAAATTATGAACAAAGCTAACTACAGAATCGACAAAGTATCTACTCACCGCACATAATATTTCGCAATTTAACCATACCCCCAAGCTGGGAATTGTGAGTTTGCGGCGTGCAAGCGCCCAAAATTATACGCACCATTAGTTATGACACGGAATGCAGCGATCGATCCGAAGTTGTCGCGGGCGCCGAAGTAATTAGAATGTAATCGTAGTGCTATGAATTACGTTCGCAATCAACTGGGTCTTGCATGACAAAGACGTCAAGGAATCAATCCACTAGTTCTGACGGGCGTGATGCAATCCTCGACTTTAAGACTTCAGCAGGGGCAGAACGGGGCTTGCGACTCAATTCTGATGGAATTGCGATCAGGTGAGCACGAAAGAGCTCGGGCGTAGAAAATACCAAAGAGCATTGGTTAGATTCGAACAGGCAGATTCGAGCGGCTATCGTATTTACGATATTGGTTGCAATGCGCGCCTGTTACCGATAACTGCTTTGACGTCGGTGCCACGCTTGGCGACTGAAAGCGTTGGGATTTGCCACGTGAAATAACCAGCGCCCGGCTAATATCCGTGCCTCCCTTCGTCCACGCGATCGTTTGACTGGAAGTTTCTTCCTCCGCAGCAGGCCAGCAGAAATCTGTATGCGCGGAGCGTTCTCAGTGACGTTTAGCGTATGATTTTCCAGGACGCATTCTCCCCGTACGTTTTGTATCGCGAGCGCCAACTGTCGGCGGAGAAAAACCACAGATTTCCCTTTTGGTGAAGCGGCAATGCATTATTGACCAAATGAATGGGAATCGATTGCGTGTTCACGGTGACGAAGTGTTAGCCGATGAGTGCCGTGAAAGGATGAAGCTCGTCGGGAAATCTAATCACGAGCGATGCGTGCCGACAATAGCATAATCCAGAGCGAACGCGCGCGCGCGTCATACATAGTTCCGCGGTCACTACAATCTCGATCGGATTGCGAGCGATACATCGTTAAGTGTTTCCAGCACAAACCGCTTTTACCGCAATGCGCCTGCACGTCCGAGCGTGCCCGGCCCACACTCGAATTGTTGCACTTTTTCGATTCTGAACAATGTGATCAATCAGTATCGCATCTCCGGAAGAATGTGCGAAGGAGTCGGGGACAATCGGGAGCAAGCGCACGAGCCACTGACCGATCGGCATTTATCAGTACGGCTACTCATCAATTAATCTGTATAATGTGCAGTCAGGATTTTACCCGTATTTATCCTCCATTAAAAATATTAAAATCACTGGGCATCACCAGTGTCTTCTATTTCATTGTAATGTCAGCCAAGAGTGTTTTCAAGGACATGTGACAACGCAACCAGTAAACATGGTGAACTCAAATGCGAACATTCAATATTCACAGCCAGATACACTATTGGGATAATCGGTATTTCCTGCATTATAATGTGTCAGCTGCTAATATAGACTGCGTCGGATAGCTTCATCCGCAGACCGATCAATTCGAATGACAAACAGTGAACCCCGATCTGCCAAGGTGAACTGAGACACTAATGTCAGCCCTCTAAACTGATATTTGCAAGCCCCGTAAAGTCAGCATAAAGTGCATCCCGTGGTTTTCAGCACTGCCTATAAATTTCAGTCCCCGTAGAAATGCATCAACACTACACCGCCTTTCAACTCTCAAACTCATAAATCATGGTGTATAAAATTCACCAGACACACACTGCAAGAAACTTATCACTCAGCCGTTATATCTTTTTATAAATGATTAATAATAAGGGCCAATACTTACTAAACATCACAAAGCTATTTCGCATTAACGTAGTCCACTATGACCTTGAAGTGAAGATTCGGCGGTCGCAAAGGGCTTCTCGAAATCGACCGTGGTGCAGGTAGTGTCTGATGGTGGAGCAGAGGATGGAAAAATAAAGCGAAGAGGTATTGCCACGGAGCGAGAACGGGAACAAGCGGAGTATAACGGTCTTCGCGGTTAGAAGGCGTTAGGAGATTCGATGGGGCGAATTGAAAGCGTCAATCGCGTCCTGGGTATTGACTGAGACCTCCGAGCCCGAAAGAGAGGAGAACATAGCACGCTTGCAGGAAAAGGCTCTGTTGTTACGCGTTCGTTCGCCGATAGTGTCTACTTTCTGGAGGAGTGTGGCTGTTTTCGTTTGCACATTGTGCATTCCGTGCAGGTTGCCTTCTGTGGGCCTCGCGTAGTCACCGAGTAAATTGAGTAAACAGAGAAAGCTGGGCGAAGGGGGACTGGCAACTCTAAGGGAGAACGATAGAGAAAGAGAGAGGTAGAAGCGCGTGGGTAGCAAGGAGAAAGAGGATGTGACCCAACAGAATTCGGTCAATTGACCGCGCGATCTCATTTGACGAGCATTGTTCCGCGCGTAATCGATAGATACCGCCGATTCGCATCGAACGTTTCGGCCTTTCCACCAGTTTTTGATTAGCTTGATAAAAGCCCCAGCTATTGCGCTCTCGAGACCAGCCGCCGGCCGCCGTCGCCGTCGCCGGAAACCGCAATCCCGCATAATCGATGCTCTGCTCCCTTTCCATTCGGCTTGCTTATTAATGCTCTCATTACCGCTGGACCACGATCGATGATAACGTCAAAAAATATTGAAAGTCATGGCCGCCGAAATGCTCCGCAAATGCAATTATTTCTCTGCGCTATTGAGATTTCCGAATGGGTGATAAAAGCTACTAGTCGCACCGTCATCCATAAACTGCCCGGTGGTTGAACGTCCTTCCTGCTCGGGTGCTGCATTCTATTAACGTTTAATCTGCATTACGTGCAATCATTAAATATTCTAACGCGCTTTTCGGGGACTATACTTTGGGAGATTGCAGCATTCATCACGGCACGCTGAATAAGCTGAATAATGAAAGGACACGCCTTACCCATCTCGCCGGGTACCAACTCGTATATATTCAGTAAACTGCAGAGTTAATTGCACTACCTCAGTCAGCTCTCCAAACTACACTGGCACAAACAGCCGGCCGGCTGACTCTGCGAAGGAATCAATCGCCACAAAAAATGATCGGGAATTGCGTAGTTGGTGGAAAAGTAACGGGAAAGGAAGGAGCTCACTACAGTACAACGAAATGATTATATTGGCATCAAAACCCTCTGACGAAGTGAACGGTTCCATGCGCTCTTCCGAACCTCTTTCACTGGGGGAAGATGGAACACTCGAGGGATGATGTATTCAGAGAAGAGTCGGATTTAAATCCGTTCGGGAAGCTCCTGCGCCGCAGTGCTTATAATAAGCACTGCAAACCCGCTTTACATTACTCGTAAGGGAGCTGCTTCTCCGCTTTCCTTCGCTTAACTAGATCACTCAACGCAGAATCAGAATGTTGAGAGTAAAATGTATCGTTCCAAGTCTGAACTCTCACGCAGAACTCTCGCGTGATCCCTGAGGCCGCAAGCACGCAGAGCTACGACTTCCACGACTTTACAACATACTCTCCCGACTAAAAGAAGAGCGGCTATACACTTGATCACGTAACAGCAACTAGCTTACACTAGTATCTAAGGTCCAAGGTAGTAAGCACGGCATGGAAGCTAAAGTAGCTCATACATTTTCACGCTGAACAAAAGAGCCTCAGTGATCTTGCGGATCCACTAAGGTGAGCAGTATTGTTCGCCCATCTAATACATGCTCGTCTGAGAGTTCAGCCTTGTTGCGCTGACTTGCTCCAGGCGTCTACGATAATACCGGGTAAATCTATACGCGCTTTTCCCTGGTTATTGGGAATTTAATAGAGGGCAAGCTTGAACTTAAAGGAACCTAAAAGAAACAGAAATCTAGCTGTTACAAAAGTAGTGTCCACTGACGCCAGGGTAGTAAAATAGTAGTAACAACAAGCGGACAAAAAGCCAGGCTGCAAAGAGGAGTGGGGTGGTCTCGGGTGAAAGGGGGACGCCATATCGGAATTCTAATTGAAGTAAATTCAGGATACATGCATGGTGCATGCAAGAAGATTAGTGTTCCCTGCTCTGGGCGCAAAGCAAAACCTTTCCCAACGCTTGCAAGCTCCCCTTTCATGTGTGCTGGCATAGATTCCAGCGGAGTGTTCGGAGCTTCGTTTTTGCGAAGTCTGCCTAAGAACACGCTGAAAAGCCCTTCGTACAACACGTTAATGAGTATTACATCTACTGATACCGAACTGGCGCGCTCCAGCTTTCGCTGCACCCATTTTAGCCTCATTCTCAAGCTCGATACTACGGTCATTAACTTGATCGGATAAGCACCGGTACTCCACCGCATCTTATTTGAGAAACTTTGGTTTGTGTAACAAAGCCATTTCCCCAGGGAGCTTGATCTCGTCACTTCTAATTCCCAGCGGTAATCAAGACCAAACTCTCAAGTGTAATGGGGCTAACGATCTGAGCGTTAAGATTCAGAGTTCGTTCGGTACCTGCTCGTATTGTTTAAGATTAATCCCCGGGTAGCTCATTGTTGTCGGAAGTAGAGTACGCGGGCCAGTGTGAAATGAACTTTAGAGCTTACACTACGGTCTGGCGGAGAAGGGCAGTGGGAGCAGTGCGCACTGGGCGAGTAGCTTTCAAGTATTCATAAAGGCAGCTCGTTAATTACCACGGACGTCTTAAAGTAATCAACTGGCGTGTCGACAGTTTAGCTAGGTAGTTCGGTAGTAGCATCCACAGTTATCGCTGCGTTACTCCCATGCCACGCTCTTCAGAGGGATCTTGTTCAGCGATCCGAGAGAGGTCAGTTTCCTGAAGAGCCTTGTGAACTCGTGGCTGTTCGTTCCGCGAAATCGCTCTCTCGATTGGTCATACGCTTCACTTTAGACCAAGCATTTCTTTGCGAAATTTCTGTGCAATATAGCAATGATCACCAACTTGTAAGATTCTACTGACAAAATTCTTGTGTAGTTGCTTAAATAGTCTGTTTTTTCTGGGATGGCTGTGAATGTTGCTCAGCAATAATCTCCCGTAAAGTCGATGTCAACAAAAGACGATAGACTAAGCTGTATTGTCCTGCAAACGGCGGTAATTCGTAGTTTGTTTATTTCGACGTGGCATTTTGTGCTAGCACAAGCTAGCCGATTCTCACACTCTCGGCACACCATCAAATGGACAATCTGACGATTTTTCCGAGTGGCTAAACCAGCATAGCGGGAAAACGATAGGTACGCCCGCACTGGCCGAGGATTTATGCCGTTGGTAGGAATGCAGCAACCGGTGCTTGCCACTGAAATATTCGTCAAGATAGGCAACCGCGTGGCTTTAACACTCGACTGGAAAAAAAGTATTCTCCCTCCCCATGACAAACACACACAAACACATACCTCGAATTTATCCACAATAGCATTACCAATAGTGCTCTAATCTCGACACTAGCCCAAACATTTTGCGTCAGCTGGTCCGGAAATGAGAACAACGAGCGTAGCGTACGCTACACATTCTGCAGTCGACAGATTTTTTCGATGCCTTGTCTCGCCCATTCAAGAGGGAAAGTTTAGGCAACTGAAAAGCTAGGAGTCGAATAAGCTGGGTATGGTGGAAGATTTCCATCGAGCAAACGATATCCTTGGGTAATACTGGCGAAAATGGCTGTCAGTGGGATATGGCGGATAACGGTGCAGCCATTTATCCGCTCGCCGAGGGCGATAAGAAGTAAAAACGGTGCTACTCGTCATTCTAAGAAGGTCAGGCCAATATTTTTCAACAGCCACGGGATAAAGCGAAGACGCACGCACACAGACAGAGACGGGGCGCGCTCCTGGCAACCCCTATGCCAAATGACCAAAGTGACCAAGCGCTTTCGAGATAAATGCCCCGAGACTCCGCTCTCCGCTCGCTTCGGCGTTCCTTTCCTCTTGCCCGAATATTCACGATAATAAACGCCGGCCCACCCCCACCCATCACATCATCAGATTGCCACCTTCAGATAGAGTCTAGAAAAAATGTTTCGCCCAAGATTCCCCACTGAGATTCAACCGACACCGCCAGCGTCACGATTCATTTCGCAGTTCCAATTTTCCCTTCTGGCGAAATTGGAAATGCAAATCCACGACCTCCGCGAGATCTGGAGAAGGCAATGCTTTCCAATGCATTTCTGCGCCAACTTATTAAACCGAGCCGCTCGGCTCGGCTAAACAACGGAGACTGATCGGAATTACCAATTGATAGAAACCCTGGTTCTTAACCCTTTGAAAGGCGTGGAAGATTCCGGCATAAGCAACTGGCACGTGAAATATTCCTAAGTTTATTAGTGATGCTATGATGATGAAATGCCGCGGGACGGCAGGCAAATAGATATATCCGAGATTTGCCTCGCTCGAAACTTTCGGTACACAGTCTCATGTATACATATAAGATTCGGAGTACCGTGTTCCCGTCGGTGGAGCAATCGAGCCACGTGTCTCTCGCGAAAGTAATAGAGCAGTATCAAAGGAATTGATGCTTAAGAACCCGAGGAATTTCCGATCGGGGCTAGGGGATGCCCGTGAGCGTGGCACGCAAGATGAATGCCAGAAAAGTGGCTGGCGAACGATGTCGGCGCGGCATCGAAGCCGCCAACTCTTTCATCGTGCTAGACCGACCTATCGACAACGCTGATTGGCCAATCGTTCCCGGCGGATTCTTCCCCGGCTGGTCCCGATTTCAATTTCACGATCACGATCCCGAGGAAGACTTGACTGGCATTCCGGCAGCCGCTTCTAGCCCCTGAATACATATCACAGAGCTCGATTCACCGAGAAAGGCGTTGTTCAGACAATCGAGAACACCTCACCCTTTGCTCTGGACTACCACGCGTCAATTTGATTCTATCTCGCGCGTTCCACCAACGACGGCTTGAATCTTGGAATTGGCGAGAGAGTCGCGGAGCCGCATTAGATGAAGCGAACGGTTAAAGTTTCACAAATTTAAAGGATTATTCCCGGCTGAGTCAAAGCAACCCAGACGAACGTACATTTCTCTGGATTTGATTAATGCCTCCCGTCCCATTCTCCCAATGTTCCTGGCCCCATGAAACTTGAGTGTACCTGCCAGTACAATGTGCAATAAAATAGCAATCCAGTAGTAGCTCGAGAGGATACGACAGAGAAATAGTCCTGAAAGAAAAGAAATCGTCTTCACGAGACGGAGGAAGATTCATTTTCACTTATACCCTGAGAGTGAAAGAGAAGTAGAGAGACAAGGGGGCAAGCAGGTGGGAATATTTATAGGGAACGTGCGAGACTACTAAAAAAGATTACTACTAAGGTGGCAGGGATTCCAATAAATATACGTTACGGAATACGCGAATGGGATTGTCGGCCAATTCATTTTGCTCATAAATTTTGATGAATCAGTGCCGGCGAAAACTCAGAGAATCGAGCTTCTTCTCTCGAGGGCGTGGAACGTGGAACGTGCTCGGCTTACCGTCACATCAGGAGCGCCCGAGAAAGAGGGAGATTCTCTTTTCTCTCTTGACGGGTCTCTGTCTCCAGCCTCCTCCTTATAACTCTCTCGTTATAGCCGCGTGCTACTCTAACTGCGCTGAGTACCACGAGTGCTCGCTCGGACGAGCGTTTTTCAGGCCCAGTGAGTCCTAACCCAAGCACCGCTAAGAAGATTTACGTTTTCCGTTATTGCGCTTTCTCCGTTTTTGCTGCGAGCATTTACCTTTTTGGCAGGCTGTTACTATCTCTGGTCCTGCGAGATATAGATATGAATATCACAGCACCTTATCGACGTGCCAATACTTGACGCGCGCCGTAATATGTTCGAATTACTCCTTTCTTGACCACAGCTATTTCAGATTCCTTTACCATCGCAAAACCACCGCAATACGCTTCGTGGTATCGTAGAAATGAATTGGTCTTCACTTTGAGCCTTTTTGCGCCGCTCGTTTCGTCGAAAGGATAATCGTAAAAACAGTTTACGATGACCACCACCGGTCAATTCTCAATTCTCAATTTCCTGTGAGGCTTGCAGGATTACACTGATGGCTCACTTCTTGGAGTGACATCTGAATCGGGCATTCGGCCATCCGCAACGATTTCAATCCCGGGCTCATGACCTGGTTCCGTGTTAACGCCGGCCGCAGTAACTGCTGGGATACGCTGAGACGTCGGCCTCTGCCATTGTAATCAATGGCTGCGTTTCATCGTCCCCGACGAGCCCCGGGAATATCGATAACGACACCCCCTTCCTGCACTAGCTCCGCATTTAAATGCCCGCCATTCGGATTCCCGCACACGAAATCCTCTTGGTGTGTTGCGATCTTCGGTGAACCGTGAACTTTATCGTCCCCTGGAAAGCACTTATCTCGGCTGGAAAGCGTGTCCTTGCAATGGAGCATCTTTACGACCCATCATTCGATCGACTCACAGGTGAGAGAATGTTTCATTCTATCATACTGTTTAATATCACAAAGTATCCTGTCATAAAACTTCGCGGAGAACATGCTTCTCCAACCTACTCCTTGTAGTAAGACGGAATGACGAACATAAACAGTCCCTGTACTCGTGTAGACATCAATTTCCTGCCTCACCCGGCATGTGTAATGCGAATTAAATGGAATAGTCGAGCGTCACTGGATAACAAGCACTATCGAGATTTTGCCAGCACGACAATGAGACTAACAGGAATTTTAGAGTGCGCCACTCCAATTCCAAAGCGGCCAATTGGCTGACAGCGGAAACACCTTTTCTCCGGACACCACTCAAACGGTTGCGGCCAATCAATAGGATTGCATCGGAAACCACATTACACGCTTCACGCAAACCGCGTACAAGAAATGACACAAACTGCGACAGGTAAACATGTATTGTTACTCGACCGCGCTGGTAGATTCCAATTCGGATTTCAGCATTGCATTCCCACTGAATGAGGAGAAAACTTAAAAAGACTTTTCTAGGAGACTGCGAGAAGGGGTGGGAATGAGTGCGAAAGTGTAAAGAGGTCAAGAGTGGTTGAACTGAGTAATGTGGCGAATGCGTGGGCAAAGTGGTTAGTTAGGGGACTGCTACTGAGACAGGGAGAAAGTGTGCGTGTGCGAAAGAACAAGCGGGGGGTTCGGGCGTGACAAGTTCGTCACGATGCCGTAGCAGTCACAAAAGAATCGATATGCAGAGCAGAACTGAAAAAGTGTTGTCAATGAAACCGATTAAAATTCCTTTCGCATCATTCGTGCGTCATTCCCCCAGCATATCTCATACTTTTATCATCATCTTGGCGAGAACATGATAATAAAGTAAGAAGTCTCGCGCACATACACTTCTTGATACTTCCAATGAATTTTTTCACGCATCATCCTACTAGAGACCAGTGTCGCAACCCCGGGATCCGAGCTACGTCGCAAACGTATATATTTATGGAAATGCTTAAGTAGTGCAAACCAATAGAAAAGTATGCAAGGGTGTGGAAAGCCGTATAAGGCGCCGTCTGGAAGAGTATCGAAACTGACTTAGGGAATCATACTCTCATTGAATTTCAGAGTGGCTTTCTCATGCTGAGAGCTAGCTGTCCACTGAATACCGCACCCTCCGTTATTCCGGTCAAACACCTTTCGTTCGCAGAAGCTTTTCGCTCTGAATACCATAATCTCCACAAAAGCATAGAATATGTGCAATATATAAAAATCGGATTAGCACACAATGAAGTCGGAGAAAATCAAACTTTCATATCTATTCCGAGAAATGGAAATGTGTCTATCCGCAAATTGGAATTAAAACCGTTGAACGAGTTTCATTCCCAATCCCATTAACAATTATGCACCGATCGGACAGTGTGTAGGGGATGCATTTTGCATTTATGCGAACTCGGTGAATTGCCAGGTACAGAGTTTTTTGACTGATAATACCGTGGAGCTGTGCAGCGATGGTGGCAGGCGCAAGTGCAAAAAGCAAGGACAAAAGGTAGCTCGCGTTTAATTGACAAAACAACGCGAGCAGTTAAAATATTTCGGGGTTTATTCTGTCGCCGCGACAGGTGTCACTCTGCAGATTCCTTCGCTGCCAAAACACTTTTCTCCCTATTTTCATTTCAGTGTGTAAAACGCGTACGTACGCACGCGCTTAGGTAAATGAAGACCGACAGGAGAGCAATGACGTCACCCTTTTAATCCAAGTTCTCCATTCTTTTTCTTTTAGCATTAAATTTCTCCACTATTTCCCTTTCATATGGCAGCGTAAAATAATATGATCTTTCGTACTCTGCTGGTAGTTTGTGATAAGTGGCCTCATTGGTAAGGAGGGGGTACGTGATGGGCGAGAAAGGGCGAAGCCATTCGCAGCAGGGGAGAAGTTTAGTGTGATGCAGTGGCAAAATATCGGGCGTGAGTGTCAAGCAAACTGTTCGGGGCTTAAAATAGGGCGAATCTTCGGGAGGAGGGATAGTCCTAGCGTCGACGCCGGCCCCGGGTGGAAATGTTTCGGGCAATCGTCGAACGCAATATTACCGTCGAAATGGTCCAAGTTCGGAAGGACGAATCCCTGGGTGGCGATTGTTAGGTTGTTATAAAGTACCGGAACCAAGCGGACGATCGAACCAAAGCACGTTTCCCTCTTCCCGGATGCCGGGCAGAGAGGGAGCTGCCCATGAACAAACCCGTAGTACAACAGCCCCCAGACAACTGGTACATGGCCTAGAATCGACGGAATTGTTGTCACTCTACTTTTCGCGAATACCCTTGGTACGCGACAAAGTAAAGGACTCTTCTTCCACGATCGATAGCAAATCCCCAAAAAACAGCCCCGCCCAATACATTTTAAGGGTCAAACGATTCATAACCAACCAGTCGTACTGACTCAATAGGACTGACCAGTGTCTGCAGTCAGTAGCATTCTACTCGCTTAGGGGGTGAAACTGAAGGGCTGGCGGGTGTGGTAAATAAAAGTGACCAATGGCGATAATAACAGGAGGCACTTGGTGGTGCCTTATCGCCGCAGTTACATCACCTCCATACCTCTGCGCTACCAGACAAATTGTCGAACTCTAGCACGTATGTAGCCCTTGATATTACGATATCTTCCAATTGTAGATCTACATCGGTTTGATGGGTGTGATTATGGAGTTTAGCAATCGACTTCAACTGGATAAATCGAGTGAGAGAGGAATGAAAATGGCAATTGGCTTTAATCACGCTCAGCTTTACTCACTCGCGCTCGTAAAGTCGAGAATTGAAAGATGTGTGGTGGGGTACACGAGCTAAACCGATCGATCGATCTCGTCGCGGGTCGAAAGGAATTCGTTTGGCAAACACAGACCACCGGTCAATCAAGCGCCATTCACGGCCTATAATAAAATAACACGCGCCCTGGACAGGAGTTTCCTCGCCAGGGGGTAGCGCGACGATTTCGTTAACTGAGGCCATTCAATGACTCTCAACTCACAATGGTAACACTGCGTCCAGAGAGGCCTCGGCTCGTGTAAACTGGCACGCACGCCCCTACCCACCCACCAACCCCATTTAACCTCTGCGCTTTTTTCGCCCTGAATGTCGCTTTTAACTTTTTAGACAAAACAAGTGTCGCACTCTTAGTTTATGTAACTGCTGTAATTAACGCAGCTCCGTGTACGTAGCGTGATGTCTGACAAATAATTACCTGCCTTAGAAAAGACTCACGGCCTCGCGTTGTACAAAGAAACACATTTATAGCCTCTGTAGAAAATCGTGGCACACAAATTGCACTATTCGAATGTATACTTGAATTACTTCCGGAATTGCGAAGGTCCTTCGGTTAATGGCACAGAACGGTTGCAAAGGGTGATAGGGTGATAGTAGTAGTGATAGTAGGTCTGTATGAAGAAGGAAAAAAGAGGAAAGAAAGTCGGCATAGCAATTTACGCAGTTCAATTTGGAGTATCGGAATCCCCTGACCTGAGAAGTACGATAGCTTAACTGCTTCTGCGGTTCGATACCGCGAAGCCCTGCTTCATTATCGACCACGTTATCGACGTAAAAGAGTTCTATCCTATTGTCCGAACAAGGCGTGTCCATTTTCTGCCAAACCACTTTTCCCATCTTAAGAGCCATTCTTGGTAAAAATATATATTCTGCTCCTGAAGGTTCGTGTGAGGGTTCTGAATTTGAGGGAAATAAGAGAGTCCGCGGCAATATAATGTTCAGTGGTAATGCGTGTGATATAAACGGATATTGAAAAAACTCACACGAAAGCCGATGCGGAGGTGCATAAAAAGCGGGGGAAGCGTTGCTAGTAAACGTGAAATATTTGCGGGTGAAGCAACAAAAGCTGTTTATGCTCCTCGGTATAGAACCCCGTCGGATCTACACACGGTAGTGCACCTGCACGAGCCACGGCCGGGCAGAGACGGAAAAACTTCCCCCATTTAGCTGTAACTTCCTCGGAACTTCAAGTTATATGAAAATTAGTTCTCGTTAGAAGAAGCGGCAACTTAAAAAAACAAAGCATAGAATCTTCTCGAGCGCGCTCCTCGTATTCCCCTGTAGGCTTATTATTAATGATTCATTTCCAAGTTACATCGACATTAGTCAGCCTGTACTTCTTGCCGAGCCGCCGCCCATCCCCTGCCGCCTCAGCCAACGGCTCCGCCTCTCTGTTTCTGCCATAAAGTCTATTACGCGGAATGCTCTCCGGTTAATGGGAATTTAATTAACGGTGCACACGTAACTGGCACGCGACACGTTTTAAATTAACTTCGCAATATCCCTCGCAGATCCTACTCACGTGAGACTATTTTTATTCATATTCTCGAATCCGCCGAGGTTCCGGGGAAATTTGTCAGTGCGCCAAGTTTATGTTTGATATTTCGTCAAAGTCACCGGTAGGATACTAATTAGATTATAATAAATTCAACTGACTGTATCGTGGAAACTGCTGGGAGGTTCCACACTTCCAAATGTCTACTGTCGCCCTGACATTGACACACAGAATTTGTTATTCAGCTAATTGCAAACGTTGATGCATCTATTAATTATATTGTTGCTGTTTTACAATACAATGTCGCATCCTGTGTTTCGATTACACAGTTAAGGGAGTTGATGAAAAGTGGCAGACCGGTTTAGCAGGAAACAGCGGAAACTCCGAGTAGCAGGGGATGCCCTTTGAAAAGCTGGCGAATGTGCGAAAAGAAAGGAGGGATAATGAGTATAGTTTGTTACATACTGACGCGTTGCCGGTAATCGGTAATCGATTAGGCAAACGGTCAAACGATGGCCTGAATTAGTCAAACCAGATCCTGGATCACACGGAGATCGGTGGACCCGAAGGCGCATGAGGAGTGGCTAGCGAATTTCTCTACAAGTCGGAAGTTCCCCCTCATTTCCATCGTGAGATCAACTTCCGAGCGGACATCCGCGTAGTACTAGACAGAGAATCGCGTAACCGCTTATCCTTCGAGTTTCCACGCTTGTCTTCAGCTGAAAGCTCCCTTTATTCCAACGCGGCGCTGCCGCCCGTCCTTTCTTCCTAATGGATTGGCTACGGAGCTGGCACGCTCTCTTCATGACTTTATCAGACAGGGATGAGTGAATTTTTCACTCGTGCTCCTGCGACTGGACAGCAATTTAATTCCTTTTAAGCTCCTTAACTCATTACCTCTGTTTTTAATGATTCATGCCTGGCCGAGTTGTGAGGTGTTTGGCAGACCAGTAGTATGATCCTTTTCAGAAATAGTTTACAACGCACGGCTACGGCTTAATCCGCCAGTAGTGACGCGAGTCGAGATAATGAGAGTAATGTCGGCTAATTATAGTGGCGGTGACCGATCAGTCGCTTTGTACTCATACCCAGGAATCAAGCATGGAAACTTTCGACCAGCTTCCACGTAGTAGCTTATCGGGATCAGGAGGCCTGTAATTTGCCGGCTAGAATCTTTCATGGGCCTTAATACGGAACTACGGAGACCGTGTTTAATATCGAGCCATGCCTGGCTGCAATTAAGCTTTGAAAAGAATTAAATATACGAGAATGATCTACACCGCCAGTGCTTGTGGTAACAATTAGAATCCAGCCATCATTCCATTCGATATTAGTTTTTCCTTACCGATCAATGAACACATTCATCAACTCAACTCAAACACAAAGTGACGCTGATGGAAATGTAGATCAATTTGACTGTCGTCCCTGTAGTCCAAAAATACATTTTTCAACAATAGTGCTGCTAGACCCTTAAGAACGAAATTCAACGAAGGATATTATGACGCTACAGACGTTCCATCGACAGCATTGTAACGAGTTCCCCCCCGGAAAGGGCCTGGATATAGAAAACTCTACGTTTCTTGAAAGTTTTCCTGGAAAAGTGTGATAATTAACCGGCGAACTGTGCAACATTGTCGTTACAGCGGAACTTACCAGCAGTTACCGAGTTGCAAGAGATCGGCTTCGCCCGGCTATCCTTGGGAACGAGTTTCCGATATATGTACGTCGCACACAAACGACCGAACTCGCTCTCTCGAATCCAAAAGCCCCTGATTACGTGATACTCGCAGCGATTTTACGCTGATTCCCGGCGATTCTCGGCCTCGGAGTTTACGCTCCGACCAACCGGCACCGGCCAAGTAGGGAGCAACTACTGCGACGAGTTTCTCTGTCTCTCTGGGCGCGGCGCCGCACCGCCGAGGCCGAGCACAAGTTTCCTTCGAGCGAAACATATGTAGCTCGCTGATGCGAAAATCGCGAAAAGTTTGAATCTCCTTAATGACGCGCTTCTGTAACTTGTTGTGCGTGCAGTCGGAAAATCATACTCGGTGAAAAGTTCACGACCCCAACATCCCTTAGCCCCCACTCCCTTTCCAAGTCGTCCCCACCATCATCCTCAAATAACTGCTAACGATGACCACCGAGCACTCGAGAATATTACGAGATACCCTTAATGAAAAACGTATGCAAACTGTGGCAAAACAGATTTTGTTAAATAGGACAAGTTACATCGACTAACGATGTGAAAGTTTCTATAAAAGACTCAGTGAAACCGGGCTCAACCAATAAAATGGTATTCTAATCAAGATTTTGTAAGAATAGAAGGATCACGCTTAAAGAGGTTCGGACGGCCATAGAAAGGTAGGATGAGATGTATCCGAACAGTAGTGGGTATGTGCTATTCGTAGCCGCGCGCTCTTTTGTATTCAGTAGCCGGCATTCAGTGGCGAGCTGATGGCTGCCGTATTTGGCCAGGATTTTGACGTTGATGACGAGGGATGATAGATGCGTCCTGCATCCATTACGAAAAGTTGAACTCCAGAGATCGAGGGGCCGGGCTACGTGACTCACGGAACCACAACGAGAGCACAGTCTTTCCATCTCCCTTTCCACCCCTTCTATCTTTCTTTCTTTCTTTCTTCCACCCCGTACACGCAAGGGTGCGCGATAAACGTCATGCAAAAATTGTCCTTAATGGTACCCTTTCGCCTCATAAAATTCTCCTATTGACCCGGTAATCTCTGCACTCCTTGGTGGTTGGACTGCGTTAGTCCGTATTGCACGGAGAATGAAACAAGGCGTGGGCATCATATATACATACCGGTAAGACATAGGGTGGCATAAAAGATTAAAAAGTCAGTAGAAGGTGGAGATTTCAGGAGACTCGTGCTCGCATAGTTAACACATGAGGTGCCGGCAAAATAGGTATGGCTGGCTGGCAGGGCAAGGTGTAATGGGGGCGTCCGCGAAACTTGTCAATTACGAAGGTGACGATGAGGAACGTGAAGGAAATACCGGAGCAACCGCCGGGGAAGCAGTTCATGTTCACGTGCCCCCTTCCCTCTCATTCTCTCGGTTTCTCCTGCATGGTGCAACTTACCTTGCAGGGCTTCCTGACCGGCGAAAGCCGAGACACCCTAATATTTTCAGCTCACGTGCCGAGTATGCATGAACTTTAAAAAGTGGCGGCTTCGTGCTTACGGAATATTAAAGGCATTCATATTTACCGGCGAGTAGATACTGTAGCTACGGTAATAACGCATCCTGTACTGCCCCTTTTGCGGATAGTCAGTCGCTCTGACTCAGGAATTATCATCTCGTGTCTCGCATTCTGGCCACATCATCTCGTTATTCCGCCTTTTCTGCCATCCCTTTAGTCGCCATCCGGCGTAGGTAACGCGCGCTTACGCGCCAGCCCATACACCCTCGGACGAATGCTAATCGGCCATTTATTTACGATTTCGACTTATGAATACGAATTAGCTTGGCCGTACTAGCACTACACCCGCGGACTCGTGCCAAATGCATTGAAATTAAAGCGCCTCGGTAGCGCACCTGCCCAAGAGTCCTGTATGAATCGCCAGTAGAATTGTCGAGAATGAACTCGGAATGGTGAATCGGTGAGATATAGCGGGTACATACGAGTAGCATCGCGCAAGATGGTATGTCTAGTAGTGGAAAATCGATTGTCGACAGGTGACTAATGTGCCAGCCCTGCCTTATTTCTTGCCGTCGACTCGCATTAGAGCGCCTTGGACAGTTTGAGTGCCTCTTTCAACAGTCCCCCGGGTTTACACACGAACTCACTTTGGCATCGTTGCCGCGCGTGTCGCCGCGTGTCCGTTTCATTGCGAGAGGCGGCGTGGCGGCAGGACGGCCTTCTTCAGCACCACCAGGACGGCCCCGTAAGTTGCTCGAAACTTTCCGCATGTACCACCAAATCATTTTGCCCCACGGCCCTGCATTGCTTCGTTCTACCTTGCTTTCTACACCCAAGGCTTTGCACCAACAATCCGTGCACGTCACCGGAACACCCACTAAAGACCTTCATTTTCTACGAACCGTTGAACTTTGCATTTTGTTTATCAAACTCTTGCGTGAAGACCACTCAAATTTTGCACTTTCACCATACTGCGCGCAACGCGCATAAATGCAAGTCATTCTGCTCAAACCAACATTTTGTCTGAGTATTCCAACACTAAATTTGCAAGTGTTAATCATTTAAACGCGCCGGCACTATTGTACAACAGAGTATGCAGCCCTCTTGGCGAAGTTGCACGCATGCCCCGGAAATATCCTTGGTAATAAGGAGCGTATAAAAAGCCGGCTGCAGCCTAGGGATGGTCGGGGAGTGGGTTCGGGCGTATTTATATATTTAATAGTAGCCACGGGGGTGGCTGCGCCTTAATTCAAACTAATTTACATTTCACATGTTGGCGCGGCTTAGCAGCGCCATTTATCCTGCTTGAATTTAATTTCAGCCAGCCCGAGTAAAGTGGCACTTATTCTTACGAACGCCACACCGGCGTACACTTACCGCGCTCTCTGTCTCCCCCGCCCCTTACTCTCTCACTCTCTCACTCTACACATATCACCTACTCTCCTTCTATCCTACCAGAATCCACCCTCTCTAGAGGTTCCTTCTCGTCCGTCCTTTTATTTACTTCTCTCACTCGCGTCCGATGGGGATCTCGCCACTCTCCGGGCTAAACACGCGCTCAACGCGCGCCTACTCTCCTGCATTTTGCCACCTAAGCTTGCTCTTTATACTGCCCCTTTCCTATCAGGTACTACACGGGTGTGCACACTTTCTACGAGTCCTTTCACTATCCTACAGTAGTATACCGGCAGTGGAAAGGAGCGAATAACTAAAAAGTTCACTTCTTTTATTTCCTCTAATTGTATAGCCATTTGCGATATCTGTAGTAAAGTAGTATGTATAGTTAGGCTCCAGGTAGACATTCCACGAAGACGACAGCTTTTATTGAAGTGCGACACTCTTCGACCATGTGGACTGAGGGCTGCGAGGGGAAGTTGAGTCTATCAAAATTAACAGTGGAAGATGAAAACCAAAAGGGCTACATTTAAATGCAAACTACCAGCAGCAACCCGTGAAGCCACAGTTTGGCGGGACACCCGTTTGATTAACATTTTCATCACCACCGCCGGCGAAAGTTGAGAGTTCTTAGATTAGAAAATACAAGATTACAAATTTTCATTAAAAACTTGCGCCTTCACTATTTGCATAACGGACCAATTATCGGCTTCCGTCTTTTGACAGTATCACTTAACCCTGCGCGCTCAATACGCGCGAACCCCATACCGACGTTCCTATGCTGCGTGCATTAGATCGAACTAAAGCCAAAATAGTCTAATACGCTCATGTGGATACGACACATTGCTTGTTTAGGTTCTGGTGACCTAGATGCCTGGCGATGCCGACATGTCGGTATTGCATTTTTGATGGCCCGTCAATTCTGTAGTTTGCTGGTGGAAATTTCCATCGGGCGAAAGCAATTTCAGCAAGGCCCGAAATATTGCTGGAATGCAGCTCAAATTGGCCGAGCAGGGCTTTGCTCGTTCAAAATTATGCATTTCGGGGGACGAGCGCAATCACATCGGTCCGCAGTTTTCCAGCGGATAAAACGAATAAATCGAAGTTACTGGCAAGTGACTCTGCAAAAGTCGAGGAGACATATGTTACGGTTTCGCTGTTAATGCGGCAATACAGTCTTGGTGAAACTATCAGTTTGGAAAATATGATGATAAGATTAATAAAGTGAACCTATGATAAATTCCGAGAACTAAAAGTGTTTTTCTTATCCACGGGAGATAATGCTATCGTCGCTTTACATGTTCGCCAAGCAGCGATCCATTTTTCGCTGGAAAAGGTAAGGCAAGGAAGGGTGGTAGGTGGTATGCAGCCGGCGGTTCTGAACTCTTGGAGATTTGACCTTCTTACGGATCATATCACTTTATACGTGCTTAAGTCGCGCGCACCACGGCTAAGGACCTTTCGCGGCGCCGCCACTGCTGCTCCGTACTGAATCCACCTCCGTCGTTCACCAGTTCCTCGTGCGTCCCATCTCATACCCCAGGCCGCTCCTAGGTCTTCTTGCTCGTCAAGTACTCGAGACCTCAAGAGAAGGGTGTCTCGGTGGTTGCTGCCGGAGGTCGAGCCTCTTGCTCAGTGGTATCGTACCTATCCACTTATCGAGCTGGCCGGCCCTCCGTAAGCGGCCTGTTTAAGGTGCTCGCGCGCGAGACGGAGAAGAGAGAACGCTTTCATGCAGGAAGTAATTTCCGAGGGATTCCGGAGGTCCCTCGCACCACTGGCCGTCCGCAGGCCAAACGAATAACCCAGTAGACTGCCGTTACCCTACTGTCTCTCTTTACATGTAGCCGTCCAGTCCCCTTTAATACATTACTTCCCTCATTGCTACCAGCGTCGATGTCTGATAACCAACTAATAGAGTCACTTACTTAATGCGCCATGTCCTCTATAGCGGTTTTACGATGGGACAATTGATCCGGTCATAACAAGTACTAATCAACTTTCTAAGCATTTCAATTTTTACAAAATTAAACGTGAATGCGTGATCTTCTCTTTGTTCAACATCAGCGTGAGTAGCTGACTCTGGTGGAAGAAAGAGCACCGAAAACTCAGACCTACTAACAAGGTCGATTTAAATAGGTATTGGCGGTACTTAATCAGCGGTGGACGCAGTCCTGGTCCCAGGTAGTTGCGTTGTAAATCGTCTTCAGCGGCTGGGAACTAACGAACTCGTAGAAGGTACGCCCCACTGCACCATGGCAAAAGGTAAAAGCCTTTGGACTTTGGAAATCGTACCCAAGTCCGATGGTATTACTAGCTCTGCGGCTCGATTTGGCCAGGCACTGATTAAAATGCCGATATCGTGCGGCCCCAACACGATCCCTCGATCCCTAGGAGAAGCCGTGACGTGGCCAAGGTGAGCAGGTAGGCGAACGGGGATGCCGAGACCCACCCGAGACCCGAATCAGACTGAGAAGAAAGCGATGCGGTTTTAAATTCGACGTAACTTGCCGAAGAACACGAGGAAAGTTGGACAACCCGGTGGAAAAGAAGAACAAATGCTCGAATGGAGAACACGTCGTAGAGTAAAAAGACTGTACTCCCACATTGCCCGATCTTTCCTTAATAGCTACCTGCACTAGTGGCTCCGAATCAAGCATGTCCAAGCGAGACGGAACAACATGCGCGATTGGTGAAAGACGGGTCCATTGTAAAGGCAAGGTAGAATAGAGGGAGTGCACTCGATTTGATGCAGTCTTTCAAAAGAATGCTGTTGTAAACTCCGTATTGGTAAGTTTCGATTATAATTTTTCGTTTACTTATCATTTCTTGTAACCGACCGGCATCCACTTGACATAGAAACGAAGATAAGTTTGTGGTAACAATAAACATCGGCAAGGGATGGAGAAACAGCTGGAAAAGCTGAGTAAAGTTTTTCTAGCATGAATTAACGTTTCGCATTGCATCGCGCTAAAAATACAAGGGTAAAGCCGGTGTATCCACCTGGGAACCTTGGCACGGACAGTTGCAGAGAGCTGCAGTTAACGGTTCAATCTACTGATTTCAATAATAACGCGAAATTTACATTTGACCCGGAGTGGTAAAACATTTGGCTCGGCATCAACTTTCGATTTGAAGCAGCCGCGCGACTAGCGACACATGTCTGTCGAGGGTTGAGATATATCAAATAAATATATCCATAACGCAATTTAAAGTCATTCTTTCAGAAACGCTATATTTGCTAGGATTTGTAATTACGAATAAAATCTCCTCTGTTATAAAAAATCGAAGCTAAAATACCTCCGGCAGCAAGAGTAAGAATGGTGCCAAACAAAATGAACTTCACCGATTGCTCGCTTGAGGTCACACTGCCTGACATATCAGGGGACGCGATAGAGTCTCGCACCAAGGGTGATGCGGATCGATTGGAATCAGCTTTTACCATCAAATTTGATTGATTTATGGATTTATTGATTTTGCGTTCCTCTATCCCAGTGCTTTTCTCATGCCTTTCCACACATCTTTCCAGGACGTGCTCCCATGACTTCATCTCCCATCCGGACACTCTGTGTTTCCTTTTCTCTTCCTCCCGCCAATACTCTCATTCTCTCATTTCGTTGCCTAATCTGAACCTCGCTATATTCTGTTTGATCCGTCCTCCGACCAGTCATTGTTTAAAATAATTTGGGATTTCCATAGTTCTTACTATTTTGTACCATTTATTGTATGTTAAATTCCTGATCCGTCCCTGCCTTACTTTTTCATCTTCCACCCCGTCCTTCTCCTCTGTGCCAAGTTTTCAATAAAAAATACCACACATTAATTGATTAATTATCTTATACTTTTAACTGTTAAGTTTGTACCATGCCTACTTTATTGTCATGTAAAAACATTACCAGCACAACTATATCGAACGAAATACATACACGCCAAATTTTAAAGTTAGAGATGCTGGTTAATGAATTAAATAATGAGTGATATCTTTGATTGAAAACCTGGCTTTCTTGTATGATAATATGATGGTCATTCCGTTTTTTGATAATGAATCCAAAGGCAACACAACTTCGACGCAGGATTAATTGGAATCGGTTATTCGTTAATTATTCAAAACCTGTCACTCTCAATTGTCATTTACCGTTACGAAGGTATATACATACAATGCGATTATAATACGAGCGAGTACATATCTATAACACGTATCTAGAAATAATTAGCCGGCAGGAAGTAGGTAAAATGACAGCTTATTGCGCATAACGCAATATGCATGAGAGCGATCCAATTGCACAATTCTGCGGCATCTGTCATTATCCATTGAACTCTTAACGGGTGGCAAATATCCACAGACACGCATAATGTGATCCGCTCCGCAACCACATCTGTATACAGATGAGACATGTAAGTAACAGTGTTACGTTGCTGAGTGGCGCGTTGAAACCAATATGCCAACATTACATTCCTAAGTTGCCAAAGTTACGTAAAGGTTACGTTACAGTTATGTACCAAGGTTCTCTGGGTACCCACTGGAAAGTCCGTGTTCCAACATATCACACGGTATCTTACCACTTAATCATTGACAATTTCAAAACACTGTCCATGACAAAAAAACACCCGTATTACATACGAGTTTAGGCGAATTCGAACGCCTTTTTCATTGACCTTGTACTTTAGGCTTCGGGTTTGAAAAGCGTTAGATAAAAACAGATAGTGCTTAACCACCATATTTGGCGGCACGCCTAGGACTATTTTGCGAGCAAGTTTCTATCTGGAATGGCGCTACGATAACAAGGTGTGAGCAAATACTAACTCTACCTAGACGCGAACAGTAAGTAAGGCTAAAGCAGATATGAATAGCATACAATTGGATAGATTTTCGTTCGTGTGGTGGGGCCGAGCGGGCTTGCATTTACTAAAGCAGCGTTTGCGATCGACGGAATCAGACGAGTGAAACACTACTGATCAGCTCATTTGGTCACCCATCTTAATCCTGTCCCTCTTGGAAATAAGGTACACTTTTGTATAACTACTTACGCTTTTGCCACCTGAAGGCTCATTTATATTCCACAATACTATAAGCAAGACTTATCGAATTTTGTATTTTCAAACTACGTATATGAGAGATTTGTGATCGGCGAACAAGGTTTTAATACGGCTACTAATACTCATTTGACCGCACAATTCCAGTTCAAATAAGCAAAGTGCAAAATGCGCGCGCTAGCAATGTATGACATCGCTTGACAGACAGGTTGACCTTAATTCCGAGTGTCTATCGGGCTATATCTACCAACAGCCCCAACGCAAGAGTCTAGATTGTACAGTTTATAGTGCTCACGCGTTAGTAAAGTAGCTATTGAAGGCACCATGCAATCAGATTAAATGACATTGCGTTCCTCCGAAAGCTAAATATCCTGGTATATAAAGTATAAATCCACTCTCGATATAGATAGATTTCACTGAATCCGAAAAGAGCGAACACGGGCACAGAGCTATTAGGCTTGGTTAAAGGGTGACACCTTGTTAATAATGAAAGCGGTCTTGAATTCTGGCGGGAAAGAGCAGTAGGCGGACAAACGTAGAAAAATAAAAAAAATGTTTCACGAATCCACCCTGGGAAACCAATTAACTACAATTCAAGCCCTGTATTTGACGAATCAGCAGTGGTTAAGATATCCAACGAATTGGGCATGCTGCTCTTCTCGGATATTAAGTTAGCAATGCAGCAAAGATCAATTTACTTAACCTTTATATTACGTGCTGCGCATGCATATATCGTTCGGTACGAGATTACCGTACATCTATAAATCTAGAGCACTCTAAGCACAACATTTGAATCAGATTTTAAATAGATAGGAGCGCGGAATATTAATATACATATATAACTTATGTATTTGTTCGTACTCGTGGTATGTTACGCGTTGTAATGCTTGCGCGACTAAAATTGTGCTAGTATCGAGGAATATAGGATGTAGCAAGAGTGCAAGTCGGAGATGGAGATACAGAGTGGATGGGCGGCTGGTGGATAACACACTCGTGCATTGATACAGCTGTCTGCTATTGAACAATATTACCCCGGAAAGAAGTGGGGTGGTGTCTACCATTGTCCGTCGCAGTAGTACATTTCAAACAATGTGTATAGTTGTACTGTGTCACTAGATCTCGCCAGACTGTTCAAATTTCTAAGTTTTGCGTATTGTCCGCACCCTGTTTCTCCTAGGTAACGTAGGCAGCATTATTTTGCATGTATGGGTGGTTTCTCCGAGAGTTTGCACATGATTTTAGGTTCTGTTGATCTCGAGTTGACATCCAAACACTCCGCTGTTCAAAGAATCGTTAATACTGCTGTTTCTATATATCAGAATTTAATCACTTCGCTGTCGCAAAATTTGAATGCGCGGTGTAACAGACACAGATGCTCAACCGTGAGCAATGCTATCGTGACAGACTTTTAAAAATCTAGTATGCACCGACAGCATACTCATTCCATGAACTTTAGAAACGGTTAAATCCAACGCATTTAGTAATGTAATATCTAAAAAAACGTCGAAAATCAAATGTCAGCCGCCTTTTCGATCTAGAAGTAAGATTGCGTTTTAACAAAACGCAACTCCGCATGCCGTGCTTATTCAAATTAAGCAAGATAAGATAGGGAAAAAAGAAAATGACCTGCCACGTCTGTTGTAATGAACTCTTGATGAAATCCAATATGCATCCAGTTAAGACACATTAAAATAATGAAAAAATGTGTACTCGCATGTGCCATGGAAGTCTACATACACATCTCTTATTGAAAGTATGTAGTGGATGAAGCTTTTTCAATTTGCAGAACAGTAGATGCACAAAGGAATATTATTTGACGACGATGTACAAAGTTGTGGCTATCGCCTTTCTTGTTACTATCAGTAAGTATGGTTTTGTACAGAGCATGAACACAAACTCAAGAGAATTACGAATTAAAGAGAATTACTATTACTGTTCGGCTCACGGACCGTCTCGCATAATCGGGATTTCATAACAATAGCCTTATTATTCTAATAATAGGCAACGCTAATAACTGTATACCCCGAAGCTTCGGAAGTGACAGTGTAGTATGCGTCTGCAATGCGACTTATTGCGATGAGACCCCAGACCAGAAACCAGTCATACCAAAAAATGGGGTGTACTACCGATACACGTCGAACAAACAAGGGCAAAGATTGAATTTCTCACAGGGAACAATTAGTCCGAGTAGTACAGAGATATCTCGGGATTTTACCGTGGTATTGGACAGTAACGAAACTTACCAAAAGATTAGCGGCTTTGGTGGTGCCTTCACTGATTCCGCTGGAATTAATATCAAGAAATTAAGCGAACCTGCTCAGGATCAACTAATGAAGTACAGATTTCCGTTATTGACAATTCTTCCATTATGTTATTCGTCTGAATGGTGGTCTTTTTCCTAAAGTGGCGAATGATTCGCAGGCAATATTACTCCCAAGAGGGTGGGAGCAGATATATTTTCGGCCGGGTGCCTATCGGAGGCTGCGATTTTTCTACGAGACCGTACACTTATGATGACAGCAACGGAGATCTCAAGCTGTCGAAGTTTAGCCTTGCTGACGAAGATCACATTTATAAGTTTCCGTACATGTTGAAGGCACTGAAATTAAATCCTAAGATGAAGTTTATCGCGGCGGCTTGGTCGGCCCCGGCTTGGATGAAAACTAACAATGACATTTCAGGATACGGTAAAACTTAATGTATAATATTACAAATACCAAACTTAACTTTTGGGTACGTTAGGCTTATACTGTATAATATTTTCATAGGTTTCTTGAAGGAAGAATACTATCAAGTCTATACCAATTATATATTAAAATTTCTGCGAGCCTACAAAGACAACGGTTTCGGTATTTGGGCGGTTTCAACAGGCAATGAGCCGAATAATGCTTTCCTTCCATTTGTTAAGTTCAATAAAATGGGATGGACACCAGCAACTGTTGCTACATGGGTCAGCGAACACTTAGGTCCGAGTTTGGCAAATTCGGAATTCAATGATACCAAAATTATGGCTCTCGATGACCAAAGAATTAATATACCTCTGTACCCCAATCTAATTTTTAAAAATGAGAAGGCTAAAAAGTACATAGACATTATAGCGGTACATTGGTACTTCGACAAATATATACCTGCTGCAGTGTTGAATAAAATGCACCAGTGGTATCCCGACAAAGATCTTCTAATGACTGAAGCATGCACAGGTATGGTGCACTCCAATTCCTATAGTTTATATAGAAAAATACACATAGTTTTAATATTTCATTTAACTTTCCGCACATAGGTACCGAACCTGGCACTCAGTCTTTTGTGATCCTTGGGTCTTGGAAGAGGGCAGAAGAATATATTTTGGATATAATGGAGGTGGGAATATGAATAAAAATATCACTTTAGCGATCTCCGAAATATACTTTCAACTGTATCCCATTTTGCAGAACTTAAACCATTGGGTGACTGGCTGGATAGATTGGAACCTTGTTCTCGACGTGAATGGAGGTCCAAACTGGGTGAATAACTTTGCCGATTCAGCTATCATCGTAGAACCACAAACTGATGAGTTCTACAAACAACCAATGTACTATGCTCTAAAACATTTTAGTCGTTTCGTAAAACCCGGATCGTTTAGGATTAAGATAGGCAACATCAGTAACTTAAACACAATTGCCTTCACGACCCCTCAAAATGAGATTGTCGTCGTACTCTATAACAGGTATTTCAATACGTTTAAGTAGAAAGAAGACCAATATTTGGACTAGAACTGAACTACATACCTTTTTTTTGATATGATTTCTCCCAGAAGTTCCAAAACGAAGCATGTAAACATCAGGGACGTGGGCAAAGGCACTATAAGCTTGAAGATGAGTCCCTACTCCATAGACACCGTCATATATAGAAAATAAAACTTTGACGACACTCAAAGCGGATGAAATACAGCTCTTTATTGAAAACAACTCTTTTATTCGAAAGGATAGTATGTAGCCGCATGTCGACCGACTTTCTTTAACTTTGGATTTTTGCGTAAACATTTTGGAACGTACGGCTTCTTGTGATCATTCAACATACGGCGCATGGGGTTTACACCAAATTGCCATGGATCACGCTTTTTAACAGATGGATAACGAATATCCTTCCGGAAAAAGTATATTCTTTGCCAATCTGGTATTTCAGGAACACGACTGAAACAATGTTACAATGATATGCGGAATTTGCAGGGGGTAAAAATAAAAATTATATTCTGCACCATTATACGTTGTTAATACGTACCGATGCCTTGGTCTGTTTGAGACAAGATGTTTGTAATGTTTTTCTAACCAGACCCGCCTCTCATCTTGAGATATTCCTGCTATTGTGTTGTTCGCCTCAGGTAAATAGGGTTTCATGTTTATGTTCTTTCTCGCTTCAGGAATATTCATATACAACTTTGCTAAAGTTTTTATAACATCATCATTGAAACCTATTACTTTGTTGTCTGCTATTTCATCATACAGTTTCATTGGTGGTGTGATCCAAAGCAAATTCGTTTTACGATTTGGCTGATAAAATTTGTCTTGCAATACCATTGTGTTTAGCTGATAAGCACAGAATGACCACCATTGACCATTGGTTATTACGGTTTGAGTAATTAGTGGATACGTAAGATCATTGAATGGGGTGAAGCCTATAATACAAAATTTGTTTTGCATTCCTCAAAACATAATGACAAAATGGATATATATTCACTGTTCAGTACCTTGGTAACAAGCTTGACCTAATAGCCAACCATATGAAGCTAATATAGCTTGCGCTTTTAATACATCATGGTCATCTGCTCCTGCTGTTTGTCTGTCCAACATATAGCCACGATTATGATATGACATTAGACCATATTCAGCAGCATCTCCAGGCCAGAATCCTGGTACAATTGTGGCACGCCTCCTTTCCAACATAAACCCAGCTACTTTTGGACAATATGTATATTGAGGCACATCAAATTGATCCTGGTTATCAGTCATTTCTTCCTCAGACCAAATTTCATTGAGTGGACAATTGTGCCTTAACTGAAGCACTGGCGATCCTACATACTGAATAGGTAATTCATAGTCTTGTCCTTTCAAGTAATCCTTGTCAGGGAATTTCTTCTCCTCTTTTCTTATATAGCTAGGGGGATCCATGCCAGTATTATACCAAAACGCCTCTATTCTAGGCTCATAATCTAATGTACATTCTTTCAAATATGGGTATTTCGCTAAATCACCCAAATGGTTAAGCATTGTTCTATTGACATGGTATATTATTGCATTTGCAAAGATATTTTCTAAAGCTGCTTTAGACATCACTTCTTTATCATTTAACTCATGCTGTCTTCTGCAACAAACATCAGCGTGTAAAGTATTGAAGATAACTGTAATAAGTAATAGATACCCTTGTGAAAACATACAATCTTCCACTGTTTTCAAACAGAATACTATCCTCTATAGTATTTTGTATACTCGGCAACATTTCGTTCACATTCTCATCCTCAATTGATTCAATCTCACGTGGTAAATACGTATCAGAGGCTACATGAGTTTGGGTGAGGTATTGCACCGCCTTCAAACTGCCCCATGGAATTGAATCTTCCCGAAGTATTAGTGACTTAAAGCCGTAATATCGGGGCATATTAAGCGCAAACAACTTCTCCTCTATGGTTTGCAGTTCTTGAAACTTGGCTGTAATATTCGCTCTGCGTTTCATGTGCGTTTCTTGCGAAACATTCTTACGATACTTCAATTTGTAAGTTAGGGCTTCTCGAACGGTAGCGTATCCTCTTGAGCCATTCTTCGTAATGATCGAAGAACAGCATAGGCTTAACAAATGGTCACTTGCTCTGACAAACATTTTAATCGGATTTATTCAATTAAACTCATACGCAAATCGTATTGCTACGAAAAGGTTACCGGAAGCATGATCGGTTTACTTGAGCCGACACAACCAGAATATAATACCCGTTATTATGCGTGGACAAATGTTACTATCTTGCAATTACAAACACGATTCCTGTATGTCATTCGTTAGTTACATTGAAAATGCTTATTTAAGAAACATAACATTAGATACGACCCACTGCGACTTCGAGGTTCAGGTTCAACCATTTCAATATATTCCCAACATTCAACATATCAGAGTACTCCAACTCTCTCTCTAATATTGCTCAAGCGCTGCTGTCGACCAGGATCACTTATGGTCATGCAGTTTTCTACTGTGTGTCTGCCTGCGTATTAGCAATAGCAGTATCTAAGCCATAATCTAAGCACGACTGATTTCTGTATACTAGCAGCTCTCTCAGTGATCTTATTCTGTTAAATATAATAATATATCAGTGGGTTCAAACGTGTATGTAATACATACAACTAGATAACACATATTTCTCTCTTTGACATTAGTGACCGTATTATCTATATGTTACATATTGGCGATTCTTATGTGTATAGATTGGTATAAATCTGGTATAGATGAATCTTACTCTATTTATCTAATAGTACTCAACCCGCTCATATGTAGTTCCTCTCGGAAAATGGTGGCGCTTCACGTGGCACAAGTCTCAGGTCACAGGTATATCGATTGATTGTGTGTGTCAATGCGTGCTGGCCGGCATGAGTGAAGGCCGAGTAAAGCGAGTGAAAGAATTTTCGTAACGGCTTTTTGCTAAACTTGGCGGTGCTGAAGCAGGTTGCAGGATGAACATGAATGAGAGATGATGTCAAACACATTTCGTCAACTAGGAACTTCGACCTGCGGTACAAAGTGTTCATACTTTCCAGAATTTCTTACTTTGCTTTCGCGTCAGACATTTGACAGACGTATCTTATATATTTAAGATTTTCGTATAAATATTACTTGTTTCTTTAATCTTATTATAAAATTACACTTACATTTGTTGAATTGTATTTATCGTTTATTATTTTTGTTATGATTGTAAGTAAATTTCGATTTCCCTTGTCTCATTTAAATCATTCACGTCCATAAATAATTATTATTGGACAAGATTATTGCAATTTTATTTCCAAAAATATCAGCTTGTCAATGTTATAATAACGCTATTACTCTTATATATGCTCTAATAAAATGAATGAAACCATTTTGGATTTTAATTATATTTAGTTATTTTATAATAGTTAAGCTAATGTGCAACACAGAATTTAGTTAAAGTATATTGAAACATTTTCGTGATATGAGTTTTAATGTCTTATTGTAAAACTTGTGATAAAGCTTATTTTTCTTCAGTTTATTAATCAAAATTATTTACACTCAGGCCCTGAATGGGACATGTTAATGGAGGTTCATCATGAGCCAATCGATAAGAATTATCGGTTATTAGAAGAGATTGGCAAGTAAGTTGTAAATATTATAAATTGCATAGAATTATTAGGTAAAACTGTTGTCATAAAACTGTTATTCGTGTATCTTTCAAAGGGGGCAATTTGCTGTTGTGAGAAAATGTCTAGAGATAAAAACTGGAGAGTTATATGCTGCAAAAATTATAAGAAAGAAGAAAGTCGCTAGAGGTGTAGCTGCAGCGGACATTGGTTGGTGTACTAGATTTTTAATCTAAACTTTTACAATATGATATGTGATTGATTTTTTATTTGCAGCTCGAGAAGCTGGTTTATTAGCACGACTACGACATCCAAATATTGTTTCTTTGCACAAAGTTATAGATACAGACACATCAGTTGTCTTGCTTTTGGAATTGATATCTGGTGGAGAATTATTTCATTGGACACCAGCTGGTGAATTGGAAGCTGCACATGTGGTATATAATTTTTTGCATTGTTTTTGTTTAGTGTTAATTAAGAACATGAGTTTTTTGGTGGATTATACTTCAAAGTATTGTCATTGAGTAATATTGAGTCTAATTTTGTAGGTACGCCAAGTGTTAATGGCACTCAGTCATCTACATTCTCATCAAGTTGCACACTTAGATATAAAGCCAGAAAACATTCTTCTCTCTACTCCACCACCAATGCCAAACATAAAACTTATAGGTAAATGAAATTTGACACATTATTACTAACTACTATAAGCAGGATACAATTAAGAGAAGAATTGATTTTGTTGTGTCCAGATTTAGGTCTTTCACATAGATTAATACCAGGCACTGAGCACAGAGCTCTTTTTGGTACTCCTGAATTTGTTGCTCCAGAAATTGTGAACTATGAACCTCTTAGCTTAGGTACCGATCTTTGGGCTGTTGGTGTTTTAACATATATTCTCCTGAGTGGGGCATCTCCGTTTCTAGGAGAAGATAAGCAGGAAACATATGTAAATGTAGCTTCTTGTCAATATCAATTTGACAATGAATACTTTCGTACAGTATCTGAAATTGCCAAAGACTTTGTAAGATCCTTGTTGATCAAGGATCCAAAGTAAGTATATTGCTATAAATTAAATATTTCCTTTGATTTAATTGACTATCGTTAATGAATACGTATCCTATTGGTGCGGCACAATGACACCAAAATATTGAATTGCTTTCAGAGAACGGGGAACTGCTGAATCGTGCCTTACACATCCTTGGATTCTCACGGTGTGTTCCTGATATATATTTTTTCAATCCATCCCTTTTTTTTTTAAATTGTAAACCTCAATAACATTGCAATTAAATTAAGAATTGCAGTATTTTCTACTTCAGAGCTTAATTTTTTCTATTCGTTCTGACATTGGTGGTCAGGAAACACAGTAAATTAAGAAGTAAAATGATATTACTGTAACTGTAACTTATACATTATTGTGTAGGAGTCAGAAGTTTCACAAGGACTGGGTGGAGCTATGATAAGTGCTGTCAAACGAGGCTGTGTTGAAGCTGTTTCCCACTTATTGCTTCAAGGTGCACCATTAAATGTCAAAGACTTTGTAAGGTTTTCAAACATATATGGCATATTTCATTGCATTGATACATAAATGTGCATATAAAACGAATTTATTATGGTTTAGAAAGAAGATACACTCTTACACATAGCTTGTGAAACTGGGGGCGAGGCAATGGCAACTTTTTTAATAGATAATGGCATAGATCTGGATACGCCTAATAAAAAGGGTTTAACTCCCCTGCATGTTGCTGCAAGATGTGGTTACATTAACCTTGTTAGACATTTGTGCCTTGCTGGATGTGATGTGGACAAAACAAATCATGGAATAAGAGCTGATGTGACTGCAATTAAATATGGGCACCTTGATATTGCCACACTATTGGATAAACTTCGAAATGTAAGATGCTTTAATGCTTAACATTTAAAGGAATGCAATAATATATCTATAGTTAATATGAGCAATGTATTACATAAAATGTGTTATAGCCTACTCAACGTGAAACATACATTCGACAACTGCAACCGACGCACAGACCAATTGATCGATTACACATAAGACTTTTAGGCCACTGTGCTTCCGGGAAATCATCTTTAATAAATTCGCTAAAATCTGGAATTTTCTCTTTCGGATTTTTTAGACGGTCAAGAAGCCAAAATTATACTGTCAAAGTAAATAAACTATATATCAACATAATTCAGATTCTAAAACAGCATTCGTATATATTGATGGCAATGGAACTTTTTGTTTAGAGAGAACCAAGTATTGAGCTAGATGTAACTAGTAAGCATGGCTCACTTAGTTTTGAATATAGTGATAGCGAATACGAGGATACACAAGGAGTCGAATGGAGTCGCAGTAACGTAGGTTGGTACATATTTTTGATCATGGTCAAGTGATTTCAATAATTAATTATTTTCATATGCAGGAGGGGAATGTGTTTTTTGGGAACTATGTGGTCGGGAGGAATTTCTAGCATCTTATCACCATGTACTTACATTTCAACAACCTGCTGTTCATCTTATTACTGTTAGCCTACGTGAACCACTAACTGTTCAGTTGCAGCAAGTGAAATTTTGGCTGCGTTTTATTCTTGATCGTATGATGCCAACTAACGTTGGTAAGTTTTGCAATGCAAGATCATTAAATGCAAAACTAATATTCCATGAAAATAAGTGTTATAAATGTAATTATGTTCATTAGGTTTCGGTGGCAAATACAATGATATGAAGATAATTTTGGTCGGGACTTATGCCCCTGAACCGCTAGTCCCTAATTCGAATGGTGGAAATCTACTTGGGCCTCTTCTGCCATTTCTAAAAGAATTCTCGGTAATACTAGGCGATGAACCCCAGACAGTTGCAGTGGATGCCACAAATCCTTCAAGTCCTGGTCTGAAGCGTCTGAGATCTTATTTAAATAATGCGAGGATGGAGTTTCTTGAGGTGAAGTCATTATATGTAGTGCGGAAAAATCTGATTCCGGATAGCATTCGCGAAGTACTAGAAGAGAATTTTTAAGTATTAACCACCTCTAAGCACAAACTATAACGAAGTTGGTACGAGTTCCTCGGTCCTAACCGAGTGTTTTAAGCAATATATAATGCTCAATTTCTTCTAATTCCTCAGTCATTATTTGGAGAATATAACCCTTTTTTAGTGCAATAAATATCAATTATTTATAAAACAAATGAATGCAGGTTGTCAGCATATTTGATATCGACTCATGAGCGTGATCATTATACTTGGTTAGCAGAGTAACTCGTCCAGTCCCAGTATTACATTGTGTATATTCAAAATCTAAGAAGATTATAATATAAACTCAGTTTCTTTTCCTTATGTAAATAATTCTACCGTCACGTTTTTTCCGCACAATTACGCCAGTATTTCTGTATCGCATGTTATAAATGTGTGCATTAATCTTCTACGAAACGGTTCTGATCTAAGACACGTCACTTGATCATCCATAACGTTGTTCACCCGTGCGATCATTCTTATATTAATTATGGAACCCTATGATACGAGTACAAAAACAGGGCATAACATTAATTCCCAAAAAGAATGTTTTTTTTATCTGCATTTAATATGTGATTCGCTGACCCATGGTCAGTCATGATGCATGGTTGATTATTTGTATAACATATACCTGTATGACATGTATGTAACAGAAAAATCGTAAAAAGCAAGATACACTTTGTTTTCATAATTTGATGTACTAACTGGTCTTTCGCGACGTTGAATCACAATCGTAAGCAAAGTAATCAGTGCAATTGAACCCTTTCGTAATTGGCATCGTATTAATCACATAACCGATTGACTAACATATATTTTAGTTGCCGATTGTTTGGTCATTAACATTTATTAACATCAGCCTTACTGCATGCAATGCATGATGTAGGATGGACCGGCAGTTGCAGAAAGTATTCTTCGACGTGACACGCCGCGTGCAGCGGCTACGTACGTGCCCCTGGCGAATCTTGATAAACAGGTCGAACTATTTCTCAATTTCTTTGATAAGAGTGATGTCTATTTTCGAACTGTAACTTATTTAACGATCTTTTACTAATGCTTTGTCCCATACATACATGCACTATTATTAATTGTAATAAAGAAAAAACTTATGTATATATCTTCTGCATCAATGTAATTTGCAGTCGTCCATATACTCTCTTTTTCAGACTCTGTAAATTTTATTATAGAGTGCACTTGTCTGGACCGGACTTGCCGAATCATGGAGATCATACCTTCAATCGTTAGAAGTGCCGCCAGTAATACTTACAGAAGATGAATTTTTGTCAGAAGTGCGAAAAATTAATCCTTTAGTTTGTTTGGAACACTGTAAACAGTTAGGAATGCAATTACAGGTACGGTGCATCAATATAATGTAATTATTTCTATATACAAATATGTTATTATAAACCTAAATGATTAGAATTTAGGAGAATGTATGCTACTTCCTGGAAACTTAATAGTGTTAAGCCCTGAATGGTTTTGGCAAGATGTAGTCAATTGGCAATTAAGTATTGAGCACAGGGGTCGTCCTGGGGGTCGAACAACCGGAGTATATACATTAGAGGACTTTCAGGCTCGTTGTCCCTGTCCTGCTACTGAAGCATTGCAGGCTTTACAAGCAATCAACTTATGTGTTTCAGTATGGATAATACACAAATACTTATGACTTATTCATTTTTTGTTGATTATTTTATAAAACTTACTTTTTATTAGTGTGAAGTGGAAGATGATGAAGTTGAATACGAAATACCGTGTTTGAATTTCGTGGAACGTCTGCCAGGATTATGGGAACCATGGAAATCATATTCCACTGTATCTCCGCATGCTGGTATACGACTTCTGACAGCTGAAGCTCCGTTATATCACTTAGCTGCAATTTTTCCTCATTTGCAAGTACGTCGTAATTGATAGTATATTATTCCAAATTATATTAGCGCAACTTACAAATACTTTTAATATCTAGGCCCAGCTAAGAAAAATCACACAAACTTGGGACCCAACGAATTCAGATTTGTATCAATGGTGGCGAGGTTCCAAGTTATGTGTTGGTCCATGTGAAAGCATCATTACGTTCGAAGAAGAAGAATTGAGTTGCATAGAAATAAGGGTTCGAGGCCCGCGAGGCACTAGTTCCCAATGTTTCGCCCTTTTAAATATCATACTCGATGCTCTTGACGCGACAGTTCATTTAGTTGCACCAGGGATGCTGCTTGAAAGGCACTGGTTAAGCCCTAGTCAACTTCGTGAATACGAAGAAGTTTGTCTACATTAGTTTACATAACATTACATTATATTTTAAATGAAAATACGTAAAACTGATCCCTGTTCTTATATTGGTAGGTAATTCATTCATGGGATCCAGCCACAGTTATTTTACTGTTAACAAAGAAAGGTTTTGAAGAAGCGACACTTAAGAATCCCTTAAACGGTCGAGAGGAATCTATTTGGGAAATAGTGGGTTGTGGAATGCCCCTAGTAGAAAACTGTAATCCAGGACCTAGACAATTCGTTAAAAATATTAAACCTGCTATACAAAGGAGGCTAGCACAAATGTTAGATCCACCTGATCGTCATGGAAGGGATTGGTGCTTGCTTGCAGTACGTCTTGGTTTGGGGGACCGTGTGGCACAATTGGATAGTACAGTAGATAGTCCAACACTAAGGTAATTTGATGCTTTATCGTATTGTATTTATACTGTATGGGAATGGTAGATATCATTACAGTTTTTTCACAGGTTATTTAAGAGTGCAGGTAGTGACTGTACTGTGAGCTCTCTTATTCAACAATTGCAAGCACTCGATCGAAAAGATGCTGTAAATCTTTTGCTCTCTTATACACCGATTTATATCTTGTCCGCAACTGCCAATTCTGAAACAGGATCTAATCTTTCGAGATGACACTCCTATAAACATAGACGGTGTATCAATACTCTCTAGATTTTTAATAACATTCTTTGAATCATTGCTCGTTTGGTAAATTTGCTAAAATAGCACTGTTTCCGCCCAATAGAGATGTTGCATCATATAGCTACGTAAAGAAAATGACTATATGCTTTAGGGAAACATTGACAAGCAAGTATGTACATGCACCTGTGTATACTTTTATAATAGTACGTTTTATTGCACTACAATACTAAACGGGATACTTTCTTATAAATGAAGAAAATTTGAACCACCTGCCTCTATTTTAAGGTACTATCCTGCTTGCTTGACTTTTATCTTCTGAATATTTGAATACATATATCAAAGTATTATCTACAGGAGTAGACTAGAAGTAAAAAAATTCACGATTTTCTTGCCTTTAGTGAAATCTATCTATACGTGATATTAAGTTATTAAACATTCACTTTCTTTCATACACGGAATACATTTATTGCGATACTGCCACAAATTTTGTTTATGTTGTGATATTATGTTATAAGACTGTATTGAAATATGTAAGGAAATTTGTACTGCATAATTTTGGGATGTAGTCAAAAGTCACAAGGTGTTGACATGTGCGGCCGAAAGTATAAGGTAACAATATATTAATTACACGATATGATACAGTCATACATATTTGATACTGATATTGTTCTGAAAGCTTTTTTTTATAAACACAAACACACACACATATAATATGTATATGTATACTCCATTCTGCCAAAGTCAGTGTCCGTGCGCGCTGCTTTTTAGTCTCTAAAATATTTGTATATATACTGTCTATTTGACAGGAGGAGACTTTTCCGTTTTTTCTTTTAAATGTGAAATTGATAAATCACAGCAAATTTGAGTAAATTGGTATTCTTCCAATTTTTACTCATATGTGCCATGCATAATATCTATTCATTGCACCCAAATCTACAGACAATTTATTTGTGTGTATACTATTATTGTCTAAGACCAAAGTTTTAATTGCTGATAATCTGATATCCAATATTTAGGCAATTCATATTCAAATAATATGTCCAATTTAAGTCACTTCTACCTTGTCGCAGAGTTTAGATTCCTAATAACGTGCATCAATTGTCCAAGATTATAAATACAGAGCGCAGAAGCAAAGTTTTATATTTCGAACATAATATCAAAATAATTCTAAGTAGCACATTTTATCAGTCAAACACAAAGTGCTACTAATTTTGTAGCATTTTAATAGGAGCACGAAACATTTTCATTTTGAATTTCGCATATTGTTCATGCTTCATTCAAAGATTAGATCAATTACTATGTCTCTTTAATATAGCGTAAATAAAATTGTGTTATGTTGTAAGTTAGATTGCAATTTTGGTAAGATTTTATATGCAATTTTTCATGAAATATGTGTCTTACCACTTTGTCTATACAGTAGGTCTATACATTGCAATAAATTGAATACGAATGTCTGTATGCTTGTACACACTTATACATCATAGTTTGATACAAACATTTTTGCACTCGACGCTTTGTACTCTTCATAGCATATGAATGCTTGTGTTCTGCAAATATAATATTATAATATATATTATATATCACTTCGATGTTTAAAATAAATTTTTATAAAAATATGTGTACTGTGTAAAAAACGTAATTTATTTCTGTGAAATGAATAGTCCAGCATTTAGACCGTGAACAAATGTCATCCTAATCATTATATATATAAATATACTATTTGAAAGTATATTTGGTTTATAAGAAATAAAGATAATAGCTAATAGATAAGCAAATAACGATTATTAATACACAAATATTATCAACTTTTTGATCATAAAGAAAAAACTTCCATGGCCGTCTATCTTGCTCGATCTTGGTAACTTTTAAATCTCGAGGACAGTTTAGTCCGATTTTGAAAATTCATTCTCCGATTAGTGTAATGTTTCCATCATCGATGCGCAAAGCGTATGCGCAGAGTAGAAGAAATAGAGAGATTTTTCATATCCCTCATCAGGCGCATGCGTACCAGCGGATGCATATATATACTGTATATATATACTATATGCATTTGTAATTCTTAACTCAAATATAACTCTCTGCAGAAACTTAAAGCTTAAATAAAAAAAACAACAAATTAAATAATAAATATGAAGTTTTTGCACTACATGGAGAACAATATTTCAATGCGGTCGACTAATAGAACAAAATATATATTTTAGCGATGACATATTCCATTTACATTTGATTAAACCGTATTTTTGAAACGAATATGAATAAATAAGTATATATATTTGTTATGAAAAATGTATATCTAATAAAATACAACTATATGCGTTTTGCTATCCATGCAGCGCGATGTATAATTGCGATATCGCAATGTAATATGGAAAAGCTGTACAGTGTACACATCTATATTATACATGCGGATGTGTATCCGCGTATGCCCCTGCATATGTGTACATTGGTGTACATCACACGTTTTGCAAGTAGGACGTAGGACCAAGTAGGACTACTTGGACTACTGCACACCTGTACACTATTGATTCCTTCGTTGCCATATTTAATTTTGTGTGTGAAACTCGATTATAATAGTTATTAGACCCACTAATCGAGTCATGAACCAGTAAATTAATAAACTGCTTGACGCATCGCATAGTTCACAAACAGGTGCAAACAGTTATTCTGCTGCCGTTTGATTTGTGCTGTTTCCGACAATATGGAGTACCACGTGATCGCAGAATACAAGTGACCGTTGTAACTTGTAACGTTGTAACCACTTGTACACACTGTATCTTATGTATATGCTATGAAATTCGGAATGATGCCTATCATCCCTAAACTTAATCGTTTAAAGTTTATTTGTACTTAGTTCTGATGACAGGATTTTCCAATCTGCCATGTTTAATTCGTGAAAATAAGTAATGTGTGCGCGATTGTTAAAATTCTTTTAATTGAGTGTAGTGACATTCGTTGGCATTTATGGGTTTAAGCGTATGATTTTGTATGAAAGTGTATCGTCATACCACCAGCACGAAGAAGTGGTGTTTGGGTGCCTTGATAAGGCCAGTTCTATTATTTCTGTAAAGTTGTGGAGGTTCTGAAAGCATTTCAAGTAAGAGTATTTGCACTAAGATAACCCTCTTTTTCGTACATAATAAACGTATCAATTTGATATATTCCGCAGCAGTTGAATGCTATACTGCTTACTCTACAAATATGGCAAGACTCATCTTAATAACACCAAAAGCTGATGATAGATATGAGATATGAAAATATGAAGAACAATTGTAAAAGTAAAAGAGAAGGCACGGACAGCACAAAGAAGTATGTCTTTTTTTCTGATCCAGATGTTATTACTCACAGGACTCAGACATTCCCAACTGTAAATATACATCACTGTCTCATATCGTAATTTTATTACTATCTTCTATATTTTTATGTGCAACTATTGAATTATTATAGAAGTCTCACGATAAAGAAGATTGTGAAGCCAATCAGGAGCAGCAGTGTTTTGATGCGGATCAATCATCCTCTGGAAGGCTATCAAATGCACCAGTATCAATTGACTTAAAAGGATTGGAAAATTTATTTTCATATCCTGTTCAAGGCTATCCATTTCCTTTCATAAGTGCTGTAAAACGCAAACTGGCTCTGAATGATTATACTGATGCATATAAGAAAACATATCAAGCACCGTATATTATCAAGCGTCAAGAGCCAATTCAGACATTGGGTTTATGTCAAGTTGTACAGAACATGAACTTTATGCAAGCATTAAATGTACCAGAACATTCAGCAAGAGAAAGTCCCGTCTCTAAATTGTTAGTGGCAACAAAACCTGATGCATTCAAGCAACCTATGTACGATACAATGGATAGAGCGACAAAAAATGTTGAGAAGGTACAAAGAAAATTAGATTTTTCAATATCTGATAGTTCATCAGTTATTAGCAGTAAAAATGTAGAACCCCTAAAGGTTCCCAACCTTTCAATCGCTTCAAATTTATCAAGGAAAAAAGAACACACAAAAGAAAACTTTAGAGAAAAAGAAAATAGATCTAAAAAAATAAAAAGAGATGAAGTACCACTAGACTTTAACAAAAGATCTAAGAGTCCAAAATGCATGTCTAAAAGGGATTATAGTGATGATACAAGTGATGCATCATTATCAAAAATTAAAAACGATAAATCATTTCATATGCCAAGGGAGAATGACTTCTTACCTAATAAACCAAAATCAAAAAATGTGGCAACTTCTACTATTAAAAAGGATACTGAGAAGAGACAACGATTATCAAGTATCAGATCATCTAAAACTACAAGAGATGCTTGCTTGGAATCTAAAGCTAAAATCTACAATAATGAATCAATTTCAGACCATACCTTAGAGTTATTAGACAAAATTACTGTGAGAGAACTTTCTAGGAATATGTTTGATAACGTTGAACATAGATATAAAGATGAGTATCATACCTTAACTGATAGACAAGGGAAACAGAAAAAGCAATTAATCCAGTCTCATGGAAAAACAATGTCTGCGTCACTTAAAGACCAAGGAAAGAAGACACAAGAAAAGGGAAGGTCTTCAATCAAACATGATGTAAAACATCTGGTCAGTAATACCGAAGAATCCGAAGATATGGAAAGTATTAGTCAGTCAAACACAAGCCTGTTATCAGAAAATCCATCTTCTAATATCAAGCATAAAGAAGACCCTTTGCATCAGTGGCTTGAAATCAATATCGATAAAGGAGAAGGACCATTTACGCAAGCTGTAACTTCTAATCAAACAAGCACTGAGAATGACTTAAATAGCATAGATGATGGCATCCTTCCTGAAGCATTATTGGACAGAAGAAGAATTTCATTTAGAGATGAGAATCGCTCACCCCAAGAAGAATTTCATGACTTGGTGCCACCTAGTATGAATTTGGTACTAAAATCGAAGAGGAGAAAACAATTTGTGCAAATGGAAGCAGAATTAGAAGACAGTAAAATCAGCCCAAAAATTGGCCCTGGTGTGAAACCGGACGTAGAACAAGAAACTATTCAAATAGTATGTTACAATCAGCTTCCATTATTTCAACATAGTAGCAGTCACAATCTTCAAAAGATAATTTTTGCATTATGGTTACAGTTGCATCCAACTGCGTTGCATATGCAATTTCAAGCGGAACTGCACCTTCTAGATACTGTTGATGAGTCATTTAGAAAGGTAATGGACGTGGAAAATACTTTGTTTAATGTAGAACGTGATCAAAAGAAAGATCTGGCAAGCGAGCAGAAAAAGCCTGATGAGGAATTACAACCTGCTTATGCTAAATTGCCTGAAAAAAATAATCTTAATGTAGAACTCTTGACTAGTTCGAGTAAGTTACATAAACAAGCAGTCGATGAATGTGAGTATAACTTGGATATAAAGTTTCCTGTTTGTATAAATCGAAGTATTCCAATATCAATTACATTGAATGTTCGTGCTTCATTATAGCTATTTCATCAATGCTTGATGTGCATAAGAATTCACATGCTTTTACTGATCAAGCAAAAATAAGTGAATGTACTAATGGTGAAACAAAATTGGATAAACCGATGGTCAAAGCAGTGGAAGTACAAACACAAACAGTAAATGACATGGGAACTCAAACAGATTTACGCACGCATCGACATATATCGCAAATTAGATGTCCAGATATTTGTGGGATTACGATTGAACGTGGTTTCACTGGGAGCAGCGAGGTTCCTCAGTATTCCTTAGATTCCGTTGAACACTTTGAAGATTTAGATCAAATAGAGGATATGTCCTTACCAAATAAACTAAGAACAATGTCTGAAATAAGTTTACACGAAACAACATCATCCATAAAAACTGAAACCGGCACAGAAATAAGTATTTCTACACGAGATGTAACGTGTTCATTTAATAAATATTTAGATTTAGAGGTAAATATAAGACTTCATTTACATTGCAAATGCTCAAGGCAACTGTTATTTGGAGAGATGATAGGAATATTGTCAGCTAATAAATTTTACTATTATTACAGATGGCACAATTAATAAAAGATGAAAAGCAGATGTATGATAAGATTCAAATGCTATTTAAATCTAGGGAGAAAACTCTTAACGACCGTACTAAAAAATTAGTGAAACTGGAGGAACAAAAGCGTGCATTGAAGGACACCGGCCAGGACAGTCGTATTAGTTCTGTGAAGAAAAAACAACGTGCGTTACTCTTAAAATTGCAGCAGGAAAAAGACGAAATGAATAGGTCAGCTCACAGTCATGAAACATAATATTTACAGAATAATAGTGTATATTTATTGATATTTATATGCATATCACAGGTTAAAAGAACTCCATAAAATTGCAAGTCAGGAACGTAAGTTAATGCTGCAAAAACAAAGAAATATGTTTAATCCACACATGTCAACAAAAAATATTTTAACGAAATTGAAAAGAAGTGCTGATTGCTCATCTCCGAGGAGACTGTCTGGTCCTATGAAGGGCTATGACATAAGAAGCAATAGTTCAATGAGTTCGTTAGTGGACTCAGATAAGTCTCAGCATGAGCGCTCTCAAGCCGATACACGATTGCAAATATCTGATAATGATATACAGTTTTCCAAACTTGAGGACCCTGAATACTGTGCGTCCTTTACAGAAGCAAATAAATCTAATGAACAATTGCAAGAGGATGAATTGAATGAAAAATGTCTTTATAAATCATCGAAAGATGGAAACAAATTGAAATACGAGTTAAAGTCAAAAAAATTTGAAGAAAAAATGCCCAGAACCGATATCTTAAGAATAAAGACACAAAGTGATGAGTCGAAATTAATGACTGGTCGTTCCGTAAATATGTCAGAACAATATTTTTTCGATAAAGAAAGACATTCTGATTCCTCGCAAGTATCACAACAATTAAGTAAGTCTATTACTGAACAACTGAAACCAGAATCCGACATAATACTCGAAGAATTCTCAAAGAAATCGAAATTGTCTCAGCCAATTGATAATTATTTTCAAAATGTTGTACCCCCAACAGAAGGCAATATCTTGTCAAAGAGTACCACTATCGATACAGAGATCATTCCAGAGGATGAATCCTTGCTTAGTACAGATATGAAGACGACAAAATCATCTCAAGTGTCTGAGGATATATTACAGTCTTTTTCGAGGAGTTCGAAAAAAAGTAGTAAGACAATTTTAAGCGAGATTCAAAGCTCAACAAAGAAGAGTCAATCTATATCTGATTTAAAATCAAGTTCCAAACGTAAAAGTCCAAAATGTCAGAAAAATAAATCATCTTCAAGTACACCCAGTGACAACACATCACGATCCAAGTTTGGCTGCCAATTGTCTGAAGAGTTTTCAAAGCTAAATAGTAAACATAACAGCATAAGAATAGAGAAAGAACTGACTGAATCAGATTATCATGCTGAAGATACAGTGTTAGATAGTACAGGACTGAGTGAAACCTTGTTCCAATCTATATCTAGGCATTCTAAAACCGTTAAAGATAAGAATTGTAGATTACTAACTGATAGTGACAACAACCATGAAGGTAAAGAAAATATATGTAAGAAAGGATTAAATAGAAACATAGGAACTTGTCAAAATTATTGTGATGACCAACAAAGAAGTCCTGAAAATGGCGAAAATATTGCATCAAAATCACAAGTTAGCACTGTTACTATCTCTCGGCATAGTTCAGGGGAGAGTGAGAGGAATTATTCCAAGAGTGTCGTTGTACGATCGCAGGGTTCCGAATTCAAAACATCCAAGAAACTGGAACAGTAAGTCCTACTTATTAGTTACTTGTTTGTTTTATTATTCCGGCATCTGCGAGCAAATTGTATAATGTTCAATAACTAAAACCATGGAGTTCTACTGGATTACGCAGCAATTCTAATAATAAACCATGTATTCACTCCATGCACTGAAGCAATGTAAAAATAGAACGCTGCAGTGGCAATCTGCATACCTCGTTCCGTCATTGCAGTATTTGCCTTACCACAACGATATTATGATAGAGTCGTGATTAATAGCTACCCATTTTTGGTCGTTATGGAGGGTATATTCATATTAACAGATAATGTAATATTCTGCAGAATCTTAAATGCCCGTGAAACGGCGTTGGCAAATCGTAGAAATTGTATTGAAGAGTGGATGGCTTGGCATGCTAAGCTTAGAGCAGAGGAGGATCGCGTGGCTCGGATGGAACAAGCAACTTTGAAGGTAGTGACAACGACATCGAATGTATTTTCGCAACAAGGTGAATACTGTAATTATTTTACTCATTAAGATGAATTAACAATTAAACATGTATTAACAATTATTATTACAATTAGAAAGGAGCGTTTGTCCAGTGATAGACACTACCATTTCATCGGATACGAGCGATGTCGAGGGTAGAATAGAGCTGCTAACAGAAAAGTTGCAAGAACAACGTATAGAAATGTCTCGTTTGAAACGTGAAGCACGAAAACAGGCAAAACAGAAACTTCGAGCTTTCGAAGCAAATTTATTGAATCAAATTAAAGTAAGTGCTATGATCTCTTTAACGAATACAACAATCATGATGATACAAATATTAATATGCATTTATATGTTCATGAAAAACATAGAAATATGATACTACAATTCACGAAATGCGAAAGAAGTTAGAATCCAAAAAGGGATTTGATAAGGATGGTGAAAAGTCCTCTGGAGAATTGAAATCATGGGTAGACTTTAAGATACCTGAAATACCAGTGAGAAGAATACAGGATATATGCAAAAATACCGATCTGCTCAGATCTCGGTCTGAATCTGATTTATTGTGTTCAAAAAAACAACGAAGGGGTATTACAAGTAGCATTCGTGATGAAATTAGCAGACGCGCACCAAATAAGGTTGAGAATGGCAAATATGAGGAAGCTGATCAAACCAAGAATGAACGCAGACAAGAATTGCTCAATATGTTTAGCCCTGAGATGCATTACAGCACGCAGTCGAACACTGATGGATCTATATCAGAGCAAATTGAGGGTGAAAATAGTGGTATTGCTTCCGTTTTGCCTACATCGGATGAAATAGCGACTGAAAAAGATACATATTCCACTTCACGACCAAGCGCAACAACAGAGAAAATCACGGAGGATATTAAAACTGATATCTGTAGCCCAAGATTTGAAAGAGAAAGATCCTTTATATTGGACTCCTACATGTCAAAACACATTAATGTCGACGGAAATCAAGCTCCGGCTAAGCCTATATCACTACACTCTACTAGTCAAGAAAAGCGAGATGTGGAGTATTCGCATACATTCACGGAAGTCTCCGACTTTGGCAGTGAAAGCGTAAATACAGAAATAGAAACTGCTTCAAAATTAGAGATTGAGGCTGATACCCATTACGATTCATCAGATATTTCAAAGAACATTGACTATGTGCATTGGAATAATCAGAATCTAAATAAGAACATTAGCTCTCTTGAGAATGATGTAAAAACTCTTTCAGAGATAGTGTCGCTTTTCAGTAAGAAGGCTAATGCAAAAAAAATACTTGGTGAAGACAATTTATGCTTAGAGTTCCATGATAAATTGAAGAATGCTGCAAGCATTGCGGAAAGGAAGGTGGAAAAACATGTCTCCGTTTCGCATATTTCTGAGTGTCTTCCGAGTGATGCAGCGTTGAAGTCACATAAAGATATTAGCACAGACAATAGTTCAATTAATAATGAGCAGAGTCTCATACCTATTTTAATGCCGGAAGACGTTATTCCAATAAACGAAATGAATCAAGATATAATAGATTATAAAGCAAAAAGCAAGGAAATTCTGAATGAAATAGAGAAATCCATTGTCTCTGAACACATCAAAGGAAGCGAGTTGAATTCTTCGTCGGCAAGTGCAACCTATGAAAATATCGGTTTGGATTCTCCAACGGCTAGTTCACGGAAAAATAAGATTTTTGGGAAGACTGTCGACAACTCGACATTTGGGAATTCTTCGACGACAATACCAATTGAAGAAATTCTTGCACATTCTAAAACTTTCCCCGGTAGATCAGATGTTGAGACCAAAAACACATTAATGCAAGATACTGACAGTTTCAAATCAAAAGAGGAACTATCAGCTACATTTTCGTCAGAAGTAGAACAGCTTCACGATTTAGACATACATGCAGATGCAAAATCCATTTCAATTAATCTGGAGCTTAGTAACGCCATGGAACCTAAGAAATTAGACGATTCTGCCAATGCAAGTTCTATAGGGCTTGAACTCAAACCCTCGATTGAGAAGTCATTTTTATCGGAAAGCTTATCTGAACTAATAAAGGAACAAGAATCTTCTGGGAATCAAACTAGCCAACCGGAAGTGAGTTCGTTCGATGACAATGAACAAATCCCGAAAAATGAAGGTGGCTGCCTTGATACTAAAGAAATCGGTACATTCAGGAATATTAGCAGTGGTGCTATTATGCATCAGGATATGGCTTCTATCATGAATGAAAGTAGCTTAGAAAAGTTTCATGGAGATAACGCTGTCGTTACTGATAATCAAGATTGGACAGTATCCGATTCTTTCGATATTCAACAAAATGCAAGAACATCGGATATAGAGGAATCACTATCTCACCATTCAAATTATGAAAATGATGATAGTTCAAGTATCGAAGATCAGCAACAGTCGAATGCAATAAGTGATACTGAAGATATCTCTGTATTTATTCCAAAAGGAGAATCCACTAATATCGACATTCACGGGCCAAGGCTTGACGAAACGTTATCCGTCAAACCGGTTGACGTGCTGGATGATATATTAGATCAAACAGCCAAAGAAACTGATGAAAATACATGTCAAGTGGCATGTCTATCGGATAGGCAATTAGATATGATTGAAAAAAGCTCCGGCAATGATTTCACAACTGAAAGTATTGACGCATACGTTGAAGAAAACGAACAATCGAACATACTTCGACCGAGTGTCTCAATTACTCACGAATATTCGGTTTCTTCTGATCGTAAATCAAAGAGAAATGAAATGGATATTAACGATAACAAAAGTCAGAATGATATAGCGGATAAGGCCGATATTATAAATTTAGATGTGCATCCTAAAGCCCAGAAAAATCAATGCACCTTGCAGGAGCTTAAAAAATTAGAGAATGTTACAACAGAATTCCAACCCATCAGTAAAGAGGGAAAAGCATTACCAGAAGTAGAACTTGATACTAAAGTAAAATTAGCTAAAGACAACTTTGAGGATAGAAGCAGTGTACTGTACCACTGTAAAAATCTAACTGCAGTTTCTCAGTTAAATAAGGAAGTCGAAATTTATGAATCAGTACCAACTGTACGAAATGATTCAGATATAGTTCGTGATCATGACAGTTCTGACGGAGAGCAACTCGACAATTTAGTAGAAGTTGTTGAGAGTGAACTGGATACTATTGAAAAAGAAATTGGTAAACCTATTGTTGCTGCATTAAATGCTGCTATAATAACGAATCTGGAAGAAAGTAATGAGCCTGTAAAATTACGAGAAGTTAGTTTTAATCGTCCAGAAACACAGGGATCTGTTCAACAGTATGGACAAAACTTCCTCACATCCAAATCTGCTGATATGCATACACGTACAGAAATACCTGTTACTATTCCTAAGTCAGGGCGAGCGAGCAAAACCGTTGAGGTTTTAAAAGATCCAGAATATGAAGATATTTCAGAGGAAAGTTTGGAGGTGTCTGAAATTTTAGAAAAAACCGAACATTCAAAATCGATTATATCTCAAAAAGCATCCAGCACATTAGAGAGTTACCAATCAGTACCAAGAGCGGAAGAAGTTTTAAAAATTCTTGATGCAATTGTTCCAAAAACATTGATCGATCCTGAACAACTATCAAGTTCCGATGCAATAGCAAAAGACCAAAGTGTAACAAGTGCACAATTTCCAAAAAGTTTAAATGTTGAATCAACGATGTCACGTGAGCAAATGGAAATAGCAGAAATGGAGCAGCCAGGTGCTTTAATAATTACGCGTGACGATGAAGTGGACGTGTATAATAAATCGGAAGAAATCGGGAGATTTCAAGAGGAAGCATCAGACAAACCTGACCAGGATACATCATCTGACTCTAACGAAGGTGGTGATAGTTCGAAAGTCTTATCGGAGATTGAGTCCGACTCACCTAGAGATTCTAACGATGTTAAACTGGATATTGATGAGTCCTCCGAAAAGGAAATTGCAGCAATGATCAGCGAATTGAAAGGTACCTTTTTGAGTTTGCATTATACTTACGCATCATTTCCATAAAATTATAATTTTTTTGGCGAAAATATGAAAGCAGTGTAGATAAAACAGTTTCAGTATAAAGCAATTTTGAAGTCTGTTATAGCACGTTTTAAAGTTTGCCCTCACGAATGTTTGTAAATATTCTCGTTTTCTTAAGAAACTTGAAGGTTTCCAGCCTGAATCGACGCATATTTTAGTGTTTTTTACAGCTCCTAAAATGTGCAAATTGGAACCAATGTATTAGACACATATCTCGTAATTAAACATGCCTAGAATAGACACACCTGACTTATTACACATTACAAAGACACATTCTAATTTCTATAATGGCTGTTTGCTCTTCTGCAAAGCATTGCCTGGTATAGCCATGTGTTGTTTATTTTCAGAATAGCAAAATCGAGATAGTAGTTACCTAAAGGTAATAAAACACGAAAGTTTGAATGAACCATTGATCATTGACGTGTTCTTACCGTACAACCAATGTCGCATGTCTGCTTGATTTTGAAAATTAATTTTTATATGCACATGAAAGGCTTGTAAATACTGTGTAACACAATATATATGCAAGAATCCTACATTCGAATTTCTTAAAATATCCATTGAAAAAGAATCATGATCACAACAAAATATTCCTTGGAATGTCAACATTTTTCACAGCTTTATATACTATTGTGTTGTCGCATTGGACGAGTTATTTTTTCAGTATATGACATATTTTTTCTGATACTCAGCACACCCAAACAAAGTAACTTATTTACCCTCATCTATTGTAAAGATGCCTCATGTCTTTCTTAAATAACTTTTATATCCTATGAATTCACTATATTTATTTTCCATAAATTTGTACAGCTTCGCTGGATCAACCCGGATTGGAAAGTGCAGAATTGGAAGCAAAAGTGCTCCAATTAAAGCGATTGCAAATTGAATTAGAGGTATGGAATAATTTTTCTTTACACGACACTTTGGAATAATATGTCTATAAAATCACTATTATTATGTTCATTAGATTAAGGCACTGGAATCCAAAGGGATGTCATATTACCTTCGTGAGATACCGAACAAGCCGCCGCCGCCGTACACCCCACCAGGCGAAAATGTCCGAATTCCCTTACCACCAGCATCACCATTACCACCACCAGCCGTGGTGCCATCGAATGTTGACGATCTAACGAATTTTACGGAAAAAGTAACATCGATTATATTTGATGCGAAATTGGCGGGAGAAGATATAATGTCCATGGAACCACCCTCGGAAATATACAAGCCTACCAAAGAATCTATCGAGACTGTCAATTGCGACAAGAGAGTTTACCACACGTTTCTTTTCGACTTATGTAAAGAAATTATTGCAGAGGTCTATAAGTCGGAGTATGAAAATCCTGGTCCCAGTTGGACAAAGCCAAATGTGACAACAAAACCCACAACAAGGCTTCCGAAAACATTAGATGAGCTTAAACAACATGTTAATAAAGAGGTGGCAACTCTCTTTGGTTTTAAAACAAAGTTGCAAAGAGAAAATATGGTAATGCAGTGGATCAGGAAACGTAGGGACAGAGTGGATGAATTATTAGCTAGGGAAGCTCAGGCTGAAGAAGACGAGTGGACAAAGTTCCATTATGATGAACTTACTGTAAAAAATAGTCTTACAATAGCTATATTGGATACCCTCACTATGGAAACTGCGAAGGAAGTCAAGGTAGCATATGCAAAAAAAAGAAAAGTAATAGTATAATATTTTTGTTATTGCTAGTATACTATTATAATTTTTTAAGCACTTGTTTTAAACCGCGCCATCGATCTTAACTGCTATATTGTTTACGATTGATCGAGTAGTTCATATGTGTCCATCTGCATCCCATATGTGATGCATTAAGTCGTTCCTATTTATTTGTCGGTTTTTTCATTGTCAGTCAGACCAGGTACTAACGAATATACCTCGAAGTAAGATAGCTCAACGGGTGTGTAAAGACGATAATCACCTTAGAAGAAGGGATCTAATGTAACTTTTAGATGTTGGTAATCAAACTCTACGCTTGCTTTGAATTTTTGTTTAGTCTAATTATACAGAATGTAGGGTCGGAAGAGAACTGCATTTCAGTTTGTATTTGCGTTTACAGATTAGGATAATGTATTCATAATGAAAACGGAAGTAATACTTACTTTTAAGAATATTGTAGTAACAGTTAAGCAATTCCACTACGTTTTAGTTCGAATAATGTATGAAGTACTATGATTTACATTATTTAATATGTTCCTTGTATGGTAGGTGCGTTTCTATCGAAATATTGCACATCATTAGTTTTTTTGTTTCACGACTATCCTGTATAATAATTAGCGCGAGCAGTAACCATTATTTAAATGCTCTACGAAATATCATTTGGATGTGACAAGGATGTTTCCATTCATACGTACAAGAGTAATGCTCGTGAGTTTGAATGTTCCATCCGATTTCCCGGCTGTGGAACGTAGATTGTATTTTTTTACTTCCACGTCGAATTTCAAAAAGCCGTGCTCAATTACTTGTAGTGGGTATTGAAAATTATATTCAAAAGACTGATACTTTGGGGCCATTTTGATCCAAATCGTGAACTTATGGAGGAATAAGTAAGCATATACATACAATTATATGTATACACGCATGTATAAGTGACAGTGGTATTTGTTGCCTTGTAACTGTCTGTGGCAGGGTTGATCGCTCACCATAAGGAGTTATCTTGGAAATGCTTCTAACCTGCGCCCTCGTTGTAAACTCAAATATACGCAAAAAGGACAACAAAGAGGATACTTTCGAGATTTTTGCGAATTATTTGGAATACAGCAGTTGACGAACTCATAGCCCGATATGTATATGTTTTCGTCTATTGGGTCGGCTTCCATCCCAAGTTTGCCGACTAATTTTTTGTGTTTGTGGTTGTGATGTTAACCTGAAGCTTATAAAACGCAGAAAATAGCATGTTACATGGGTGGTAAAAGTACAAAAACTTATGTCAGAAGTCGTTCGTGAACATCGATTGCGTTGTAGGTGCTTAATGGGAAACTTCCAGCGTTTTGTCGGATTTAGGGGTTGTATATAGTAGAACGCTCAAATTTTAGAGCTCGAGACTTCCTTGTATTGGAAGAATGTAAGATTGTACCCGTTATGTTTATGCATTAACATTTTCGTACAGCTATAAGGAGGCAGTATATGATCTTATCGATTTCCATGTTATTTATACCATTATATTTGATTTGGTATTAGCTAAGGACGTTGAAAGTGGTTGCACTCGTAGTTGTTATACATATACTATTATATTGTCCGCGTATGTAGTGTTGAATATGTACTTAACTAAGCTATGATATATTTTATAATAAATTTTGAAAAATTACCTGAATGGTCTTTTTGACTGCCTCTGGACGTGAAAGTGTAGGGACGAAGACTATAGAGGTACACATAGTAGAAAAATGGTTCCAATTTATTAAAGTTTAAGAGGGATGTAAAGGGAAATTCGTTTCATAAAAAACACGAGTTCCTAAATCTTCCAACCCCACATTTATTGGCAATGCCTTTTATATGAAAAAGTACAACACCTTTTTTCGAGAGGAATGATACACATTTCGGATGATTGGAGGACACAGTATCAAGGAGAATGGAATGGAGAAGGAAGGGATAAGAATGGAGCGGGCGGTGCAAAAAGATTATGATAATACAATATATATTATTTAAATATATATATATGATAATGGTAAACTTAATGATAGAGATATGAGTCTTGTAATTCTTACTTAGGGTTTTCATAAACTCATAACAGTGAAACATTTAACGCATTATGCAGTTATATTGCGAAACTAAAAGTGCACTCACGCTTTGTGTATTTATTAATTCGTTCCGTGTGTGTTCTATCCACGCAGTTTATCCATATATATTATTTCGTACTCTTACACGTCTATTGTATCAACTGTTTTATAATATGTGAAATAATGTAGGGTATCTCGGAACATATGCTTACTTGAAGATGTTCGGTTCTGACGAAATAATAATAATCATGAGCAGTCGCCTTACATGAGAGACTGGCCTCATGTGACACGTACTGCTGTAGCGTCAAAGGAATCGCAAACAAACTCGATAATTTTCGCATGTGCAGTTTGTAGAATCTCGCATTACATTGGAGCTCTTTGAACACAGGATTTTACTATCTGCTTGACGAAGGCAGCGCTACAGAAATTGCTAACGATGTATACATACATATAATGACTGACGACGAGCGTTCGATTCACTCCCGGGGTAGATACATTTGCGCAATAAGCAGTATATGTATCAAAGTTCGAAACAATTCATGATTGGTGTCGTATTAATTCTCCTTTACATTCCTCCAAACATCGAATAAAGGCTATGGCCTACTGGCGATAGAATTTTTTCACCGAACGACGGTCTACATTAAATGATGTACGTAGCGGCATTAAGACATATGTACACATATACACGTGTCTGGACATGCCTAGTGGACATATTTCTTCTACATTTTAGAATGGGATCTAACATTTGCTCAGGTATGACACACCTACTGATAATGAACACAGACAAAGCTTTTTTACACAGATACCTTTCGCAAAAGTTCTTTCGATTGGTTGCATATGTCGCCTTCAATAACCATCAGATGAATTTCGATGCCGGTTTCAAAATGATTTTAATACCTTCGATCTAGGAGACGTTATTTCGTTTTCGTGTAGCTATACAGAATGTAGTACTTATTCAGGTTCACACTTTACCACCATACCTCGGATTCACAGGCTTACGGGAACCGGCTAGTGCCAATTCTTTTTTAACTCAGGCCTCACCTACTTATTAGTCGATACTAAGACAGGAGGCGAGATGGAGATCAGAAGTTGATAAGTACACCTATCCTACACGTAGAATAAAAATACGAATTTTTGAGCTAAGAATTTGTAACTACACATTATGAGATTAGTACCTCATCGAACATTGTCTACGCCAATAGTAAAAAGACGCGAGGAGAACAACGTAGAGTTCTATTCCACCCGCTTGTTCTACGCCTTCGAAATCCTTATTAGAAAAGGATCTAGCTGATCAAAATCGCCGCTGTCCGCCTTTTCTCTTCGTATAATTGCTTTCGAATCTGCACTAGTCACAGTTGGCACGGAAGTATCGTTTCAGTGTATAAGGAGATAATTAGTTGCCTTCAAAGTACATTTCCAGTGTAGGTGGTAACATCAAGAGAATGGATTTGCATTATTATCTTACGGTCTTAGGATTGCTAATTGAGTTCTTCTCAGAAAATACATATTTACGATATCCGAAAAGTGAATAGCTACAAGAGCGAAAGTAAATACTCCTTCCTTGGAATCCTCCAAAAATGTCTCGTCATTTTGACTTCCTCTCTAGCGGCAGTTAGGCATTCCTGCTTCTTCGGACACCATCAATACGCATCACAGCGTTCTAGGATGAGCAAATATGACAATAATATGATCTCCTTCGATATATGGCCAATTTGTTTTAAAGTCTTTGGATTTGCTTTATTAGTTAATTCGACACTGTTATAGCTACCATTATTCTTACTGAGTTAGAGAATTATACTCCAGAAAGATTGGAAATCCTATTGCCAACAAGTATTCCTGAAAACTCAGTTTCGCATGCCCAATCTGTATGTTATGGGAATCGGTACTTGCGAATGTCGCGCTCGCTAAACTATCTGAATTGATCAGTTATTGCGCAAATACTCTCATTAGTCAGTGAAATGGCCTTAGTTAGCATCGAATAAGCATTCACGAAACTGATTGGCATTGAAATATCATAGTAGTGGCCGAACGCAATTGTAACGAATGCAAGCTACACTAGTATCGCTGTTAGATATGTTTTTGTTCGTTATATCTAATATCCGTGAAAATATCATTTGTCCGCCGGTGACGAAATTATTTTGTAGATTTGTAATTGAAAAATAGTCTTGTATTTGTGATACCCGCCAATCAGGGTGGCATTTCTCAATCCGCGTTCCTTCGATATAAACGTTAAACGTGCTCCCGTAGCTGCAGTAAGTTTGGCAAGTGTGCATTGGGTGTATCGCTTCCTCGACAATTCGACTTTTCAGTAAAAGTATTTTACTGTTTCACTGGACGCAATCAGATTACGTGTCTCGAACTATTGATACGATCGCGATGATCTGAGATGCCTACTTTTCTCGGGGACTGGACGGTTTTCAATGAAATTCGATTTCCCTTCTTACATACGAAGGATTGCGAAGTACCACTCCTGATGTTACTTCACAAAAGATTGCTTCACGATCTCCTTAATACGAAATTTGTAGTCTGCATCCACTGCCAGACATCGTAAGTGCGATAATAAATAGTTAGTGACTGTGATTGACATTGATCATCAAATGGTACTTAGTAGGCGCGTAGAATGAGCGATAAGGAGAAATTGTCTTTGCGCATATCGTGCGCAACCAAAGGCTGGAAGAGAATCGTCAGGCTTTTTTAAGTACAGTAAGAAATGATATATGTGTGCGAATGTAGATGTGCGCTTGTGGCGATTCGCTATTCATAGAAAGAGGACAGCTATTCCAGCTCAAACAGTCCAACTAGTCTGCCAATTTGTTTCCTTATAACTCTTGGAGCTGCATCGATGTGAATGATATGTTTCACCGACGATTATATGCGCCAGATGGTGTTCTATAATCTTAATAATAAGAATGCGATGGATCAAGGATGTTGAATGCTGAATCCGATAATGTATTCGCGATCTGTTCCTATCCCTTCCAACTTCCTTAGCAGATTTTCGTGCCACGCGTGTGTGATATGCAGGGTCACGTATTGAAATTAAAAAATAAATACAGGTATACGTACACTGCACGCGGGCACGCGTGCTTTAAACCTAATTTCTAACAAATCGATATCCTTTTACAAAACAATTAAATGAAACATTTGTACTTTAGCAGTATAGAGCAGTCATTTTGTCGTACTTCTTAATTCTAGTATCATTACCGTCGTTTATATTATTCTATACATATATATTTTGCTTTATGAACAATTCCCGCCTTGGCACGCCAACCTCTATCATCGTCTCCGTTATCGATATCGTGGTGTCTATAATATACATGTAATTATACGTAGTCCGTATCTCGTTTATGTAAAAAAAGAAGAACAATATGCTTAATGCATGTATGTATCTAGGTGACACAACGTATTCGCGCGCGCGCGCGTGTAAGGAGATGCACCCTTCAGCCTGACTTATTTATAAATATGTAATCATAGAATCAATATCAAACAGAATCACGATTATTGCAGAATTCCTCGTACATGGGCAGAGAATTCATATACATATACATATATATGCTCGATGCTCTTTCAAATCATAACACACGCGTTGCTTCTCTTCCTCCCGAGTATTTTCTAGGTCGCATTTAAACAGCGACGGGTGATCGCGCCTGAATGCAGAATCGATTGTAAAAGTTAAGAGAATATACTGTAAGCGAAAACCGCGACATAATAAGATATAAACCGAACGGGGCTACCGTTGTAACCGGGATAACATTACTTTTATAGTCGTAATACGTATACAACAATTATTATAAATGTATGTATGTACAGTGTGTAGTAGCACCATGACCGAAATCTCAAAGTTAAAAAGCACTATCGTACAAAGCGACACGAATCGATACGGGCGAAGTAGAGAAGACCCCAGTGAAAAGTAGAAGAAGTAGGAGGATGTGCAGCGGGAGTGCGCAATTTTGGCCGGAAACCGAGGCGATAAGGAAAAGCGAGGGGATACTATCTTTTATAAGTGAAATATGATACGCACACGGTACTAATGCAATTACCGCACCAATAGCGTCAGTCAATCGCTTACTTTTCATCGTACAACGTTCGG